>CM033475.1:190675562-191352610 GCA_019447015.1 Hymenochirus boettgeri
GTCTTCAATAGTACGGATCCTTATAGCAGGAGAATACAGGGGAGCACACTACTTATGGTGAATCCAAAATATTTATTTGTGAAAACAACAACGACGTTTCGGGCTGCCCTGTCCCTTCCTCAATGCAAGAAAGGCACTATAAAAACAAGGGGGACTCATGTTGTGTGTTGTTTGGCACTTCACCTATAGACCCAAAGCATAGGAGTATCAGCCAGTGATTCTAACTGTCCGATCTCCATGGGTGTTTCTTTTTGTCTGCTCAGCGTAGCAATGATAGCATGCATATTGCAGCACTGAGGTGTGTTTTTTATAGTGCCTTTCTTGCATTTTAATTCCATTCACATCCAGCAGTTGTTTTGCTATTCCTTCTCTCTTAGAAACAGGGGTTTGAGACTAGTTTTTACCTAATAGACTAGGAGGACACCGAGTGCCTAGGGATATCTTTCAGCTCTAGGGCAAGCAGGGTGGAGAGGCTGCTCCCACCCTTCCTAGGGTCATATAGGATCCTCTCCCTCCTAAGAACTCTATCTCACCCCTCCTGTCGCATTCAACTGCTGTGATGGTGCTTTTTAACTTTTGTATTCACATTTTAATATATTTATTAAAAGTTATGATTTAAGTCCTATTCCCCTCCATTTTGTATGCCGGATGCACTTTCATTAATTGCAGTATGCACTTTATAAGAGGGTTACTTTTTGTTTTTCTACCTTTTAATTTGTAATTAACTTACCCTCAGCACACAGCACTTTTTCCTGTGGAGGTAGCAGTGCGCCACCAACATACCTTTGTACGTCAGTAGTGAGCTGCCATATCAGGTTCTGTATCGGTCCTTTTTCATCCCAGGATGCTCAGCTCAATTTGAAAAACTCTTATGGAAGGGTGAAGCCACACTACCACACTACAACGCACAATAATGCAACGGAAATGCGCACCATCTTGCACAATCGGAGCGCATGTAATTGCGCAAAAAATTAAGCGCGCGCTCTTTAGCGCGTGATTGGATTGAGCATTAAAACTCGGTAGTGTGGTTCAGCCCTAGCATTTAATTTAACGTCTACTGACATTATTAGGGTTCCTGCAAACATGAGGTCAGTATGTTAGAAGCATGTATTTGCGCTGAATATTTTCTTATCCTAGGCCTATTATATAGAACAACGTCACTTTTTTCGACATTTGGAGTATGGCACACCATGTTTATTTTCTTTAACAACAAAAAAATCAAATCTAAAAAAATGCATCTAGCCTACATTTTCATAGAACACCGGCACTTACCGTGGTATGTGTGTGTGATTGGGTTGAGACACCTGAGATTTATGTCATGTTTATTTCTCCCTATGGAAACATTGGCCTATATAGTGTTGGACTGGCCCACAGGGTTACAGGGGAAGCCCTTTCACCCCAAAAAACAGAGAAAACAGAAAGCGATAGGCCAACATAGTTAGGCATGAGCTCATGACGGGGCAGGCTCTGGGAGGAAAGGTAGTGGGAGAATAGAGGGAGGGGGGCGGGGGGGAGGGGTTGAAAGAGGTACAGGGGCTTGGAAAGGGTTAAGAAAGTAGCAGGAGAAACTGGAGAATAGGAGGGGCTAATAACAGCGGCCATTTCAAAACCAAAGGAGAACAGTGGAACACAGTTACCTAATGGCGCTTCCTAATCTTCAACTGGAGCGACTCTTGGACCGCATCCGTCAAGGAGCCCTAGGTGGAGAACAGTGGATTGAAGACCTTGTGGATCAGCCAGACTTGCAGCCATCAATTCCAAGTCTGGCTCGGGGAAGAACAGCTTCAATGCCAGCTAGGCCTAGAAGGACTAGGCCATCACAGAGGTTGAGCCCCTCCACGAGTCCCGACCCCAGGAGACGAAGACTACGTTCCGCTTCACCTCATCCCCAGGACGGGAGATTGCCGGCTGTTAACAGGCATCCAGAAGGTCCGGCTCCTCAGAGATCTGGGACGCGCGATACCAGGAGGAGAAGCCGCACTCAACCTGCAGTTCCCGTCCGCACACAACACTACAGAAGCAGCTTCACAAAGGGAGAACAGGAACAGCGCTCCACAAGCCTCGGGTTCTAGTGACACTGCGGGGGCCGTGGCTGGACCACAAGTGGTTTCGAGGGGGTCTGCTCCTACAGGTGTTAGGAGACCTAGAGGGGCCGTAGGAACACTGGAACGAGTTGTGGGTCTGGCTCACGGACAACCACTTCCTCTGCTTACTCCTCAAAGGGAGGATTGGATATCGGGCGTATCCTCTGTACTCCTGCCCAATCAGGGTGAGGATTCTGCCAGGCCCCTGTTGGAGGACGGCAGCAGTGCTGCAGGAGGAAACCCAGGAGCAATACAGGACACAGGAATCCAACTTCCTTCGGGACCCCAGCCACCTGTACCATCAGGTGAGACTTTGAATGTGTTGACTCTGGGCGATTTGGGGTTGGGGGAGAGTTAGACAATTTTTTACAAGGTCTAAAAGTTTTATTAGGTAGATGGGAAGCTTCGAAAGAACTTCCCTCACACGTCAGGGTATGGAGGGTGACAGAAAATGTATTGGGGGGGGGATGATTCAGCTACTTGTGGGCTGCAAAGCGATTGGAGTAGTGCTTCATTAGGACAAGAAGGTGCGGGAAACCCTGTAAGTGTTCCCGAGGGTCTGTTGGGAGGATCAGATGGTACTAGCAACTCCTCTACAGGCAGTCTCGCGTCTGGACACCCACAAACAAAGGAACGGGGTCACAGTTCTAGCTCACATGGGTTAGGGGGTTCTGGCCCATTAGTACCTATGTCAACAGATTTGGAAGTTACAAAAAAATGGGTGGAGCAACCAGGCCGGTCAATATCTGATCAGGCTGGTATGTGCGGTAGGAGATGAGATCTTCATTGATTGCTGCCTTCCCATGGGTTGCTCCATCTCCTGTGCCTATTTTGAGGCCTTCAGTTCATTCCTGGAGTGGGTGGTTCGAGAGGAATCAGGAAACTCATCAATAATACATTACCTTGATGACTTCTTCATTGTGGGCCCACCAGACTCAAGGGTGTGCACCTATTCCTTAGAGATCTTAAAAAAAGTTTTTTCCCGTTTTGGGGTGCCATTATCAATTGAAAAGACGGCAGGTCCTAAGGCAAATATGACATTCTTAGGCATAGAAATCGACGCAGTGCTAGGCACTGCCTAGCGGTAAGATGTCTGTCATCAGAGCTAGATTGCAGGAGGCCTTAAGGACCAAAAAGTTAACTTTACGGCAGGTGCAGTCCCTACTGGGCAAACTTTCGTTTGCTTGTCGCATTATGCCTATGGGGAGAATATTTTGTAGAAGGCTAGCGTTATCGAGGAACAGAATTACAAAGCCACACAACTTTGTTCGCTTAACAAGACACGTTAAGGCTGATCTTCGGGTTTGGGCTACTTTTCTGGCTAGCTACAATGGCCGAGCTATCTGGCTTGAGAACCAACAGACAGCTGCAGAGCTTGAACAATTCACAGACTCGTCAGGTTCTGTGGGTTTTGGAGCCTATTTTTGCGGGCAGTGGTGCGTAGGTCAGTGGCCGGAGAATTGGTTTGAGCTAGGTCTTACACGAAATATGGCCTTTTTAGAGGTCTTTCCTGTAGTTGTCTCTCTGGAATTGTGGCCACCCCACCTGGAAAATAAGAAAGTGCTTTTTAGGTCAGACAATATGGCTGTTGTCAGCTCTATAAATCACTGCTCTGCAACTTCCGAGCCCGTCATAAACTTACTGAGACAGCTGGTCTTGAAATGTCTGAAGCATAATGTCTGGGTTAGAGAAGCACATGTACCCGGTACTTCCAACAAAATTGCAGATGCTCTCTCTCGCCTACAGATAGATCGCTTCCGGGAGTTGGCACCCAAGGCAGATTTGAAGCCCCTTCCATGTCCTCAACATTTGTGGGGAATACATTCGAAACATTGGCAAGTTGGGTAAAAAATTCAGTGGTGCCTTCCACGTGGGCATCTTATTACAGAATCTGGTGCGTGTGGTTGAACCTCCAATCAGATTCAATAGGTTTGGCAAGCGATTGGGAAAGGGAAGACTGAATTCTCTGGTTAGTGTCCCAGTTGGCTTCCAGGGACATTCATCATCATCCATAAGCAAGGTAATAGCTTATCTGGCTTTTCTTTTCAAATTGCAGAGGGTGACAGACGTAACAAAGTCTTTTTTGGTGAAACAGGTCCTCAAGGGTATCAGGAGGGGTCGGACATTTCTGGATGGTAGGAGACCAATAACCTTTATTGTGTTATCCAATTTGTGTCAGAGTTTAAAAAATATATGCAAAATGCAGTATGAGACACTACTCTTTCACCTGGCCTTCTCTTTAGCCTTTTATGGGGCCTTCAGGTTAGGCGAATTGGTTAGTCCCAATTGTAAGCTCCAAAGGTTTATTGTTTTCAAACGTATATTTAGAAGGGACAAGGCTCCGAATTGTTATTTTTGACTCCAAGACAGACAAGCTAGGCAAAGGACGGCAGGTGTTCCTGCAAGAAGTGCAGGAATGCAATACATGTCCTGTTTGCTGCTATAAGGAATATTTAGGGAGGAAGCCAAGTAGCGTTTCGTTGCTGGTCCATGAAAATGGTTCGAGCCTATCGAGATTCCAATTTATTGACGTTTTTAAGAAGGCATTAGTAGCGCTGGGCCTGTCCCCAATCTCATATGGCTCACACTCTTTCCGAATTGCAGCAGCGACGGAAGCTACCAGATGGGGACTAAGTGAAGCTGCTGTTAAACGAATTGGTAGATGGGAATCGTCCCGCTTTCGCTCTTATGTATAGTATAGTTCAATGGTAAAGCTCTGTATATATTTGGTTTTGTCAATTCTGTCCAGTGGTTGCTGTTACGGTATTGTTTTACAGGTATGGAACCATGTATGATCTGGGTCATGGGGCATTCATACATCTACTGGGCAGAGCAGAGGGCAAAAATACGACTGCAAGGCATCCGGCTCGGCCTGCAAGAATGGGTGAAGGTACTCTGGTTTGGATATCGTGGGTTAGGTTGGAGTAAGATTAGGCAACGGCTTGAGTTACATTTGAGGTCAGTAGGTTTCCCAAATATGGTTATCCTGCATGCGGGGGGGAACAATTTGGGTTTGGTGCCCATGCGAGACCTCATATTAAATATTAAAAGAGATATTAAATTTCTCTGTGATCGCTGTCTGGGCATAATTGTCCTTGAAATCATTCCCCGTCAGTTATGGCGTCACGCTAGATCATTCACGGCAATTGAGAGGTCTCGCTAAAAATCAAAAAGGCCATTGCAAAGTTTGTGCTTTTGAGGGGAGGTTTGGCCATTAGGCACCACATGTTTGAAGGCAGTGAGGAATATTATCGACCAGATGGTGTACATCTAACCGATTTGGGGCTGGATGTCTTTAATTCAGGACTTTCTGAAGGTGTTGAGTTGGCCCTAAGGCTGTGGAAGGGCAATTGGGCTTAAGGTTTTCAACCCCATTGCCATGGCGGTCTCTGGCAATGCAGGAAGGCTCATCCTATTTAACATTTGAAAGCTAACATCTGATTGGTTGGGGCAAAAATTAGCCCCATTTTAAACGATAAGAACTTTTATTGAATCTCCCTGCTTATTTTTAAAAATGGTGCTAATTTTGCCCCAACAAATCAGATGTTAGCTTTCAAATGGTAAATAACATGATTGGTTGGGGCAAAATTAGCACCATTTGTAACAATAAGAACTTTTATTACATAGGCCTGTTAGATATTTTTCAACCACAAATATAAACAAAAAAGTCCGTCTGTCAGGGATACAACACAGTTCACAATTTCGCTTGGTATCTGTATTTTGCGGTGATAGAAATACACGTTATTATGCAGTAACGTTAGCATTCAGCGTAATGATGGGGGTAAAGGCACGGTATTGTAATTTTACATAAATACGCCTCTATATTGCTGTTTAGGATGTTACCTCTAGGCACATTGTGCTGTATATTTTCTGCTTAAGACTTGTGAGTAAACTAGTGGTGAAAGGGATCTGTTTCTCCACTGAGCATTACATCCAACTATTTACTTTATGTTTCCATCTGGTTAGTCCACAGACATCAGTGAACATGTAAACAGAGACATATTACATGCCTGTTTTCCATGAGCCTTGCAGTCTAGAGTGACTGTATATCCTACTGGGTATAACTGAAATCTATTGACAATAGACATTTAAAAAAAAGATCTGTGGGAAAATGTATTTTAATATTAAAGAACAGAGGAATATAGGATGCTGCAATGTACCATTCATTGGGTGTATAATGAGAGAATGGGTAGAGGTAGATACATGGTTTTCTCATTCCTGTATTTAGAACAAGAGTCAGTCAGGCAAAAAAAGAGCCTGTGAATTCTCCAAGTCAGACATCTCATCCTGCTATTTCAGGCTTCCGGCTGGGTGGGAGAGGGGGCTTGATGAGGGGTTGTGATGTCATGCGGAGGCAGGGCTAGTGTCCTAGTGGTGGTGGTAGGCGGTGTTAGGGTCGAGTAAGGGGCGTTCTGGGGGCATGGTCAGCAAAAGAAGGCAAAAGAGACTAGAGTCTCCTCTTGGTCACAGGAGTCTGGGGTGGTGTGCAGGAGGGGTGGGATACCTGCCAAGTGATGGATCAACCAATAGTTTTGTATCTTGTTTTCCTAACTGTGGCCAACAATTGAGTCAGCAAGTGATCACAGGCTCATATTTATAAAGGCTTAGTATCATCAATGAATGAGTCATAAAATAATAAAGCAGCCATAAAATACTTAATTTTATCCGTATTTTACAACCATTTTGATATGTTATGACTATAAAATTCTGCTCTGGCTAGCCTATAGAGATTCATCATGGTCAAAATATGCCGTTAGTTTTTTTGGTATTTTCTGATTTGGTACAATTGATTTTTTTTCTGATTTGGTACAAAAGGGACAGGCAGGTTTCTGTCTGTCCCTATCCCTTTATTTCTATGTCTGTTTGTTCCTATCCCCACACATACATGAATCTAAAGTTCACTACACATATATATATAATTACTTTCCGTAATGGTGTATGTACACATGCCCATATGAATGACACACATGTACACATGTACAAATGTCTCTGCCCATATGTAGATATCTTTGGAAATGGGGGTAATATAATGTCCTGTTTATTACATGGAGGGGAAATAATAATAATGTTTGGTGTTGTGTAACCAGTTCAGTAAAACAAACACAAGTTTAAATAACTAGCTCCAGAGTTACAATCAGCAGTACAGGTAACCAAGTGCTTCCCTAATAAATTTAGTACATACACTATGATGTTGATAAACACTGTCCACATAGCCATATTGCATCTGCCAAAATGTCTCTGTCCATATATTACAGAGGTTGCCCAAGTGCAATAATAATGTTTAGGGTTGTGCAACTAAAACAAGGTACCAATTTAGTAATACAAACATTAGGGTTCAAACCTCTAGGGTTCAAACCAGCAGTACAGGCAACCAAGAGCTTGCATAATAAATGTAGCTAAAGTGGCACAAACACAAAGATATTAATAAAGACTGGCCCTTTACACAAGTTCAAATGTCTCTGCCCATATGTAAATATCTTTAGTAATAGTGTTATATAATGTCCCATACATTAAAGAGTGCACAAGCAAAAATGTACTTGGTATTTTGTGTTGTGGAATTCTAACAGGATACCAATTCAATAAATAACTAGATAACTGCCCGTATATACTCGAGTATAAACCGACCCGAGTATAAACTGAGGTACCTATTTTCACCAGGAAAAACTAATAAAAGTGATTGACTCGAGTATAAGCCGAGGGTAGAAATTATGACCACTGCTGCCTTCTGATTCTGTATTGTTTTGAGGGTTTATTTGCCCTTTAAATGGACAGCAGAATTCCCATACAGTAATAGCCAGATCCAGTATGGTTATTACTGTATGGTACTACTGTATGGGAATTCTGCTGTCCATTTAAAGGGCAACTAAAGCCTCAAAACAATACAGAATCAGAAGGCAACAATAGTTAACATTTTTCTTCTAATTCTGTTTTGTTTTTTAGTTGCCCTTTAAATGGACAGCATATTTCCCATACAGTAGTACACTGGATATGGCGATTACTGTATGAGAATTCTCCTGTCCATTTAAAAGACTACTAAAGCCTCCAGATGTTTTGGAAACTACAAATCCCAGCATGCTTTAGTAGCTGGGACTTGTAGTTTCCAAACATCTGAACCCTCACCCTCCCACCCAGTTCAGTGGGTACCTTCTGTGGCATCCTTTCCTTGAATGCTTTGAAAAAGGCAAGTGAAAAAGTCCAGAGGTAGAAGCTCCCCGTTCCTTCAGTACCTTAACTAACATGAGGAATCCGGAAGCTGCTCGCTCTCTCCCACGCTCCCTATAGGAAGCACCGGCTGACCTCACTACTCGGCACCGGGCAGTGACGTCAGCCATCGCGCCAGTACAGGGAGCGTGAGAGCGGCTTCCAGATTCCTCGTGTAAGTTACTAATTCGAGTTTGGTTTTTTAGGATGATTTTACAACCTGAAAAACTCGGTTTATACTCGGGTATATACGGTAGCTGCAGGACCTTTATTGTGCCATACATTAATCAACATTTCTCATGATATTTCTATAAATAGTAGGCAAAACTTCTCAAATCCAGATATACCAAACTGATATACTCTTAGCCAAAACAACCAAGTATTGTAATAGATGTATTAGATGAAGGGATATGACACTAATATAACCAGGATTTGATAGGATTTCTTTATTCATTTTTCTCCTTTTTTTACTTCTTGCCTTTGTTTCTTTTTTTATTGTACAAATCTCTGAAATTTTATAGGGATTGTGGAGATTTTATTACCCACTGTATCAACACATAGCTAAATATATACACACATAATTCCCACAGTGCACCAATGGGCACACATTTGCTAATGTTGATTGATTCCTGGGCTCCATATATTATATTATCATAGTACTATGATAGTATTTAGTATATAATTGTAACTAACCCCCCCAGATTTTACTGTATGCACTAACTCTGGGGAGAGTACCTTTTAGTATTAGGTTAGGGCCCACGCTAGGATACTGCCGTGATGTGGCATGTTTGTACAAACAATGTAACCAAAGGTATCCATTTTTAACCTGAATGTAAGTGACTATTTTTTGTGACCTGTATATGTTTAAAGGGGAAGTTCAGTGCAAATACATATGCTTTTCAGAAAAAAGAGCAGTATTTTTTCATCCCAATGACCTTAATCTGCCAATTCAGCATTTTGTTTGTATAAATAACTGCAAACGAAATACTGACTTCCTGTTTGCAGGACCCCTAATAGAGACCGTTATGGTTTTGCCCTTGACCCAGTACCTGGGTTGATTCAGTTGCTCAGTAGAGATCTGAGCATGTTTGACCCATCCAACAGCCAATCAGTAGAAATTACTGTTAGGAACATTCCAAGGATGTGGTGCATCTTGGGAAGAAGAAGGACCGTTAGAACCTGAAATGTCAGCTCACTAATGTCAACAGCAGGGAACAGCAAGGGGTATGAAATCAAATGATTTGTCAAAATAGGAGAGAATATGTAGAATAACTAAGAAGGCATTACACAAACTAACAATTTAACAAATATTGATAATTTCCACTGAACTGTCCCTTTAATTCTTATATGCATATGCTGTTGAGTGCTGGGGATTCTTATATTGTGCTAACATAAATAATGAGAAATGAGCAGCCAAGCATAATAGAAATATTCCTGTACATACTTGTATGTGAATATTTATCATTATAGAATAGCATTGTTGAAATGCTTACACACACACTCACGAGTGTGATGTAAGTATTACAAAACTGTACTGTAATTGGCTGACAGCTTTATTTGGCCTATTTACCAGTATGTTGCTGTGAATTTTAGTTTAACTGCAGATAATATTCTACAGCGTACAGATACAGGGGATTTTTTTGTACTATTTCCTGTTCTATTACTTTTTAGCAGCCAATCAGAAATTCTCTAACTGTAAAAGATCAATAAAAATATAATATATATATAAGACTAAAGGTGGGTTCACACCTTCCAATCCTTCATCCTGACCAATTATTCGGCTTTTCCAAATGGTCGGACAGGATGAAATATTATTGGTCATGGCAAAAGTTGCCGCGTCAATCCAGGTGGTCCAGATTTGTCTGGACCAAGTGTGTGGTCCATAGATTACCGCACGATTGGTTGTGGTTTTCCAATGCGTCCCATCATTCGTTTGTCCAA
Organism: Hymenochirus boettgeri; assembly: GCA_019447015.1. Lineage (NCBI taxonomy): Eukaryota > Metazoa > Chordata > Amphibia > Anura > Pipidae > Hymenochirus > Hymenochirus boettgeri. Next base: position 190,685,789 of record CM033475.1, read on the forward strand.
TTTGGGAAAATGAAAGGTCAGATGACGGTTGTGTTCGCCTTGAAGAAACCATCTAATATTTCGGCCCAACAGGCCTGCAGTTTTACCCATGCCCCTAACTGATGTTTGTCTTAATACCAATGTTTACACATGTTGAATCATCCGTAGGAAGACCATTTTGCCTGACAATCTAGACTGTGTACTGGCTCCCCCCAACCTTGTTTAGTGATCCAACTTTCCATATTTGTAAATAATTTTAGGGGGACAAATTTACATTTGATTGTTTATGGAAAATTGGTTGTGTCTTGCATCACTTTGCATGCCCTGTTTACCCTTTGCCCAGAGAGCTCCGTACGTGGCCTTTCATTCCTGGCTCTGTGATTGTTTATTTCACAGTGAAGCATTAGATCTGTCTATCTTGAACGATGAAGGATGCAGTGTGCAGTGTGAGATCCTTGGAGACAAACTATTTGTTACAGAATGCCAGGGGCTATGAAAAGCTGGCAGCAGAGAGATTATTTGACTCTAAAGCCACCTGTTACCTGATTTCTTCCTGTAAATAATATGGCATTGGTTTTACAACATGGCAATGATCTTGCTTTGTATCTAATCTCTTCTACCTGCGTCTAAATCATGCATTTTACAATTCTCCCTTTGGCTGGGGAATAATAATTCAACAATACTGGATGATCTTCGTTTTCTGGGCCATTACAGCTGAATAACAGGTTAAATAATGACAATCATTACTAATCCAGTTAAATGTAATAATTTATACATGTGCAACTTTGTTTTTCTGGGCAAACAGACAGTTTATACATAAATCCCAAATGTAGCCTTAGCAATATAATAATAAGTACACCAAAGTACCACTACTCCTAATTCGTATAGTCTTCATTGAAGCTTTATTTAAAATGATAATCCTCTGAAATGTATCTTAAAGGACAACTGTGTGGTTGTTGATCCACCCCTCGTAGCCCAGGGCCTAACCAATGGAAATACATATTCTGCAAGAAGCGCATCTTCCCATTGGACAGATCCCAGACTAAGATGGGGGCAGACAGTTGTCCCTTAATTACTACTTATATTGTCTGGCCCACACAAGACATAATACTACATACAATCCCTTGCCAAACATTTCAGTATCTTACTCAACATTAATGTTGAGGATAACTGTGGTCCAAAAATAATTTTAGGTAAATTGACAGGAATTACTTTCTTGAGTATTTTTGCAATTTACTTTTATTGTTGTTTTTTTGTGTGATTTCTTCATATCTTGGGCTGATGGCTTATTTTAAAGGTAAGAACATGATCTTTCATTTAAAGGGGAATTTCAGTGCAAATACATGTACTTTTCAGAAAAAAAGAGCAGTATTTTTTCACCCCAATGACCTTAATCTGCCAATTCAGCATTGTGTCTGTGTATAAATAAATGCAACCGAAATACTGACTTCCTGTTTGCAGGACCCCTAGTAGAGACCGTTATGGTCTTGCCCTTGATCCAGCGCCTGGGTTGATTCTGTTGATCAGTAGAGATCTAAACATCTTTGACCCATCCAACAGCCAATCAGTAGAAATAACTGTTAGGAACATTTCAAGGAAGTGGTGCATCCTGGGAAGAAGGAGGACCGTTAGAACCTGAAATGTCAGCTCACTAATGTCAACAGCAGGGAACAGCAAAGGGTATGAAATCAACTGATTTTTCAAAATGGGAGAGAATATGTAGTATAACTAAGAAGGCATTACACAAACTAACAATTTAACAAATATTGATCATTTCCACTGAACTGTCCCTTTAAAATAAACTTGTTTGGAGACCACAGTTCCCTTTAAACTCACAGGTCTGTAGTTACCAGGCTATGAATGGAAAATTTTATTGGTATTGAAATTTTATTCCTTTTATGTTGATTATGTGAAAGGTAAGGTAGCCAAGGTAAAACTGAACTCTGAGGACTCCTAGATGTGTTTGGGTTCAGGAACTGATATTTTCAAAACGCTATTTCGTCCGTCACATGCATTTGCCTTTATTAAACCATTTCTCTATTAAGGAGATTCAAATATCCCTCAAATAGGTGTAAAACCAACATTAGCCCCATGTGATAATGAGTTAATGTATGTTTTACATTTAGCGCACTGTGCTGTTGTCAAATGTTTTTGGAAATAGTGTACACAATCCAATTTTCAATGTATTAAGTTTTGCAATACCTTGTAGCAGGAAACTTAACATGGAGCTGTATCGGTTCTTTAAACTTGTGCAGTTCAGTGTTTATTACCTTTACACAATCCTGCAATGCAATATCAGACGTAATCTCATAAATCTTGTAATCTTAATCTCGGAATTCTACGTCGGGTATTGCATTATTGTGTAAAGGTAAGAAACGGGGAGTTGTGATATTGCATCTCCCCGTATTTTTAAGAAACAGATTTCTCTATTTCATACAGAAGAATAAACATACTTTAGATTTAAATGAGTGTATTCTTATAGAGCAAATTACCAATCAGATTCAAATTTGGCCAATAAGATTTAAAGATGGTGCTTAGGAAACTGTATATAAGCCGAACCATAGAGAGTTTTCAGTACAGAAGATAGAGTAATTGGCGAAGAAAATAAAAAACAAGATCTACTGATGGTACAAAAATGCTCTGGAGTGTCCTTGTAAGGGATACTGATCCCCTATAGGTAGCCGCAAGGACCCTTTTAATTGCAACTTGTCCATCTTTAGTGAATCTAAACACAGAACACCCTTTGTAAACACTCTGGGGTGTAACTACCAGGGGTGCAGGGGATGCAACCGCACCAGGGCCCTTGGCCAAGAAGGGGCCCCATTTTGCTAAGGTTCCAAAACTACCAGTCTGTGTGCCAACTGTCTAACTATGGTCTGTGTGCCAAGCATTTAACCAGTTCCTGTCTGTGTGCAGTGCCAGTTTCCCAACCAGTTTATCAGTGTCTGCATGCAAGTCTTTGTGCTAACTATTGTACCAGTGGTTATATACAAAGCATTTTACCACTCTCTGTGTGCCAAGCATTTTACTAGCGTCAGTTTGTTATTTATTTAAGAAGGTTTGAGGATCTAAGATTAAAAATTCTGTTTGAATCTGATTATTTTTGCTAGGTGTATGGGTAAAGTATGTTTGTTTGTCTGTTTTAAAATGAATTTGGATGTTTTTATGGAAATGATTATATGGTTTGCTGTGCTGATTTGTGTTTGCGGCAGTGTTGGGGGGCCCATGCCTAAATTTTGCATCAGCGCCCATAATTTTGTAGCTACGCCACTGTAAACACTGATGGACACTATTATAGTTCTACAGCTGTAACAGGGCTCATTAAATACTCCAGTGCCATAGGCCAGAGCACAGTTTGCATTGGTGGTGTGCAATTCTCATGTTATCACGTTGCATTTTGATGAGTCAGTTCTGTCCTGTTTTCTTTTTGCTGATGGGCCATCTGTTTGTAGTCCCTGATACCCTTTAAAGCTACTATTACACTGGCGTTATTCTCGATCAGTTCCAGATGTTTAGCGTTAAAGAAACGCTACATGTATTATTTCTCTATCACCGACTGCCAGGGAAACGCGCAGGAAACTTTCAGTGAACGCCATTTGACTAAGAGGAAATAAAATAATAGTGAAATATGTGTTTTGGGTGTCTATGTTCAGTATATTGCCTGTAAAGCAAATTAAATCTATTGTTTATATTAGTGAGGGGGAAATCTCGTCCATTTAATCTGATGCTGTAGAAAATGATGGATTGATTGAGACATATCAACAATTCATTTCAAATCTTGCCCCTATCAGACATGAAGGTTTTCTTGTTTTACTATTTCCATCCTGTATTCAATTGCATTTAGCAATTAGATTGATTTACACGGTGATTGGATGTCCTTATCTGATTTCTAAACCCACGTGATACTTGAGAAAGACCAGAGAAAGAGAAAGACATTGCACTGCTAATAGACACATTGGGGAACTTTAATAGAGAAACAGAAGGAGCCGATAGAGAAAGAGATGCTAAAAATGTGCTGAAATGAAATGAGCGCGCGGAGGCCAGAATTTTATCTTGGATACCAGACATGCCAAGAGTGCATAGAAAAAGCGAGACTGTCAAGGATGGAAAAGAGACCTACAAGTGAATCTCTGGGGGTAGTAATTATTTGTGACAATCCTTATTTACTGGGACTATTCCCATGTACAGCAGTAGATCAAGTTTAAAAAAAAAATGTCACTCATCTTCTGCATTTTTGGCCAAGAATAGAGGGCAATGCTATCATATGGCAAGTAATCTATTGCATGCTAAGCAATTACCTACTGGAAGCTATAGGCTTCCACTTAAATGGTTGTTGAGAGAATATAAACAAGCGATCGAGTGTGGAGCTTGATGCTCACTATTTTCAAAGTAAGCAGCCTCTATAGTGTTCTTTTAGGTTCTTGTTTGGTATCTCCCATGTGCAGGGTTGCCAGGTGTTCGGATGGGATTGTGCTGACTGCTGGGACAAAATCCTGAACCCCGCAGTCAGGGCTGAAATCCTGTCCTACAAAGGGAACTGGCATCTCCACCCACCCAATGCCAACTCCCTGCCCAGTTAAGTCCCTAACTCTGCCTTCACCCCACCTACTGTGATGTCATGATGATGTCACTGCCCTACCCATGTGGCACATGTTCCAATTCTAATTTGACTTGTTTTTACTTCCCATTTTTCTGTTTTTAACAGTTGTTTAGCTGTTAAATTCTCCAATAAACCATTGTTTCGTGCACCACAGTGATTTTTGAACCCAGGCTTTGTCATAACCATTCACTTTTGGCTATGAATTTAAATATCAAATTTTTAATTAGGTCAAACATGAAATTGACACTTGTAGATGACATTGAAGTAGGGGAAATACTGGTCAGAGATGAAAACTTTAATTGGTTTTGTACCTGGATGCTAGATACCTAGGGGCTAATATTAAAGAACTCCCATCACCTTCTCTCTGATTGCATTCTTTAGATGTTTTCTGTAAAATATTATTTTCACCTGCAGGGAATCAAACCTCCAGCATGTCCCTTAATATCCATCCAGCAAAACGGAAAATGCTTAATTCAGAATTCATCTCACATTAAGGCTAATAGTTATTTGTCACCTCCTCTTGGCAACAATCTCTGATATTTATCATTGTGCATACCCAATATATTCTATTAGAGAAACTACTGTTAAGAATGACATCTTGTGTATGACCCTCAGACCCTGCTGTCCAGTTCTAACTACTGGGTTGTTTTTCCAATTCCCTAGCCATTCCCTGACCTGTCCTGGTCAAGGTCATTTCGACCATAAGCATTGTTTATCAGTGCCTCCCGCTTCTATTTTTATTGTGGTTAGAGACAGTTTGTGCTGCTGTATGAATGGGGTTGTATACCGCATTATAAAACGTCTTCAGTGTCTTGCCAATTTTTTGCATTAAATACTGGGAGATACAGTAATTATCGGTATTGGTTAAATAAGAGTAAAATCCAAGCTACTTAAATGTAATATTGGATTATTGTGGGTTTACACTCATTGTATAGGGCCTGCACCACTTCCACCCAATGTAAAACGTATCATGTACTGAAGTGGTGCATTAAATTCCTGCTCCTTGATGTCTCTTACCGACTATTATCGTAACTGCCACAAATTGATTACAGCATCACGGGGGCTTGGTCCTTTAGAAAGCTACAGGAAGCAATGTTATTTAGTTTCAAGTCATTTTGAGACAATTATCACAAAATTAGAAGGGAATTCTGTACTAATTATTGCCACAAATGAATCTCTGTTCACCAATATAGATATTCCATTACAATTCAGATGTTCACAACATTCACAATGTCTGCACTTTATTGATTATCCTCTTTATTTTATTTTAACAGACTTGATACACAAAATGGCTGCTCTCCTTGGTGTTCACTGGTGCTGTAGTTTTCCACATGGTGCACATCCCTGGATGCCTTGTCATGTCTCCAAACAGAGTGTCCACACAAGGTACTTGGTTCAATGGGGGCTTCATCCATTTATTAAAGTGCTATACGAAGCATTTCACAAACAAGTAGATTTTGGAAGTGACCCCAAACATTAAAATTGTAGGGAAAATTATCGAAAATGATCCCTCACTCTAGGGATTAGGGATGTTCATGAAAGACTTCACCTCCAATGTAAAAAGAAATGACGTCATTGAAGAAGATCCCATAACCTACAATCTCAATCTTGTGAATGTGTACTATCTGCAACACCCACTACTGCTGATAATGTACTGGACATAGTGAACATGAGATTAACAGAACCTAGATTAGCAGAACTCAAGTTAACGCATTTCCATTGGGTGTTGAGTGTTTCACTTAGTGGACTAACCTAAATGATAGCCATAGTCCTTGTAGAAGTAGATCACCTGTTTCTTTGCAATAAGCAGTTGCATAGGGATTCCAAACTATTTTGCCATGAGAGGTCTATTTGCCTCTATTTTAGACCTCTCATGGCAAAATAATAATAATAATTAAAAAAATGAATCAGCACATGTTAGCTTTAACCGGACAGCAGGGGCGTAACTACCAAGGAAGAATCCGCAGGGGGGCCCCATCTTCTTATTTTTCCTGTGACAGATATAACCTCCTCCCAGAAAACCACTGTAGATGAAGCACAGATAGGGGCCCCACCATAGTTTTGCTGGGGGGGGGCAGTGATTTCTAGTTACGCCACTGCTGGACAGTAACCAGAAATGTAGGCTGAATGCTACAAATATGTCTCAGTAACTACTGTACATTGCTAAATTTACACTTAAAAATGGATGTAAAATATTTCACTGATTTTTAAAGGAAATATTAAGGCTAAATTCCATTTTACTTGGCTTGTAGCCCAGAAACTGTTTATTAGAATGATGTATTTCTTGACTTTCTACTAGATTTCTCCACATAATTATAGTCATGGGCAAGTTTTGGCAGCTAAGCAGGTGCTGTGATTTGCAAAATCTGCTGTTTCAGCATTTTTAGATTTTTTTGTTTTACTTTTCTTCGGTATACAGGAGATAAATGATAAACCTTACGGACCGAAACGCGTTGACTGGTTGCTTCAATAAAGAAGATTTATATAAACCCTAGGAGTGCTCCTTCCCTCTACCGTTGTTAATATATATAAATAAATGTTTGTAGGCACTCACATACCCTTTAATGCCCAGGTGGTACTGTTTAAATCACAGTATACAAAGTGGAAGATTATAACAGTGCACTCACGGGTCTTTTTATTGTTTGAAGTAAGAAGACCTGTGAGTGCACTGTTATACTCTTCCACTTTATAAATATATATATATGTATATATATTTATACACATACTGTATACAATATACTGTTGATATCTTCTTAATATCTTCTGCAATTCACTCTATAATACTAGCTATCACCTCCTGGGCCAAATCCTGCCTGATGATGATTCATTCTTTCCTTGTTAGTACTTGGAGCAGATCAGAATATTTGAACTTGTGACCACAAGTTCTCATTGGGATTAAGATCTGGGAAGTTTCCTGGCAACTGAGCCAAAATTTCAATATTATAATTTTAAAGCCACTTTTTATTAGCACACTTGCCTTTTGTAGCTGACTCCTCAGGAGTAGAGATGGCAGAAATTTGTAAGTTTCGTCCATTTTCAGATTAACGGATCTATGGAAAAACCTAAAGATCCGAAAATCCAAAAACGGAACGTTTCATGACATTCAAAAATTTTTCAAGGGTTATCGAACATTTTCGGGGGTTAGCGAAAATAACCTTGCACATTCTGTAACACTCGAAATCACAAAATCTAAATGATTCAACTGGTTTTGGACGGAATGTTGAACCTTTTTAATGATTCGGTTAAGATTTTTTTTAGTTGCAATATTCTTAGCAGCAAATATACTTGAATGTGACACCATTTTTGTTGATGGCTGCTAGAGATGGCCGAACTTTCAAAAGTTCGGTCCGTTTTCGAACTTTCGAACTATATGGATTGTTCCAAAGTTCGAAAACGGACCGATTTAAGTCAATGGGAGTCAAATAGTTCGAAAAGTTCGAATGAAATACAATTCAAATATCAGTGGAAACTTAATGTAAATGGCTGTGGGACCTGGGAAATGGTCCGGGGAACATGTTCGAATATCCAGGACTTTCAAAAAAACGGTTTACTCTCACGTGCGCTACTTTCCAGCTCTCACGTTCGAACATTCAATGCATTTACTTGCGTATTGGTATAACAGACATTTTACTTGCAGATTTGATAATTTGATATTTACTCACGTATTGCTATATAGACATTTTACTTGCAGATTTGATAATTCGATATTTACTCGCGTATTGCTATATAGACATTTTACTTGCAGATTCAATAATTCGATATTTACTTGCGTATTGCTATATAGACATTTTACTTGCAGATTCAATAATTCGATATTTACTTGCGTATTGGTATAATAGACATTTTACTCGCATATTTGCGCGCCTTGAACATTCGGACATTCGATAATTATCAAAAGTCAGGAAAATATCAAAAGTCCGAGAAATCCAGGTCCAGGATAGTTCGAGAAGTCCGAGTCTGAGTCTCGAATAGTTCTAGTCCATCTCTAATGTCTGCATGCGTTTCTTTAGTTAACAGTTGCTAATGATTCAATGATTTCAAGCACATCTGCCCCTGTTTTGTAGAAATCAGTTCAATCAGAGTGATTTGAGCTGTGATTTTCACTTGAGCTAATGATATTACTATCATTTATCTAATCATTAGCTTATCATTAAATAGGTGGCTAGCTTTACAATGGTATGATGCCTCTGATGATGCTCTGTTCCAGCAGTAGGGTACAAGTTAGTAAAGAGTTTGCTGGTGCTGGTTCTGCAGATGGCACAGCTCACTGTGTAAGCAGGAAGCAGCACCCCTTGCACTGCTTAAGGTTAGAATAGATAGTAGCTAGAAGCATGATCCTAGATTCATTTTAGAGAGAGGGGTGTGTTCTTTTTAATAGATGGCACTTGTACGGACACCCCAGTTAACATACTATGTAATGCTCTCTTACTAATCTTCAGTATATGTTTTATTCTAAGGCTCCCTAGGCAGGTATGAGTTGAATAAACACATCATCCATCAAATTCCATTTCAATCCTTTAATCCTACCATGATGCCAACTTATCCATAGAGTCATCTACTTGGGGTCGACTCCTCTACAGCTATTTGTTTAGAATCCCCTGCCCCATAAGCAGTAAGCACCATATCCTTCCATGCATTTCTGGATGAATATTCCAAACTCAGTTTAAAGGTATAGTCCTTCCTCTAGTCCAGGACAGGAGGGGAGCATGTTTTTCATTTCATAATATCATCATGAAAGGAATCAGCTGCAACGTTTTTACTCCCCCTCCTTCCTTAGAACCAGTCTTTCACTGACTATACATACAACAGCAGCTGCCTCCTCTATCTTACATAGAGATTTTAAGGGAAGCTGCAATGAAAGTTGTAACATTTTCATATGCAAAATCAGATCCCATCCCCTTCACAGGGTTATTACTATTACGGTCCGAGTCCCCCCACCCTATGTGTTTTAGGGAAGTTTATGGAATGGTTTAGGAATTTGGCGACCAGTCCCAAGGGTCAGGTGACATTTGTCAACGTCTCCAAAAGAGAGGAGAGACTGTCTTTAAAGAGACAAGGAGATCACTCAAGAAGGAGTTTGTGCCTGGACCCAGGGAGAGGGTAACACAGACAATCATGCCTGAGCCAGCGAAAGCGGGTAGGACACTTTATCCTGAATGCTGCCTGACTGGAGTATTTACTTGAAAAGGGAGAGAATTTATTTTGACATGTTCATATTAATCCTTGCTTGAAGAAAATCTTATGTAATATTTTTATACACAATTCTTACAGACGGTTTTCATTCTATTCAAATTCTTATTTTGAATTCTAAACGGGAGCCAATTAGCCTCCTGTGCATTGCACCTGTTAAAGAAACTGTGTGTAGTAATGATGTCACATCATTGTACCTGCAGTGTGCTTGTCCTATGCAGTATATACCAATGGAAGCTCAAATCTCTGGTTCCTGAGCTTTAGTGAAACATTAACAGAGGTAATGGGATTTGTAGTCTGCCAACCTCCTGGATAGAATAAGACTACAGAATGTGATACTTTAATTCTCAGGATGACAGCAGAATGGCTGTTTGATTGCCTTATAGATGAAAGGATGGATCTTTTTTTCACTTAGTTCCATAAAAATTTAATAGTATCTAAATATTTTTACATTGATAGTTAAAGTACAATATGAAAACCAGTTTTTAGTCCAAGTGCATGATTTTGATCTTAAGGATAAAACACTTGTTTATATTGTAACCTGTATTATACTAATAATAAATGTAATGTAAAGGGGAACATGGTTTTGCTGAGTCGTAACTAAATAAAGAATTCTTATTACTAATCTAGAGGTTATTAGATCATATACATTCATAACCTGTAACTATGTAGAATTCTTATTTATAATCTAGAGGTTATTAGATCATATCATTCATAACCTGAACTAATGAATTCTATTACTAATCTAGAGGTTATTAGATCATATACATTCATAACCTGTAACTATATAGAATTCTTATTACTAATCTAGAGGTTATAGATCATATACATTCATAACCTGTAACTATATAGAATTCTTATTACTAATCTAGAGGTTATTAGATCATATACATTCATAACCTGTAACTATATAGAATTCTTTATAAATCTAGAGGTTATTAGATCATATACATTCATAACCTGTAACTATATAGAATTCTTATTACTAATCTAGAGTGGTATTAGATCATATACATTCATAACCTGTAACTATATAGAATTCTATTACTAATCTAGAGGTTATTAGATCATATACATTCATAACCTGTAACTTATAGAATTCTTATTACTAATCTAGAGGTTTTAGATATATACATTCATAACCTGAATATATAGAATTCTTATTGCTAATCTAGAGGTTATTAGATCATATACATTCATAACCTGTAACTATATAGAATTCTTATTGCTAATCTAGAGGTTATTAGATCATATACATTCATAACCTGTAACTAAATAGAATTCTTATTACTAATCTAGAGGTTATTAAATCATATACATTCATAACATGTAACTATATAGAATTCTTATTGCTAATCTAGAGGTTATTAGATCATATGGTTCACATTGGAGGAGGTGAGGTCCTTAAACATGATTTCTGAGAGCTAGGTGGCAAGTTAAAAGCAAGGACCTCCAAGGTAGTGTTTTCAGAAATACTACAGCAGCCACGTGCTAAGCCAGGGAGACAGTGGGATCTTAGGAGCATTAATGCATGGCTAAGAGGGTGGTGTAAGGAAGAAGGGTTTGGGTTTATAGAGACTTTGCTGTCGGCTAGAGACTCTTTAGTAGGAATAGGTTGCACGTTACTGATGGTGGTGCAGCTGTTTTAGGGGAGAAGATGGCTAGAGGGTTGGAGGAGATTTTAAACTAGGTTTGGGGGGGAGGGTATTAGCAGTCTCACTGGGATAGATAGCCCAGAGGAAAGCAGGGTGTAGATAGGCCAGTGGTGGGTGGAAATGGAGGTGAGGTTAGCATAGGGGATAGGGAGGCATGTGTATTAAAGTGTATGAATAAATTACAGGATCATAATCTAAAATGTATGTTTGCAAATGCGAGGAGCCTGGCTGACAAAATGGGTGAATTGGAAATTATGGTGTTGAATGAAAAGTATGATGTAATAGGTATAGCAGAAACGTGGTTGAACAGTTCTCACGACTGGGCTGTAAATTTAGAAGGATACTCCTTGTTTTGGCATGACAGAGAAAAAAGGAAAGGTAGAGGAGTATGTGTTTATGTTAAAAAAGAATTGAAGCCAAATTTAAAAGAAGTGATAACTGGCGATATGGATGTTAAAGTGGAGGCAATATGGGTGGAATTAGGCAGGGGGTAATGTCATTGTTGGTGTCTGCTACAAGCCGCCAAATGCTAGCAGAGAGGAAGTGAGTCAGCTTCATGTACAGTTGGCAAGGGCTGCAAGTTTGGGGAGTGTGCTCATTATGGGGGACTTTAATTACCCTGACATTGATTGGTGTAGTGGAACTGCCATCACAGAAAAAGGCGATGAGATCCTGAATTTGCTGCAGGATAAATTTCTCTCACAGGTGTTTGAAGTTCCTACTAGAAAAGGAGCTCTGTTGGATCTGGTAATATCTAACATTATGGAGCACATTATAGATATAAAGGTAACTGGAGGCGTAGGGAATAGTGACCATGAAATAGTGTCGTTTGAACTATGTAATCAAAAGGAAAAATGCGCTGGGTTAACAAAGACTTTTAATTTCGGGAAGGCAAATTTTCCCAGGTTAAAAGTAGCACTTCAGAATGACAACTGGGATAAGGTATTATCAGGTAAAGGTATTGAACAGAAGTGGACTGTGTTTAAGGGGATTTTAAGCCATTTCACTTCTAAATTTATACCCATGGGAAATAAATGTAAAAACAATTAAGTCCGCGCCCATGTGGCTCAATTCTAATGTAAAAAGGCAAATGGAAAGGAAGAAAAAGGCATTTAAAACCTTTAAGTCAGAGGGAACGGAAAGGACCTTTAGGGATTATGAAAACTGTAACAAGGAGTGTAAGAAAGCAATCAAACTAGCTAAAATAAATAATGAAGTTAGGATAGCTGAACAAAGCATCACTAAGCCTAATTTTTTTTAAGTATATTAATAGTAAGAAGATGAGGACTAGAATGTGGCACCATTAATTAATGGGGATAAGATAGTTAGGAGGATGGCAATAAAGCAAATGTCTTGAATATTTTTTTTAAATATTTTTTTCCCTCTGTATACACTATAGAAGATCCAAGTACAGATATCATAGAGTATAGTAGCAATAATGGTATAAAAGGTTCAAGTGCACTTTGGTTAACCGAGGATATGGTACAGAAATAAATAAATAAGGTTAATATTAATAAATTTCCTGGACTTAGGGAGCTAAGTTCAGTTTTATCTAGGCCATTGTTTCTTATTTTTGCAGATTCCCTCATGTCCGGTGGTGTGCCTCTGGATTGGAAAAAGGCTGATGTTATAACAGTATTCAAAAAGGGTAGTCGTTCAAAGCGGGGTAATTACAGGCCTGTAAGTTTAACTTCAGTGGTGGGAAAGATACTGGAAAGTTTAATAAGGGAACATGTTCTAGAGTATGTTTCAAGGACTGACATTATAAGTAGTAACCAGCATGGATTTAGGAGGAATAGATCTTATCAAACTAACTTACTTGGCTTTTATGAGGAAGTAAGTAGAAAATTAGACTCTGGCATAGCAGTAGATGTAGGTTACTTGGATTTTGCAAAGGTTTTGATACAGTCCCCATAGGGGACTAATGTAAAGCTAAGGTCTTTGGTCTGGGGAGGCACATTTGTACATGGATAGAAAATTGGTTAATGAATAGGATGCAGAGAGTAGTTGTTAATGGGGCTTATCATATGAACTAAAGTGCTAAGTGGGGTGCCCAAGGGTTCTGTGTTGGGGCTGCTTCTATTTAATCTATTTATTAATGATTTGGAAGTGGGTATTGTCAGCAAGGTTTCTGAGTTTTGCGACGACACAAACTTTGTCGACCATTAAAATTTCAGAGGATGTGCAATAGTTGCAGGGGGATCTAGATAGATTGTCACATTGGGCTGCTAAGTGGCAGATGAAATTCAATGTTGATAAATGTAAGGTGATACATTTTGGATTTAAAAATTCTTGTGCTGCTTATACTATAAATGGCTTTGTGTTAAGTGAATCCCTGTTGGAAGGGGATCTTGGAGTTTTGGTGGATAACAAACTTAAAGGGAGCAAGCAGTGCCAGGCGGCAACAGCCAGAGCCAGCAAGACATTGGGGCATATTTATAAAGGTTCTTTAACTTTTCGCGGCCGTTTTCGCGGACATTAACGCATAAATCGCGTTTACCGCGATTTATAAGGTCCGAAAACGGCCGCGAAAAGTTAACGAAGCGTTAACCTTTCGCGCCGATGCTTACCTGGTACCGCCGCTTCTATTTATAAAGCGGCGGTACTGGTTTCGCTCGGCTAGTATCGGCTGTTTTACTTCGCCACCTTGAAGGAGGCGAAGTCAGCCGATACTAACCTCCCACGGCGGGGATGGGCAGGCAACCCGGCGGGTGGTCGCACCCGCCCCGGGAGACACGCCACCCGCCCACACCCCCCGCGGCGGCAGCGGCGACCACCCGCCGCCGCCACCGCCACCGCCACTTCCCAGCAGCCCCTCCCAACCCGTTCCCCGTCGCCAGCAATCTCGGAACGGGAGGCTAGGAGGGGCTGCGGGAAGGGGCCGCAGCAGGTGGTCGCGACCACCCGCCGCGCACCCCCTCCCGGCAACCCCTCCAAGCCCCCGCCCCGGCCGCTCCCGGGGAGGGGAAAGGAGGGAGCCGCTGGGGGGTGGAGGCTCCTCAGCGGGGCCCTGAGAAGGGCCTTTTGGGGCTTAGGGGGTCCCGCAGCTCGAACCGGGACCCCCCCTCCCCGGCCCTTATAAGGGCCTTTGCGGCACTTACAAGTGCCCTTGGGGCTCTGACAAGAGCCTTTTGGGGCTTAAGGGGTCCCGCAGCTCGAACCGGGACCCCCCTCCCTTATAAGGGCCCTTGCGGCACTGACAAGTGCCCTTGCGGCTCTTATAAGAGCCTTGGGGCTTAGGGGTCCCGCAGCTCGAAACAGGACCCCCTCCCCGGCCCTTGTAAGGGCCCTTGCGGCACTTACAAGTGCCCTTGCGGCACTAATAAGTGCCTTTGGCGGGGGGTCCCGCAGCTTGAACCGGGACCCCCAGTGCGGCTCTTAAAAGAGCCCTTGGGCGACGTCTTCGGGCTGGCGACACCAACCCACTCAGGTCGCCGATGCCAGGCAGACTCACTGCGGCCGACAGTGAGCCCGCTGGCACCGCCGGCCTCAGCGGAGCCGATGTTGCCAGCCGCTTCTTTCTTCTTTCTTCAGCCATCTACTGCGATGGCATCTGAGTTCCTCGGCGGAAAGTCTCTATATAGGTTTGCAGAAATCCATAATCGTTTTGATTGGTCAATTTTTAATACTTGCTTTACATAACCAATCAGATTTCAGAACTTTCCCCAGAAATCTGATTGGTTAATGTAAAGCAAGTATTAAAAATTGACCAATCAGAAACGGATTATGGATTTCTGCAAACCTATATAAAGAGGAGCTTTCCGCCGCGGAACTCAGATGCCATCGCAGTAGATGGCTGAAGAAAGAAGAAAGAAGCGGCTGGCAACATCGGCTCCGCTGAGGCCGGCGGTGCCAGCGGGCTCACTGGCGGCCGCAGTGAGTCTGCCTGGCATCGGCGACCTGAGTGGGGTTGGTGTCGCCAGCCCGAAGACGTCGCGTCGGATCAAGACGCCGGCAACATCGGCCTCGTTGAGGTCGCCGGCGCCCGCCGGGGGTACCCCTGGCGGCCGCAGGGGTACCTCTCGGGGGTCGGCGGCCTCGGCGGAGCTGGTGTCGCCGGGACTGGAAGAAAGAAG
Source organism: Hymenochirus boettgeri (assembly GCA_019447015.1). Classification (NCBI taxonomy): domain Eukaryota; kingdom Metazoa; phylum Chordata; class Amphibia; order Anura; family Pipidae; genus Hymenochirus; species Hymenochirus boettgeri. The sequence continues at coordinate 190,701,289 of CM033475.1, forward strand.
ACGTCGCCCAAGGGCTCTTTTAAGAGCCGCACTGGGGGTCCCGGTTCAGCTGCGGGACCCCCGCCAAAGGCACTTGTCAGTGCCGCAAGGGCCCTTGTAAGGGCCGGGGAGGGGGGTCCCGGTTCGAGCTGCGGGACCCCCTAAGCCCCAAAAGGCCCTTCTCAGGGCCCCGCTGGAGGGAGCCTCCACCCCCCCAGCGGCTCCCTCCCGTCCCCTCCCCGGGAGTGGCCGGGGCGGGGGGCTTGGAGGGGTTGCCGGGGAGGGGGTGCGCGGCGGGTGGTCGCGACCACCTGCTGCGGCCCCTTCCCGGCAGCCCCTTCTAGCCTCCCGTTCCGAGATTGCCGCGAACGGGGGAACGGGTTGGGAGGGCGCTGCTGGGAAGCGGCGGCGGCGGCAGGTGGTCGCCGCTGTGCCGCGGGGGGTGTGGGCGGGGTAGGAGCGGCGTGGGAAGGGATTTTAAGTCCCTTCGCGGCGATACCTATTACAGTATCGCCGCGAAGGGGCTTAAAATTACCGCAGCACATCGCGGCCGCGATAGGTATCGCGGGAATAGCGCTCGCCGTTATAAATACGGCGATAGCGCTATTTTTGCGGCCGCGATGTGCGGCGGTAATTTTTTTGCGATATTATCGATTCTTTATAAATATGCCCCATTGTCTTGGATAAAGAGAGGTATGGATTCAAGGGAGGAAAATGTTACTCTCCCTCTTTACAAAGCATTGGTAAGGCCTCATTTGGAATATGCAGTGCAATTTTTGAATCCTGTGTACGAAAAGGACATCTTTGAAATGGAAAGGGTTCAGAGAAGGGCAACTAAATTAATAAGGGGTTTGGGGGAGCTTAAATATGAAGAGAGACTGGAAAATTTACAATTATATACGATGGAGAAAAGGCGTTTGCGTGGCCATACAATAAACTATCTGGGGCATTGTTCACCAATAGAGCATATCAGAGGACATGTGGACATTAGGCTTCAAATTGGATGAGTTTCTGCAATACAAGGAATGTTTTTCCGATTGCCACTTGGAGTCAGGAAGGAATTTTTTCCCCTTCATAAATTTGGTGGTGTTTTTTTTGCCTTCCTCTGGATCAACAGTTAGACAGGAAACGAGAATGTTGCTAGATGGGTTGGACTGGATGGACATATGTCTTTGTTCAACCTCAAACACTATACTATACTATACTATACTATACTATACTATACTATATACATTCATAACCTGTTACTAAATAGAATTCTTATTACTAATATAGAGGTTATTAGATCATATACATTCATAACCTGTTACTATATAGAATTCTTATTACTAATCTAGAGGTTATTAGACCATATACATTCATAACCTGTAACTATGTAGAATTCTTATTACTAATCCATTCATAACCTCTAAGAATTCCTGAACCTGACATACAGTATATAACTCTCTAGCAGAACCATTTTACACAATGAACTAACCGGTGATAGAATGATAGCACAGTATGGGGTAAGGTTAAAGGGCATGTCCACCCTTTAAAAAATATTTTTATATGTGGTAGGGAACCTTCCCCCAGCCCCAACCGCATTATTAGATTTTCCAGAAAGTGCCCCAATAGTTACTTACCTTACCTCTTTCCCCTGCCGCACAATCCCGGCCCTCTGCTTGCACTGAATTGCAAGCAGGGGGCGGGACCGGCAGCCGCGTCCCTGATTGGCTGAGAGGCAGGCAATCACGGACGCGGCTGCCGGCAGTTCAGAATGCCGGGGAAGTCTCTGGAAAATGTAGTAATGCGGTTGGGGCTGGGGGAAGGCTAGCTACTCTAATAGGCAAAGGGTTGGAGGAGAGACAGGTAGCAGAGTCCTATATGGACTCTGCTATCCTCCTGGTGGGCAGTTTTTCAGACTTTGGGGGGGTATCCAGGATAACCATATGGAGCTGAGATGTAAGGTAAGGATTTTATTACACTACAGAGTGGGGCCAGTAGTGGGGGGGATTTTAGTTTAGGGGGTGGACATGCCCTTTAAAGCTGGGTACACACTATAGGATCCTTTGTCCCTAGCAACCATTCACCACTTTTCAGGTCTGCCAGGATGAAGGACTATTGGTCGCAGTAAAAGTAGCCATGGTGGTCAGTTCGTCACGACGAAGCACGGCCCATGGAGGAACACACAAATGCCTGTAGTTTTCGGATGCGTTCAATCACTCATTTGTCTGCTTCAGGCGAATGACCAGTTGGCCGTTGGTCACACACCGCAGCATTTTATTCAACCCAATTGGCCGATACACTGAACTATGGGTCAATCAGGATGAAATATTACATGGTGTGTACACAGCCCAACACAAACCATTCATCATAACAACCAGATAAGAGCAAGCAATAGTGTTTACTGAACCTTTCTTACACAGCCAGGAAGGGTGAGCAGTAACAATGTGGGCTATTTAGCCCAATACACATCATATAAGTTCTTCAGGGCAGTGACCTGTGTGCAGCTGAGAATGTTGTATTGTGTTTATAGTGATATTTAGTCCAGTTTACTGCCAATTATCCTGGTTTGTCCCAGTGTACTAGAACTCCTGGCTTTGTCCCATAGGCTTGGTTTTATCGAGGCATGACCGGGATATTGTGGAGGGGCATGACCGGGATATTGTGGAGGTGTGGTCAGGCTGTTAATGGGTGCAGGTGAGCAGTCCAGAGACTGAGCTTTGATAGGCCCCACCCCAGACTCCCCAGTCCCGTTGATGGGAGGTATGCACATTCATATATGTAGTAATAACTCGGGGAACTTTTTCCTTTTCATCTGCTATCTCCTATTTCTTCACAGATTTAATTTTCTTCTTTTTTTGTTTTCCATTTTGCCTCTGCATTCAGTTGAAACCCATTGAGCTGCACAAAAATTGTAATATTTCTATGTGGGTTTTCTGGGTTTCTGTGCATTTTCCTGTGCACTTGTTTTCTTATCATTGACAATAAAATACATGGAATATGCACAGAAAACATAGATTGCATGTTAGTAACCAGGGCTGCATAACAATTCACATAGTGAGGAATAGTTACTGGGATTTAAATAACAATGGGCAGCACGGTGGCTCAGTGGTTAGCACTGATGCCTTGAAGCGCTGAAGTCCTGAGTTCAATTACACCCTTAGACACATCTGCAAGGAGTTTACAGTCACTCAGTGATGTCACTGAGTGACTTCCTGTATTCTACTGCACCTCCCCCTGTCTCTCCCCCTACATTTATATAGGAAGCCCTGTTTATTATTGACAGATGATGTTCAGCCCTTCTATCTCTTTTCAATAGGAATGGCAATTAACTATTTATACAGTAAACAGGGATTCCTATATAAATGGCTTATCCAGTGAGGGGGAGAGACAGTAGAAGGGTAGGGGGAGACCGTGTCTGATTTTTTTTTTTTTTGGCTGGCCTTATGTATTATAAGAAATAATACGCTACCTACAGTGTAGTATATGGATTTACTTCACCTCAGAGTTCCATGCCCTGTATAAAATCCTGCGGCCTCATGCTTCTATATGGTCATGGAGCTCCTCTGTGGAGTACGGTAATATCCTTATATTACACTGTAGGTAGCGTATTATCCCTTATATGTGCTTTCCTCCCAACCAACTACTATTTGTCAATCGGTTTGCTGAGGCAGGTACATAAAGCAGCCTAACCTGGGTCTAGACGGCTGATCGATTCCTGGGTGTACTAGGCAAAGTTCCTGGTGTTTTAGTAGAATTGTCCTTCTTTTTTTTACCCTGGTGTGTAGGTATTGGCCTGTGTTATCCTGATTTAAAGGACCATTAAACCCCTTTTAACCCACCTACTCCCAGTGAAGACCTGATCCGTGAGGCCCGCTCCCAAGGGTTTTCAATAGATTGCTACAAATACTTGTGATCACAGGGCTGGTCCACCCCACCAGATGGACATAGGGGTGGGTAAAATGGAGTTAGTCATACTTTAAATGCATTAAGGGTCTTGTGCCATAAAAATATGAATACTGTGTAATACCGTGTTATTTTATGAAATAAACACAACAAATTATCACCGCATTCCCTGGGGTTTCATTTCATTTGGAGAAACTCATTAGGTAATGGCACCTGTTACAGACACAGGTCTGTTTCTCTTTGGCTATAAAAGGGATGCTGTAGTCTTAAAATAATTAGCTACTATTGATAGTATAAGAGCTGTATACATGGTTATCATCCTTCCTGTTACAAGATATGGATGACATTAAGCTCAGGCTCTGGCATTCCTAGCAGCACAGGAGAAGGCAACTCACAGCAAAGGTTCTTCTAGAGACTGAAAGGAGCTTGGCAGGGGGATTAGAAAGAAATCAAATCTGACCAAAGCATTAAAAGGTCATGAATCAGAAAGATGATATTTAGCCCAACCTCCTTGTTTTTTAATTTGATTAGGAAGATTCAAGTTTACAGTGAATACAGAGAGAACTAGACACAAATGACTTTGTTAACATCTTTAATTTAATATGTTAAATGTTGTAGAATTTTCTGTGATATTTTTCTATTTAATTTAAGAACATCTAAGGAGTTTTTGAATGTATTACTGTTAAATGTAATGTGTAACAAGCTTCTAATACTTCTATGAGGGTAGCGCATTGCGTTCTGCAAGAAACACAATGAATAAGAGGGGGACACACAAAACCAGTTAATAGTACTGGAACCTCCACAGCTTTTAACTTCTTTTAGTTTAGCCTAGATTTTAAATCAATTGTGCCCAATCTACTCAAGCACAAGGAATGCACAAGGGACCAGGTGGAATGGGAATGAGTCAAGTAGGGCCAGGCAGGCGATATATGGGGGCTGGTGCAATAAGAGGAACAAACAATTGTATGTGCAATTAATTTAGAGCAACAAATCACGTTAACTTTATATTGGATTTCTGCAGTTAGAGAACATCTGTAGATTAATAAATTGGGAAACCTTTTGTACCTTTTATTTTATTTACTCCCAAAATCTCTGCCCCAGCTAAGACTGCCAGATTCTATGCGCGCTCGAGTGGGAGGGGGCATGGGTGAAGTAGGAGGTAGGTCATAGGCGGTGGGTGTCAGTATAGGTGGGGCATTATGGGGTGGGGAGTGGCAATTATGTGGAGGGACTGCCAGGGCAATTACTGAGGGACTCTGGAATTTGTCCCGGCAGTCGGGACAATCCTGTCCATATAGGTAAGACTGTCAATCCTGGCCCCAGCTCTCTCCAGTGCTACCTACTCCCACCCCAACTCCATTGGATTAATATGACAAAATATTATTATTTTCACTTATTTTTATGCTTCTATCCTTGTGCATATTGGGCCAATGGTCCATTGCTTATTTATCACAGCTGTCTTGACTACGTCACCTGTTATTTTCAGGTTACTTTTCCTGACCAAAGATGCTTGAAAAGCACCCCCTCCCATTGCCACCTATGTAATAATGTTTTGTTAGTGACACAGACATGGCATCTCTGTATTGAATTTCACATTTCTAACATACTTATGAAATCATGAGGGAAAGTATCAGCCTGATGCAGCTGTTACAGATTCTCTTAGAATTAGAAGAAAGGAGACTTCAGGTAATGACCTCTTGTCTTCTACTGTTAAAAGACAGTGAAGCTGTGAAAAAAAATTCTGGTTAAAGTGATCATACCTGCAGCTCCAAGAAAGATTTACATACATATAGAACACTAAAAACATTAGTGTTGATCAGTTTAATGTTCCTGGTGCTTTTCGAAAGGAATATTTGTCCCCTGGTAACAATGTATGGGTTTTCTTTGGAGAGCTGGTATTCTTCTGACTGTACATATATAGTTCTGGGTTGTAAACATCAGTCTGTAAGTCTATGTACTTGGTGGCATATTGATTAGTTTCTTGTACCAGTTAAATCATTTTCCTGAGGTTTGTGCGTTTCATTGAGTTTGTGTTCCATTGTTGGTGATAAGGAAATTTACATCAATCTTGTTGGTGTTATATCTATTGGTTTATCTTGTTGGCATATTAAAAACCATTTATTTGAATAGGTGTAAAGTAATAAACTGAGGGTAAATCCAGTCACCCTTTCCTCTATGGTCATGGAATCCCAAGTAGCACATTGGTATACTCACTCCTTAATGTTTAATCAAATGAAAGCATAATAAAACATAACATATACTGCATAAAGACATATGCCCATCCAATTCCACCTTTTGTACCCTACCTATGATGACTGCCACACAGTGATACCAGAGAAAGGCAAAACAGTGGGAAAACATAAACTGTCACCAGAAGAGAGATGGAGAGAATGTCTGGATCTGTAACTTTATGTATTACCAGTAATAATCAATTTCCTTTCTTTCTAAAAAGGTTCTCTTAGAACTATCCAATGAACCAAACAGAACCAAGTCTTCTGGAAGATAGTTCCACTGTTTTCCATTCTTTTCACTCTTCCCTCTCAAAGGATCTTTTGGTAAATGATATTAGGTCACTTTCCAAGTCATCTGAATTGGTTTGGTTGTCTGGTGTGATTTCCAGGGGAGAATAGAACATAAACTGATACAGAATATACATAAATACACAGGTAGAATGTGAGAAACCAAAATTTGCACAGGCTATGCTGTGATAACTTTTTTTTCTGTTTCCATACGCAACATGTTTCGGTTGTCATATAACCTTTATTAACGAACCATAATTAGCAGTCAACCAAGATCTTTTCTAAATCTTTACTCTTTTGGCACCATTAAGTTTATCCACCCAAAGGCTGTTACCCAATAGGCCTATATAAACACAAATATATGCAGATTTATTTTCTTAATATTTTATTTTTAGTTACTTTATTATAATATGAAGCAATACTGGTGACAATTATATTGTGGCAGCAAAAACACATTTTCTAATTCTAATTTTTTGATATTTGTTTCATTATTTAGTTTTTAAAGGGTATCTCCACCCCAAAATATACCTTTTTCTGTAGTGTAGAGGACCTCCTCCCAACCCTAACCACCAGCTTTAAACCTTAAAAAAGTGTCCAGAAACGTACTAACCAAGCTTTGTTCTCTCGGGCTCTGCCTCTAATGCTAATTCTGAGAACGGAGTATCATTAGGGGCCGGACCAGCAGCTGCATCTGTCAGGCAATCCAAGATGAGTATGAGCTGAGTATGGAGATAGCCAAGGGAATAAAGGTTGGTAAGTCTGTTTCTCTGCACTTTTTTAAGATTAACACTACAGTGGGGCCAGCAGTGGGTTAAAGTTAAGTTTTGGGGGTGGACATGCCATTCAAAGTGGCAAAAGTGAGAGTTTTTAATGTTTCTTATGCTTTTTTTATGTTGCTATATCTATCAAAGGCATGTCCACCCCCAGATCAAAAATCTATACTTAACTTTACACACCCCAAACCCAGAGATCATTATAGTTACTTACTAGGCCATAATATTTACATAACTCCACCAAAAGAAATCTGACATCTAAAACAGATGTTGACTTTCTATGGGAATGCAGCAGTCATTGGAAAAACAAAAATCGGGTCAGGTGGAAAATTTTCTGCCAACCCCGTTTTCAAGTTCCCTTCTCTTCTTTCAAGGGGAAATCTGCTAAAAAAATATCAGCTTAAGGTGGGGATCATTCCGATCATTTGCCTCGATTGGTATTATGGGATTCAGGGACTGAGGGTAGGTAAGTAACTATAATGATCTCAGAGTTTGTGTGCGAAGGTAAGTATACATTTTCTATGAGGGTGGACATGTCCTTTAAGTTAATTGGCTGCTATTTGAAATGAGTATGGTCAGAATGCAGAAAGTCCAATGCACAGTAATAATGAACCATGGGAGAAAATTCAAATTCTCTTCTTTCACTACATTAAAAGATACTTCCCAAGTTTGTTGGTGTTGAGAGTTTGGGAACAGCTGCCATTACTGAGGCTTTTACTAGAACTGCAATCTCCGTAATTGTGCGAACGCACATGTTAGTGTCCATTAGGCAGCACCTCCATGACTTTAATGGATTAATTTGGTGTAGACATGACCTCTCAATTTCAGTTTAATGTGAAAGTTGGTAAGATGGCCGACAGTGTACTACCTTGGACAAAGTGTAAATAGAGAGGGACAGATTCATTTTATAGGCAAAGCTTCATCAATTACATTACAGATTGTTGGATAGGTTACAGTTTCATATGTGAACGTTTCTGGACACCAGATGACTAGTTACATAGGAGATGAATAGTTACATAGGACAGTTTTTTAGGTAGATCTAGAACAGAAAGGTAATCTGGGATATGCTTTAAGGTTATTTGAATATTGAAGGTTCTAGTTTCTTATGCAGTCAGGAAATGAAGATGACGTTGGATGTCAGAACATCAGAACTCATTTCTAAGAAGGTAAAGGGAAACATGAAACCATTTATATTACAGAAGGATAAAAAGGCTAAATATGAAATGTTGACAAATTAAAAAGCATCAGTCCTACTTGCTGCTTAATGTTTGCCAAAGAAACTATGGGTTGGCGAATCGTCATCATATTGCCTCTCATTGGTATTGCACATTTGCTGGCACAAACAAACATGGGTGAAGGCTGACTTAACACTGACTAGTGGACTGGAGGGGAGAGAACACTGGCCGGTGAACTGGTAAATATAAGCGCACACAACACAGACTGGTAAATATAAGTTCCCTGCACACACGGACTGATAAGTATTAGATGCCCACACAGACTTGTAAATATCAAATGCCCAGCACACACAGACAAGTAAATATAAGATGCCCAGATACGCATGTAAATATAAGATGACCCCATGCCCAGCCCACGCAAACTTGTAAATATAAGATGTGTCCACACAGACTGGTACATAAAAGTTGCCCCAATGCCCAGCCCACACAGACTGGTAAATACAGTATGCCCCCATGCCAAGCCCACACAGACTGGTAAATATAACATTCCCAGATGCCCAGTCTACACAGACTGATTAATATTAGAATATGCCAGAGAGCCCAGCCCACACAGACTGGTAAATATATGATGCACCCATACACAGGCCATGCAGACTTGCAAATAAGATGTGCACACACAGAGTGACAGTTAAAATAGTCACTTTCTGGAAGGAAGCCAAGCATGAGTGGCAGCCACACATTCTTGAGACTCCTGCACGCACCCCCCTCTCCCACTTGCTTTTCAGTTTGCTTCATGGTAGGTATGCCCCTGCCTAGTAGTGTCTTTTATGGTCTCAATGCCTGGTTTGAACTAGTTGCTTAGTAAAAATCCGAGCATTCAACAACCAATCAGTAGAAATTACTGTTAGGAATATTTTTAGGAAGTGTGCATCCTGGGAAGAAGAAGAACCTGAAATGGCAGCTCACTCCTGACCAAAGTAAAGTATAGCAAAGGAGGTGAAGAAAAAAGATTTTTCAAAAATAATTACAATATGTAGCATATCTAGGTATGTGTAATATAAATAATTTAAATGAAACTTTCCACTGAACTTACCCTTAACGGCATGTACACACCCTCCCTAAAATTTTCATACACCATGCGCACCCCTCAAACCCCAAGATCGTTACACTCACACATCCCCAAGTGTCTACCAAAGAATTTATTATTTCCGATGTTTGCTTCCTAGAGCAGATCACCTGATTCTTCTGGAAATAAGCCGTGACAGATGACATCATTTAAAATGACTGCAGGGTCTTCCCAAGGATACCTCCTCTGAGCATGTGCAAAGCTCTTTGAGCTCTGCACAGCTTTCAGCGGAGGCAAGGGGGGGCAGCAAACATTGATGCTGATAACTTCATTTCAGATGCACTTGAGGGCAGTGTGCGTATTATGGGGGGGTGCTTTATTTGTATAAAAATATTTTGTTGGGGGGTAGACATGCTATTTAATTTATCTGGGATGTACACTAATACCTGTGGATGGACAGATTCTTATTTTCTTAATTGTGCATTAATCTAGGGCTATCCTTGGAAACTATCCAGTACTATTAATAAGAAAATGACTCTTAGAGAGCTAGTGAGGGTTTTGCACTAATTTTGCACTGTCTGCACCATTTCCAATTTTTTTGGGATGCAATAAATTTAGCATTTATTTTCTCACTTTAAAACTTTTAAATTAAATGCCTTGGGGCCTCGCAAAAGATCACAACTTAAAGCATTCTTCCCATGATATATTAATAGTTACAAAGTGGTTAATAAATTGTGGAAACGATTAGGTAAGTTGTTGTAGGGAATTCAATTGCATCTTCCCCTAGGTCCTCACCCTGGGATTACCTTTGAATAGTGCAATCAATTCCGATTACTTGTTCAGTGTAACTCCATACCCACTTTAAGTCTGGAGTCTGTCCAATAAGCACACATGCTTCTTATAGATAGCACCTTCTGGTTGGCCAGACAACAGACAAAAGCAGGGGCATCTTAACCAGTCTGGCGATCAGAACTTCAGCAACAGATTGCAGAAGTTCTAAGGTAAGCCTAGAGGTGTGTACCCTAGTGTTTTAAGTTCTCATCCTGGGTACACAGCATCTACCACTGTACAGGGGCATAACTACTAGGGGGGAGCAACAACCTGCAACCTTGGAGGGACCTATAGCTGGAAAGAGTGTCACCCAGGTGCTCCCCCAGCAGCTGTTGAGAATGTTGTACTTACTGTGCTACCCCTCGTGACATTCAATTCAAATCCTCACCACAGAAACTTTGTTTACATTTATCTGTCACAAACTTAATTTGCCATATATACTTGGTTATGCTATTTAAGGAACAAATCTTCCCTTTTGCCTTTGGCTTAGTAGTGTATAGATAACTAATCTAAACATCTTCAATAAAGGACTGTGCTCACTCTTAAAAGGCTGTGCCAATTTGAGGAGAGGGGGGCACCACTATACTAATTTATTATTGTTTGTAAAAGGGGAGGGCAATAAAATAAACCTTCATTGACAGCCCCCAGTGCCATTATTGGTGTAATACAGAGCCACGTGTTAGCCACTTACAGCAGACAACTGGACTTATGCTTCTTCCCATACTTATTATAGTTCTGAGCAGGCGAACTTTCTGGAGAAGAATAGCGTCATTGCCAGAGTCTGTTCCTCCCCTCTCCTATTTGATGTTTTGTGAAGGAGGGCAGAGAGACTGGAACGGAGTGCAGTGATACCTTGAATATTCAATACTTTGGACTGGCATCACCCAGCTCCATTAGAAGTGTTGCTATCTTTTCCAGGGTTTCATTTTCTTAAATGTCTTTCTCGTTTGAAAAAAAATTCTAGTCCCTGATTGGCTGTGTATTTTACAAAGTGAGGAGGGGCTACAGCCTATCCATCTAATGGGTATAGCGAAAAACCCATCCTACTAGGATTAAGGGTCATGCTAGGGGAATATAAACTCAGCATAGACTATTAGGGGAAAAGACCCCTTAGTTAGCACCTATCGCTATGTAGAATCAATAGGCCAAACTGGCCAAGTACTGGTGGGATACAAAGTACTTCATGTGGATTAAACTTCCAATGAACTGTTGTTAATAGGTGATTCCATTATAAAGTGTCGGGGACGTGATATAGCTCCTGAATTTTACACACAGTAAGCTTGAATACTGGACAATAGGGATTTCTTACCAATATTTATTCCAGCCCAGCTATCGACTCCCACTTAAGGAATTGTATTCATGTGGTTTTTAACAAGTTTTTATTCACTATCTGCATTTTACATATATGTGTGTGGTTTCTTGCAATTAAATGTGATATGAACTTTGATAATTAAAATTGTGCTCTAATCACTCTCCCTCCCCCAATTTCACCTAAATATCTACAAGGGGGCTCCTCCCTATGTAACGACTCACCCTGCACTTTCTTACCTCTCCCTGATGATCACCTCTCATAACAGGTCACCCCCAGCCAGGTCACGGCTAACAAAAGAGGTAAAGTCAATAGCCGTTGTCCCCAATTACCCATTAAGTTCACACCAAATACCTCTCCGAAAATAGCTCATTCAACCATTTTCGGCCAGTCCTACTACCAGTAAGGTCAAGAGACCCGATGGACCCCCCCATAACGGCTAGGCTTAGCCGTATCTGGTTTAAATTGAGGAATGGACTTTCCATCCCTCCCTGTAGTTTATGTTTTGTTTGTTTTGTTTATTATGTTTTAATAACTCATATTTTACTCCACTCTAGAGGTTTACAGATCTATATGCGCATTCTATGGGATGTCTTGTCGCTCGGCTCGTCGCCCTTTACCTGCTCCCTACAGAGACCCTTACCAGCACCGACCCTACTATTCGAACTTTTCTCACCGAGACTACCTCTCCTTTTTTCAGGTCCGCCAGGCTTGAGACCAACTCCTTGTAAGTTACCACTATGACTGAGTCTCCACACACACTCTCAATCCTCACACAAAACGTCAAAGGTCTTAACAGCCAATTCAAACGCAGAACGGCAATTCGCCAATATGAGAAAGAACCTTACCATATTGTCTGTCTCCAAGAGACACATTTTCTGAGGGGACAGGAACCCAAATATTGGGGTAAACACTACACCTCCCATTACTTTGCCTCACGCACAGAAAAGAAAGGCGGAGTGGCCATATTAATACATAAATCCATACCCTTTACACTGGAATCCTGCCAACGAGACCCACTAGGCTCCTTCCTTATCCTAACAGGTACTATACTACATACAAAGATAACTATTGTAAACATATACGCCCCATCCCAAGGCCAGAAATCTTTCTATAACAATGTAGAGAATCGTCTCCTCATGGGAGATCCGGGACGACTGATCATCACTGGAGACTTTAACGTTTCTATTTCCCCAGTGCTAGACCGATCAAAACCCCCTTCCCAATCCAAACCAGCTCTCTCATCGAAACCCCTTACGTCACTTCTACACACGTTCAATCTCTGGGACACCTGGAGGCTGAGGCACCCTAAGGAAAAACGATTTACATTTTATTCACACCCACATAAAGTTTACACCAGAATCGACTATATCTTTATATCAGCACAATTTATACCGATGTTAAAAGACTCCGATATCTCAGAGATCACATGGTCCGATCATGCAGCAGTTTCCACTCACCTGAAGGGGATTCTTTCAGCTAAACCAAACTTCAAATGGAGGCTGAACGAGTCACTTCTTACTAACCCTCAAACACTAATCCAACTTAAAAAAATAATCACTGAATATTTTCAACTAAATAACACAGAAGATACAACACAGACAACATTATGGGCGGCTCACAAAGCGGTAATAAGGGGCCACCTGATAGCACTAGCATCATCTAAAAAACGAACCACCAAAAGTAAACTAAATAGTTTGCTTCAAACACTAAGGAGCAAGGAAACACAACACTCTCTGTCCCATTCAGATACAACCTTACAAGAGATCACCAATTTAAGAGGTGAAATAAATTTGCTTCTCTCCTCACAGACCGAAAAGGAAGTCCGTTTCACTCAACACAAGTATTTCGATAAAAAAGATAAAGCTGACACTATGTTGGCACGTAAACTAAACAACAAAATGTCACAAAACCGCTTGCTCCCTCTCAAAACCCCAAACGGAGACATTATTCACGACCCGATCTCTATCCTTCAACAATTCACTGAATACTATAGTAAGCTATATGGCGGCCACACAACTGTCTCCACTCAAGCATCCCAACAACACATTACCCACTACCTAACGGAAGCAAAATTACCTCAGGTAACAGAAGACCAACTACTCTCACTCAACGCCCCAATTTCAACTCTGGAACTCTCAGAAACCATAAAACAATTAAAATCGGGAAAGGCCCCAGGCCCAGACGGATTTACAATGGCGTACTACAAAAAATTAAAAGACACACTCACTCCCCATCTTCTCCCACTATTTAATGCACTGTTAACAGGTTCCATCCCCCTCTCATTAGATCTACTTCGAGCCAATATAGTAATTATTCCAAAAGAAGGGAAGGACTCCACTCAATGCTCTAATTACAGACCCATTTCACTTATAAACACAGACATAAAACTTTTTACCAAAATCTTAGCCAACAGACTAAATAGACTACTACCACACCTCATTCATAGGGATCAAACTGGCTTCATTCCTGGCAGAGAAACTACCGACAATATCAGACGCACACTCCAATTAGCTTACCACTGCCATTCCACCCAACTACCATCGATCCTCTTGGCACTGGACGCAGAGAAAGCGTTCGACAGAATAGATTGGACATACATGAAAACCACATTAAAACACTTTGGTATCTCAGGCCCATTCTTATCCGCCATAGAAAACATATACTCGATCCCAACCGCCACTGTTTCAAACATGGGCTTCTCCTCTCAGTCCTTTCCCATAAGGAATGGGACTAGGCAGGGCTGCCCATTATCCCCCTTAATATTCGCCCTATGCATGGAACCCCTAGCCATAAATATACGCAATGACCCAAAAATTTCCGGGATACAGGTAGGACAATCAGAATATAAACTTTCTCTGTTCGCCGACGACGCACTACTCACACTAACTCACCCACTCACTTCACTCCCAAACTTATGTCACCAACTCTCCGAATTTAGCAAACTCTCAGGCTTTAAAATTAATAACACAAAATCGATCATTCTCCCGATACACTTATCACCCCCCACCACAAAGATACTAAAACTAAATTTTAATTTCTCTTGGGTCCCTTCTTACTTCACATACCTCGGTATTAAGATCAGTGTAGACCCAACCTCGTTATATAACAACAATTATATCCCATTAATAAAGGCACTAATAACACAGTTAAAATACTGGACCAACTATAATCTCTCCTTATTTGGGAGAATTAACAGCGTGAAAATGCTGATACTACCAAAATTGCTATATTTGTTCCGCTCACTCCCACTTGCCCTCAAACCCTCAGATCTCAAAATCATCCAATCACAAATAACTAAATTTCTCTGGCGTAATAAACACCCGAGAATTAGTTGCAAGACCCTTCAACGCCCGAGGGACATGGGAGGGGCAGCCCTGCCTAGTATACACCATTACTTCCTAGCGGCCAGACTTGCTCAAACTCTGCAATGGACCCAACAGATCAACCAACCCAGATGGGTCGAGCTGGAACAATCCTTGAGCTCCACTACCCCCCTAACAGATCTACTTTGGCTTTCCTCCCCCACCTCAGAACTAAAGAAAAGTGGCACTAACCCATATATACACCATTCACTAAAACTCTGGTACGATACAAGGAAAAAATACAACCTCTGCAACACACCCTCCTCCATGACACCAATTTTCCATAACCCAGATTTCCCTTCTGGAATGCACCCTGGAGGATGGCACATTTGGAAGGACAAACAGATTACTAAAGTAGGCCAAATAATCGCAGGAGGCCATCCCCTACCCTGGGACACAGTCAGATCACAATTTAAACTCCCACATTCGGAATGGTTCCACTACCAACAGATCGTACATTTCATACAACATATCTCAGCAAAAAAACCCTTTCCACAACCCACCAAGTTTGAACTCCTAGCTAGTAGGCCCTGTCGCACCCCCCACGCCATATCACACATCTACTCATTATTAAATAAATTCAGACACTCCCCAAAACTCAAATTTATGGTTAAATGGGAGACCTGGTTGGGTCACACACCAGATGATACACAATGGACCAATATATTTCAATCTCTCCGCAAATGCTCTTCCAACATCACATTACAGGAAAAAAACTTTAAAATTCTCCATCACTGGTACCTGTCCCCTCAGAGAATATCACAGATCTACCCGAACGCTTCCCCTCTCTGTTATCGCTCCTGCCAGATGACAGCAGATTTGTTTCATTGTTGGTGGGGATGCGCGGAGACTAAAAAACTATGGGATATATGTGAAAATATAATTCACAAAACCCTACACTTACCCATCACCCTAGACCCTTGGACAGCCCTATTCGATAGAGACATACCCCAAGTATCGAAACCAAGTAATAAACTCATTCATAGCTACTGCGCAGCCACTCGCAGCCTCTTAGCTGCAACATGGAAACAACCTTCTCCTTCGGAAACACAATTGGTCTCAAAGATCTGGTGGATCTGCGAAAACGAATATATATCAAATCTTATCAAAGACACTGTGCACAAATATGAAGTATGGAACCCTTGGCTAGATACTATGACCAAACCTGAAAGAAACCACGCTCTAAACACCACCCCCCCAGATCAAATTAACTAATGCACACCTCCAGCCGAGGGGATCAGCCTGAACCTTCATTCCCGAACCAGGTGCAATGTCTGGGGCGGGGGGGACGTGGGGGGGGCGGCGGGCCCGGCGACATACTCTCTCTCATTATCCTTATCTTTCTCTTAACCTCCCAAGTATCAAATAACTATTTATAAATTAATAATATAAGAGTACAGAGCTGAAACCCTAGAGTTTCTCTAAAGCAAAGTCTACATTGTTAAATAAAAAAAAAAATATATATGTGTGTGTATATATATACATATATATATGTATATAGGAACTCATGTAGTAGAACAAATATGTAGTATTGGACGCATTGTTTCTCCTGATTTAGAATAAGATGGAAGTTTACAACAATTACAAAAACAAGATAGACAAACCTGTTGTTAATTTGTTTTATATTTATGTTTATTTTATATACTTTTGTTACAAAGTTGAATAAGAAAAAAAAAAAAAAAAAATAAGCGATGATATAACCTTTGTTCTCTTCTCCCCTTTATATGATATCCTAATTCATGTAAACAAAATGTCTGAAATGAACAAAAGAATGTACTTTACTTATTTTGCTGCCATCGCTCAATAAAAATCTATTGAAAAAAAAAAAAAAAAAAAAAATTGTGCTCTAATTTGCCAGTTTGGCCTATTAATTAATTGGGTGTACATAGCGGTGGGTGCTAACTAAGGAGTCTTTTTCCCTAAAAGTCTGTACTGATTGGCTGTGTGCAGATCTCCAACTCTGATGTAACAGGGGTGAGGTCAAAGCAAAATAATAAATAAATTGATCATTTTTCTATGTTTCTACTATTGTTTGTCTGGGGGAGGTGGAGATAAGTAGGTGGAAATGTCACTGGATCCTTAACAGAAGTCCAACAGGACAAAGCAAAATGCCCATTTCAGTACTGAATATTACTAAAAGGTTTATTAATTACAGTATATGGGTTCCAGGAAACCATCTTAGATGTGGGAGAGCTGCAAGCACAATATTAAATTGGTAGGAAAACACATATGGCTCCATTACCAATTTTTTAAAAAAGGAAAGGTCTGACACTGCAGGTTTATAACAGGGTTTAATGCTGTGTCTGTAACGATCCTTGTCAGTGCTTTACTGGTGAGTTATTATTATACAGCCGTAAACCTATTACCGTACTATGGTATTCTATCGTATTCTATGGCCAATACTGTCTTATTTCACAACCACAGTGACAAATGTGGACTGGCAATGTAAACTACCAATTGTTGTGGTTAAAGGCATGGTATTGTAAATTTGCTATATCGCACAATTAAAAATAGAGCCTAAGGGGCCCCATCTTCTTATTTTTACTATGACAGATATAGCCTCCTCCCAGAAAACCACTGTGGACAAAGCATGGATAGGGGCCCCATCATAGTTTAGCTGGGGGGCCCAGTAATTCCTAGTTACGCCACTGTTTGCCTGAGTATAAAGTATGGAGCTCAACCTAGAAGATGTTCTCAGACATGGAAGATGAATGGTGGAGGGGCAGGACAGAACCCACACTGGGATTAGAACATTATTCAGATCTTTGACAAGTGAGGGTCAGGTTCCCTTAGAGTAAATTGCATGTGCATCTGTTTTTATTTAAATTGAGTCAAAACACAGCTCAATGCAGAGTGGGACATGAACAGTGCAATTACAATGTAATTGTGGTGTCTATGCGATGCGCAAAACGGAGGTGATCCGTAAAACAGATCAGCGTATAGTGGGGCCTGGCCCTTAAGGTGGGACCTTGCCTAAACTAAGGTTAGCTTCAGGCTGTAGTTCTCCTTTACTTAACTTTTATTCTTATTAAAAGGTTTCTATTTTTCATTCAGTTTTCCTTGATTTGGGTTTCCATATGTATCTAGACATATAGCCTTAAAAATCTAATAATATAAACTATGGCCTTGGCAAGAACTTTTACTAGGTATGATGAAATGCCCTATTATTTTTCAAAGTCCTGGGTTTTGCTGAATACACATTTATCTCATTAGCTAAAGCCAAGGGCTAATTATATCTCTGTTGCATGTTTGATAAACAGACTGTTACTCAGATCTCTGTCCCAATTAGGTGAGAAGCTAGAAGGGCAGCAATATGAGAAGGCAGATCAGAAGGTCAGATGGGAGGTAGCATGGGTGAGTGGGTGTGTATGTGTGTGTGCATTAGAAAGCACAAGCACAGGAGGGGTAGACTGAGGGCAACACACTTTTAACTGATGATGGGAAGATCAGTGAGGTATTTCACACAGTAAAGCCTCATTCCCTTTATCCTATGACAAGTTACAGGGGGAAGAAAACATTTGACTGTTTATGATTCTATATAGGGTGAAGGAGTTTTTTATTAGTAACAGTTATCAAATGCACAAAGGAGGATATAGTCAATGGATTTTTTATTTTGTTTTTTTACATAAAGGTAACGAGTCCTTACTGTGGTTAAATATCATATGAAAATCAGGAAGATTATGAAAATGCAATTAACAGGGTTGCCCTGCTTAAAATATGTAAAGGACAAGTAAAATTATTATGTAGAACGTTTGTTGTTTACTTGGAACTTTGACATCACCACAGTGGCAGCCCGGGTATGATGGCATATACACAGACCAGCAACTGGGGGCATAATGAGCAATGACTTGGCCCTAGCAAAACTATTATGGTGCCCCTCATCTACTGTGATTGTTTGCGGTGGGGCCTATATCTGTTGTCCCCCTGCATAATCAGCCCTCTGCCAGTTACTGACTGCTTGGACCAATAAACTAGCTGGTTGTGTCACTTCCATTTCGGTTGGTCAAAGATACAAGTGCTCATTTATCCAGGGGCGATACACTGTTTCCTGGTGTTAAGGTTTAACTCTTATTTGTGCCATCTGCACGGGTTTCACTGAAGATACTGTGCAACTGATTTAATATTGCATTTATGCTAAAAATTAAGTGTATGTATTTAACCCTTTCAGGATTTATTTGCGCATGCAAAGCCGATATTACATTTTAGTGGGGAGATTTAGCTGGAGAGATTGTGGCTCTAGGTTAATCTCCACGACTATGTTGCATGATTTTTTTATCATAGAGAATAGTCACAATCTCGGGTGCTAGATCACTGTCCAATCTTCTAGTGTCAAGTTTGTATTACTAGCTGCATTTTCTTAGTGTTACTGATTGTTCCAGTGATTTGTGTTCTCTGGACAGGTGATTTGTATGTAGAAAGGACAGAGGTTCAGGCACTTGTATAAGTCAAGAAACAAAAGGCTGAGGGTGAAGCTGATTTGTCCATAACCATCTGGTACTGCAGAGGGTGGCAGCTCAGGTCTGGGGTACATAACCTATTACATCAGGGATTCAAACATAGTTACAGTATATGGTAGATCTGGTACCTTAACGACTTCTTCTATAGGTTAATTAAAATACAATGGGCTTAGCACAAGATTTACCTTTTTTATTTTAACTTTCCATTAATATTCCAATTTTATTTTCATTTTCCAATTAATATTTACAATAATTTAAAATATCTTATTATATTTTATGGATTTTATTTTTTTAAATATAATAAATATTGGGAAGATATAAAAATCCTGCCTTCTGAGTTTCTTTGCAGCCAGTGGGTAAAACGTATCCTCTTCTCATCTAAACATAACACTCCTGAACTCTTTAATCTTAGACATTAGAAGTATTCGGAGTATGATAAAGTCTAATTTCAGAAATGTGAGTGGATCCAGAAGCCAAACATAGGCACGCACAGGCCAACAGCTGCCCCTAAGCTTGGATATCTCAACAAGGAGCAAGGCTCAGGGAGAAAGGCCTCCAAGTGAAGGTATCTTCTGCTTTCTGTAAAGAAGGTTTGTAGAACCGGAATGCCCTGCACACATTCCAGGTCTTATTTAAGCAATGGACGAGGGTGTGAGCAAAATCGAGTTGTCTTAAGAGAACGAGTATGCTTAGAACATCCCCTTATCTGATGGCTCAGCGTTATCTTAGATCGGTGAAGCTATATTAGGCCTCTTTCCACCGTGGGCAATTTTATGAGGATGTTCCAGTAATTAAAAATCTGCTACAACATGTAAGGATACAACTTGCCAATCAAGAGTAGGGTTGCAATAATTATTTGTAATAAAAAGTATTAAATAAAAAATAGATTGTTATATAATTATAAAGTCTTTTAAAGGGGAAAATAGAGGTTCGTAGACCAGAAAGGACAACAAGTTATTTTTTAAGTGGTGGAATAGTTACCCTTTGACACAAGAGACCCATCTAGAATAACAATATCTCTTCACTGACAACCTTTCACCTGCACTTCAGAATCTGCAGAGTGAATTTACAGCAATGTGTCCATATGAGAAACTAATATTTGTCTAATGCAAAGAAATAAACACAGGAAAGCCAGTTAAACTTAAAGGAGAACTAAACTTAATTTTTTAAACAGAACACCTATACATTGAAAGATTATTTTCTAGTTCTTTGCATTTAGTAGATATAAGTAATAGATTCTGTAACAAAAGGCCCTATTTATAAAAGATCGTTATTGTTAGCGAAAAAATAACGATCGCTATCGTAAAATAACAGTCGTTATTTTCCGGTAACCGGTCGTTATCGGAAAATAACGGTCGTTATTTTACGATATCGATCGTTATTTTTTCGATAAGGATCTTTTAGAAATAGGGCCCAAAGAGGCTTCCATGTTGTTGCCAGTACAACTCATAGCCCATGTTTGCTTCAA
The DNA here is from genome assembly GCA_019447015.1 of Hymenochirus boettgeri. NCBI lineage: Eukaryota > Metazoa > Chordata > Amphibia > Anura > Pipidae > Hymenochirus > Hymenochirus boettgeri. The sequence continues at coordinate 190,722,119 of CM033475.1, forward strand.
AGAGCCACGCCCCAGGATTCACTGTCTCTATGCACAAAATTTCTAGAGATTACAGTTTAGTTGCTGGTGGCATGCCATGTAAATGCTGTGTTTTTAGGAACAAACACACCAAGAAGTCACAAGTTCTAATCCCCGAGTTTACTTGCGAAAAATATAATATAGTCTACTGCCTGAGTTTATTGCTTTTTTCATTTGTTTGTTTCCATGTTTCTAAAAAAATATAAAGTTTCTACATATGTACAAACTTTATACAGTATATAGGAGCTCTGTTATTTATTTACCAAACAGCGTGAATTGCTGACAGTCTTCCAGTAGCAATACAAAATACTGATTTTACTGACATTTAATGAAATGTACATCTATTTATTGAAAGTTCACTGTTGGTGTGTTCTGCTAAAGTGCTAGGTTAGGCAAAAAATAGATTATTGGGGCACCGCTTGTTGCATAGTGGTAGAAAGTTTTGTTTTTAGAAAGATTCAGTATAGAAGGTTGCTGGTTCGATTCCCCATACTTACTTTTATTTTTTGCTGAAATGTTAAATGTTCTGTTTCTTTCATCCATGCTAGCAAAGACATACACTGCAAAGATTACTTTTCTTTTTTGTATGAAAAGCATACCTCTGGATCAACTGGATTCCTCTGGATCAACTGTTAGGTAGGGTTAAAAAAAAAAAAGTGAATAGGTTGGACTTGATGGACGTATGTCTTTATTCAACCTTAATTACTATGTTACTATGTTACTATGTTACAAAAAAAATGCACTGAAATCTGAGTTCTGTGTCAGAGGGAGAGATCTATGAGCTGTAATATGATGGGCTGTCAGCTACCAGGAAGCAAGACTGCAGTTTCCTGTAAATGTATACTGCGCACACTTAGCGGGGTGATCCCAGATAAGGTAAATTATGGGAGCTGACCCCTTGTACTCACAGGTTATTTTTATAAATCACCCATCATCCACAGCAAAGGGAGAGATGAGGCACAGCTTGTTGTGTGTTTGTGAATGTGCTCTGTATATTGGGACAATGTTGTCTGGGGACTTTATGCTTGTGAAGGTTCTCATTCATCCAGGTCATCGTATATCTGTTGTATTCAATTAGATCAACTGGACTTGAAATGTAGTTCTTGAAGACGTTTCGCTAGTCATCCGACTGGCTTTCTCAATTCAGAATGACTTGTACAAGAATCTGTGGCAATTATGTACCCTGGAAAATCCCAATTAGCAATTAGTCAATGTTTGACTCCCACCACCCTTTAGATCACAAGCTGGGGGTCATCAGAACCCTGCAACACAGAGCCGAGAACATCCCCACTAGCACAGAGGCGAAGGCTAAAGAAATGAAACATCTCAGAGGAGCCCTTAAAACTTGTGGATATCCAGACTGGGCCTTTGTCAAAAGAAGTAGAAGGAAAGAAAAGAACACGAATACCAACAGTGAAGGGGAAAAGCAAGACAGGAGGAAGAACATGGTCATCCCATATGTAGCAGGGGTCTCCGAGAAATTAAGAAGAAATTTGCTTTAAACCGAACAACACACTGAGGCAGCAATTGGTACATCCGAAAGACCCAATACCAAAACACAAGAAAAGCGACATCATATATGCAGTGCAGTGCAGTGAAGAATGCTCTGATTTGTATGTGGGGGAGACCAAACAGCAACTGCATCAACGTATGGCCCAGCACAGAAGAGCCAATTCCTCGGGTCAGGACTCAGCCGTGTATCTGCATCTTAAGGATAAAGGACATACCTTTGAAGATTGTAATGTTAACATACTGGCGAAGGAACGTGACTGGTTCAAGAGAGGTGTTAAGGAGGCCATTTATGTGAAAATAAAGAAACCAAGCCTAAATAGAGGTGGGGGGGTTCGACACCAACTGTCTGCCATGTACAATGCTGTTTTAACACCTTACTCTGGGCGTTCCTATAACACCTCTTAGCCACTATCTAATCACACCCTTAACACCTGGCTGTGATATGCTAATTGGGATTTTCCAGGGTACATAATTGCCACAGATTCTTGTACAAGTCATTCTGAATTGAGAAAGCCAGTCGGATGACTAGCGAAACGTCTTCAAGAACTACATTTCAAGTCCAGTTGATCTAATTGAATACAACAGATATCTGGGGACTTTAGTTCTCCTTTAAAGACACTTACCTTTGTCCAACATCTAATCCAATTGAAGGGCACGTACAGGAAGATTCATTAAAAGTTCTTATCATTAAAATGATGCTAATTTTGCCCCAACCAATTAAATGTTAGCTTTCAAATGATAAATAATATCTGATTGGTTGGGTTCAAAATTAGCACCATTTTTAAAGGGTATATCCATCAAAAAATTTACTTTCTTTTTAACTGTTTTACTAAAGAACAGGAGGTAAATGCACTATTTTAAACCTAATCTCATAACATCAAACCGGCAAATCACTAGTAGCCACAGTATAGTAGTGCCAGGGTAGGACAGGGGGAGCAATTAAAAAACGAACGCCAGGTGTGTTTTGTCCAACAAATGGACTTCCTCAGTGGTGGGAAATTCTACACCTACAAGTCGCTTTATAAGGACGGGATATGTCCCCCCCCATAAAACGGAAATCCTAGACCAATCCCCCATACCCATAATGGTTCCCGTCATATGCGTTCCTCCCCACACACAGTATGTGTATATTATGTGAGGGGAGGAGCACAGGTGACAAGAACCATTATGGTCGCGGCTGTAAGGCGATTGGGTGTGACGTTACGTCGTGCTTTTACTGACAGCCAGCAAGTTGAATGGCTGTCATCATCATCGGCAGAGTAGGAGCAGCGTGGGAGCGGGTCAGGTAAGGAAGTTAGAAATGTGGAACCTAGGTTTGAGGGGGTATTCGAAATTATTTGTTTTTTTTTGAGTCGACATGCCCTTTAAGTTACCTTTAGCCAAATACACAATTTAAAGGGCATGTCCACCCCCCAAACTAAAAATCTCCCTACTACTGGCCCCACTGTACAATTAAATAAAAACCTTACCTTACATCCCTGCTCCTTGTGGTTCTTCTGTAGTCCATGAATAAAGTCCAGGAAACTGTAGGGTAGGAGCTGTCTTCCTGTCCTAAAAGTCTCTGCCTCTGTGTTGCCTCCGGGAGGTATAGAGACTTGCGCAGTGGAGACCCTTTCCCCCCCTCCCTCCCGATGACTCTCTTGCATTTTTATATCCAGCATAAAATTCTTTTAACATACAGCAGGGCAGGTCTCCCCACCCCCAACCGCTTCATTCTTATACCAAACAATGCTTCCCTTCATTACTTACAGCACCTCGTTCCAGCGATGCTCTCACTGATGGCAGCCTCGGCTGTGATTGGCTGCCTCTCAGCCAATCACAGCCGCGGCTGCCGGTCCGGCCCCCTGCTTACAGTTCTGGCGGGCAAGGGAGCCGGACCAGTACAGCGAAGGAATGAGGTGCTGTAAGTAAAGAAGGGAGACGGTTTTTGGTATAAAAATATAGCGGTTGGGGGTGGGGGGGACCTGCCCTACAGTATGTTAAAAATTGAAAAAGAGGGTGGACATACCCTTTAACCAAATTCACAAAATACCTTGAACAGACAGAAGATAAATTAATGACAGACAGGGGAATCAAAGCATCATATATACACAATAATACAGATTACTACATAAATGTATCTATATGTATAATTATAAACCACTTGATTGTGACACCCCACTGTTTTATTATTATGTTTTGAAAGTACCTTTAGTTATTTCTGTGCCCCTATTCCAATTTTTTCAGTACTCATTATCTATGTTGGCCATATGCCAATCTCTTTATCTCACCATGTTTCCATGGAGAGAATGAATCAACATTTTGAAAAGCCATGCCGATTACTGCTTGTGCCACAGAGGAGACAACAGTGGGTGAATAATAAAAATACTATGTATTTACCAATTGTACCAGACTTCAATTTACTTGTTTTAATTAACAGAAAAAAAGATGGCTAAATAAACAGATGTAAGATGGCTAAAGTAGAAAGAAACTCTTAATAACTGTATTTTGTAAAGATATTCAGGGCTATTCAATAAAAGTTCTTATCGTTAAAAATGGTGCCAATTTTGCCCCAACCAATCAGGTGTTAGCTTTCAAATGTTAAATAAGATCTGATTGGTTGGGGCAAAATTAGCACCCTTTTCAACGATAAGAACTTTTATTGAATCTCGCTGTACATTTTCTCACCAATATTATCTCCATTTTGGTGAAGAATAGGGCAGAACAATTTTGCTGGGTGGTCAGGACCTTAAGTCAAACAAAGACTTTTTTCTAGAACTCCCTACATAAAAGTATAGCAACCAATTATACAAGTCTAACAATAGTCTCTGCAAGAACATTGAAGCAAATGTTATTATAAGTGAAGCCTGCATGGGTCAACAATTGTTTAAAAGGCTGTTTGTGACAATTGTTCATATTAAGGCTGGGTACACATGAGAAAATTTTTCATCCTGACCGACTGTTCGCAGCTAGCACACGATCGGCTGGGATGAATCACTGTAGCTGCAACTGGCAGTTTGCCGTGACTGATTGTGCGGTCCATAGGAGGCTGTGATTTACTAACGTGTCCAATCGCCCATTCGTCAGATCCTGGCGAACAGGGGACAGACCTCGCTCACCGGCGATGACAAAACCGCGGCAGATTTTTCAGCCCAACAGTCCAATACATGGAATTATTGGTCAATTTGGCTGAAAAATCTGCTTGTGTGTACCCAGCTTAGGCCAGGTATAATTGGGTCAATTTACTTGGCTCTTCCAGTCAGTACAATCAGTTTCAGTCTGACTAAAACTTCCGTTGAATAGACTGCTCTGCAATATCAGTCTATCAAATCAATTCTAGCTGGACCCGTTTAGAAAATGTTCCAGTGATTCCATCAGCAGGCTCATTAAGGGACAACTCCATCCTCATAATGACATCTTTTAAAAGGAATAGCTTCTTTAAAATATGTTGAAATATCCAACCCTGTCCTCTTAAATAATTAGTTTATGCCTGCTATGCTCCTGGATGCCTTGTTGAAACTAAGGGGTAGTGTGTGCAGGCTGGCATGGTGAGACTGGTGAGTAGGCTGGCATGGTGAATAGGCTGGCATCGTGATAATGGTGAATAAGTGGGCATTGTGATAATGGTGAATAGGTGGGTATTGTGAGATTGGTGAATAGGCTGGCATTCTGATACTGGTGAATAGGTTGGCATTGTGAGAATGGTGAATAGGATGGCATTGCTAGACTAGTGGATAGGCTAGCACTGCGATAATGCTGAATAAGTGGGCATTGTGAGTCTGGCAAATAGGCTGGCATTGTGAGACTGGTGAATAGGCTGGCATTGCGAGAATAGTGAAAAGGCTGACATTGTGAGTCTGGTGAATAGGCTGGCATTGTGAGACTGGTGAATAGATTCAATAAAAGTTCTTATCGTTTAAAATGGTGCTAATTTTGCCCCAACCAATCGGATGTTAGCCAGATGTTAGCAAATGTTACATAAGTTCTAATTGGATGGGGCAAAATTAGCACCATTTAAAATGATAAGAACTTTTATTGAATCTCCCTGATAGACTCCACATGTACTAGATAATGACTTATTAGCCCTTGTGGCTTAGCGGTAGAATGGGGTTCAATTCCCCATACTTACTTTTATTTTTTGCTGAAATGTTAAATGTTCTGTTTCTTTCAAACATGCTAGCAAAGACATACACTGCAAAGATTACTTTTCTTTTTTGTATGAAAAGCCTAGGAATTTATCATTGTTAGGGACAGGAGTATTTTTAATGTGTTTACAAAAAAACTGCTCTGAAATCTGAGTTCTGTGTCAGAGGGAGGGATCTCTGAGCTGTAATATGATTGGCTGTCAGCTTCCAGGAAGCAAGAATGCAGTTTCCTGTAAATGTGTACTGCGCACAATTAGCGGGGTGTTCCCAGATAAGGTGAATTATGGGAGCTGACCCCTTGTACTCACAGGTTATTTTCATATATCACCCAGCATCCACAGCAAAGGGAGAGATGAGACACAGCTTGTTGTATGTTTCTGAATGTGCTCTGTATATTGGGACAATGTTGTTGGGGGACTTTAGTTCTCCTTTAATATTTGATCTATGTGGGTTTTTATTGTTATTTTTACTTCGGTAACAGTCAGTTATGGCTATAAACAGCAATTAAACAACTTGTTTATTCAAGTCTGATCTATTTATTTGTATTTATATGGCTATTTTTCTTATAAGGTGCAAATTCCACAGCACTTTACAGTTAGGTTAAACCTGCAATAAATGGATTGCCTTTCAAATCAATAGGATTTCTCTTTACACTTCAGTTTAATAGACTGCCCAATAGTAGTGAGCAGCACCATTGTGTAGCTGTGATACTATCTGTAACTGACTGCTCTCTTACTCCTCCCATCTCTGATATTGGCAAGCTTATTTTAATGAAGCAGAGGAAAGACTGGGGGAAGAGTCAGAGAGCTGTCAGTTACTGCGTGAGTATAATGTCCCTTTAAAAGAGTATAATTAAAAATAAAATAATTTACAGGATATCAATGTATTTTATGTCTATATTGTATAGGATTTGTGGTATATGCATGTTTTAAAAGTTAATGATAAGAATATATGTCAGTGCAATATTTTATTTTTTAAAAAGCCCAACAATAAACAACTATTCAATCTTCCTTTAGATACTGGTCTGGTAGTGTTTTACTGTATGGTGCTATGAATAATGGGGGACACCAGGGATGATTTGGTGGCATGGCAGCTGCTTGATGCAGTGGCAGCCCAATAGTTTTTTTTCACATTTCTGAAAAATCTACAAAGATTTACATATTATCTTTTTCTTTGACAGGTAAAAAAGGAGTTCCACCGCCAAAACAAGCTCCTAAACAGGCAGCAAAAGAAGCCCCAGCACCACCTGCGGAGGAGACCCCTAAAGGTCAGTTTATTTCATGCCACAACATTCTCTTTTGTTTAAAGGAGAACCATGGTCTCAAAAATAATTTAGGGCAAAATAAATAGTTGCTGTCTTACCTTAGAAATGATCCCTGCACCAGTTCTTAAAGGGCATGTCCACCCCCAAAACTATAATTTCCCCCACTACTGGCCCCACTCTGTAGTGCATAAAAAATCCTTACCTTACATCCCTGCTCCAAATGGCTGCCCTGCTATTGCTCTCCAAAGTCCCAAAAACTGTCCACCAGGAGCCTAGCAGAGTCCATATAGGACTCTGCCTCCTGTCTCTCCTCTGGGAGAATTTTGTCATGCGCACTGCAGTCCTCCCTCTCCCTCCCATTTTCCTCCCTCTCCCTGTAGTGTAAATTCCCTTTTCATATAGTGTAGGGCTTCCTCCCCCAGCCCCAACGGCATTATTCTTATTTTCATAAAGTCCCCCGATCTTTGCTTACCTTTCCTCTTTCCCCCGCCGTTCTGAACTACCTGCAGCCGCGTCCGTGATTGGCTGCCTCTCAGTTTCATGCAAGCAGAGGGCTGGGCAGTGCGGCGGAGGATAGAAACTTATTAAATTTTAAAAAAAAAGGGGTGGACATGCCCTTTAATGTGCAAGCTCTCTGATAGATGTTTCTAAAGCATCTATCCTGGAGAAAGCTCCTGCTGATTGATAGCACAATGAACAACAATGCGTCAGTGACCCTTTAATGTTTGATTATTCAATGGTGCTGATGTGTATCCATATCTGTGCTTACACTGCAGGGTAAGGGGTTGTGCAGAGGGTGCCAGTAGCATCTGTTAAGCTATTGAAAGCAGGAAAAGTTAAGAGTTTCAGCACCATATCTTCTTACAGGCTGCGCTTAAATCAGTGAAACAATACTTTGAGCCTTTATCTAAAAAATATCACAAATATAGACATTTCGTTTTTATGCACATTTTTTCACTCCTACCACTGGGAATATGTGTTTCTACTTCTAAATGATTGAGCTGTGTTGCTTGTAGATATTCTTTTTAATGACTGATCTTACTGGGCTTTATAGAATGACCCATTCTACTAAAAATGCACACATACTAAGGCAAAATAGTGACAACACACACATACATAATATTTACACATATATACATATTACACTGTGTTTATATGTTTGAGCTGGCGGGCCTGTACTGGTCTAGGACATGTAAGGTTATTTACATCACCATCAGCAAAAACTACATGTATAGGAAATGAAATAATTTGTCTCAAAAGGTTGTATTTAAAAATTATATTGTTCAACCAAACAGCAATAAAGCAACACTGTGACAATGACATACTGTAATGAATTTCTGAATGTTGTTAATAGTTACTTGTACTGTTTTCTTTATAGGATAATGTCTTGACACTGCCGTATACAACAGTCATGTGTGTGTCTAGTTTAATGTTTGTGCAAGTCTAAAATATGTTTGTGGTAACATGTATGTATTTGTAATTTGTCCCCTCACTCTGGGGAACCTGGGCATAAGAAATTACTTCTTGTTTCTTAGATTTTGTGGGCAATGCTATTCATATAGCATGAGACTGCAATATACCTTCTGTTATAAGAAAGCTCTGCTCCATTATTATGCTCTGTGGAGGGCTTTTGGCTCCTTTTGGCCCACCTCTCCTAAAGCTATATAGCTGCCTTGTCTATTGTGCTCCCAAGTCCTACCCCATAGAGCCATGAATCTATATCTTGCACTGACGAGATCTAACAAAATTGAAACATGTCATGTCTGCAGGCCAGATGATTAGCTCTATACCATAGGTTGTATTGCATGTTAATAAGCCAGCGATTCTGGACACATGCATTAGCCATAGGACATAAAGGAGACATTTTGCATATCTCCGCCCCTTACTCTGGGGAACCAGGTCATAAGAAATTACTTCTGATTTTGTGGGCAATGCTATTCATATAGCATGAGCATTCTGTTATAAGTAGGCTCTGCTCCATTTTAATGCTCTGTGGGTGACTTTTTTCTCCTTTTGGCCCACATCTCCTTAGCTATATAGCTGCCTTGTCTAATTTGTTTTACGTGGATGATTATTGTTTAATGCCATCTATACACATTGTTTGTCTCTAACTAGCGTCATGGCTCCTTTTCTTAAAAGAGGTTCATTTGTAAAATGGATTGACCTTTAGTGAAAGGTGAGTAATATGGGGGTAACTATCCCAAGGGACAGAATGCAATCAGTTTTTGAACTTTACATCAGGCAAGTGTGGCTTATTTAGTTTGCATTTGAACCAACAGGTTCCTTGTTGGATTTGTTATTACTAGAGGCTAAAATATGCCATTTACTATTGAGGCAACTATAGATTCACAGAACCATAACCAGAAAGAGGAAATTGTTCTTTATCCCATCAGCGGACGTTTCTCTGGTGATGGAACCCATGCTTATAAATACAGTACAAGCAGTTGAAGAGTTGCTATCCATGGTGCTTAGCCCATGATTGTATCAATAGATGCATTAGTCTTTGGGGTATGTTTAGTAGATGATCCAACTGTGAGGATTGCTTTTCCTCTGCATAATCTAAATGATTCAGGGTTTCTTTATGCTTCCCAAATGGCATCATCAGAATACCAACTGCAAGAGCCAAGCCCACAAGCCATTGCATCCTGGTAGGATTTTCCCATCTAGAAGGCTGTCATGAGAAGATTGGAGAGAAGATAAAGAGGATTAGGAAATCAAAATTAATACATGACATAAAACATACTACGAATAAAACAGAATAAAGAACAATATCTGTTATTTAGAAAAAACACATTGTATTTTGTATTACTTAATAATTGCATTAAAATACCCTTTCTATTTGTGCATCTAATAGAAGGAGGGATGTTGGCTTCTGACAGTGAGCGTACAGCATCAGATAGAGAGGCGGGGTTTATATTATTTACCAATCTCCTAGCAGTTGCCTTTCCCTTTAGCAAGCTTGTTGGTGGTTAGTAGAGATGTTCAAAACCGCTGAGTTTCGTTGTGAAATTGGATTTACGACTTACGACGAGTTTCGATAGTTCTCTGCATTCACTATAGAATATTCAGTGTTATAGTATGTAGAACTAGTATGTTTGATATAGAATATTCAAAGTTCTATAGAGAATATTCAATGTTCGATAGAGAATATTCAATGTTCGATAAAAAATATTCAAAGTTCGATATAGAATATTCAATGTTCAATATAGAATATTCCTTGTTGGATATAGAATGTTCAATGTTGGATATAGAATATTCAATGTTTGCTATAGAATATTCAGTGTTTGATATAGAATATTCAATGTTGGATATAGAATATTCAATGTGTGCTATTGAATATTCAATGTTGGATATAGAATATTCAATGTGTGCTATTGAATATTCAATGTTGGATATAGAATATTCAATGTTGGATACAGAATATTCAATGTTTGCTATAGAATATTCAGTGTTGGATATGGAATATTCAATGTTGGATATAGAATATCAATGTGTGCATTTAATATTCACTGTTGGATATAGAAATTCAATGTTGGATACAGAATATTCAATGTTTGCTATAGAATATTCAGTGTTGGATATAGAGTATTCAATGTTGGATATAAAATATTTAATGTTTGATATAAAATATTCAATGTTCGATATAAAATATTCAATGTTGGATATAGAATATTCAGTGTTCAATATAAAAAATTCAATGTTGGATATAGAATATTCAATGTTCGCTATAGAATATTAATGTTCTATATAGAATATTCAGTGTTGGATGTAGAATATTCAGTGTTGGATATAGAATATTCAATGTTTGCTAAAGAATATTCAGTGTTGGATATGGAATATTCAGTGTTGGATATGGAACATTCAATGTTTGCTATCGAATATTCAATGTTGAATATAGAATATTCAGTGTTTGCTATGGAATATTCAGTATTGGATATAGAATATTCAGTGTTGGATATAGAATATTTAATGTTCGATATAAAATATTCAATGTTGGATATAGAATTTTCATTGTTCAATATAAAATATTTAATGTAGAAAATAGAATATTCAATGTTGGATATAGAATATTCAATGTTGGCTAAAGAATATTCAATGTATGATATAAAATATTCAATGTTTGATATAGAATATTCAGTGTTCAATATAGAATATTCAAAGTTTGCTATAGATCATTTAATTTTTGATATAGAATATTCAATGTTGGATATAGAATATTCAGTGTTGGAAATAGAATATTCAATGTTCGATATGGTATATTCAATGTTCGATATGGAATATTCAATATTTGATATAGAATGTTCAATGTTCGATATAGAATATTCAAATAATGATACAAACAACGTTTGATAGGACCCTATAAAACATATAGATTAGCACACGTAAAAAACTTTTTTATGTGCTTACTTCTATAATCAAGGTGGCCCAGGTGCAACCCAGCCCCGGGCCCTTCGTGGAATAACAGGTAAGAAACCGTCCCACTGCACCATTAATGGAGACTTCAGTTAAACCGGTACATAGGGCGGAACGCCCAATAGAAGAAAGCAAGCTAGCACTCACCGCTTCTGTCTCTTGGTCCGGGTGCGAGATTGCCCCGAACCCTCCGCTAAAGGTTCTTATCCAGATAAAACCAAAATGAAGAGCAATCAATTCATCAGACAAGGATCCACACGTATGCTTATAGGTAATGAAAAATAACTAAATTTATTGCAAAGGCGAACTGTCTGACGCGTTTCGGGCGACACTCCGCCCTTAGTCATAGGCTGAATCACATATACAGGGTGAACTTAAAAAGGCCTAGATATCCCATGATGCTAGGTTATACACAATTAATTCGTTCAGCATGCACCTGATACAAGTCAATTAACTAATCAGCTGGGTAGGGATATCAGACCTGATAAGACACTAACTACTAATGCCGAATTTACAACAAAGAATACATAATAATAAAAAAAAGGAAACAAAAACAAAAAAAGACATTAAACCATAATATACACAGTAGAATAAATATACATTGAAAAAGACCAAACCTTAAGTTACATTAAATTTGGAAAAACAGCATGCCAAAAATACACAAAGAGCACTAATAATACCAAGAAGGGAATACTATGAGAGTAAGGATATACTAAATCCCATATATATAGATATATATATATATATGTAGAAAATTCTATGTTGGATATGAAATATTCAGTGTTTGATATAGAATATTCAATGTTCGCTATAAAATATTCAATGTTCGCTATAAAATATTCAGTGTTGGATATAGAATATTTAATGTTCGCTATAAAATATTCAATGTTCGCTATAGAATATTAATGTTCGATATAGAATATTCAGTGTTGGATATAGAATATTCAATGTTGGATATAGAATATTCAATGTTTGCTATAGAATATTCAGTGTTGGATATAGAATATTCAGTATTGGATATAGAATATTCAGTGTTTGATATAAAATATTTAATGTTCGATATAAAATACTCAATGTTGGATATAGAATATTCAGTGTTCAATATACAAAAATTCAATGTTGGATATAGAATATTCAATGTTGGATATGGAATATTCTGTGTTGGATATGGAATATTCAATGTTTGGTATTGAATATTCAATGTTTGCTAATGAATATTCAATGTTTGCTATAGAATATTCAGTATTGGATTTAGAATATTCAGTATTGGATATAGAATATTCAGTGTTTGATACAGAATATTTAATGTTCGATATAAAATATTCAATGTTGGATATAAAATATTGAATGTTGGATATAGAATATTCAATGTTCAATATAAAATATTCAGTGTAGAAAATGGAATATTCAATGTTGGATATAGAATATTCAATGTTGGATTTAGAATATTAAATGTTGAATATAGAATATTCAATATTGGAAATAGAATATTCAGTGTTCGATATGGTATATTCAATGTTCTATAAGGAATACCGTATAAACGTGAGTATAAGTTGAATTTTTCAGGCTTTAAAGTTGAAAACCTAACCTCGACGGGTCAAGTCCTAATTTAGCTCCAAATTCTGCAATTGCGGATAGTAACCACTAGGTTGTGCTGTGTTAACCTGCATAGAAAGTTACAGGAGCTGTTCTTGCCTTTACAATGTTCCTGCTTCCTGTAGTCTGGCTGCTGGACTCATTCAGCACTGTCACTGCTCATCTGGATTCTGTAAATCTGATGGGTCTCCTCAGTTTGGGGCAAAAAACAGCTGCTAGTACAGTGCAAATGACATCTTGAAACTACAACTCTCAGGTGACATTTTTAACTATTGGGATCAGTGAGTCCTTTACTATATGGGGTCAGAGGGCCCTGTACTATATGGGGTTCAGGAGAATTGTAAATGATGGTAAGCTTAATTAAAAGTTTACTGAACCTTGCCACTCCACATGTTTAGAAACTAAAACTCCCAGCAACAAAGCTGGGGAGTTGTAGTTTCCAAACATCTGGAATGCCAAGGAACTGGGGGTTACTGGTACTGGATTTGGCTATTACTGTATGGGATTTATTTATGGGAATTATGTTGATATTTGATATAGAATATTCAATGTTCAATGTAGAAAATGTAATGTCTGATATAGAATATTCAATGCTTGCTATAGAATATCCAATGTTCGATACATGTTTGCAATAGAATATTCATTGTTTGCTATAGAATATTCAATGTTTGATATAAAATATTCAATGTTCGATATAGAATATACAATGTTGGATATAGAATATTCAATGTTGGATATAGAATATTCAATGTTGGATTTAGAGATGGACTTGAACTCAAACACAAACCCTAGTTCGACACAAACTTTAATAGTTCAAACGAACCCAACATTTTTCGAAAAAATTCAAAATTTCTAGAATCATCGCTGAATCTGTCTCTGACTCTCTTATACAAGAGGAATCATGCCCAGCATGAAGTGGCAATGATTCCTTGTACTTTCCCTTGCATGATGAGGGAGAGAAGCCAATGTGATGATTGGTATGTCCAGTGGGGCCAAGTATGCCCGACTCCTCAACAAGGGGGGCAAATTGCAGTAAGCCTTCTCTAATTCAATGGTTCTGCTGCTGTGAAGCATTACCCTTTTGCCCACTTTTCCCTATATGTTGCAAATTACAAAAATAAAGATTTTCAGTGCAAATACATATACTTTTAAGAAAAAAATAGCAGTATTTCTCCAGTCTAATGTCCTTAACCTGCCCATTTAGCATTTTGTCTGTGTATACATAAATGCTTTCAAAATACAGATTCTAGAAGTATTGAATTTTTGAAAAATTTTTGTACATGTTCCCAGGTCCCAGAGCCATGTACAGTAAGTTACCATTGCTATTTTCCAAACTTTTTGAACTATTTGTCCCCATTGACTTTAATGGGTCCATTTTTAGAATTTTCAAACTTTCCCTGAAGTTCAAACCAAATGTTTGCTATTGAATATTCAATGTTGGATATAGAATATTCAATGTTTGCTATAGAATATTCAGTGTTTGCTATAAAATATCCAATGTTTGATATAGAATATTCAATGTTCAATATAAAATATTCAATGTTTGATATAGAATATTCAATATTTGCTAAAGAATATTCAATGCTTGATATAAAATATTCAATGTTTGATATAAAATATTCAATGGTTAATATAAAATATTCAATGTTTGATATAAAATATTCAATGGTTGATATAGAATATTCAGTGTTGGATATAGAATATTCAATGTTGGATATAGAATATTCAATGTTGGATATAGAATATTCAATGTTTGATATAAAATTTGCCATGGTTGATATAGAATAGTCAATGTTTGATATTAAATATGCGAAGTACAATATTGAATATTCAATAATGAATTAGCAATAAATCCATCAGTTTCATCATTATTACCATTCTTTCATTTTATGGTATAGATTTGTTTTTGCAATTTTACCCTTATTTTATCCAAACTTTTCAAACTATTTGTCCCTATTGACTTTTTCAAATTTTGTCCATTTTTAAAATTTTCAAACTTTACCTAAAGTTCGAAACCGAACTTTAGGAAGTTCAGCCATATCTACTTAGATATGTAATATTTAATGTTTGCTACAGAATATTTAATGTTTGCTATAAAATATAGCAACATTGAATATATAGGTTTCATCATTTTTTCCATTCATTAATTTTTTTGGTATGGATTTTTTTTTGCAATTAGAAATGGTGAAACTCTGAAATTCTTTTCAAGTTATATTGACAACTTTATTCAGTACTTTCATAAAATTACTGCATGCCTTATTTTAAACTAAAATAATTTAGAGGTATCCTTATGATGCAGCATGGATCCATAGACTAGTTCAATTACTATATTGTGTAAGGAATTCAATTGCCTTCCTGGTAAAAACTGGATATGACCTCCAGATTTTTTTTGACTTCGATTAGAAGATAATAATTGTGGTCAGGAAAAATGTTTGAATTTGAGGAATGTCTTTCTTTAAACATATTTAAATTGTAAATAAATAAAATGACCAGATTTAGGAACAGAACATTTTGCTTCTGGCACTCATCTCTCCCAAGTGTGTAAAATAACATTAATATAGCCCTACACTACAAATAAGAAACCATTTCCACTAACAGGCATGTTTTATGTGGTCATTTCATGGGTTTTGTTAGTTTCTATGTAAAAATAATATTTTTTCACCAAAGAGTCAATGTTCTGACAGCAAAACATTTTTACCCATCATATCAAAACACCGTGTCTGTCAACACACATTGGTGTTGAGTCTGTTGCTCCATATTTATTGTTTGATGTTGTTTCGAAATGTCTGTGTCCGATTTCTGTATTATTTTGTCAATGTCTATGTGTATTTTATTGTTATGTCCAATCTGTGTGTCGCCATGTAAAACATGTTGAACAATCACCAAGGAAGTGATCGAAGTTCCAATCGTGTGTGGTTTGCAAGTTGCATTTGAAGAGCCATTTTGAAGCAGTTGTGAAATGTATCTGGTCTCTTTGTTGAGGACATTGAAAGAATACGTTGACTCTTTGGCCTTCATTTTGACAAAACTGAATGTCCACAACGTTCAACGTGTAAAAAATAGAAGGAAAAAAATGGTACATGGTAGGAAATACAATCAATAAAATTTTCTTCCTTTATTTACTTGTGTCCATTTTCATTCTTTGATTTACAGATGCCTTGGATGGAGAATTGCCGCCAGATGGTAAGTTTGATGCACTGAGATCTGAAATGAAAGGTCCTTTGGATTGAAACTAAATCCTTCCAGCAGCACTTCATGAACTGAAGAAATTCATTATCCATTGCAATAAATCTACAAGCTGATGTGTAGATATGACCATTAACTGTTCTGAACCATTTCAAGGAATGAAGCTAATAGAATCTACAGTTTTAAATGGTTTCTTTAATGAAGAAGATGGTCTATCAGCTGACAACACAGAACTGTATTTAAACACTTATAGTGTGAATATTTTGAACTGTTGTTAATACGCATAATAGATGTGGAAGAAGCCAAATTCAACTACCAAAGCAGGAAATGGCATCAAATTCAAAATGGCTTGGAATGAACACCATTAAAGAACAGAACCCTCATTAAAGAATGTCGCTGTTATGATTGGACATCTAATTTGTATCTACAATATAAAGACCTTTCAGGACCAAAGTTTTTGGTTTTCATCGCCCCAAAAAGAAAAATGAATTACACATTAATTAATTTATTATAGAACTGTTGGGTTGCCCAATTTCCATAGTTTATTTCGATCAAGTTGTTTATTAAGGTGTTAACAAGGAGCTTGTTAATGGCATTGTAAATTCAAATATTGTATTATTTTGTTTACTGGAAAAAAAATATGATCAAATCTAAAACACTGGAGAAATTATACTTGGTATATTACATTTCAAAAGGCATAAACATTAAATGAAGATATACATAAAGATGGTAAAACCCTGGGTAATGTCCCACAGATATATTGCATAAAACATATGACCTATAAAGACCAATCAGACCACATAATGATATTAACTTATCCCAGCCTCTCTAACGTCAGCCTCCCCATTCCAGATAATCTCTGACCCTCAATCTACAGCGCATGGGCCATTTGTTAGACACCCCTATCAATATGTTTTTGTTTTTATTTATTTCTTTGTGTTTTCGACCAATTTGGGCAAAGTCCTATGGGGTAAAATATTAACATTTCAAATGAGAAGTTAGAAGAGTTATTGAGATATTTTTATTCATTGGAATAATCAGAGCCAAAATGACCAGTCTAACACTCTCAACCTTTAACACCCAAAAAATAGTAACCAATAAATTTCAGTACAGTATCTCAATCAGTTACGCTCCAGATTTACTTAGAATTTTATTCAGTATTTACTAAGAACCACCAGAAAACCTATATGTAACCTACGGCTGTTAATGGTTCCTTTTTAGCAATAGCTGGGTAGACAAATGTAACTATCCTTGCAGTGAGTGAGTTTAAATAATTTGTTTATCCTGAATAACATAAAGATAATTACCCAGCCACATGGCTACATTGCTGTCACATGCTTTAGTTCCTTTGAGAGGCTGTCAACTGCAGTGTTCTGGTGAAGCCAATGAGGCTGGATGACTCCAGTTCCTAATCCCTAAAAGCAATTACTAGGGAGTTTTACATTTAATAGGGTGCTGGCTCCTTGCATTATTTTTAGATATGTTCATTTGTGAAGGCCTTAGATCTCCTTAACTTAATATTTAATAACTGTATTACATGGGGGGTAAAGTCACATAAATTATATGATTGTATCGTGCAGTCGGTATAGTGGCCTGGTTTATGAAACATGCCAAATGGAAGGCCTATACACAAGATTATAGTCATTACATTTAGGGCACCTTTTTTCTAGTAAACTAAATAGCTGTTATTGTGAAATTATTTTATGCTGCATATTTAATCTTTTGTTTATTGTGATCTAATTGCAGATTCCAATCCTGAAGATCGCACTCCAGAACTAACAGGATTATTTATAACAAAGCCTGAAAATATATCCGTAGAAACCGGTATGAAATTACAATAAACAAATAAATGTAGCAATATAAGGTACAATGTACCCTTACTGTGTAGAAGGTATTATAAGATACTGTATTATAAATACATTGAAAGTCTAAAAGGACATCACATGCAGGGCCTTTAAAGGGATGTCCCTCTCTGGTAACTGCAGGAATCAGTGACCTCCAGATAGTACAGTTTAAAAAGCTTTTAGACAAAGGAATAGACAGATCAGTCCTAGCCATTTTTGTAAGTGTTATTATTCATCTAGGTCATGTTATATCTGTGATATTCAGTTAAATCAATTGGACTTGAAGTTAAGTGCTTGAAGACATTTCGCTGGTCATCCAAATTGCTTTCTCAATTCAGAATGAATTGGTTGTCATCACCCTACAACATCCCCACTAGCACAGAGGCTAAAGGTAGCTATACACTATTACAATCGTAATTACAATCTTAAACCGACCGATACTTTGATAGACAGATGTACAATGTAATGTTAATTGTACTTAGATGTACCATACATATTATTTCACATTCAATTTGTTTTGTGATTAATGTCATCTATTGTGAGGTTACATTGCATTAACATTTAATAAGAACTTCAGAAAACACTACATTTTACCAATCAACTTAAAAAAACAACTTTCCTGATCGTAATTAGGATAGTTTTTACGATCTAATGTCGCATAATAAGATTGGGAAAATGTAAAATTTTTCGGCCAATCAATGGAAATGTCGGATTGTATGTCGGATTGTACATAAAATAAGCCTAATGTATGGTCACCTTAAGGCTAAGGAAATGCTCAGATGAACCCTTAAAACTTGTGAATATGTGGACCGGACCTTTATCAAAACTGGAAGAAGGAAAGAAAAGAACACCAATACCACCAGTAAGGGTAAAAAATTTACACTGTATCCTTGTCTACTTGAACACAATGAGGCAGAAACTGGTGCATCCAGAAGGCCTAATACCAAAACATGACAAGAGCAACCTCATCTACACAGTGCAGTGCAGTGCAGTGAAGAGTGCTCTGATTTGTATGTGGGGGACACTAAACAGAAACCACACCAACATATGGTCCAGCACAGAACAGCAAATTGCTTGGGTCAGGACTCAGAAGTGTATCTGCATTTTAAAGTAAACTACACAAGTTTGAAGACTGTAACATTAAAATACTAGACAAAGAAGAAGACTGGTAAAAAAGAGATGTCAAGCAATATGTCAGAATAAAGAAACAAGCCTAAATAGAGCTAGCAGGACTCGGCATCTATTGTCTACCATATACAATGCTGTTTTGACACCTTACTCTGGACTGTTAGCTACAATGCAACCAACCCCTTGTCTCTAACACCTTGCTGTTATATGCTGACATATTCCACTATATTTATTTTCAACAGATTCTCCTACAAAGCTATTCTGAATTGAGAGATCCAGTCGAATGACTAGCAAAATGCCTTTAAGTCCAGTTGATCTAACTGAATACCACAGACATACCATTAAGCACCTTCCTCATAAAACATGTAAACAGATTGCTCTTGCACTTGCAACTTTATAGGCTTCTATGCAGAAGAATCTATAGCATGAACTCTACCCAATGTGAACTCCCATGTACAGTAGAAACCAGCACATGACCAAATCAATCCTTAAAGTCAACACATGAAGTCAGTTTTAACAAATGGCACAACAACAGGCAAGAGCAGACACAGTAATATTGGCTGAAGGTATTTCTTGACATCTTGTATAATCATCGAGGGACAGAGACATTAATGGTTCTTTATAAATGAATGGTATGAATAATGGTGACATTTGAAAGGTACAAATCAGTCCTAACATTTCTGTAGCATTTGGTTCTATTTTTACAAGTATAAGCCTGACAATATATCTTCCTAAGAATCTGTCTGTAGTTTCCTGCATATGGGTATTGCATAGTACTTAAAGGACAATTAAAGCCTCCAAACAAAATTGCTTCAGAAGACAGGTATTCAACTAAAAAACATTTTGATTCTGAACTAACAACATAGCTAAGCACCGATTAACAACTAGACAGAAAGCTATAATGCCACATTACTAATTACTGGGAATTTGCTGGGAGTTTCAAACATGCGAAGAGCTGCAAATTTAATAACCCTGCTCTAAAGGGTAAATATTAGCAGGTAATACATTAGTAGGTACAATTTGAGGAAGATAATATGTGATATTACTCAAACTATCCTATATTAAATAAATTTACATTAATGAACAGAAATACCCATTGTGTCCTATACAGAATTGCTTAGCAGGACACTGGGACATAGTGAATCAAGGTAAGGGAAGTGAGGATCGCCACTGGGTTGGTAAGAATTGCGTTTTATGTTTATCTGCCATTTTGGTTTTTTTTAAGGTATTAATAAATACATTTTTCTTTGTTCTTCTAGGAAAAGATATCCTTTTGGTTGCTAAGGTTGATGCCAGTCAACTATCCGTGAAACCTGGGATCAAATGGTTTAAAGGTAAATGGCTGGAATTGGGAAGCAAGAGCGGAGCGCGTTTCCAGTTCAAAGAAAACTTCGACAAAGAAAAGAAGGTGAGAGGTTTTGGTTTACTGAAGGAAATAGTGTGTGTCGGGGGGCTCGCGCTGTTCTCTACCATTTAAAGGACAATTTTCCAGAACTGACAAAACCCAGTAATAAATAATATCCTGGATGGATCTCATTTATTGTAAAAAATTAATTTTGTTAAAATTCCTCTGTTAATAATAAATAGCTCTATAAATGTTTTCCCAGTTTTGCTTTACATTTATGTTATCCCCCTCTGAGCCAGACACACAATAGATGTGGTAAAAAGTATTTAGGCTGATGCAATATGAGGTGCAAAGATTTGTCTGCCCACACTCTTTATTTGCATCAACCAATAAGATGCTTTCCAACTGCAGTAACCAACTAAAAAGCTAACATATAATTGGTTGCTGCAAACTAATAACATAGGAAAACTTTTTTACATTTTATTGCATCTGACCCCTAGTATCTGTACATACTGCATTTATAGTACAAAGTCAGCATAACACAAATGTATCAATATCCAGTGGTGAATATTGAAATATATTTAACATTAAATATTATTTCGAGTGGAAATATTACAGAAAATGCATTCCAAGAAGTCATTACTCCGGGGTTCTGTGGAAACTTTTTTTGTTAATAATAAATGTGTGTTAAGCAGTGGATAAATCAACCGTATTCAAACCATTGCAATATGGCTGTATACTTATTGGCGTATTATGGCACAAGTGTTGATTTTCTCTTTTATAAATATGGAAATCCATTCAACCAATCAAAACTCTGCATTTAAATATAAATATAAGAGTAAATATTGTAAATAGTTTTTCTCTCAGTTCTTCAAAAGGCTCTGTGCTAAAATGATACAGAGATAATAATCTTTCCAGATAAATACTTTACCACAATGGCAGTTTTGCCCAACATTCAGACGCACACAGAAAGTAATTAGTAATAAAGCAGGAGTTAATGGATGTGAAAGGTTGAAATTTCTAAGGGATCCCTGCAGCCAAGTATAAACAAAGCTCATTCAGAGAATGGTTTAATTGTAAAAATGCTGAAGGTCAAGAATGTTTGACCTGTTTTAATGTTATAAAGTCTTAATGCTTTATTAATACTATAGCCCTATAAACTTGGGGAGGGAATACAAATAAAATCTGTCAGACGCCATTAAAATAAACAGGATTGTTACAGTAACAAAAAGATATTTCCCCAGATGGTAGATACAACTTGTCTTTCAATGTATAAATATTTTTTTGGGTAGTTAAGAGACAAAGCCTTTTTAAATAGGGTGATAATGTGTGAATGAAGTGCAGAGCCAGTGAGGGTGATAGACAAGGTATCAGTTATAGATACTGGATCTTCATCAGCCTCATTCTCTAGATAGAGGACCTGGTGTGGCAGGGAACTCCAAATGGGAAGTTTTAAGAGTAGAACCATCTTACTGAGATGAAAGCATGTAACCTAATTGTTTCCCTCAACTGTTTGGAAGGGAAGACAAATTGGAGCTTTTATTGGGTGGTCAGTGAAACTAACAGCAAATTCAAAGAGTTCAAATTAGTGATTGGCCCTGCCCTTACATCAAAGGAAAAATCAGTCAATAATTTGAGAGAGAAGCACATCAACAATCAATTTACTGTATGTTGGTTATTGGGGTAAGAACATTAAAAGGTGATTTGACACGGGTGATAAGACGTTAAATAAATTGTATATGATGGGGAATAAGCAGTGTAACATTCCATCGACAGACTGTCATAAAACAGGAACGTAGATTATCAACAAATGTAAAGAAATAAGTTGTAGCTTGACAGTTGACAGCTTGGAGCTTTGCAGATCTGTACTGATTAAAAATTGTTCGTAGAGATGCACAAAATGTGGATGGATTTGTGAAACCGTGAACATTGTGTATTTGCTAATACCATAATGGCCTGCATTACAATTACATGCTAGTCAATAAGGCTAAATATCTTATCATGGATTCATTGTGTACTAGCTCCCTTAACATAAAAAAATGCTGTTCCCATACTTTATGGAGTATGTTAGGGCTGGTACACAGGGATCAATATATCTTCTCCAGACTGATTTTCTACCATTTTATGGTAAATCAGACGGCAAATTTGTTATACTAAAATCTACTGCCTCTGATGGTGATGAATCCCTAATTGTATTGGCTGTAGTTCTGAAGTCTGAGCTGGAGTCCCAGAGCTGACCTGTAGATGGAGCTCTACTGTTGCTACCAAACCAGCCCCTGTCAGAGCTTGTCAAACCATAAATGAAAATAAAGCTTTTAAAGGGTAACTGTGGTCTCAAATTCTTCCAAACTAGTAATAATTATATAAAAATCCTTCCATCGTACCTTCAAGACAAAACCTAAATCACATCTCTAGATAAAATTTGTGAGACCTTATTGCTGGAAGTGTTCAGCAATGTAACTTCCTGGTTAAACTCTTCCTGTTTTTAGCCATGTGACCAGCTTGTAGTCATGTGACCAGCCTGTCTCCATTAATAGGCTCCCATTCTCAACTGTAAATTTTTTCCTCAGGTACTTCCTGATTTCCCCAGCAATAAGTCTTAACTGAGCATGCTTCTCCCAAGGGGGAAAAGGGCCAGCAGAGGTCAGGTGATGTCACTCAACCTACTGGAAGCAGGAAGTTTTAACATTCACCCCATTGTAATTTCTCACATGCTCCAGCCAGAGATGTGATTGTTGGCTCAGTGTAAAGGAAATACTGCAGGCTTTCATTTAACCCTAACTTGTTTTGAGACCACAATTGCCCTTTAAGGAAACATTACACGCATGGAAACACATTGCAAAGAAACCTCAATGCCTCTCTTGTCTGTTCAGGCTGGGCCATGGCCTATGTTCCGTTTGTCTGGACCAATTCTTCTATAGAGCTGCAAAAAATCCAGAAAATCTTCCAAAGTTGCTTTAATAATTGGAAGTTTGTCATTTTACAGAAAGTGGATATTGTGTAATATACAATAAGTATGTAGCAGACTAATTAGACCCCAAGTAACTCATTTAGAACCTAAAGCTAAGAAATTGTCTGTCCCTGTGTATTTGTTTTAGTTTTAGTGATGGACAGCCATTTCTAGAGATAAATATTAAAAAGAAGAAAAATATAGGTACCTAATTAACCATATCTGTGTTATTCTATATATATTAATATGACAATATAAATGAAATGTTCGTTTTCTATGTATAAGGTTTACGACTATGAGCTGAGGATTGCCAAGGCAGTCATTGGAGATATTGGGGCCTACAGGTGTGAAGTCATCTCAAAAGACAAATGTGACAGCTGCTCTTTCAATATTGAAGTAGAAGGTATGAGTTTAAAGTAGTGATTGTGCTGTAAGTTTTGCATTTGCTGTACATCTGAAGCAACCAATCTGATGCTAGCAAATGTTATCAAAATGTAGTAGAATTACTAATTCATAGAGATGAATGAAACTAAGTTCTAAAAATCCGATTCAAACCCACCTGAATTTGAATATTCAAATTGTCGAATATTACTGGTAGTTAGGAACTTTAGAACTTTCTGTAGGAATTTTGCATTTTCAATCGAAATTTTCAATAGGAGTTTTTGATTTTGTGATATTCGATTTTCGAGTTTTAAAAATGTCAAAAAATCCATCAGATCTGATTTTCGAAACCGCCAATTCCGAATCGAATCCAGATTTATTTTGAAACCAGATTCATAATAACTGCTAAGTCAGCCTATTAGGGTGAGGCCACAGTACAACGCACTGGAATTGCTTATGTTGATTCCGGTGGGATTGTGGGCATTCTCACGCATTTGCTCATGCTATTCGCCAATGTTGCACTATGGTAATGCATGCGATTGCGCAAAAAATGGCGATCGCATGCGTTACTATAACCTAAACGGATGCACGAATCGCAACGCATTGGAAATCGCAATTTCCATATATTTTACCTCCCGCAATTTCCATATAAAACAAAATTGCATGCGCAAACATGCCAAAAATGCACTAGTGTGGCCTAACTCTAGGTATTCTAGAACTGGGAGAGATCCTGAAAGATGAAATTAAGCACATTGCCTCTCCTATTTAAAAAAAATATTTGAATTGTGCTTTAGTATTAATCTATGATGTCATTTACTGATGCAATCTAACCCATCATGAAACTGCACTGTATTCCGCTTAATCTCTAAATTAACAGGAATCATGCAGTTACAGTAATTGTATTATCTACTTTATGAGACACTGGATTATGCATTAAGTTTTGTTAAGATGAATGGATAGCTGGTAATGTAAATTATCTTATACTTACACATTGCTTTAATATTTCTCATCATGTATTTCAGCTGCAAGAGATGAAGGAAACCTTCTACAAGCCTTTAAAAGGACGTAAGTAAATAATTTTCTTCCTAATTTCCTGCAGGGAGTTCAATAGGTAAACACACTCACAGATTATTCTCCTATCATAAACTGTTGTATTGTTAAAAGTCAAGTTTATAAATATAGAATTTAGTTATAGGTAAACACAATTACACACCATGTACATATGTTTTTATATAATTCAACATACTGAAATTTGATCATCATTTTAACTGTAATGATAGATAAAAGTTATATAACAAACTTTCCCTTTACAGTTTAAACTGTAAATTATATTTAAGTATAAACTTTGAATTTTGCTTGAAAGGTTGCATTTTGGAAGTAAATGTCTGTGTTCGTGCTGCAGACTTTAAAACTCAATAATCTTGCGATAAAATGACATTAACATTTCATAATCTATTCTGATTAAATACATATATGGTTATTTAATAAAAGTTCTTATCGTTTAAAATAATTTTGCCCCAAGCAATCAGATGTTAGCTTTCAAATGTTAAATAAGATCTGATTGGTTGGGGCAAAATTAGCACCATTTTAAACAATAAGAACTTTTATTGAATCTCCCTGATAGTATAGTATAGTATTTGAGGTTGAATAAAGACATATGTCCATCCAGTCCAACCCATCTAGCAATATCCTCATTTCCTGCCTAACTGTTGATCCAGAGGAAGGCAAAAAAAACCACTAAATTTATGAAGGCGAAAAAAAAGACTCCAAGTGGCAATCGGAAATTTCCCTGGATCAACTCTATTTAATGTATCAATACCAGTAACTTGCAACATTCCTTGTTTGCAGAAACTCATCCAGCTTTTTTTTAAAACTTTTTTTATGAACCTGCCATAACAATGTCCACTGGAAGACAGTTCCATAGCTTTACCGTTCTCACAGTGAAAAACCCTTTCCGAACTTAAAGCCTAAACCTTTTTTCTTCAAGTCTTAAGGGATGGCCACGTGTCCTCTGACATGCACTATTGGTGAACAATGCCCCAGATAGTTTATTGTATGGCCCGTTAATGTATTTATACACAGTAATCATATCCCCACGCAAGTGCCTTTTCTCCAGCGTACATAATTGTAACTTTTTCCAGTCTCTCTTCATATTCAAGCTCCCCCAATCCCCTTGTTAATTTATTTGCCCTTCTCTGAACCCTTTCCATTTCAAAGATGTACTTTTTGTACACAGGATTCCAAAATTGCACTTCATATTCCAAATGAGGCCTTACCAATGCTTTGTAAAGAGGGAGAATAACCTTTTTTCTCCCTTGAATCCATACCTCTCTTTATACAAGACAATACCATGCCGGCTCTGGCTGTTGCCGCCTGGTACTGCTTGCTTCCTTTAAGTTTGTTATCCACCAAAACTCCAAGATCCCTTTCCAACAGGGATTCACTTAACACAGAGCCATTTATAGTATAAGCAGCACAAGGATTTTTAAATCCAAAATGCATCACCTTACATTTATCAACATTGAATCTCCTCTGCCACTTAGCAGCCCAATGTGACAATCTATCTAGATCCCCCTACAACCATTGCACATCCTCTGAAATGTTTTAATGGTCGACAAAGTTTTGTGTCGTCAGCAAACACAGAAACCTTGCTGACAATACCCACTTTCAAATCATTAATAAATAGATTAAATAGAAGCAGCCCCAACACAGAACCCTGTGGCACCCCACTTAGCACTTTAGTCCATAATGATGAAGCCCCATTAACGACTACTCTCTGCCTCCTATTCATTAACCAATTTTCTATCCATGTACAAATGTGACTCCCCAGACCAAAAGACCTTAGCTTATACATTAGTCTCCTATGGGGGACTGTATCAAAAGCCTTTGCAAAATCCAAGTAAACTACATCTACTGCTATGCCAGAGTCTAAATTTCTACTCACTTCCTCATAAAAGCCAACCAAGTTAGTTTGACAAGATCTATTCCTCCTAAATCCATGCTGGTTACTACTTATAATGTCAGTCCTTGAAACATACTCTAGAACATGTTCCCTTATTAAATTTTCCAGTATCTTCCCCACCTCTGAAGTTAAACTTACAAGTCTGTAATTACCCGGTTCTGAACAACTACCCTTTTTGAATATTGGTATAACATCAGCCTTTTTCCAATCCAGAAGCACACCTCCGGACATGAGGGAATCTATAAAAATATGAAACAATGGCCTAGATAAAACCGAACTTAGCTCCCTAAGTACCCGAGGATGTATTTTATGCGGTCCAGGAGATTTATTAATATTAACCTTATTTATTTCTTTCTGTACCATATCCTCGATTAACCAAAGTCCACTAGAATCTTAAATACCATTATTGTTACTATACTCTATGATATCTTGTACTTGGATCTTCTATAGTGTATAAAGAGGGAAAAAAAATATTCAAGACATTTGCTTTATCGCCATCCTCCGTAACTATCTTATCCCCATTAATTAATGGTGTCACATTCTCAGTCCTCATCTTCTTACTATTAATATACTTTAAAAAAAATTTAGGCTTAGTGATGCTTTGTTCAGCTATCCTAACTTCATTATTAATTTTAGCTAGTTTGATTGCTTTCTTACACTCCTTGTTTCAGTTTTTATAATCCTAAAGGCCCTTTGCGTTCCCTCTAACTTAAAGGTTTTAAATGACTTTTTCTTCCTTTCCATTTGCCTCAGAATTCAGCCACATGGGCGCGGATTTATTTTTTTTTACATTTGTTTCCCAAGGGTATAAATTTAGAAGTGAAATGGCTTAAAATCCCCTTGAACACAGTCCACTTCTGTTCAGTACCTTTACCTGATAATACCTTATCCCAGTTGTCATTCTGAAGAGCTACTTTTAACCTGGAAAAATTTGCCTTCCCGAAATTAAAAGTCTTTGTTAACCCAGCACATTTTCCCTTTTTCCAAACTACACTATTTCATGGTCACTATTCCTTAAAAGAAATACACGGCACATTGGTGGCTCAGTAAACAAACCATTAAGCACGCTGTAGGTACGGCACGCAACAACATCATTTCCACTTTCTGAACATAGTAAACTTTCCTTTGCAAAAAACGGGTGAGCAGTGTAGCAGCCTAGCCGGGGACGGAAACACTGAGCAACACATCACGCACCCCCTCAGTGCGGGACCACCTCGTTTGTTGTAAGTACATTTCTATGATATACCGTCCAGCTGTCGGGGAATCATTTGTGCTGCTTTGATGGTGTTTATTGTGCAGCTTTCGGTGTTAGTGTTGGGATGTCACAGCTGGTAATCAGCTCTGTTTAACTTATTCATTCCTGGCTGCTTCCTGCTACCTAACATGCTCAACTGGCTAGGTAACCATTACATCACTGTAATACCATGTAATGTGCTTGTGTCTAATAGTGTGTGATACTGCATGTTTGTGTAAGAACAACACAAGTGTTGTGTATGTGTGTGATAGTGAGAGAGATTGTGTGTGTGATAGTTTATGAGTGTGTGATAGTGTATAAGTGAGGGTGTGTGAGTGTGTGATAGAATGTGTATATGTGATTGTGTGAGTTATAGTATGTGTACAGTATGTATGGTTGTATGTAATAGTGTGAGAGTGTGTGCATGAGTGATAGTGAGGTAGAGTGTGTGAAAGAGTGTGTGATTGGTGGTGTGTGGGTGTGATTGTTGGTGTGTGGGTGTGATTGATGCTGTGTGGGTGTGATTGATGCTGTGTGGGTGTGATTGATGCTGTGTGGGTGTGATTGATGCTCTTTGGGTGTGATTGATGGTGTGTGGGTGTGATTGATGCTGTGTGGGTGTGATTGATGCTGTGTGGGTGTGATTGATGCTCTTTGGGTGTGATTGATGGTGTGTGGGTGTGATTGATGCTGTGTGGGTGTGATTGATGCTGTGTGGGTGTGATTGATGCTGTGTGGGTGTGCTTATGACAGAGAGAGTGAGCAGATAGGTGTGGGTTTATTACTGTCTATTACAGTATATGTGATGATTAATATTTGATTCATGCAAATAGCTTTAAAAAAAAGTAGTTGTGAGTGCTGCTGGGCATCATTTTTCCTTGTAGTACCCAGGTCTAGTGGACAAAAGTTATTGGCAAAAAATATAGTGACCGTGTGGAGTTTTCTTTTTTTGTGTGTGCGAAGGGGTTGAATACACTTTGTCAATGCATTTTGGGTTTTTTTAGGGAGAAAAAAAAACATAGGCCATGGATTGTGTTGTGTGTGGCTTAGATCTATCTATATATCCATCTATTATCTATCCATTCATCCATCCATCCATCCATCTATCTCTCTAACTCCATATCTTCCTATTTATCTATCTCCATATCTTTCTGTCTGTCTATTTATCTATCTGCCTGCCTGCCTGCCCGCCCGTCCGTCTGTCCATCCATCCATCTTCATATTTATCTGTATATCTGCCTATCTATCTATATATCTGCTTATCTATCTGCCTGTCTGTCTGTCTATCTATCTATCTATCTATCTATCTATCTATCTATCTCCATATCTGCCCATCTATCTCCCAGATAATTAGATAGATATAGATACACAGAGAAAGAATAAAGATACATATATAGATAGATAGTATGGCCAGACAGATAGATAGAAAGACAGACAGAGATAAACAGGTATAGATAGACGGATAGACAGCAGTATTGCCCTGTATGTAGCCAGGGAATTCTTTTCAACTATTCTTGTAGTTTAATTCTATAAACCTAAAACTCTTAGTTAAAAAGACAAACCGTTTAACCGTAAGGTGTGTAATAGCGGTTTAGTACACCTTACATTATACTGACATAGATTATTGGTGTTTTTTAATGTGCCCCATTTGTTAGCCTTTGTGCCCATGTTGTGCCCCTGGAAAACTCTGGAGCTGGAGCCGCCACTGCACTATTTCATGGTCACTATTCCCTAAGCCTCCAGTTACCTTTATATCTATAATGCGCTCCACAATGTTATTACCAGATCCAACAGAGCTCCTTTTCTAGTAGGAACTTCAACCACCTGTGAGAGAAATGTATCCTGCAGCAAATTTAGTAACTCATCGCCTTTTTCTGTGATGGCAGTTCCACCACACCAATCAATGTGAGGGTAATTAAAGTCCCCCATAATGAGCACACTCCCCAAACTTGCAGCCCCTTGCCAACTGCATATGAAGCTGACTCGCTTCCTCTCTGCTAGCATTTTGCAGCTTATAGCAAACACCAACAATGACATTACCCCCTTTCCTGTTGCCTAATTCCACCCATATTGCCTCCACTTTAATATCCATATCGCCAGTTATCTCTTCTTTTAAATTGGCTTCAATTCTTTTTTAACATAAACACATACTCCTCCCCCTTTCCTTTTTTCTCTGTCCTGCCTTAACAAGGCGTATCCTTCTAAATTTACAGCCCAGTCATGAGAACTGTTCAACCAGGTTTCTGCTATACCTATTATATCATACTTTTCATTCAACGCCATCATTTCCAATTCACCCATTTTGTCAGCCAGTCTTCTTGCATTTGCAAACATACATTTTAGATTATGATCCTGTAATTTATTCATACACTTTAATACACATGCCTCACTATCCCCTATGCTAGCTTCATCCCCCTTTCCACCCAACTCTGGCCTATCTACACCCTGGTTTCCTCCTGGGCTATCTATCCCAGTGAGACTGCTAATACCCCCCCCCCAACCTAGTTTAAAATCTCCTCCAACCCTCTAGCCATCTTCTCCCCTAAAACAGCTG
The DNA here is from genome assembly GCA_019447015.1 of Hymenochirus boettgeri. Lineage (NCBI taxonomy): Eukaryota > Metazoa > Chordata > Amphibia > Anura > Pipidae > Hymenochirus > Hymenochirus boettgeri. The sequence continues at coordinate 190,752,630 of CM033475.1, forward strand.
CACCACCATCAGTGAGGTGCAACCCATCCCTACTAAAGAGCCTGTAGTCAACAGCAAAGTCTGCCCAGTTCTCTATAAACTCAAACCCTTCTTCCTTACACCACCCTCTTAGCCATGCATTAATGCTCCTAAGCTCCCGCTGTCTCCCTGGCTTAGCACGTGGCTGTGGTAGCATTTCTGAAAACACTACAGTGGTCCTTGCTTTTAACTTGGCCCCTAGCTCTTGGAAATCATGTTTAAGGACCTCACCTCCTCCTCTAACTTTGTCATTGGCAACGTGTGAACCAAGACCGCCGGGTCACACCCGGCCCCACCCAATAATCGGTCTACACGATCCACCACATGCCGAACCCTAGCACCAGGCAGGCAACACACAGTTCGGCATGTAGGGTCTTGGCGGCAGATTACCCTATCTACCTTCCTTATAATGAAGTCCCCTACCACTACCACCTGCCTAGCATTTCTGATCCTAAGTTCCTCCTCCCTTGTATCAGAGATGGCAGTCCCCTGGGTGCTCAAGGTACTAGCCCCCTCCATACATGCTAATTCCAAGCTGTCCTCCTCCACCTCCTCCAGGCGGCAAATCTGTTAGGATGGGCATTCTGGGAAGAAACAACCTTACCCTTCCGTCCCCCACTTCCCCTAGTATCTCTAACAAAACTACCTCCCGACTCAACCTTCCCTGTCCCACTTCCACCCACCTCTATACTGGCCCCAGCCAGTGCCTGCTGTCCCCCCAGATTTGCCAATCCCTGCAATGCTGCAAGCTGCCCCCTTAGACTCTCCACCTCATCTTCCAAACGGGCAACCCACTCACACCTGTTACAGACATAGGTCCCCTGGAACGTCTGCTCCAGGTTCCTATACATGTGGCCGGATGCACATTGCATGGTACCGACAAAACTGTCCCTTCTAATACACAACACCAGCACTTGAGTCCTTGAGATCAAGGTCCTTTAGAGCAAGGGACTTTATACACGTTTCACTCACAGGAAACTTCCTTTTGTTAGGTCCAAACCACAGGTTCAACCAATGTGAATCCCATTTAACGAATAGGCCCCAGCCCCCACACCAATTAGTGCAAGAGCCAGGAAGAGAGGGGAAAAAACAAAACACTTATAAACCCCTTCACAACCTGTTTGCGATTACAACAGGTGCATTACTAGAATATAGAAGCCCAGTGGGCAGCACAGTGGCTCAGTGGTTAGAACTGATACCTTGCAGCGCTGAAGTCCTGAATTTGAATCCACTTTTGGACACATCTGCAAGGAGTTTGTATGTTCTCCCTGTGCTTGCGTGGGTTTCCCCCGGGCACTCTGGTTTCCCCCACAATCATAAAGACATACTGATAGGTTGTATGTGTCAAATACATGTGCTTAGATTGTAAGCTCTTCGGGGCAGGGCCTGATGTGAATGTATACATGTAATTGTAAAGCACTATGGAAGATGTTGGCGTTATATAAATCCACAATAATAATAATAATAACAATAATAGTAATGCACCCCTTTAACTGGAAGAAAGCACACACAGTCCTTAACACAGCACAAACAATCCTTATTTTCAAACTTTCACACACACCATACAACCATCAAATGATTAAATGTCCTTCTTTTTCTATGTCTTTGAGATTAAGGTCCTTTAGAGCAAGGGAATTTATACACGTTCCACTCACTCGTTTCACTCACAGGAAACTACCTTTTGTTAGGTCCAAACCTAACACTTTTTTATTATTAAGTGTATTGTTGTCATGGAAAGATGGGGAGTGTATCATAGGTGTGTGTATCTGTGTGGTGTTTAGGGGGTATTGTTTATTATTGTGCTTTTATTGTATACTGTACATTTTAGGACTTTTATTTTGTAATTGTGTGTGTGTTTGTGTAGTTGCTGCCTATGATTAAGGGCGTTTGTTGGCCCGAAACACGTCAGGCTTTTACTATGCTGCTTCCGAAGGTATGAATAAAGAAGCTTTTACTTAAACCATCGGTCCGGGGTTGACTATTTTCCGGTGTGCGCTACCTACATTTTCTTGAATTGCGTGCTACTGTTTGTGTAGTTGTGTGTATGTGTTTGAGTAGTTGTGTCTGTGTCAGAGGGACACAGTGTTTAGCTTGTATAGCCTCAGACCCAGGTGCATTTTATACAGAAAGTGACATCTGGATATGATTTGATCTCATGACCCTATAACTTCAGAATATTTTTGTTTGAGGATGGGACACCATTATAGTCAAGTAACAAAAGAATAAATCCCAATATTCTTTTAATAGTCTTTATTTGGGACACAGCACCTGATGAAAGACAAACAGGTCTGAAAGAATATAGGGATCTCGTGTGATCTCTTTTTGCTGATGGATAATTATTGCCCCCATTCTGTCAGAGGAAGATGGCTCTTCCCTCCATGCTGTCAATCACCATGCAGGTCAAAAAAACTTCTAAATCTGATAGGGATTTGAAAAAAAATAAAAATCACCAAACCACTGAACATCCATCATCCCTATGCCCAGTCCATCTACAAAAGGACAACATTTCAACCAACTCAAAATGAGCTAAATTAAGTCTAGGTCTGCCATTGAAAGGGGGCTGCACAAATTAGATCTTTATGGAAGAATATGAAAAATCATTAGGCTTATGTTTACTCATGGACACCTAAGACCAGGACCTCTAATAATGTGCTCTAATTAGGGGAATGTATTGCTATTTGCCACAGTACCAGAAGACATGTGTATTTTACTATTCTAGATGGACTAAAAGCAGTGAATGGAGAGTGAAACCAATTTTCCCAATGTCTGTGTATCAATACTATTGATTTCTTCTGGCTATTTTAATTCACCAAACCCTCATGTGATCATTTTGTAGAAAGTGAGGATTGTGGTAAATTTGGCATCTTTCTATTTACTTCTAGGGGAGATGGGAAGAAAGATGATGCTGCTGGAGAACTTGACTTCAGTGCATTGCTTAAGAAAAGGTAATCGTCAAATGTTTGGTCAATGTTTATTACGGTACATACTTACAATAATCATATAGTAGACTACTAATCCGTAAAGATTCCATACTTCCAGAATGTACTAGTTTTGGTTTACAAACTGTTTCTTCATATCACTATAACAATGCTGTAATGTCTGTAGGGATGTACTAGATTTGTCTATACAACACAAGTTTCTGTAGACCCATGTACCCAAGTACAAGATCTTTTTTTGTTACCCTGTTTACACCCTACTCCTTCTTGTCTCCATGCTCATTGCCAGTTGCGAACATCAAAATTTTGACTGTATCATTGTGATGTCTGTGTGAGAAGGGAGTTTAGTTAAATAATGCAGATTTTACCACATGCTAAAAAACTGCCCCTTGTTAGTAGAGATAAAGGAGACTGAGGGGTGGTTCTGATTTTTTCATTTTTTACTGTGATTTTTGTGTTTTCAATTGCGATTTTCACATTTTTTAACAAGATTTTTTTAATTTTTGACTACGATTCTTGAGTTTACAATCATGGTTTTCTATTTTTTTTTTAACAGGATTCTTGCATTTTCTAACAGGATTTTTGCCCATAACTTTTGCTAAATTCCCCCAGATCCATAGATCTTTCTACACTGGGAGTCCCGAATTGGGAGGGGAATCACCTCTACCAGTTAGCAGAAAACTCCATTCATTTAACTGTGGAGAAAAATTTGCCCAACATTTTTTTTCAGCTTTACCTCAAGGAGAACATATAAGAGAAGAAAAGAGATTAATCTTGATTAAAAAACCCCAATATTGTTTATTATTTAAAAAAATATAAATACATTTCAATTATGTGTAATATGTGTTTAATTGTATTTGGAAAAAAAATGATTGTGGTATTTAAAAAGTGGAATTATTTTTAGGAGAGCTTAGTGAATCCTACTGAGAAAGAAATTTCAATCCAATGACAATCTTTTATAAATAGGGCCCTATATTCACAATGCTCCACAGGCAGCCAATCAGATATGCCTAATCACTGCAGGCAATAGCGCATTGACCTACATACTTGCTGCACATGCATGTTGTACAGGAAAGAAAATGTCTTAAAAACCATAATGCAGTCTCCTTTCTCTGCTGACTTCTTGTACTTTTATTTAGAGTGGAGGATAAGAAAAAAGAAGAAAAGAAAAAAGATGATGAACCAGAAGGTATTCCTCCAGATGTTTGGGAAATATTGAAGAAAGCCAAACCAAGCGAGTATGAAAAGATTGCCTTCCAATATGGTGTCACTGACCTCCGAGGCATGCTCAAACGTCTCAAGAAGGCCAAAGTAGAAATCAAGAAAAGTGAAGGTACATAAAACAAAATCCTGACATTAAAAAATAAAATATACAGGAAATCAAAGATGATGTTTTGAATTCCACTTAAAAATATACTTTACAAAAAACCTGATTGAGCCACTTGTTGGCACCCCTGACCTAGCAGTTGTGTCTTCATTTATGTATTTTGTATATGGAATTATTCCACAAACAAAAATGTCTAATGGTAAACTAAACCTCATTGCAGTCATTAGACTTGTATTGAGCACAATTACAGTTTTGTATTTAATGTGCTACCTTTGGAAAAAAATATTTATGTTCTCTATGGAAAAATGAAGGAAGTATGAATTCTGTGTTATTTAACCTGTTTGTTGAAGACTCATAAACTTGTGATTGTTTTAATGGTTTACTAGTAAATTATTTATTTGTTTATTTATTTTCCCAATTTTCAGCATTTGGTAAGAGGTTAGAGCAATGCTACTCGGTTGACAAGGGCCATAAAATTAAAATGCAAGTTGAAGTGACCAACCCAGATCTTCCAGTAAAATGGTTTAAAAACGGCCAAGAAATGAAACCTGGTGCCAAGTAAGTGATCACATGACCTCTTCTTTCTGGTTTTCTTTCTCCTTTCTTAAGGTTTAAATCTATCTGAGAGGCTTATAATTATACTTACCAGCAGTCATTCTCTTGGCTGTCTTCAGCTGCTTCTCCAGGCCTTTTCAATGCACGGCAGCACAGATGCGATGTCAGGTTGATGGAAAGTATGGTAATGCATTTGGGGTTTAACAATGCTTGTGCCATCTACACCATAATTGGCTCTGTGTAAAGCAAATCTCTGTTGGAAAAAGATTTGGGGGTTCTATTAGATTCAATAATGGATTTTTAATGTTGGCAAACAGCCAGACAGCAACCGCTAGAGCTAGCAAGCATTGTCTTGTATAAAGAGGGGAATAGATTCAAGGGAGAAAAATATTATTCTCCCTCTTCACAAAACACTGGTAAGGCCTCATTTGGAATATGCGGTGTAGTTTTGGAATCTTATATACAAAAGGGACATCTTGGAAAAAATAAGGGGAATGGAGGGGCATGACTATGCAGGCAGAATAGACAGGTTAGGGCTGTTTACATTGGAGAAGTGGCAATTGATCACTTTATACAAATATAGTTGGGCCATATAATAAACTCTCTGGTGCATGACCTCTTGATCAGCTGTAGGTAGGGTTTATGAGTTGGCTTCAGAGGTTGGACTAGATGGTTGCACATCTTAATTAAACCTCCATTATCTTTGGTATTTAGTTAGATCAACTGGACTTGAAATTTCGATCTTGAAGATGTTTTGCTAGTGATCCAACTGGTTTGCTGAATTCAGAATGACTTGTACAAGAATTTGTTGCCAATAAATATTCTGGAAAGTTCCAATCAGCATATAACAGCAAGGATTTAGGGGCCTCTTAAATGCAGGGATTGCATTGTTAAAAAGGTAGTTTTAAACTGCCCAGGGTAAGGCTTCAAAACAGCATTTCTTTATGTTGACATAAATTGCCTCCTTGATACTTCTTTTGAACCAACCTTGTTCCTTGGCCAAGATATTGCGATTGCAATCTTCAAATACATCCTTTTTCCTTAAGCTGCAGGTATACGGCTGAGCCCTGGCCAAAGGAATCGGCACTTCTGTGCAGAGCAAAATGTTTAAAAGAGGTTAAAAAGTGGTGTCAAGGAGGCCATTTATGTCAAAATAAAGAAACCTAGCATGGTGGGAGGTTCAATATCATTTGTCTGCCATGTAAAATTCTGTTTTGATGACTTACCCTGGGCAGTTTTGATAACAACTCTTAGCTACAATGCAACCACAGGGGGCCCCATCTTCCTTTTTTCCCTATCACAGATATAACTACCTCCCGGAAAACCACTGTGGATGAAGCACTGATAGGTTCCCCATCATAGTTTTGCTGGGGGGCCCAGTGATACCTAGTTACACAATTGAATGTAATTAACACCTTGAATTCAAGAGGTCCCTAACACCTTGATGTACCAGATTCTTGTACAAGTCATTCTAAATTGAAAAAGACAGTTGGATGACTAGGGAAATTTCTTCAGGAACTAGACTTCAAGTCCAGTTGATCTAACTGAATACCACAGATTTACCATGACTTGGAAGAATGAGAACCTTCACAAGCATCAAACAAGCATTACTTTGTTCCTATGTTAGTTCATTGTCAGGTTATGCACATGTGGCTCTCACTGACCTGGTAAAATGATTCAAGCAAATGAAGAAAATGATCAGTGTATATTCCCAAGCCCCATTTCATAATATAGTATATCTGGAAGTGTACACATTGTATACAAGGGACATTAAAGGAGACCTATGGTCAAAAACACATCTATCCTGCCCAATAAATGTTGATTAATATTATTTGCCTTTATAAGTTACTCCTTACCAAAGTGATACCTTTGTATATTTAGGGGCATATTTATAAAAAAAGTTATTACCGCCAAAAAATTACCGCCGCACATCGCGGCCGCGAAAATAGCGCTATCGCCGTATTTATAACGGCGAGCGCTATTGCCGCGATGTCCTGCAGTAATTTTAAGTCCCTTCGCGGCGATACTGCACTTAGCACAATGCAAAGTGCATTAGTACAATATCGCCGCGAAGGGACTTAAAATCCCTTCCCGGCGCTAAGGGGGCGGGGCATACGCCCACCCCGCCCTCAACCCCCCGCCGCCGCTTCCCAGCAGCCCCTCCCAACTCCTTCCCCGCTCACGGCAATCTCGGAACAGGAGGCTAGGAGGGGCTGCCGGGAAGGGGCACCCCCTCCCCAGCAGCCTCTCCAAGCCCCCTGCCCCGGCACTGGCAGGGAGGGGAAGGGCCCGCTGGGAGGGGTGGAGGCACCCTCCAGCGGGGCCCTGAGAAGGGCCCTGAGCCTTTTGGGGCGATTTATGCGGAAATGTCTGGGAAAAAGGCCGCGAAAACTTAACAAAGCTTTATAAATATGCTCCTTAGTCTTTCACTAAAAAAGCTGTTCCGTGGTTACTTTGACTTTTATTTTAATTTAAACCCTTCCTCTCCTTAGCACAGGAAGATACAAAAAGGAAGTGACTAAGGAGAGTAAAGAAAAAAATATTTATCCATTTTGCAGAGGTGTTGCACCTTTAATTCAAAAATTTTGAAAATGTATGGTTCTCGGTTTGCAACTCTGTTTTAAAGTCTTTTAATTAATCTATTAATCGGAAGTACTTACACCATTTGTAGTGGTAGAAGACTGTAGGCTAAATGTGTTTTTTCTTTACTTTTAACACAAAAATTGCTGCTTTAATTGAAACATTGATTTATTTTTTTCCCAGTAGACAAAGCTCCTGGTGTTTGCATCCCCTATTTATAGGCTGAGCATGCTCAGTATGTTTATCCAGGGAGCGGGAGCAACTCTTTTAATGTTTATTCCTCTGGGGAGGGTGAGAAGTGATTAGTCCCTTTACTTAAAGTTAAAAAAAATAATGTTCTTGAAATAATACTAATAGTAATAATACATTAATAGTAATAATGTTTATAATAATTACATTTTCATTTTTGACAATTGTTTGTATATGTGTGAAGAAATCACATTGAAATACAAGTGATACCCTCATTATAATCTATCTAGGTATCTACAGTAGGTTATCATCCTCGTACAAGTGATACAGATTTCCTTTAAAGGGCATGTCCACCCCCAAAACTAAAATTTAACCCCATACTGGCCCCACTGCACAATTTAAAAAAAATCCTTACCTTATATCCCTGCTCCAAACGATTCTCCTGCAGTCCAGAGAAGAGAAGAGTAGAAGTTGTCAGTGCTATTTCCTTAACCTAAACAATAGGGGAGGACTGGGACCTTTTGACCTGGGGGGACAAATACAACCATGTGACCTTTTCACAGTAAATCGCAACATTTTGGACCAGGCCCACTTTGCTAAGGTCAGACACTTTGGTTTGGTTACACCCATTTTACATTGTTACCTGCAATTGTAGGACAATTATAGTTATATTATAAAATCTTCCGCCTCCACTTTTCAAGTATCCGGGGCGAGGACCTTAATCACTAAGTCCTCACCCCTGGGTACACTTTCTAAGTCAAGTTATACTTACCTTGTTCCTATTGAACTGGAGGGCTGACTAACACTGGCTTATTATATGAAGTGATAACTAACACCAACTAATTAACTGGAGGGCTGGCAAACACTGAATAATAAACTGGAGGGCTGAAAAATAGAGATGTTCGAAACTGTTGAGTTTCATTCCGTTTTTGAATTTTTAAAATCGTCTACTTTCGATTTTCGAGAATCATCTACTTTCAAAAATTGTCTACTTTTGATTTTCGAAAATCATCTACTTTCGATTTTCGCTAAAAATTGAAAATTTGAAAAATCCGGGTTCCGTGAAATTTGGGAGCTCCGAAAGTTTTGTTGGGACTTCGAAACACTCACATTCGATTTGAAACTGAGTTCTATTAGAAACCACATTACATCTCTACTGACTAACACTGGCTAATGATCTGAAGGACTGACAACTCTGGCTAATGATCTCGAGGGCTGACAACACTGGCTAATGAACTGCAGAGTTGACAACACTGGCTAATGATCTTGAGGGCTGACAACACTGGCTAATGATCTTGAGGGCTGTCAACACTGGCTAATGAATTGGAGGACTGACAACACTAGCTAATGTTCTCGAGGGCTGACAACACTGGCTTATGAACTGGAGGACTGACAACATTGGCTAATGATCTTGAGGCTGACAACACTGGCTAATGATCTTACAACATTGGCTAATGAACTGTTCCTTGCCCAAGTTAGAGCAAGAGGCGTGCGCTGTGCCTTTCAAACACGTAACTAATAGCTTCTTTGGCAGCCCAAATTTTTCATTGGAGACCAGTCTGGGGGGGAATTTGCCCCTCAGCCTACTGGGCCAGTCACAAGGACTGTGACATGCACAGGGGAGCCCTTTCTTCCCCGTGGCACCTTAAGTGAAATCCTTTTAGAATAAGGTAGGTACCCCCTGCCTACCCGCAAGTGCTGAAATATTTCTTCAAAAAATTGTTTAGATCGATACTTACAGCCCCATCTCTCCTGCGGCATCTCCATTGAAAGCAGCCACATCTGTGATTGGCTGCCTCTCAGTCAATCACAGACGTGGCTGCCGGTCTGGCCCCTGTTTGTGACTTCCTCCAAACAGGAAGCCGGGAGGAGATGTTGCAGGAGTGTATGGCTGTAAGTAGCGATCTAAACATTTTTTTTAAAGAATATATAGGCGGTTGGGGGTGGGCACAGAGTGTCTACCTTATGCTAACAGTTAATTTTCAGGGTGGACATGCCTTTTAAAATAAACTGAGGATTTGACAGTCTCTTCATTTCTTTCTTCTTTAATTGTTAATCATCTTGTTTTTTCTTGACCATAGGTTCGTATTTGAAAATGTTGGCCTAAAAAGAATATTGACCATCAACAAATGTACACTGGCAGATGATGCTGCCTATGAATGTGTCATTGGGGATGAGAAATGTTACACTGAACTCTTTGTTAAAGGTAAATATAAAAGACGAAATATAACATGTTTTTTTAAATTCATGTTTACAGTTACTGTATGTATAAAGCCGGTCCATGATTATTGTTTAACACATACTAACCAATCAGAGGATTCCTGTCACAAAACCAAGAATAATCCTACTTCCTATTGGCAACAGGGTATTCACATACCTTTTACATATGAGTAATGCAGGGCAGTAAAGAGCCTATTGTTAGAAAAGAATGGGGAGTGAGCTGCCAAAGTTATTAAATTGCACTGCCCCCTCTTTTATGGATTTGCGGCATGGACAGCTATCAGAATTCATTGGCTGTGACGTCACTGACGTTCTTGATTGACAGAGGACAAGGCAAGATATCTTGCCTCAGGAGTGCCCGATATAAAGTTAATGTATTGCGAAAACATGGTTGGGGGGGTACTTAGTCTATTCTTAAAAGGTTTTTTAAGATGGGAACATGCCCTATAATGTTACTCTTTTTCAGAACCCCCTGTTTTAATTGTGAAGCCATTGGAAGACCAACAAGTATATGTGGGAGACAGAGTTGAACTTGAAGTTGAAGTTTCAGAAGAGGGTGCACAGCTTATGTGGTGAGTTTTTCTCACGATACTCCATACCTGTATATGGCACACAATATTAAGCTTTTATATTTACAGTATATATTTAACCTTGATTTAGGATGAAAGACGGAGTTGAGCTAAAGCGTGAGGAGACTTTCAAGTATCGTTTTAAGAAGGATGGTAAGAAGCACATTTTGTTCATAAATGAAGCCACAAAGGAAGATGCTGGACGATATCAAGTTATGACCAATGGTGGCAAGTGTGAGGCTGATATTGAAGTTGAAGGTAATTCACTAAACACATTCACTTTTAGTTCTTTTGTTTACTAATATAATCCTAGCGTACAGTATGCACATGTGACCGTATCTTAATGTATAGTACGCACATATGACTGTATCTACTGTAAGTGTGCAGTACACACATGTAACCATATTTTAATGTACGGTAAGCACATATGACTTTATCTTAGTGTATGGCACGCACATATAATCATATCTTAGTGTACGGTAAGCACATATAACTATATCAGTGTACGGTAAGCACATATGACCATATCTTAGTGTACGGTGTACACATATAACCATATCATAGTGTACGGTATGCACAGGTGACCATATCTTAGTGTACGGTATGCACATATAACCATATCTTAGTGTACGGTGTACACATATAACCATATCAATAACCATATCATAGTGTACGGTATGCACAGGTGACAGATCGTAGTGTCCGGTTTGTCTGTAACACATATAACCAGCTCCAATAACCATTATCATGAGTGTACGGTATGCACCAGGTAACCATTATCTAGTGTACGGTATGCACATATAACCATATCTTAGTGTACGGTATGCACATATAAACCATATCATAGTGTACGGTATGCACAGGTGACCATATCTTAGCGTACGGTGTACACATATAACCATATCATAGTGTACGGTATGCACAGGTAACCATATCTTAGGTACGGTAAGCACATATGACCATATCTTAGTGTACGGTATGCACATATAACCATATCTTAGTGTACGGCAAGCACATATGACCATATCTTAGTGTACGGTATGCACATATAACCATATCATAGTGTACGGTATGCAACAGGTGACCATATCTTCGTGTACGGTATGCACAGGTGACCATATTTTAGTGTACGGTAAGCACATATAACCATATCATAGTGTACGGTATGCACAGGTGACCATATCTTAGTGTACGGTAAGCACATATAACCATATCTAAGTGTACGGTATGCACAGGTGACCATATTTTAGTGTACGGTAAGCACATATAACCATATCTTAGTGTACGGTATGCAGAGGTGACCATATATTATTGTACGGTAAGCACATATAACCATATCTTAGTGTACCGTATGCACAGGTGACCATATCTTATTGTACAGTAAGCACATATAACCATATCATAGTGAATGGTAAGCACATATAACCATATCTTAGTGTACGGTAAGCACAAATAACCATATCATAGTGGACGGTATGCACATATGACCATATCTTAGTGTACGGTAAGCACATATGACCATATCTTAGTGTACGGTAAGCACATATGACCTTGTCTTAGTGTACGGTAAGCACATATAACCATATCATAGTGGACGGTAAGCACATATGACCATATCTTAGTGTACGGTAAGCACAAATAACCATATCATTGTGGACGGTATGCACATATGACCTTATCTTAGTGTACGGTATGCACATATGACCATATCTTAGTGTATGGTACGCACATATGACCATATCAGAGTACAGTACACACATATGACCATATCCTAGTGTACGACATGCACTTATGACTGACCATATCTTCTACAAACCACATATTGTTCTATCTGCTATATATTTTTAATATTTATATATATATATATATATATATATATATATATATATATATATATATAGATAGATAGATAGATACATACGCATTGAATCGTAATAAAGGTGTTGGTGAGTCCCTTTGAGTGCTCTCTATTTATGATTTTTATATATATATATAAAAACAACTTTATCTTTTCTTGTAGAGAAACAACTAGAAGTACTACAGGGAATTGCTGATCTGACAGTGAAAGCTGCAGAGCAGGCTGTCTTTAAATGTGAAGTATCAGATGAAAAAGTAACTGGCAAGTGGCTTAAGAATGGCGTGGAGATTAAACCAAGCAAACGCATCACTATGACTCACAAGGGCAGGTAAGAGGAATATTAAACCAATAAAGGAAGTTAGAGTTATTGCTTGTGAACATAAGCAAACGTTTGTCTATTCTCACCTCTGGATATTAATGTTTTACTACATCTATGATGAGGTTTAAATCTAGGGTTAGGACGAGCACCCTTATAACCATAGGGAGAAATGTAGAAAAACTATTACATGGAAAAAACATTACACCTAGAGATGCTCAAAACTGGTGAGTTTCTTTTCAAAATAGAAAATTCGAAAACTAACCCAATAGAATGCCGTTTTCTGCATTCGCTATCAAATATTCCAAATACAATATAGAATTTTTGATGTTCTAAACTGAATATTCGTGGAGCCACATGCCTTTAATTTAAAGATGTGCTGAGTTTCAACCCACTCATGGTCCCGTGTCTGAAATTATGTCCCGAAACTATATCCTGATTCAAGGACACGCCGGCAGAGTGAACCACAGCAGGTTCATTCATCTCTACTTGTATGGCGCTTGTGTGTAATATTATTATAATTTCCAGAAAATCAACTAATCGCATTCAGTATTACTGATCTGTGATTTGTTTATTTGTAGGATTCACAAACTGATCATTGATGATGTCAGACCAGAAGATGAAGCAGATTACACATTCATCCCAGATGGATACGCTTTGTCCCTTTCAGCTAAACTCAACTTCTTAGGTAAACACCCAATTACCATAACATTCTAATAATTAACACCTACACACCAATTCATTTATAAACCTTTTCATTTTGTACTGCGTGCATTGCTGCCATCTGCCCACAATTTGCTTTCTCCAACCATCCGGATCCAACAGTCATATTTTTGAGTGTTTTGGGGGTGGGTACATGAAATTCATGACAAGTAATTGTGATTATCAGGGGAGGACTGGGACCTTTTGGACTTTGGGGCAATTACATTGAAGCGGCCCATGTTTGAGCAAGAATGCATGCAGCCTTTTTAGCATGTGAATATGCCAATGCGATGGGAAAGCACCCATATATTTTGCATTTTTAAATACAAAAGGAATATATTCACAGATATGGAAAGTAATGCACAGTAAGGTATAGTTATTAACATGCTGTTCACATAGCCAATGTTAGAAGTTTACTCCCCTCACATAAATTGGCCCTGCTCTCAGCTTCCAACATCTGCTGCCTGGACCCACACAGTTCTCAGCACTGCTTCAGCAAGTCATATAGATACTACTTCTAGCTAGACAATTTCTTAACTTACTCACAGTTAAGTTAAATAGAACCTTGATACTGGAGAGTGGACAGTAGTTTGTAATTCTCTCATACACACAACACTAGCTGAAATACTAAACTGAACTGTGTGGGTGAAGGAATCTCATTTTGCACTGTACAATAGATCTGGGAGCACCAAGGTGCAAATGGTCATTGGCAGGCTAATCTGACTCTATGAGGCCACATGGCATGATGTATCACCCATGGCCCAAGTAATGTAGCGAAGAGCAGCGCGGGGGGCATTTGCCCTTATGCTTGCTAGCCAAGACCCGACGATTATAACAGATGTATTATTATAATGGATTTATATAGTGCCACCATCTTTTGTAGCACTTTACAATTACATGTAAACATTCACATCTGGCCCTGTCCTGAAGAGCTTACAATGAAAGCACATTTATTTGACACATAGAACCATAGATCAGTATGATTGTGGGGGAAACCAGAGTGCCCTTAGGAAATCCATGGAAACACGGGGAGAACATACAAACTCCTTGGAGATGTGTCCAAGGGTGGATTTGAAATCAGGACTTCAGCGTGGCCTCAGTGCTAGCCACTGAGCCACCATGCTGTATAACTCCTTTGCTATCCTTAGAGAGGGCTGCCCAGGCTGGTGACCACACTAGTGAGACCCCAGCTAGTAATCAGGCTGTTTTTTTGCCCTGCCCCCAGACACCCTACTGACCTGACCCACCATGGGGCTGGTGGTTGGGCATCAATGCCTTAATGTGAGTAATAAATGTATGTATACTTACCCAACAAGCTAGAGCGGTTTAATTCTACTACACATTATATATGGGATTTCATTTACAAATATCCTAATGCATAATCTCTTTTTTTTGTTTTTCTGTTTCTGTAGAGATTAAAGTTGAATATGTTCCACGTCAAGGTAAGATTTACTAAACTACTACTAATCTACTGCAAAGTCTTCAGTTTTCATATTTTACTTGCTTTTTGTCAAGATCATTTACTTCTTCCTCTCACCAAGGAAGCTTTGCTGGCTGGGTGGGGTTGGGCTTTGGTAGATGTTTTGTAACATTGGCAAAAACAAACCTTGCCTGTATGGTGCACAGCATCACATGGTGGATCCTATTGACTAGTTTACTGACAAGCAATCGCTAGTCACACAATGAAAGTTGTAAATTTGCTAACGGTGAAATTTTCATTTACAGAACCTCCCAAGATCCATCTTGATTGTTCTGGCAAAGAGCATGTTAACACCCTAGTTATTGTAGCTGGAAACAAGTTACGTTTTGATGTCCCAATCACTGGAGAGCCAGCACCAACTGTACAGTGGTTCAAGGGAAATGCGGTGAGCAGACAATACAGTTTCCTGTATTTATTGAAGTCCAAAAGGCCATAAAAGTGTTTGTTGTTATGATAGGATGCTAAGACTGAAAGCTCAGAGCAGCTTAAAGATTTCTCTTTGAATATTTTCCATCATTCAGGTCATTGTACATTAAATATTAAGTCAAACTTAACTTGTCCAGTAATTGAAATTTCTACTTTAATCCACTACTGGGCCCACTGTATAGTGCAAAAAAAATCCTTACCTTACATCTCAAAGTTCAAAAAAGTGAAGAGTAGGAGCTGTCTGTGTGTCATCCAGTGCCTGCTGCTTCCTTGTCCTCACTGAGGACCCCAACCGCCAACTTCGTTTTGATAAAAAAAGCAGCAGAAATATACTTACACTGCTTCGTTCCCTCATTAGCACAGGAGCTAAGGAGTGTAACTACATTTCTGTTGCTTTTTAACAAAATGAAGTTGGCAGTTGAGGGTGGGCTGGGGTGGACTACAGTATATAAAGTTTTTTTTCAGGTAGAGATACCCTTAAAATGTATTGTAACATATATATCTATATAAAAGAGCTCTTTCATACCTTCCAAACAAGCCTAGGATAATGTCTCTAGCTTCTCTGGATCCTAAATTATATGCTTGCAAAGTTACAGTTTCTTGTCTGTCCTGACTGTCTGAGTCTGTGACAGTCACATGATTTGTTGTGTAAGAAGCCCTACCCTCACCCTCAAAAATTTTATCTTTTCTGAATGTAGTTAGGCTGTGTACACACCATGCTATTTTTCGATCTAATCAAACAATACTTCAGTATATCGGGGCGAAAATATTGCATGGCTTTGCAGTGGCCTGCGACCGTCATCCGATCATTCGTTTATCGAAATCAGATGAATGGCCAATGATGCTGCTCTCTAAGGACTGTACGCTCGGTCACAGTCAGCCGTGGCTACTTTTGCCTTTATCCTGGCTGACCGGTCGCTAGTGGCAAACGGACGGTCGGAACAAATGTTCCTATGGTGTGTACCCAGCTTGAAAGACCTGCAACCATTATCTGTCCTTTCCTCTACCTATGAACACCTTCAGACTTGTGGCTAGCTTTAAAAATTATTTAGAAATTCAAGGGCAGGGCCTATGATGCAGCTGATGATGCTCTGTCCCAGCAGTGGACATGCTCCAGACTGAGACTTGGAAGCAGAGCGGTGGTGCTGGTGATATCACAGCTCACAGTACTAGCAAGAAAAAGCACCTTTTATACTGCTGTAACTTTGGATAGACTGCAGCTAGAATCATGATCATGGAGTCATTTAAAGGGAATCTCCACTGAAAAAATAAAGGTTGGCCATTTAGTTTTATTGAAGAACAGGATATAAAGGATTCTTCAAGGTTCTTCAATAAAACCCGCAGGAGTCGGGAGAGAAGGTAAGCTTACCCGATTGATCTCTCCTCTGCCGCGGAGGTCGTGACGGACTTCTTCTATGCACATCACACTCCAGAAGACAGAGTCAGTGGAGATATCCTTTTTTTTCTCATTGTTTTTATTGAAACGTTTCAGATTCAAGTAAAATTACATTTCACATATCGAGTATTTGCAATTACCATTCATGCGAGGATTATTGGATGAACAGCTTAGCTAATACAACAACATTCTAGCTTTAGATTGTCTATATTATCTTTTAGCCCAGAGATACCCTTTAAAGTAGAAGTGCGCTCTTCCTAAAAAAAAAAATTATGGAGACCACAGTTCACCTTTAAAAAGTTTTCATACATTGTTTTGAAAATGTACATTATTATTTATAAGGTGAGAGTCGTGATTGCAGGACACAATTTGCTGCATCTGTGGTCAGCCTAAAGGGGCAAGTTTCTATACTGTACTCCTCTATGGCTTATGTTGTTACCCAGTAAGGAGTACTTTATATATTATACATTTTATTTAAGGACATTTACATTTTCTGACAGTTATAATCACTTTTTTGTCTTAGGGCAAATTACGGAACTTTACCAACAAATTTTCTAATTACTTTAATGACATATGCTTTTCTTTTGGCTTATGGCTTGTTTTACTGGAATTCTATACTGACTTTCTCATCCCTTTGATGACTTTTCCATCACAGGAGTTCACCGAGATTGAGGGGCGAGTTCGCATTGAGCTTAGAAAGGAAATAAGCAGCTTTGTCATTGAAAGTGCAGAAAGATCTGATGAAGGGAGTTATAACATTGTGGTAACCAACCCAGTCGGAGAGGACAAGGCCACTTTGATAGTAAAAGTTGTAGGTAAGATAGGCACATCTATGAATTATTATGTGTCTGATCTTACTGTTTAATGTATTAGTATTAATAAAGGCAATGGCACACTGGTACATTTTCTCTTTTTAAATGACTTTAAACTGTGATTACTTAGTTGGTATGGTAATGAATTCACAACGTGGTACAATCTAAACTTAAATTTAATTTATGGTTCTGCCACTTGTGCTACGGTTGGCGTTATTGAAGAACAACACCATACTAAAACTCATTACCTGCTGGCGCAGCGACAACGCAGCATTCATTTAGGCTCTTAAAGCTTTTTTTGTCAAGTCCAGGAAGCTTAAAGCTTTTTTTGTCAAGATCGGTAAGCGCGACTTTAAGCCTTGCAGCTGCGCGAGAGGCTGCGTTGCTGAGTGCATGTAAATTTTTAACGCCAGCTGATAGCTGATGTTAAAAACTTACGTGTTCGTGAGATTCACCCAGAGCTGCAAAAAGCCCCTGGCAAATCTGCTCTGGGAGATCTGCCCAGTGCAAGCGCGTCTCTGGGTGAATCTCCCTGTAAGAGTCCTGATTGGACATACAGTCATTGTGCAGTTTAATGAAATTGACATTTTTTTGGGTACCAAAGTTCTCAAATATTTTGTGGGAATTCTAAAGCCACTCATATGGTTTTACTAGATATAGATAACTTATCCCTAGCAAATAATAAAATATATCTTCCACTATTTTAGCTGCACTGACTGGTACAATGGATTCATGATTTAAGGAAAATATTGCATATTTTCATTCTAATTAATCTTCTCAATGTAAAATGGATCATTGGTGGACACAATGGTGTATGTGTAAAATACATTTAATAACAAATCCAACAAAATGGAAAAACAAGGACAGTTCTGTTATTGGAATGCATGTGATACGCACAAAAAACTTGTGCATTCAAATAACAGATTGACGCGGATTGCACATAGTGGGAACACTATGATAGCATTGCGAATGTGAATCAGAAGCGTGGTTGGAGCACACAATGCTTTCCTAGGGGAGACCTAGCCCTAAATCTGCAGACACTGTCATCTGCCAATATAAACCCCAACACTGAGTAGTGGCAACAGGTAGTGAATGATTGTCAAGATGTTAAGGTTTGTGGAAGGACTTTTCTCCTCATCTCCAAAAACACATAACCAAGGGATTTGTTCCCATATACTACCTACAGACATATTGCTCTATCACCAATTAAGGGGTTGGGAGTTAATACCTTAATCACTCTTACACTCTGTGTAGCTATGTCCCTCCCATTGACCAAGGAGAAGTAACGTTTTACTTACATTTGTGAAAGAAAGGAAGGAATGTGTATATCTTGGCCACATGAGTTATTGATAACATTATTTCTCTACTCAGATGTTCCAGATCCCCCAGAGAACGTTCGCATTACAAGTGTTGGTGAGGACTGGGCTAATGTAATATGGGAGCCTCCGCTGTATGATGGTGGCCAACCTGTCACAGGTAAGTAGATGATTAACTATTAAAACATTTCCTATGCACACCCAAAAGCAGGGGTGCAGACCCTTCCAATCCCTACCCCAAAGGGTTAATAGCAAACAACGTTTCAGGGGGTTTCATCCCCTTCATCAGGTGACACCTGCCGAAACGTTGTTTGTTTGATGGTTCAATAAAGACTTTATATTTTACGCATTAGGTGTGCGACATTCCAGATTTTTCCTAAGTAGATTATTTACCCTGCCTTTTTCACCACACTATCAAAACAATGGTGTAGCTCTTAAGCACCTTGGAAATACCAGGTCAATAAACCTTCATAGAAACTAAAATAAAGGGAAAGAATCCATAATATAGTTTATTCTGTGCCTTTTAGGAATTGTTATTGACCATGTGCTATCTTCCTTAGGGTACCTTATTGAAAGGAAAAAGAAAGGCAGCCAACGCTGGATGAAGATGAATTTTGAAGTCTACACTGGCACTACATACCAGTCAGTCAAAATGATTGAGGGCGTCATGTACGAGATAAGAGTCTTTGCTGTGAATATCATCGGTATCTCTCAGCAAGCCAATACCTCCAAACCTTTCATGCCAATTGGTAAGTAGATCTGGTGACAATACACACCCATGCAGTTAATCTTATGGTTATGGTTTATTTATGCAGTCCTTGTAACCAGTGCTTATGCAGTGGTGTTACTTCTCGCATCCCTTTTTTAATCGATCACCTATACTGTTGTAAAGCCATGGGGGTAAAGCCAAGTGCTTTTTCAATAAACACTGGAGTGTGTGTTACCATTTTCTCATTCTCATCAATCTCCTTATTTCTAAAATAGTGTTTTATTGATACATTCAAAGTAACAAATATACATTTACTGAATTACCATTACATGTTATTTTACGAGTCCCACGCTGTATTTATGTATAAAAGGGAAAATTGATTTGATTTGTAACAAAAATGACACTTTGGTTCACACAAAAAAATAACCAATAATATGTTAGACTTAACATTGCTCATGTTGAATAAAAGGAATCTGTATCACTTTATTTTCCTATAAAAACACCACAAAAGCCACATGAGCATTTAACCAAATACGCCAAGGCAAAAGGTCATAGGACATCTTTGATGTTATTCCAGATTGGAAAGTGCTTACTACTCCATCACCAAGTGTGTCAAAACTTCAGCTTGTTTAGTGGAAACTTCTTGATGGCAAAGGGAATAAAGTCATCTTGGAACATGAATATGGAGTTACAAAGGCGGATTAAGGGGCATATTTATAAAGGATCGCTAATCGCTATGGACATCGCAATGACAAATAGCTCTATTTTCGCCTTATTTATAAAACCGCTTATTTTCGCTTTCGCCTTTGCAGAAAAGTATCGCTGTGGCGATGTGTGGCAAAAGTTTTCGCATTATTTATTGCGTTTAGTGTGGTATCACTGCGAAAAGAGAGATTGCTCTCTAGGGGCACATTTATAAAAAAAAACTAATTAGTGCAAAAAAATTACCGCCGCATATCGCGGGTGCGAAAATAGCGCTATCGCCGTATTTATCACGGCGAGCGCCATTGCGCGATAGTATTGCGGTTGCGATGTGTTGCGGTAATTTTAAGTCCTTCGCGGCGATACTGTACAGTATCGCCGCAAGGGACTTCAAATCCCTTCCCGACGCCTCTGCTAAGGGGCGCGGGCATACGCCCACCCCGCCTCTCAAACCCCCGCGACCACCCGCCGCCGCTTCCAGCAGCAACCCTCCCCAACCCTTCCACGCTCGCGGCAATCTAGGAGGGGGGGGCTTGGAGGGGCCACCCGCCGCGCACCCCCTCCCGGCCGCTCCCGGGAGGGAGGGACCCGCTGGGAGGGGTGGAGGCACCCTCCAGTGGGGCCCTGAGAAGGGCCTTTTGGGGCTTAAGGGTCCCGCAGCTCGAACTGGGACCCCCTCCCCGGCCCTATCAGGGCCTTTGCGGCACTTACAAGTGCCTTTGGCGGGGTCACCCCCAGTGTGCGGGTATTAAAAGAGCCTTGGGCGGCGTCTTCTTTCTTCCAGTCCCATAAAGGCCCTGATAAGGCCGGGGAGGGGGGGTCCGGTTCATGCTGCGGGACCCTAAGCCCCAAAGGGCACTTGTAAGTGCCGCAAAGGCCCTGATAGCGGCCGGGGGGGGGGCTTGGGGGGTTGCTGGGGAGGGGGTGCACGGCGGGTGGTCGCGACACTGCTGCGGCCCCTTCCGGCAGATCCCCCTAGCCTTTGTTCCGAGATTGCCGCGAGCGGGGAAGGGGTGGCAGGGGCTGCTGGGAAGCGGCGGGGGTGGTCTCCGCCGCAGCGGGGGGTTGTGGGCGTGCCTCCTGGGACGGGTGCGACCACCCCCGGGGTTGCCTGCCTATCCCTGCCGTAGGGAGGCTAGTATCGGCTGCTTTCGCCACCTTCAAGGTGGCGAAGTAAAACAGCCGATACTAGCAGTGCGAAACAATACCGCCGCTTATAAATAGAAGCGGCGGTAACAGGTAAGTATCGCCGCGAAGGGTTAACACTTCGCTAACTTTTCGCGGCCGTTTTCGGACATTAATAAATCGCGTTAAACATGATTTATGCGTTAATGTCAGGAAAAACGGCCGTGAAAACTTAACGAAGCTTTATAATATGCCTCCTAGTGTAATTTCAGAGCTATGTTTGTTATTTTTTATTTACAGCCATTTATAAATAGGTGAATTTTCGACTTTTGCCTTTTCTCTCTTTTGTTGCATTTTTTGCAGTTTAAACAGAATTTTTGCCAAAATCATTACTTACTGGAAGTTCCATTAACATGACTATTTCTTACACAGCCCTATGGTATGTTCCCATATTAATGTAACTGGTTGATAATAGCTGCAGTTTGCTAAAAATAAGCAATACTAAAAAATGTCTCCTATTAATAAAATAGAGAAAATTCGCCTTTTGTTTTTCAACTATCATATCCTATTAAAATAGAGAAAATTCGCCTTTTGAGTTTTACACTATCATCCTATTAATAAAATAGAGAAAATTCGCCTTTTGAGTTTTACACTATCATATCCTATTAATGAAATAGAGAAAATTCGCCTTTTATACTATTTATATATAGGCTGAAAAAACACCCAATTTTTATTTTAAATAACAAAGAAAGATGTTCTATGTGTATTAACCCATTTGACACTACTTTACCAAATTAGGTGAAAACGCTGCGTTAAAGAAGGCGAAAAGTTTAACGAATCTTTTAAATATGCCCCATAGTCTTACCATTGGAACGAAAAGCTCTGGGACGGACTTAAAAGGATTATGTGTACAGGACTATCAGTCAATGGAGATATTTCTGACTCATGAATCAAAAATGTATCCCTGAATCTTCTGTTTAACAAATAAAACAGCCTATTGATAACCAGCAAAGTACTGTCAAGATTAGAAACTACCTGAAATTACGTTCATTTTCGAACTTCCGAAGTTCACTAAAAGTTTGGCGTGGTGGGGCAGCGATGGCTGGAACAGGGTTAGGGGCATTCCAGAATTACCAAAGTAGGATTATAGGAAGGGAACACAGCGCAGTTCTAATGTCTGCAAAAATGGATTAATTGCATGAACTTTCGAAAGTTGGTCCGTTTTCAAACTTTCGAACTATATGGAAAATTCGAAAGTTCGAGAGTTCGAAAACAACCATTAAAGTCAATGGGAGAAATAGTTTGAAAAGTTCAGATTAAGAACAATTAAATAGCAATGGTAACTTACTGTAAATGGCTGTGGGACCTGGAATGGTCTTGGGAACAGGTACAAACCGCCAAAACTTCTTTAAAACACTAACTTCATCTACAATCCGCCAATTGACGGGTTCCGTATGCTACATTCAAGGGTTTGGGCCAATTGGAGGGTTACGGAATGATATATTCGGAGGTTACAGATAATTATTGAAATAAGTCAGCAAGTTCAAAAAAACTGAAGTTCGGGAAGTTTGGAAGTTTATTATTTAAGTTTGTGTCGAACGCATCTCTATTCAGGAGGTGTTATGCACAAACAAAGCCATTGCTATTTCATAGTACACCAATTAACTCAATGCACTCTGTTTCTTTTAGCCCCTACCAGTGAACCTTACATTTGACTGTTGAGGATGTGACAGACACACCTGCACCCTGAAATGGAGGCCACCTGACCGCATTGGGGCTGGAGGAATTGACGGTTACTTAATTGAGTACTGCAAAGAAGGCTGTAAGTAGATGCAATGTCCTTTATGTTAAATCAACATTACATGGCCATGATCATTCTGATATTTAGAACTGCCTTGTACAACCTGTGTCTTAGATTTGCTTTTCACTTCATTCAATTTTTTTATTTCTTTCCCCCCCCCAGCTGATCAATGGATTGAATCCAACAAAGAACTGTTGAAAGATGTGGTTACACTGTGAAAGATCTCCCAACTGGAGAAAAAATCTCATTCCGGGTGCGTGCCGTGAATATTGCTGGTCTGAGTGACAGCCATCATGGCACAGCCAGTTACTATAAGGGAAATAGTGCGTAAGTCCTTTTCCTTTCTCTCCACAGATAAAGGATCTATAAGGTTCGGCTCTATTTAGCAGAACATGTCTGAAGCATGAGATGATGTAATAGTCAATGTGCTACCAACATGGTCACTAATACAGTATGAACAGCACTGTCCATAAACAGTTTATTATATTTAAACTTTCAAATACACAACTGTTCTAAGGGAGAGCACCTTCTGCAATTAATAGACAAAGCAAGCCTGTCCAAGTGAAAAGCCTCATACACATGGTAGATTATTGTCAGCCATGAATGACCATTTTGCCCAACCATCATACAGTGATCTGCCATGATGGATTTCTAAATGATTTCTGGGAAGATTCTCTGGTCAATAAGAACAGGCATCTGTATGTAGAAGGGTCATTAGACAAATTGTTGGAATGTAGTGTATTGAATGTTCCAAGCGTAGCAAGTCCTCCCCAACCCGATTTATAATTAAGTTATGGGCCCCCCCAATCCTAAGATTATGATACTTACCTTTGTCCCTTAATCAATGATTCTATTCCATCCCTGCCAGTCCTCTCTGTGTGTAGGTCCTCCTTCTTGGGAGCAGCCATCAGTAGTGGCCAATGACTTAGAGCTACTTACTGGTGCGTCTTCTCTACAGTTGCTTTAAAGAGCAGTGGTCTTAAAGAGCTCATCGAGCTTGCAGAGGAGAGAGATCATATTCAATTTTTATACCACAACAGTTTGGTGGACTTCCGACTGTAATAAACATCTCCATGTCCTTTTGTATGGCCTGCATGGTACTTTAATTAAAAAGAGTTTTTCAGTGCTATGGTGTAAACCCAGTTATAATGTTTGTGGGAGTCCTTGGTACATGCACACTAATAACAGGGGGCACAGTGGATTTTCCTGTTTTCTGTCAGTGAATTTTCTAATTTTTTTTTACTTTACAGAGCAACCAAGATTCGCTTACCCGGCAGCTAAGGCAAACCTTCATTAAAAAAGTAGGGGAGCAGGTTAATCTAGTTATCCCCTTCCAGGTAAGAAATCAGTTATGATCTGGAATGTTTTTCAATTAACATGAGAGTGGGTAATATAAAGGGAATGTTTTACAAAAACTAAGGATTGTGGGTAATATAAGAGAAGATTTTACTAAAACGAAAAAAAAAAAAGAAATGTAGGTAATGGAAAGAAAACATTTTAAAATAACGGAGGATTGGGGTGGTAATATAAGTTAATGTTTTACAATTAATGAGTAGTATGGTTAATAGAAAATGTTTTACAATAACTGAGGATTGTAGGTAATATAATGGAAATGTTTAACAATAATGGAGGTATTTGGGTAATATGAAAGAAATGTTTTCCAGCAACTGAGAATTATGGGTAATATATGTTTTGTTCTGTCACTGTGTACAGGGAAAGCCAAGGCCATTGGTGACATGGGCTAAGGAGGGTCAGCCATTGGATCCAAGCAAGTCAGCATCAGGACCTCTGAAGCAGACACTATTCTCTTTATTAGATCGGCAGAAAGAAGCCACTCAGGAAAATATGAGCTCTCGGTTCAGATTGAAAATATGAAAGATATAGCGACAATAAACATTCGTATGTGGGTGAGTTTTCACTGCTTAGAGCTTTGCTAAGAAATTCACACAATTAAAAGCAGGGAAAGGTGACAATGAGGCCCTGGCTATGAAATGGAAGCCTTTATTAATAGCAAATACATATTGTTGTAGATTATAATGATTTGGATGATTGTATCATTCATATTGGCATCCTGTCCATTCATGTAAAGATTTGCTTTACCCCTGGATAAAGCACACTGAGCATGCCTGTCCCACTGGGATGAGGGATGACAGGGATGAGGATATAAAGAATTTAGGAATGGTGTAGAAAGTTATACATCATTGTAATGAATGGGCTAGGGTACACACCAGCAGTATTTCTGGCCGAAGTCCAAATCAGACGAACGATGCTCGGGCGATTGGGTCCATTGGTAAATCATTTGCGATCATGTAGTTCCGTATGGGACTGCAATTGGTCTCGCACGATGTCGGCCGCGGCCACTATTGCCAACGACAGTCATTTGTCCCGGCCGAGCGCTCGCAACAAACGACGGTCGGGACAAATAATAACCCTTTATTTATTGCCCTGTAAGTCCTTTTGTGTGTTCCTGGTGAGGGTAGCATAGGTTAGGGGTGCTGCATGTGTTAGGGAGGGGCCCGGTTGCTGGTACAGTGGACAACACAAGCTGCCACACACTGAAGCCATCCCTGTCTGGGATGATTTTAATACATATTGTTTGATAACTATCTCATTATTATCATATGTACACACATAGCTGCTCTTAATCCTATTGAAAATCCTTATCTCAATGATTAATCCCTTGTTCACCAGAAATCTATTTCCTCATCATTTCCCACAGATCCCACAAACCTCCCCCTATTATCTGTGGCTGAATTCTTGTAGCTATCCCACATAACCGTGCGTTCCAACAGCTCTGTCCATGTCAGTTTGTGGATCAGGTTACTTTATTATCCAGTTGCCTCTTCGTTAACGTAGCAGCCAATGATATATTATAGGAATTTTCTTTGGAAACACTTTAAAGTTTTGTTTATTTGAGTAGTGCTCCTCCGCCCAGTTTTCCTTCCTGAACCAACTGTAAATGTTGAACTTGGCTGGATATGGCGGGGTAAGCATTAACCAGTAATGTGCAAGTGTCCGATATCCTTTGGATGTGCAGAAAGGAAATGTTATGGAATATTGTATTATCCTTTCTTACCAGCTGCCCTTATTCATTGTATTATTTGGATTGCTGTTTTTAGTAAATATCTGTATATTTAACTAGGGCTATTCTGTGGAGGATTTAATCAAACCAATACAACCATTAAATGCGTAGGGTAAAAACAGACTGGGAATGTGTCCTGTACATTAACATTCCCAGCAACCTGCAATATTATGGGGCTGTTGTAATAAAAGATGCAAATATTTGTCTGTGCTATTCACGTGCAGCAACCAATCACGTTATGTAGTAGGTATAAAGCTAACATCTCATTAGCTGTTGTGAATAAATAGCACAGGCAAACTTTGCCTTATCAGTCCCTATAGGTGCCTATAGAGATGCGATTACGATCACATGTGTACTGGCAGATCCCATTGGTATGTGGTTACCAGTACCACAGCATGTGTACGCAGACGGATCCCCATACTGTGTACTGTGCCTTATACCGTGCCACACACGCAGACAATCGTAATGGCTTCCCTACTATAGTAGAGGGAGCCAATACGCCCGACAAAGATTTTCCATCTGGAACGCCAATGGCGGACGTTCGCGGCAGTGTTGTTGGTAATTTTTTGTCCCCACACCTTGCTGATATTTGCAAAATCTGTTGCGATTCCGGTGCAATTCCTTGCGTTTGCGCATGCGATTTCTCCTTTTGAGATATGAAAAAGCATGCAATTCGCATAAAAATGGTAATTGCATGCGATTGCGCATCGCACCCGAAAAAGTGTGTGGCTAGCCCTAAGTGACAATGGTTTGGCTGAACCTGGAAATGTGGGTGTCCAGGACAATGTGAGAAATGTGAGAAAACACCAGGGCCCCAAACTTGTAGATTAGACAGGACCATCTACAAAAGTAATTTGGAAACAACTGCAGAGACTCAATTTAGCTGTTAATATAATATCCCTTCAGACAAGAAAACATTTCCATTATCACCCATAACGTGTGTTCTGCATGTATCCTTATACAGTAAGTGGTTCTGCCAGTACCTACAGCTTTGGCATAATGTTTCATGGAGATGACTCATGTTGTCAATTCAATTGTTCTCACTACCTTGTTTATTCTAAGGTCATGTGATTCCAAAATGCAGTGTTGAATTGAACAATGAAGGCTGAGCTTAGGCTTATCATTGGGCCTCTTTGAAATGACTCAATCATCCATCCGGTTTTAAATAGCAGGGGGCAGGGGTTTCTGGTAATGCTTTAGAGTTGTATTGCCTGCTGTAATTTCACTCTAAAGCTAGGTACACACCTAGCAATTTTTCTCCTGACCGACCGTTCGGCCAGGAGGAAGGACTGTCGGTGCGGCAAAAGCAGCCGCGTCCGACAGTTACCGCGACCGATTGTGTGGTCCATAGAGAACCGCACGATCGGACTAGGTTTTCCACCATGTCCGATCATCCTTTCGTCTGATTGGACAAACGATCGGCGGCCGGACATGGTCATTCGGATGCGATAATTTCGGTCTGATCGACCGATACACTGAACTATCAGTCGATCGGACCGAAATATCTCATTGTGTGTACCCAGCTTAAGGCACAATATTAACAGCAGAACCAATACAGCTTCCTCTTATTTGTCATAAATGACATTGTTGTAGTAAGGCAGCTCTTACATAATTATATAGAGAAATAGTCTACCAGTCAAAAAAAATAAAGGACACAACATTTAGGCCTGATGGATTACATGGTCATTGAAGAACGAAATTTACTAACAGGTTGTACCAAATTTTTCCACCTAGATTTTAGGCCAATTGACCAAACGTTAGGGACAAAGTATTGGTTCATGTTTACTACAAGTGATAGTGAACAACAGTAACATTTGCTTCAAAATAACTGACCCAGCAACTGATGGTGGGTTTAGGGAATTGTTTTAGAGGTTACACAGGCTTCAGACTTATCTAGCTGCCATATAGGTTCTTTTAATCACTTGCTGCTTGGAGTAATGATATCCACAAAGATCATGTCCCATAGTGTAACTATATTTATCTACCCTGCAGGGCAGACTCCAAACTCACTCTACTGGGTACTGGAAGATTTATTTTCAGCCCTTCTAATATAGGGTGTAAATTCACAAATCCTAAATTGATCATAGAAAGTGAGGTCGCCTTCTCAAAACTGACTCTGGGGTGTATTTTTGGTAGCCTGGTCCATAAACCATTCTATGGCTGCCAGCAATGCACAAATGCACTAAATAAACTTTCGTTCTTCTTCTATGTATAATGTGTACACATGTATAACTGCACACGCAAAAGGGAGAGGAGAGAAACTTCAGGTTTGGGGCCATTTGAGTAACGATGCATAGAAAAGCCCCTAGAGAAATAACTTCTGGACCCCCCGAGTTCACACATAAAATGAATACACATTATATAAAATATATAAACAGGGAGATTCAATAAAAGTTCTTAGCGTTTAAAATGGTGCTAATTTTGCCCCAACCAATCAGATCTTATTGAAAATTGATGAAAGATAACATCCGATTGGTTGGGGCCAAATTAGCACCATTTTAACGATAAGAACTTTTATTGATAACCCTGATAATATATAAATCTTAGGCTGTGTGCACATGGAAAGATAATAGTCTGGCTGATGCGAGTTAAAACAGTACTACTGACATTACAGCCAAATCAAGCCTGTGACCATTGAACACCACATTTGACTAAAACACAGTCTAAAATGTGTCAGTCGCAGTGAACCTTTTGTACAGAGGGCTTGTTAGGCAGACAAGAGTTTATGTGTATTGAGTATGTGAAATCATTATAACAATCTACAGCAAAGAATTTGATGTTTATATTTTACAGAGAAACCAGGTCCTGCTCAGGTCGTAACAGTGAAAGAGGTTTGGGGTTTCAATGCTTTGCTGGAGTGGCAACCACCCAAAGACAATGGAAACTCAGAGATCACTGGATACACCATCCAGAAAGCAGACAAGAAAAACAATGGTAACACCACAAACTTCATTCATTTAATATCACTAGAACAAATGTCTATCAATAGAAGACTGACGATATCAGACAGTCTATTTAGTAAAAGGGGATGCAACCCGTTTGGTTTTTTTTTGTAGCTGCAGTATCTTGGGAAATTTTCAAGCTGCCCAGAATAGATGGTGCAAAGTGGTTACATTTGATTAGAACTTGTAACCATTGTGTACCATTACTATGATTAAAACTAATATACAGTAATACTATATTATATAAACTAAACAATTAAATGTGTTCCTTAAAAATTGTTAAAAGAGTTTGCTTAATTGCTTTTGAAAGTTTTTTCCTGTTTCCCACAGTCCTTTGCAGCTAATGGTCATCCTTATACAAGTCTTGGGGGCACAACTAGGATCATAAACTCATTAAAATAAATGTCTCTGGCACCAACAATATGTTTGGGATTTGGGAGCGAAGCATTTTCCGTTATAACTAAAGGTGACCATACATTAGGCCGATTTTATGTACAATCCAACATACAATCCAACATTTCCATCGATTGGCCGAAAAAAATTTTTACATTTTCCCATTCTTATCACAGGACATTAGACCGTAAAATCGATCGTAATTACAATCGGGAAATTACCATTTTTAAGTTGATTGGTAAATGATTGTAGTGTTTTCTAAAGTTCCGATAAATGTGAATGTAATGTAACCTCGCAATGGACGACATTCGACATTAATCACAAAACAAATTGAATGTCGAAACATATTTATTGAACGGTACATCTTGGTACAATTAACATTGTACATCTGTCTATCAAAGTATCGGTCGGTTTAAGATCGTAATTACGATCGTAATAGTGTATGGCCACCTTAAAGCAGTTTAATTCCATGTAGGGAACAAGTTACCTAAATAAAAGTACTTTCATCCTTAATTCTATTTTAACTGTAAACATTATAGGATACATTATATTAAGTGAAAAGTAATAAGATATAGCACACTAATCTAATCATCTATTTCTTTCCTTTAATAGACATGAGAGAAGGCTTGGCCTTGAACAAACGTCCAATGTGTTAACCAGGACTTCCTCTTAACATCCCTTCCCTTTTATTTTTGTTTAAATAAATGGCAGAGGGTTTAAAGATTAAAAGGATAAAACAGTAAAAAATTATGGAAAATATAGGAAAAAGAGTCCGTGTTGTTATTAATACCGTATGTAGTTTAATTCTGTCATGTTTGATGCTTGGATTTTTTGTCTGTGATTGAAGTTTAATAATATTATAGTATGGGACCCCCCCCCCTTCCTTTATAACCTGATATTGTATTTTAGGAATGGTTCAAGTTTACGAGCACAACCGCCAAACCCGCTGCACTATTTCTGATCTCATCATGGGCAATGAATATTACTTTAGGGTGTTCAGTGAGAATATCTGTGGGCTAAGTGAGAATCCAGGTGTCTCCAAGAAACACAGCCTACATCCAAAAAACAGGTGAGAGTTTTCTACAACTGTGTTTCTAGGAGAACGAGGGGAAACAACTTGTTGCCGACTGTCGTATTAACGATGGTGCTCAGGGAGTAAAATGATATATAGTTAGAGCGATTGGAGAAAGAGATCTCCTAAAGACATCCTAAGTGGCACTCGTGGCTAAATCTCAGTCAATTTCAACCACTGAATATAGCACTATCATTTATGGATGTGCTTCAGTCAATAAAATATAACACACCAAGAAAGGAGGTGGGCAAGGGCTGTAGACATCAGGGAGATTCAATAAAAGTATATCGTTTAAAATGGTGCTAATTATGCCCCAACTAATCATAACTTATGTACATTTGAAAGCTAACACTGATTGGTTGGGGCAAAATTAGCACCATTTTAAACAAGTGGTTAGTGAATAACCCCCAAAGTGTGCAATAGAAAGGCATCATTTTATTAAATATATCTAAAACCCAATTATTCTAAACAACACTTCACAAGATTAAAAAACACACTGGAATAAATAGCCACTGTAGCTGGCTATTTATTGCCAGCTACAGTGACTGAAGCAACACTAAATTGATGAAAGCACATCCATAAATGATAGTGTATATATTCAGTGGTTGAAATTGACCGAGATTTATGCCACAAGTGCCACTTAGGGATGTTTTAGGAGATTTTTCTTATCCAATCGCTCTAACTATAGTGTTTAGCTATGTTGTCTCTTTTTCTGTTGTGACAAGTGAGGTGCATCATCATTGTGGATGCTATAAAGTTGCCTGTGCTATTAATGTGCTGCCAATCAGGTTAGCTTTTACTAGGTGCTGCAACAGAGGTTTAAATACAATTTACACCATCTAAAGTTATGAGTTGAGCTAGGTACACACTATACCATAATTTGGCCCGAACGAACCAACATCTCAGTGTTTCGGTCGGTCGGGCCGATTTATCAGGTGTGTTTTGCGGCTGGAAACGTCCGATGTCTGATCGAAAAATCACAACCGATCGTGTCCTTATGCATACAGATCGGTCGCAGCTAACTGCTACCGCGACACGACAGTCCTTCCTCTGTCGACCGGTTGGAAGTGCCGAATGTTTTGACAGGAGGAAGGATGGTATGGTGTGTGTCCACCTTTAGACTGAATGCACTTAATTTTTAGAATCAGTATTTATCATATCTGATTAAGATTTGTTTAGACATCTTCCTTCCGTATATTTGGGCACTTATAGATTTACTGATTGAAGTATTCCTACAAGTCCCATGTTCCTACTGGGGAGGTAGTATTCTGCATCTCAGTAGGACCTTCTTAAAGTCATGATAACCCATTTACAGCAGTAGCTCCATAACTTCAGCCCCACCAACTTATCACGCATATTTCATTCTGAAAAATGACCATGATTTACCAACATGTCTGAATGTTGGGAATGATCAGTCATGCCTATTAAAGGGCAACTGTGGTATCCAAACAAGTTAGGGTTAAATGAAAGCCTGCAGTATTTCCTTTACACTGAGCCAACAATCACATCTCTGGCTGGAGGCTGTGAGAAACTACAGTGGGGTGAATGTTCAAACTTCCTGCTTTCAGTAGGTTGAGATGACACACCTGAGCCAAGCGTTAAGGGCGGCCTTGCATAGGGCTAAGAGGTGTTATAGGAACGCCCAAAACAATGCTGTTTTGACACCTTACTCTGGGCGTTCTCTATAACACCTCTTAGCCCTATGCAAGCCCGCCCTTAACACTTGGCTGTGTGATATGCTAATTGGGATTTTCCAGGGTACATAATTGCCACAGATTCTTGTAAAGTCAATCTGAATTGAGAAAAGCCAGTCGGATGACTAGCGAAACGTCTTCAAGAACTAAACTTCAAGTCCAGTTGATCTAATTGAATACAACAGATATAAAATGTTAATGTATTTTCTATATTCTATTTTATGTATTTGTTGATTCTATTTTTATTCCTTCTTAGGACTTGTTTATAAACCTATGGACTACAAGGAACGTGACACCAGCATGGCTCCCAAGTTCCTTACCCCTCTCATAGACCGGACTGTTGTGGCCGGATACTCTACAGCTTTGAATTGTGCTGTAAGAGGTCATCCAAAGGTATGCGGCTAGTCTCAGTCTATGGTTTTAAATGATCACTGTGTTTTGTACACAGACCTTTCCCTGTAAGGCTGGGTTTACACAGGTTGATATTTCGACCCGATAGGCCAGTCAAGCTATCGGCAGTTGCCATGTTCAGATATCGTCAGTGAAAACTGCCAAAGCTACTTGATGTGACCGACCATGTGTTGTCGTGAAGAATCAAAATTTACCAACATGTCTGATTGAAAAATATTTTTGCCGATATTTCAAACTGATTAAACAAAATATCTGTCAGACGGTCAGGGCAAAATATTGGCCTGTGTTACCTACCTAGCAAATCCCAACCTACAATATTTATTGATTAATCAAATTCTTATAGAAACCAATAGGAATTCAAGATTAAGGCCAGTAAAATTGTACTTCAATGTAAACATGGCCATAAACTACATCTGATATATTGTATACATGGCAGTCTTCTTAAAATAAACTGTATTATTAATTCCAGTTAAAATGTTTAAAATAGCAGGCGATATCCAACTTACAATTCAGTAATGTTTGTTAAAGTCTTAATTTGGGCTGGTGACACATGAAGGCTTATTTACCCAGAATGCTATTGCTGTGCTACAGAGATGCAATATCCTGTGCTAAGTGGAGAAATAAGTGCAAAACCCATCCTAACCGATGTAATATAGGGTTGGTGAGGGTTTATACTCATTTTGCATTGCCTGCACCCTTCCAAGACTTTCGATGCAATACATTTTGAGATGATAATTGTACACGTTTTTTGCACCAAAATGTAAGTTTTCAATTGTGGCTTTAAAGCTGGTGCAAATGATCGTAACTACCTCTCACATTCACACGATGCAATAACAGTCGCAAAGTGGTTACCCACATCGCGGAACAAGTGCAGGTCAGCTGTGATAGGGAAATTTATTGCATCTCCCCTATGTGATTTAATTAACGTAGAGAATGTGATTCTTGTAAATCGCCTTAGTTTGCAAAAGTTTACATCAGTCTTAAGGCTTTGCTACATGTCTATTAATAGGTTTATGGCAGCTGCACTGTTCACTTCTACAAACCGCCGCAGCCATACAAGTCTAAAAGTGTGCTTACGATAAAAAATAGTAGTTTGCCACCAACAGGCAAATAATCCACAAGGATTTATTCCCTTTAGATTTCAGAAAAACCATCAGAGACATGTCAGAATTAGACAGGCCCTATAACAAGAAGTAAGGGGCGTCCCCATGCTGTCCCCGGATAGATTTATTATTGGTCTATACAGTACAATACATTGTCAAAGGACACTACATTACTTTCTACTCTGTATCTTGCAGCCAAAAGTCATATGGATGGAAAATAAATTGAAATTAGAGATGATCCAAAGTTCCTCATGAAGCATAACCAGGGTGTCCTGACCTGAATATCCGCAAACCCAGCCCCTTCGATGGTGGAAGTAAACCTGCAGGGCCTAAATGAACTGGGGGAAGCCCAGGTAGACTGCAAACTGGAAGTCAAAGGTAAAGCTTACCACTATTCATGTGTGAAATAAAACTCCATACAGTTCATAAACTAAACTGCGCCATGTTTTTCCCTTGCAGTTCCCCAGTAACTTTGGCTGAGTTCACTTGAATGGAAAGTCACAGTAAGTATCTTATCAATGTTCTAATTCTACCTGGATAATAACCTTTCCCTAGCCCTGTTTAAAACAGCCCTGGTTAGATTTTTTTAATTTTACTCATTGTGACAAGGTGCACATTTTACATGGGTTATTAATTGTTGTGAAAAGATATTGATTGGTAACAACAATGATTGGCCGGCGAATGTCCGATCTGCACACCAATAAGCTAACATTAAACCAACGCAATAAATAATGCGAAAACTTTTGCCACACATCGCCACAGCGATACTTTTCTGCAAAGGCGAAAGCGAAAATAAGCGGTTTTATAAATAAGGCGAAAATAGAGCTATTTGTCATTGCGATGTCCATAGCGATTAGCGATCCTTTATAAATATGCCCCTTAATCCGCCTTTGTAGAAAAGTATCGCTGTGGCGATGTGTGGCAAAAGTTTTCGCATTATTTATTGCGTTAAGTGTGGTATCACTGCGAAAAGAGAGATTGCTCTCTAGGGGCACATTTATAAAAAAAAACTAAATTAGTGCAAAAAAATTACCGCCGCATATCGCGGGTGCGAAAATAGCGCTATCGCCGTATTTATCACGGCGAGCGCCATTGCCGCGATATGTATTGCGGTTGCGATGTGTTGCGGTAATTTTAAGTCCCTTCGCGGCGATACTGTACAGTATCGCCGCAAAGGGACTTCAAATCCCTTCCCGACGCCTCTGCTAAGGGGGCGGGGCATACGCCCACCCCGCTCTCAAACCCCCGCGACCACCCGCCGCCGCTTCCCAGCAGCAACCCTCCCAACCCTTTCCACGCTCGCGGCAATCTAGGAGGGGGGGGGGCTTGGAGGGGCCACCCGCCGCGCACCCCCTCCCCGGCCGCTCCCGGGGAGGGGAGGGACCCGCTGGGAGGGGTGGAGGCACCCTCCAGTGGGGCCCTGAGAAGGGCCTTTTGGGGCTTAAGGGGTCCCGCAGCTCGAACTGGGACCCCCCTCCCCGGCCCTATCAGGGCCTTTGCGGCACTTACAAGTGCCTTTGGCGGGGTCACCCCCAGTGTGCGGCTATTAAAAGAGCCCTTGGGCGGCGTCTTCTTTCTTCCAGTCCCATAAAGGCCCTGATAAGGCCGGGGAGGGGGTCCCGGTTCATGCTGCGGGACCCCTAAGCCCCAAAGGGCACTTGTAAGTGCCGCAAAGGCCCTGATAGCGGCCGGGGCGGGGGGCTTGGAGGGGTTGCTGGGGAGGGGGTGCACGGCGGGTGGTCGCGACCACCTGCTGCGGCCCCTTCCCGGCAGATCCCCCTAGCCTTCTGTTCCGAGATTGCCGCGAGCGGGGAAGGGGTTGGCAGGGGCTGCTGGGAAGCGGCGGCGGGTGGTCTCCGCCGCAGCGGGGGGTTGTGGGCGTGCCTCCTGGGACGGGTGCGACCACCCGCCGCGGGTTGCCTGCCTATCCCTGCCGTAGGGAGGCTAGTATCGGCTGCTTTCGCCACCTTCAAGGTGGCGAAGTAAAACAGCCGATACTAGCAGTGCGAAACACATACCGCCGCTTTATAAATAGAAGCGGCGGTAACAGGTAAGTATCGCCGCGAAGGGTTAACACTTCGCTAACTTTTCGCGGCCGTTTTCGGACATTAATAAATCGCGTTAACATGATTTATCGTTAATGTCAGGAAAAACGGCCGTGAAAACTTAACGAAGCTTTATAAATATGCCTCCTAGTGTAATTTCAGAGCTATGTTTGTTATTTTTTATTTACAGCCATTTATAAATAGGTGAATTTTCGACTTTTTGCCCCTTTTCTCTCTTTTGTTGCATTTTTGCAGTTTTAAACAGAATTTTGCCAACAATCATTACTTACTGGAATGTTCCATTAACATGACTATTTCTTACACAGCCCTATGGTATGTTCCCATATTAATGTAACTGGTTTGATAATTAGCTGCAGTTTGCTAAAAATAAGCAATACTAAAAAATGTCTCCTATTAATAAAATAGAGAAAATTCGCCTTTTGATTTTTACACTATCATATCCTATTAAAATAGAGAAAATTCGCCTTTTGAGTTTTACACTATCATCCTATTAATAAAATAGAGAAAATTCGCCTTTTGAGTTTTACACTATCATATCCTATTAATGAAATAGAGAAAATTCGCCTTTTATACTATTTATATATTAGGCTGAAAAAAACACCAAATTTTTATTTTAAATAACAAAGAAAGATGTTCTATGTGTATTAACCAATTTGACACTACTTTCACCAAATTAGGTGAAAACGCTGCGTTAAAGAAGGCGAAAAGTTTAACGAATCTTTATAAATATGCCCCATAGTCTTACCATTGGAACGAAAAGCTCTGGGACGGACTTAAAAGGATTATGTGTACAGGACTATCAGTCAATGGAGATATTTCTGACTCATGAATCAAAAATGTATCCCTGAATCTTCTGTTTAACAAATAAAACAGCCTATTGATAACCAGCAAAGTACTGTCAAGATTAGAAACTACCTGAAATTACGTTCATTTTCGAACTTCCGAAGTTCACTAAAAGTTTGGCGTGGTGGGGCAGCGAATGGCTGGAACAGGGTTAGGGGCATTCCAGAATTACCAAAGTAGGATTATAGGAAGGGAACACAGCGCAGTTCTAATGTCTGCAAAAATGGATTAATTGCATGAACTTTCGAAAGTTCGGTCCGTTTTCAAACTTTCGAACTATATGGAAAATTCGAAAGTTCGAGAGTTCGAAAACAAACCCATTAAAGTCAATGGGAGAAATAGTTTGAAAAGTTCAGATTAAGAACAATTAAAATAGCAATGGTAACTTACTGTAAATGGCTGTGGGACCTGGGAATGGTCTTGGGAACAGGTACAAACCGCCAAAACTTCTTTAAACACTAACTTTCATCTACAATCCGCCAATTGACGGGTTTCCGTATGCTACATTCAAGGGTTTGGGCCAATTGGAGGGTTACGGAATGATATATTCGGAGGTTACAGATAATTATTGAAATAAGTCAGCAAGTTCAAAAAAACTGAAGTTCGGGAAGTTTGGAAGTGTTATTATTTAAGTTTGTGTCGAACGCATCTCTATTCAGGAGGTGTTAATGCACAAACAAAGCCATTGCTATTTCATAGTACACCAATTAACTCAATGCACTCTGTTTCTTTTAGCCCCTACCAGTGAACCTCTACATTTGACTGTTGAGGATGTGACAGACACCACCTGCACCCTGAAATGGAGGCCACCTGACCGC
This sequence comes from Hymenochirus boettgeri, assembly GCA_019447015.1. NCBI lineage: Eukaryota > Metazoa > Chordata > Amphibia > Anura > Pipidae > Hymenochirus > Hymenochirus boettgeri. The sequence goes on from CM033475.1 coordinate 190,790,091, forward strand.
ATTGGGGCTGGAGGAATTGACGGTTACTTAATTGAGTACTGCAAAGAAGGCTGTAAGTAGATGCAATGTCCTTTATGTTAAATCAGCATTACATGGCCATGATCATTCTGATATTTAGAACTGCCTTGTACAACCTTGTGTCTTAGATTTGCTTTTCACTTCATTCAATTTTTTTTATTTCTTTCCCCCCCCCAGCTGATCAATGGATTGAATCCAACAAAGAACTTGTTGAAAGATGTGGTTACACTGTGAAAGATCTCCCAACTGGAGAAAAAATCTCATTCCGGGTGCGTGCCGTGAATATTGCTGGTCTGAGTGAGCCAGCCATCATGGCACAGCCAGTTACTATAAGGGAAATAGTGCGTAAGTCCATTTTCCTTTCTCTCCACAGATAAAGGATCTATAAGGTTCGGCTCTATTTAGCAGAACATGTCTGAAGCATGAGATGATGTAATAGTCAATGTGCTACCAACATGGTCACTATATACAGTATGAACAGCACTGTCCATAAACAGTTTATTATATTTAAACTTTCAAATACACAACTGTTCTAAGGGAGAGCACCTTCTGCAATTTAATAGACAAAGCAAGCCTGCTCCAAGTGAAAAGCCTCATACACATGGTAGATTATTGTCAGCCATGAATGACCATTTTGCCCAACATCATACAGTGATCTGCCATGATGGATTTCTAAATGATTTCTGGGAAGATTCTCTGGTCAATAAGAACAGGCATCTGTATGTAGAAGGGTCATTAGACAAATTGTTGGAATGATAGTGTATTGAATGTTCCAAGCGTAGCAAGTCCTCCCCCCAACCCGATTTATAATTAAGTTATGGGCCCCCCCAATCCTAAGATTATGATACTTACCTTTGTCCCTTAATCAATGTATTCTATTCCATCCCTGCCAGTCCTCTCTGTGTGTAGGTCCTCCTTCTTGGGAGCAGCCATCAGTAGTGGCCAATGACTTAGAGCTACTTACTGGTGCGTCTTCTCTACAGTTGCTTTAAAGAGCAGTGGTCTTAAAGAGCTCATCGAGCTTGCAGAGGAGAAGAGATCATATTCAATTTTATACCACAACAGTTTGGTGGACTTCCGACTGTAATAAACATCTCCATGTCCTTTTGTATGGCCTGCATGGTACTTTAATTAAAAAGAGTTTTTCAGTGCTATGGTGTAAACCCAGTTATAATGTTTGTGGGAGTCCTTGGTACATGCACACTAATAACAGGGGGCACAGTGGATTTTCCTGTTTTCTGTCAGTGAATTTTCTAATTTTTTTTTACTTTACAGAGCAACCCAAGATTCGCTTACCCCGGCAGCTAAGGCAAACCTTCATTAAAAAAGTAGGGGAGCAGGTTAATCTAGTTATCCCCTTCCAGGTAAGAAATCAAGTTATGATCTGGAATGTTTTTCAATTAACATGAGAGTGGGTAATATAAAGGGAATGTTTTACAAAAACTAAGGATTGTGGGTAATATAAAGAGAAGATTTTACTAAAACGAAAAAAAAAAAGAAATGTAGGTAATGGAAAGAAAACATTTTAAAATAACGGAGGATTGTGGGTAATATAAAGTTAATGTTTTACAATTAATGAGTAGTATGGTTAATAGAAAATGTTTTACAATAACTGAGGATTGTAGGTAATATAATGGAAATGTTTAACAATAATGGAGGATTTTGGGTAATATGAAAGAAATGTTTTCCAGCAACTGAGAATTATGGGTAATATATGTTTTGTTCTGTCACTGTGTACAGGGAAAGCCAAGGCCATTGGTGACATGGGCTAAGGAGGGTCAGCCATTGGATCCAAAGCAAGTCAGCATCAGGACCTCTGAAGCAGACACTATTCTCTTTATTAGATCGGCAGAAAGAAGCCACTCAGGAAAATATGAGCTCTCGGTTCAGATTGAAAATATGAAAGATATAGCGACAATAAACATTCGTATTGTGGGTGAGTTTTCACTGCTTAGAGCTTTGCTAAGAAATTCACACAATTTAACAAGCAGGGAAAGGTGACAATGAGGCCCTGGCTATGAAATGGAAGCCTTTATTAATAGCAAATACATATTGTTGTAGATTATAATGATTTGGATGATTGTATCATTCATATCTGGCATCCTGTCCATTCATGTAAAGATTTGCTTTACCCCTGGATAAAGCACACTGAGCATGCCTGTCCCACTGGGGGAGGGGATGACAGGGATGAGGATATAAAGAATTTAGGAATGGTGTAGAAAGTTATACATCATTGTAATGAATGGGCTAGGGTACACACCAGCAGATATTTCTGGCCGACCGTCCAAATCAGACGAACGGGCGATTGGGTCCATTGGTAAATCATTTGCGATCATGTAGTTCCGTATGGGACTGCATTATTGGTCTCGCACGATGTCGGCCGCGGCCACTATTGCCAACGACAGTCATTTGTCCCGGCCGAGCGCTCGCAACAAACGAACGGTCGGGACAAATAATAACCCTTTATTTATTGCCCTGTAAGTCCTTTTGTGTGTTTCCTGGTGAGGGTAGCATAGGTTAGGGGTGCTGCATGTGTTAGGGAGGGGCCCGGTTGCTGGTACAGTGGACACACAAGCTGCACACACCTGAAGCCATCCCTGTCTGGGATTGATTTTAATACATATTGTTTGATAACTATCTCATTATTATAACATCTGTACACACATAGCTGCTCTTAATCCTATTGAAAATCCTTATCTCAATGATTAATCCCTTGTTCACCAGAAATCTATTTCCTCATTCATTTTCCCACAGATCCCACAAACCTCCCCCTATTATCTGTGGCTGAATCTCCCTTGTAGCTATCCCACATAACCCTGTGCGTTCCAACAGCTCTGTCCATGTCAGTTTGTGGATCAGGTTACTTTATTATCCAGTTGCCTCTTCGTTAACGTAGCAGCCAATGATATATTATAGGAATTTTCTTTGGAAACACTTTAAAGTTTTGTTTATTTGAGTAGTTGCTCCTCCGCCCAGTTTTCCTTCCTGAATCCCAACTGTAAATGTTGAACTTGGCTGGATATGGCGGTAAAGCATTAACCAGTAATGTGCAAGTGTCCGATATCCTTTGGATGTGCAGAAAGGAAATTGTTATGGAATATTGTATTATCCTTTCTTACCAGCTGCCCTTATTCATTGTATTATTTGGATTTGCTGTTTTTAGTAAATATCTGTATATTTAACTAGGGCTATTCTGTGGACGGATTTAATCAAACCAATACAACCATTAAATGCGTAGGGTAAAAACAGACTGGGAATGTGTCCCTGTTACATTACACTTCCCAGCAACCTGCAATATTATGGGGCTGTTGTAATAAAAGATGCAAATATTTGTCTGTGCTATTCACGTGCAGCAACCAATCACGTTATGTAGTAGGTATAAAGCTAACATCTCATTAGCTGTTGTGAATAAATAGCACAGGCAAACTTTTGCACTTATCAGTCCCTATAGGTGCCTATAGAGATGCGATTACGATCACATGTGTACTGGCAGATCCCATTGGTATGTGGTTACCAGTACCACAGCATGTGTACGCAGACGGATCCCCATACTGTGTACTGTGCCTTATACCGTGCCCACACACGCAGACAATCGTAATGGCTTCCCTACTATAGTAGAGGGAGCCAATACTGCCCGACAAAGATTTTCCATCTGGAACGCCAATGGCGGACGTTCGCGGCAGTGTTGTTGGTAATTTTTTGTCCCCACACCTTGCTGATATTTTGCAAAATCTGTTGCGATTCCGGTGCAATTCCTTGCGTTTGCGCATGCGATTTCTCCTTTTGAGATATGAAAAAGCATGCAATTGCGCATAAAAATGGTAATTGCATGCGATTGCGCATCGCACCCGAAAACGTGTGTGGCCTAGCCCTAAGTGACAATGGTTTGGCTGAACCTGGAAATGTGGGTGTCCAGGACAATGTGAGAAATGTGAGAAACACCAGGGCCCCAAACTTGTAGATTAGACAGGACCATCTACAAAAGTAATTTGGAAACAACTGCAGAGACTCAATTTAGCTGTTAATATATATATCCCTTCAGACAAAGAAAACATTTCCATTATCACCCAATAACGTGTGTTCTGCATGTATCCTTATACAGTAAGTGGTTCTGCCAGTACCTACAGCTTTGGCATAATGTTTCATGGAGATGACATATGTTGTCAATTCAATTGTTCTCACTACCTTGTTTATTCTAAGGTCATGTGATTCCAAAATGCAGCTGTTGAATTGAACAATGAAGGCTGAGCTTAGGCTTATCATTGGGCCTCTTTGAAATGACTCAATCATCCATCCGGTTTTAAATAGCAGGGGCAGCAGGGTTTCTGGGTAATGCTTTAGAGTTGTATTGCCTGCTGTAATTTCACTCTAAAGCTAGGTACACACCTAGCAATTTTTCCTCCTGACCGACCGTTCGGCCAGGAGGAAGGACTGTCGGTCGCGGCAAAAGCAGCCGCGTCCGACAGTTACCGCGACCGATTGTGTGGTCCATAGAGAACCGCACGATCGGACTAGGTTTTCCACCATGTCCGATCATCCTTTCGTCTGATTCGGACAAACGATCGGCCGGACATGGCTGCATTCGGATGCGATAATTTCGGTCTGATCGACCGATACACTGAACTATCAGTCGATCGGACCGAAATATCTCATTGTGTGTACCCAGCTTAAGGCACAATATTAACAGCAGACACCAATACAGCTTCCTCTTATTTGTCATAAATGACATTGTTGTAGTAAGGCAGCTCTTACATAATTATATAGAGAAATAGTCTACCAGTCAAAAAAAATAGGACACAACATTTAGGCCTGATGGATTACATGGTCCATTGAAGAACGAAATTTACTAACAGGTTGTACCAAATTTTTCCACCTAGATTTTAGGCCAATTGACCAAACGTTAGGGACAAAGTATTGGTTCATGTTTACTACAAGTGATAGTGAACAACAGTAACATTTGCTTCAAAATAACTGACCCAGCAACTGATGGTGGGTTTAGGGAATTGTTTTAGAGGTTACACAGGCTTCAGACTTATCTAGCTGCCATATAGGTTCTTTTAATCACTTGCTGCTTGGAGTAATGATATCCACAAAGATCATGTTCCCATAGTGTAACTATATTTATCTTACCCTGCAGGGCAGACTCCAAACTCACTCTACTGGGTACTGGGAAGATTTATTTTCAGCCCTTCTACTATAGGGTGTAAATTCACAAATCCTAAATTGATCATAGAAAGTGAGGTCGCCTTCTCAAAACCTGACTCTGGGTTGTATTTTTGGTAGCCTGGTCCATAAACCATTCTATGGCTGCCAGCAATGCACAAATGCACTAAATAAACTTTCGTTCTTCTTCTATGTATAATGTGTACACATGTATAACTGCACACGCAAAAGGGAGAGGAGAGAAACTTCAGGTTTTGGGCGCACATTTGAGTAACGATGCATAGAAAAGCCCCTAGAGAAATAACTTCTGGACCCCCCCGAGTTCACACATAAAATGAATACACATTATATAAAATATATAAACAGGGAGATTCAATAAAAGTTCTTAGCGTTTAAAATGGTGCTAATTTTGCCCCAACCAATCAGATCTTATTGAACATTTGAAAGATAACATCCGATTGGTTGGGGCAAAATTAGCACCATTTTTAACGATAAGAACTTTTATTGAATAACCCTGATAATATATAAATCTTAGGCTGTGTGCACATGGAAAGATAAGTAGTCTGGCTGATGCGAGTTAAAACAGTACTACTGACATTACAGCACAATCAAGCCTGTGACCTATTGAACACCACATTCTGACTAAAACACAGTCTAAAATGTGTCAGTCGCAGTGAACCTTTTGTACAGAGGGCTTGTTAGGCAGACAAGAGTTTATGTGTATTGAGTATGTGAAATCATTATAACAATCTACAGCAAAGAATTTGATGTTTATATTTTACAGAGAAACCAGGTCCTGCTCAGGTCGTAACAGTGAAAGAGGTTTGGGGTTTCAATGCTTTGCTGGAGTGGCAACCACCCAAAGACAATGGAAACTCAGAGATCACTGGATACACCATCCAGAAAGCAGACAAGAAAACAATGGTAACACCACAAACTTCATTCATTTAATATCACTAGAACAAATGTCTATCAATAGAAAGACTGACGATATCAGACAGTCTATTTAGTAAAAGGGGATGCAACCCGTTTGGTTTTTTTTTGTAGCTGCAGTATCTTGGGAAATTTTCAAGCTGCCCAGAATAGATGGTGCAAAGTGGTTACATTTGATTAGAACTTTGTAACCATTGTGTACCCATCTACTATGATTAAAACTAATATACAGTAATACTATTATATAAACTAAACAATTAAATGTGTTCCTTAAAAATTGTTAAAAGAGTTTGCTTTAATTGCTTTTGAAAGTTTTCTTCCTGTTTCCCACAGTCCTTTGCAGCTAATGGCATCATCCTTATACAAGTCTCTGGGGGCACAACTAGGATCATAAACTCATTAAAATAAATGTCTCTGGCACCAACAATATGTTTGGGATTTTGGGAGCGAAGCATTTTCCGTTTATAACTAAAGGTGACCATACATTAGGCCGATTTTATGTACAATCCAACATACAATCCAACATTTCCATCGATTGGCCGAAAAAATTTTTACATTTTCCCATTCTTATCACAGGACATTAGACCGTAAAATCGATCGTAATTACAATCGGGAAATTACCATTTTTAAGTTGATTGGTAAAATGATTGTAGTGTTTTCTAAAGTTCCGATTAAATGTGAATGTAATGTAACCTCGCAATGGACGACATTCGACATTAATCACAAAACAAATTGAATGTCGAACAATATTTATTGTACCGGTACATCTTGGTACAATTAACATTGTACATCTGTCTATCAAAGTATCGGTCGGTTTAAGATCGTAATTACGATCGTAATAGTGTATGGCCACCTTAAAGCAGTTTAATTCCATGTAGGGAACAAGTTACCTAAATAAAAATGTACTTTCATCCTTAAATTCTATTTTAACTGTAATACATTGGTACTTTATATTTGTGAAAAGTATAACCTAGGATATAGCACACTAATCTAAATCATCTATTTCTTTCCTTTAAATAGACATGAGAGAAGGCTTTGGCCTTGAACAAACGTCCAATAGTGTTAACCAGGACTTCCTCTTAACATCCCTTCCCTTTTATTATTTGTTTAAATAAATGGCAGAGGGTTTAAAGATTTAAGGATAAAACAGTAAAAAATTATGGAAAATATAGGAAAAAGAGTCCGTGTTAGTTAAATACCGTATGTAGTTTAATTCTGTCATGTTTGATGCTTGGATTTTCTTGTCTGTGATTGAAGTTTAATAATATTATAGTATGGGACCCCCCCCCCTTCCTTTATAACCTGATATTGTATTTTAGGAATGGTTCAACGTTTACGAGCACAACCGCCAAACCCGCTGCACTATTTCTGATCTCATCATGGGCAATGAATATTACTTTAGGGTGTTCAGTGAGAATATCTGTGGGCTAAGTGAGAATCCAGGTGTCTCCAAGAACACAGCCTACATCCAAAAAACAGGTGAGAGTTTTCTACAACTGTGTTTCTAGGAGAACGAGGGGAAACAACTTGTTGCCGACTGTCGTATTAACGATGGTGCTCAGGGAGTAAAATGATATATAGTTAGAGCGATTGGAGAAAGAGATCTCCTAAAGACATCCCTAAGTGGCACTCGTGGCATAAATCTCAGTCAATTTCAACCACTGAATATATGCACTATCATTTATGGATGTGCTTCAGTCAATAAAATATAACACACCAAGAAAGGAGGTGGCAAGGGCTGTAGACATCAGGGAGATTCAATAAAAGTATATCGTTTAAAATGGTGCTAATTATGCCCCAACTAATCATAACTTATGTAACATTTGAAAGCTAACATCTGATTGGTTGGGGCAAAATTAGCACCATTTTAAACAAGTGGTTAGTGAATAACCCCCAAAGTGTGCAATAGAAAGGCATCATTTTTATTAAATATATCTAAAACCCAATTATTCTAAACAACACTTCACAAGATTAAAAAACACACTGGAATAAATAGCCACTGTAGCTGGCTATTTATTGCCAGCTACAGTGACTGAAAGCACATCCATAAATTGACTGAAAGCACATCCATAAATGATAGTGTATATATTCAGTGGTTGAAATTGACCGAGATTTATGCCACAAGTGCCACTTAGGGATGTCTTTAGGAGATCTCTTACTCCAATCGCTCTAACTATATGTGTTTCTAGCTATGTTGTCTCCTTTTTCATGTTGTGATACAATGTGAGGTGCAAAAGTTTGCCTGTGCTATTAATGTGCTGCCAATCAGTAGTTAGCTTTTTACTAGGTGCTGCAACAGAGGTTTAAATACAATTTACACCATCTAAAGTTATGAGTTTGAGCTAGGTACACACTATACAATAATTTGGCCCGACCGAACCAACATCTCAGTGTTTCGGTCGGTCGGGCCGATTTATCAGGTGTGTTTTGCGGCTGGAAACGTCCGATGTCTGATCGAAAAATCACAACCGATCGTGTCCTCTATGCATCACATGATCGGTCGCAGCTAACTGCTACCGCGACCGACAGTCCTTCCTCCTGTCTGACCGGTTGGAAGTGCCGAATGTTCTGACAGGAGGAAGGATGGTATGGTGTGTGTCCACCTTTAGACTGAATGCACTTAATTTTTAGTAATCAGTATTTATCATATCTGATTAAGATTTGTTTAGACATCTTCCTTCCGTATATTTTGGGCACTTATAGATTTACTGATTGAAGTATTCCTACAAGTCCCATGTTCCTACTGGGGAGGTAGTATTCTGCATCTCAGTAGGACCTTCTTAAAGTCATGATAACCCATTTACAGCAGTAGCTCCATAACTTCAGCCCCACCAACTTATCACGCATATTTCTATTCTGAAAAATGACCATGATTTACCAACATGTCTGAATGTTGGGAATGATCAGTCATGCCTATTAAAGGGCAACTGTGGTATCCAAACAAGTTAGGGTTAAATGAAAGCCTGCAGTATTTCCTTTACACTGAGCCAACAATCACATCTCTGGCTGGAGTCTGTGAGAAACTACAGTGGGGTGAATGTTCAAACTTCCTGCTTCCAGTAGGTTGAGTGACATCACCTGAGCCAAGCGTTAAGGGCGGCCTTGCATAGGGCTAAGAGGTGTTATAGGAACGCCCAAAACAATGCTGTTTTGACACCTTACTCTGGGCGTTCCTATAACACCTCTTAGCCCTATGCAAGCCCGCCCTTAACACTTGGCTGTGATATGCTAATTGGGATTTTCCAGGGTACATAATTGCCACAGATTCTTGTACAAGTCAATCTGAATTGAGAAAGCCAGTCGGATGACTAGCGAAACGTCTTCAAGAACTAAACTTCAAGTCCAGTTGATCTAATTGAATACAACAGATATAAAATGTTAATGTATTTTCTATATTCTATTTTATGTATTTGTTGATTCTATTTTTATTCCTTCTTAGGACTTGTTTATAAACCTATGGACTACAAGGAACGTGACACCAGCATGGCTCCCAAGTTCCTTACCCCTCTCATAGACCGGACTGTTGTGGCCGGATACTCTACAGCTTTGAATTGTGCTGTAAGAGGTCATCCAAAGGTATGCGGCTAGTCTCAGTCTATGGTTTCTAAACTGATCACTGTGTTTTGTACACAGACCTTTCCCTGTAAGGCTGGGTTTACACAGGTTGATATTTCGACCCGATAGGCCAGTCAAGCTATCGAGCAGTTGCCATGTTCAGATATCGTCAGTGAAAACTGCCAACGCTACTTGATGTGACCGACCATGTGTTGCGTGATAGAATCAAATTTACCAACATGTCTGATTGAAAAATATTTTTGCCGATATTTCAAACTGATTAAACAAAATATCTGTCAGACGGTCAGGGCAAAATATTGGCCTGTGTGTACCTAGCTTAAATCCCAACCTACAATATTTATTGATTAATCAAATTCTTATAGAAACCAATAGGAATTCAAGATTAAGGCCAGTAAAATTGTACTTCAATGTAAACATGGCCATAAACTACATCTGATATATTGTATACATGGCAGTCTTCTTAAAATAAACTGTATTATTAATTCCAGTTAAAATTGTTTAACAATAGCAGGCGATATCCAACTTACAATTCAGTAATGTTTGTTAAAGTCTTTAATTTGGGCTGGTGACACATGAAGGCTTATTTACCCAGAAATGCTATTGCTGTGCTCAGAGATGCAATATCCTGTGCTAAGTGGAGAAATAAGTGCAAAACCCATCCTAACCGATGTAATATAGGGTTGGTGAGGGTTTTATACTCATTTTGCATTGCCTGCACCCTTTCCAAAGACTTTCGATGCAATACATTTTGAGATGATAATTGTACACGTTTTTTGCACCAAAATGTAAGCTTTTTCAATTGTGGCTTTAAAGCTGTGCAAATGATCGTAACTTACCTCTCACATTCACACGATGCAATAACAGTCGCAAAGTGGTTACCACATCGCCGGAACAAGTGCAGGTCAGCTGTGATAGGGAAATTTATTGCATCTCCCCTATGTGATTTAATATACCGTAGAGAATGTGATTCTTTGTAAATCGCCTTAGTTTGCAAAAGTTTAACATCAGTCTTAAGGCTTTGCTACATGTCTATTAAATAGGTTTATGGCAGCTGCACTGTTCACTTCTACAAACCGCCGCAGCCACTACAAGTCCTAAAAGTGTGCTTACTGATATAAAATAGTAGTTTGCCACCAACAGGCAAATAATCCACAAGGATTTATTCCCTATCAGATTTCAGAAAAACCATCAGAGACATGTCAGAATATAGACAGGCCCTATAAACAAGAAGTAAGGGGCGTCCCCATGCTGTCCCCGGATAGATTTATTATTGGTCTATACAGTACAATACATTGTCAAAGGACACACTACATTACTTTCTACTCTGTATCTTGCAGCCAAAAGTCATATGGATGAAAAATAAAATTGAAATTAGAGATGATCCAAAGTTCCTCATGAAGCATAACCAGGGTGTCCTGACCTTGAATATCCGCAAACCCAGCCCCTTCGATGGTGGAACGTACACCTGCAGGGCCATAAATGAACTGGGGGAAGCCCAGGTAGACTGCAAACTGGAAGTCAAAGGTAAAGCTTACCACTATTCATGTGTGAAATAAAACTCCATACAGTTCATTAAACTAAACTGCCGCCATGTTTTTCCCTTGCAGTTCCCCAGTAACTTTGGCTGAGTTCACTTGAATGGAAAGTCACAGTAAGTATCTTATCTAATGTTCTAATTCTACCTGGATCAATAACCTTTCCCTTAGCCCTGTTTAAAACAGCCCTGGTTAGATTTTATTTAATTTTACTCATTGTGACAAGGTGCACATTTATTACATGGGTTTATTTAATTGTTGTGAAAAGATATTGATGGTCAACAAATGATTGGCCGGCGAACTGTCCGATCTGCAACACCAATAAGCTCAACATTAACCACTTAATTGTGGCAACAGCACAGATATCACATCCTTGCAGCCACAATGATTTACCCAGAACTGCAGAGCCGATATTGAATCTCCGCAAGGGAGATTTACCCAGTCCAGTATTTTGCACCAAGTCAAAAAAATTGGTGGGCTTGCTGCTGGTGCACCTTTGGGCCTATTTCTGTGTAACAGATGATTGGCAGCTTAATATCATCTAGGTTTTAGTAACTACCGACCAACAGATTACCAATCATTAAATCAAATGGCAAGTCTGGGCTATTGGGCTTGGATTTATATCCGTCTGTGTGTGCCAGGCCTTATTTGAGCATTTGTTCTCCTTCAGTTCTTAGGCATGTTTGTTTGGATTATATCAATGACACAAACTAAATGGGCCAGTATGGGAAGACATTATAATGTCTTATAAGTGTATGTCCGACATTACTGACCATTACCCACCAATTAGTTTGACTAGGTTACCAACTTTGCACACTTGTCCAGAATTCCACTTACATAGCAGGTTTACTGAGCTCTGCCTATAGGTATCACTGATACTGATAAGCCAATCAAAAGCTTCCAGCATCTCAAAATCCTAAAAGTACTTTATGATATTTCCTCTTTGATCTCAGATGTCACCACTGAATTACATTTCTCCATTTAAACTACCGGTATGTGATTTTTACATTTAATTTATTTGTACTGACTTTGGCTTTGTTTGTTCTCAGCATTACAGGGTTTGGATGAGCTGGTTGCTGGTTCTATATTACAACATCAATGGAAAATAGAAAAAGAGTCTCCACCTTGATGACTTATGTGATTAATGCTTTTCTCTCTGCCGTGTGACCTTGTATATTTGTAGACTTTGGCATGGGACTGTGTCTTGAGCGATTATTGTATGGACATGATGCTTAAGTGTTGCCTGTTACTTGTAACTTCACTGAAAGATCTCAGTATGTGAAAGATTCTATTTACACACTTGATGGATCCTCCTGCATGCTATAAATTACACATAGAATCAATACCAGCTACTGGGTTATTTTATATTGATGTATATGTGGTGATGTGCTATAACTAGAACTGTGCTTGTTTTACACTGATCACTATTTAGTTCTACCAGCTATTCAATACAGAAGAATAGGGACTAAAACCAGCCAGCACAACCCACTCACCCAATAGGGTTGAATTGTAAAATGCCCTAGAATGTTACCTAATCATTTCTATCAAAAGTAATAGATTAAAATATAAAAAATCTTGATCCTATTCCATGTCAACCCTGAAGTCTGTCAGGAACAGTTCACTTCACACTGAGAAAAGAACACTAGGTGCAATACTGCAGTCAGTAGGACTCCATGAGGAGGCTCTAGTGTCTATGCATTGTGGTTAGGCCTCTACATGTCTAGTGTGGTCTAAATTTGCCACTACTTGATTTATTGTTATCCCTCATTATCATGGTGATTGTGACCTTCCCTATTTTCCAGTGTCCCAAACACCCATACCAGTAATCACCATTAGATAAGTAAACCCCCCATCTCGGTCTCTAAAGTGGTCGCATCATTCTCTTTATTTTAGCCACCCAAGGGCCAATCCACATGACCATTCTTAATCTTACATGGCATAAGCAATTGCATCTTACTGTTATAATTTTGTAACTGAATCAGCCATTTTACTTCTTGGACTATAGCTGGGTACACACTTTAATAATAAAGTGACGATTCTGTCGGATCCAATGGAATTGGCGCTTTATTGTTAAAGTGAGTACCGTAGAAAGGAGTGGAACTGACCAAAAAAATACCCTCGTTCACAAAACATCCTCCTATAGAGAGTCGCCCGCAGTTGCAGGGAATGTGGCAGTCCACGTCCACGTATACTTTATATAATGCTATAGACTGTCTGACGCCACGGACAGAACCTTCTGGCTGTCATCTTTTAACAACTGTAACAGTGTGTACCCAGCTTATGATGATGTGGCCAATCCGCTGCTATTTGCTGAACCTGATACAGTATCTGATACAGTTGGGTTTTCAACCTCACTGCTTGCTATTATGTGTTACCTGGTCTGGAGTTTGAGTAATCCCTTTAACTTGTCACGTCTGCAATTATCACCTAGAGATTGTTCACCTCATCATATCGCAGTCAGTATTATTCACATCCATTATTTACATTTGCTCTGGAGCCATATTACTCATCTGAACTGTATGCTGTAATGCTAAGTTATGTCAATAAAACTTCATACAGATGCTATTGTGTGGTTGTTTATTCACAGAAGAATGGGAAACCAGGGATGCTCTATAAATAGGGCGTGGAAAGGCGCGCTTTGAGGGGCAACACACCATGGTTACATGTCCTTTACATGAAATATAGCCTCATTAATACAGAAGGTACTTTGCAGCCTCATTCTACATGAAAAATATTGCCCACATACTCTAAAGGTTCGTACACACGTGAGATTGTGGGTCCCGACCCGCGATGTGTAGGAACAAACGTTTCGGCCAATAATCGGCCCGTCTGTAAGCACTTTATCGTCCAAAATGGACGCTCGGTTGGGGATCGTTGCCCGACCGCCCTGGCGGATCTCCGAATGAATGACCGTTTCGGCCGATAAAGTGCCCACACACTGGCTGATTACCGTCCGAAATGTTCGTTCCTACACATCATGCGTCGCAGGTCAGGACCTTAAGAAACAAGGAGCAAATTCTCACTTCCAGCATTCCCAGAAAAATGGGTGGAGACATGCAGAGTTTCCTCTTTATGTCCTGTGGCTAAAGCATGTGTCTAGAACCACTGGCATAATAACATGCAATACAGCCTTATGGTATAGAGACATTTATCCCACAGGCAGACATGACATGTTTCAATCTTGTGAGATCTTGTCAGTGCAACATACAGAGTCATGGCTCTATGGGGTAGGACTTGGGAGAACAAAATACCAGTCATCTACATAGCTTCATTTGAGGCCCACATAGCATGTCTGCAAATCAGATGAATGGCTCTATACCATTAGGCTGTATTGCATGTTAATAAGCCAGTGGTTATGGACACATGCAATAAGCACAATACATAAAGGAGGAACTTTGCATGTTTCCACCCATTTCTCTGGGAATGCTTGGAGTAAAAATTTTTTTAATGTTTCTTAGATTGCATGGATAATGCTATTCATTTAGCATGAGACGGCAAAGTACCTTCTGCTTTAAGAGGGTCCTATTTCATTTTATGCTATGTGGAGGGTTTTTGCCCACCTCACATTAAGCTATATAGCTTCCTGGTATTATGTCCTTTACATGTGTGTTTATGTGAGCACGGCTAGTTTAAAAACTCAATAACATTTCTATCATGATGAAAGAAAGCACGTAAATGTCAAGCTTCAATCTGAGCAAATACATGTTTTTTAATTCTGAAATTGTGTGTATGTGTCAGTATAAATCAAGATTCGTACACATGTGCGATCGCAGAAGCCGACCTGCGAAGCACGATTTGAATGAACGGCTGTTTCGGCTGATAATTGGCCTGTGTATGGGCAGTTCGGAAATCCTCCTGGCTGGTCGGGCAACGATCTCCGATCGAATGGCCGTTTCAGCCGATAAAGTGCCCATGCATGGGCCGATTATCAACTGAAACGGCCATTCGTACACATCGTGCATCGGCACTCACGATCACACGTGTGTACAAACATTTAGAGTACCCTCAGATCAGTTATGCTTAATCAAGAAAGTGGTAATCAGGCTTGATTATGGCTCCAATTGTATTTAATAAAGAGTGTCAGGAGGCTTTAATTTAGATGTCTAAGTCAATGGGTGAAAATGTCTAAAGATATGCAGTTGACTTGGGAACAATTCCATAGATTTTTCCTATGTGTCCCACACCTCAGTACCCTGTCTGTACCACAAGTCTGTATGTGTCTCTATCTCAAAAACTGGCAGGTATAATTTCTTTGGCCAGAAGACTGGGGCATTTTTATAAAGTGGTGAAATGTTTGCCACATATTTCACCATTTTGTCAGAATTTTCACCACACATTGTAATCAATCCTTTAACTGGACACAGCATTTATGTTGCAGTCAAAAAGTATAGTCATAGGTGTAACATACCAATTGTTATTGTTATTTTACACCCACATTGTTATTTCATGTTATAACATCTGTGTCTGCCGATACCTACTGCTCAGAATTGGTGTTTATTGACCACGGTGGAAAATTACAGCTGCATTGGTATAACTAACCAATTGGTAAAATGCAATGCAAACCCTTATTGCATGCTATGTTCATAAAATAATGCCTGCGACTGATTACCGATATCAATTCTTTATAAAAAAAAGAATTGTTCCCACCTCAAGTGTCCTCCATATATAGTTCTTTCAACCCTTGACACCACTGGTCCCTTTACACAGTTCTGTGTTTTTAAACTCTGCTCCCTTCTGTTATGATGTCATGACACAGTTGTGTGGGGTGTAGTCGGGGTGGGGGAGTGGGGAGGGGTACATTACACTGTCTTCAGAAAATACAAATATTACCATTCTCTGTGTTCATCAGCCACTGTTAATTCAGCCCTCCAGTTTACCAGCCACTGTAAAGTCAGACTTCCAATTTTCCTGCCAGTGTTAAGCCATCCTTCCAGTTCATCTGCCATTTTGTAAGCCAGCCAGTGTTACAGTAAGTCATCCTTTCAGTTCATCCACCAGTGTTACGTGTTACAGTGAGCCATCCACTTCAACATGCCCATTTTTGCGATGACACAATAAGTTATAGTAGAACCATTTAAAAGTTTGCCTCAGGTGCCAAAAAGTTTAAAAATGCCCCTGTCTTCAATGGGCACCTAAACTATTCCTGATCCAGTAATATGCAGCCCAGGGAATTCAAGGAAAATCATCCCCTGACCAACCATTCCCAAATAATCTTTTTCCAATTATCAGGCATTTTGCAGGCACTCGGACATGCTGGTGTATCTTAACCCCTTGTGCATATTTCTATGTGACATATATTTGGTTGGGAAAATATCAGCTCCCAGCCATGTACTCATGACCTTCCAGTTGTTATATTGATCATTAGGACTTGGTCATAATGTTTTTATACTTTCTTAAAGGAGAAGTTCAGTGCAAATACATATGCTTTTCAGAAAAAAGAGCTGTATTCATTTTATCACAATGACCTTAATCTGCCAATCCAGCATTTTGTCTGTATAAATAACCAACCGAAACATTGACTTCCTGTTTGCAGGACCCCTAGCAGAGACCGTTATGGTTTTGCCCTTGACCCAGCGCCTGGGTTGATTCAGTTGCTCAGTAGAGATCTGAGCATCTTTGACCCATCCAACAGCCAATCAGTTGATATTACTGTTAGGAACATTCCAAGGATGTGGGTCATCCTGGGAAGAAGAAGGACTGTTAGAACCTGAAATGTCAGCTCACTAATGTCAACAGCAGGGAACAGCAAAGGGTATGAAATCAAATGATTTTTCAAAATGGGAGAGAATATGTAGAATAACTGAAAAGGCATTACACAAACTAACAATTTAACAAATAGTGATAATTTCCACTGAACTGTCCCTTTAAGTCTATATAAAATGCAAGAACAACGATTTACACACAGTGATTGGTAATAATAAAATCATGTTGACAGATAAGGCAGTAACAATGTTACTCATCAAACTTATTAAGATGTGACCTGCACTGTTTCCACTGAATAACTGGACTTTTCGGTTTGTGGTCTGCGGATCTGAACCATGAATCAGCTTGTTATACAAGCACCAATAGATTGACTGTCTTTACAGCCCTATTTATATATAGACAGAATGCACTGAGTCATATTGGAGTTACGGATCGTCTAGAAAGAAAACAAGTCAGGCAGGAAGCTGCCCATAATGATAAGGAATGTGGTTGCTTCCTGAGTCATATGTTACGGCAACTAGACATTAGAGGATAACTTGCGCCAACTGTTTTTTAGTCCCACAATTCCCTTGTTACTAAAATACTTTCACATATGTCCGTCAACATTGGGTGTATGTGGAAAGTAAACAGAGGAAGCATATTAGATTAATCCACACTGCATATAAAACCATTCACATTTGTACCTACAAAAATAAAACCCAGCGACACAATCGTTTTGGGTATCCCTCCCTTATGGAGATTCACCAGCGGCTGTGCTGCTCTTAGTAAATCACTTCCACGATTTACCGTTACTTGGCTATTTCGGAGCTGGAGCCATGCTGGTAATTAGTTTGCGGTGGCAGAACACGAGTCTCTTTCCATACCCTCCCAGCCGGCACAAGCAAGGTCTAAAGTTGCACCGGCGGTGCGGCTCTACATGAATCCGGCCAATTATGTTTTGTATGTTTTAGCTTACAATGCTGCAGCCGCTGAATATTTTGCTATGCAGGTTAACTAGGCATTGTACAATAGGTCTAAAGATTTTCCATGTCCAAATAGGAAAATATCAGATCAATCAGTATAAGAATTACGTCAGTGTTTCAGGACCAGTTCACACTGCAAATGTGTTACATTTCTGCAATGCGTATGTGTTTTGTTTTTTTTAAATGTGTGTTGCAATGTGTGTGGCCCAAAAACTGTCAATGCCGTGGCTTCCAATGGAATCTGCCTGTCATCGCTTATAAATCTGTTTGTACCCATTGTGGGATAGGGCCAGATTAAAGGAAGGGTTGAAATTCTTTGAGAGATTAGAGACTAATGGGCATTGTTGAATGTAATATGGTGACGTTGACTTTCTGCTCTAAATACAATTCCAAACTCCCATGATGTTCTCTGCATTGAGATAAAGCAATGCACAATGTATCAAATGGCTATATCAGTGTTTCTCAGCCTTTTATCCTTATGGATCTCTTGTAATGTCTTTATAACCCCACATATAAATAATTATGGATTATTATTCATCACTTTCTTTCTCAGTCATTAATATAACAAAATACAGATATAACAGATGTCAGTAAATATATATCTATATCTTTAATATAAGAGTGGAGCCATACAGCTCCCTTCAACATGTCTTCAATAAGCCCTAGTAAACTTTCAGGGACCCCTGATTAAGAAACACTGCTCTATATTACATGGCACCCCAGTAAATAACATTACATTAATTTTATTAATAAAGGATCACTAAATGTAAAAGGATATTTCCAACCCCACATGTAAATTATAAACTTACATTCCTCACCCCCCAAATCCTGAGATACTAGTTTCAATGGTTCTCACCTCTTCTGCAAGCTCAATGAGCTTTGTGAGAGCTCATGCAGCTGCAGAGGAGTCACGTCAGCCATAAAGTTTCATACACACGTGCGATTACAGGTGCAGACCCACAACGCATGAAGTGTATGCATGGCAGTTTTGGCCGAAAATCGTGCTGTGTATGGGCACTTTTGCAGCCAAAACGCCTGTTCAGGTCTGGGCTTGTTCCCCCGGTTCGCCAGGCAGATCTACAGCGAGCCCCGACCGAACGGCCATTTCGGCCAACAAAGAGCCCATACATAGCAATTTGGTGTGTACTTGGGCGTTGTGTTAGCAATTGCATGTCTGTAGCTAGCTAAATTGTCGGTTGTTTGGCTGATTCTGACACAGATGGTTATGATTCATACACACGTGTGATTGCGGGTGCCTACCCCCGATGTATGATAATCAGGCCGTGCATGGGCACTTTGCCGGATGAGTTGGCCATTCGGTCAGGGCTCGTTGAAGATCCACCAGGCAATTTGGGCAACAAGCCCTAACCGACCAGCTGACAAAGTGCCCATATACTGTTATCGCCCGAAACGGCCATGCATACACATAGTGTGTAGTGGGTCGGCACCCGCAATCCCATGTGTGTATGAAGCTTTAGTATGAAAGAGTTTGATATCTTTAAAGGTTTGTCTTATCTGTTCACACTGACAACAATAGGTGCCACCAAATATACATTTTGTAGACAACATCAGGACCCCCCAAATCCTGGTACCCTGAGAAAAGTTTTAAAAAAATATGGCAAAAAACAGTCATTTCTGCACATGTTGGGACTATACGTCCCATTTAAATGACAAGAAGCACAGTTTGAAGTTTTAACACCCAATATAGAAAACAAAAGGCGGTTCAGAATCAACACAACCAGTCCATGCTGAGCTGGCTTTTCCAATAATAAAAAATTGTTAGAAACAACACAAATTATGCCCTACAATCCATCTTCCTAACACATAACAAATACATTTGGATTAAGTAACGCCGTATTCCTAAGAGATCAAATAGAATGGCTATGTTTCCCAGAAACAAGATATTGTTGTTTAGATAGTTTACTCCATTTGAATTGGAGAAGTTGTTGGCAGAAAGATTTGTTCTTGTGGTAACAGGGACCATCTGGAGCAGAATAGACACAATCGGAGATCAAAGCAGAGGAAGGACCAGCGAACAGGGTTTCAGGTTATTGCCAATCTGTGGCAGATTAGAATAAGGAGGACTGGGGCCGTAAACTAGATGCGGGATGGTTGAAATGGGAGAAATAGCAGTTGTATTTTCTGCTGCTACTATGTAAACCACGGCTTTGGTGACATTAATAACTGATGACCTTCTAGGCCATAAACCATTAGCAAGATACATCTAAAGTCCATTAGGTAATAACGAGAGAACAGGGACTAGACAGTTCACAAGACTCACTGAGTAACCCTGATTCCCAGTTTTCTAAACTAAGGACGTATTTATAAACCTGCAGGTGTGTACTGACTGTGTTGGCCATTAATTACCAATCATTATCAGTAGTTTATAGCGTAAAATATTGGCAAGGCCAAGTTAAGTAAATACTGATCTGCATTTCACAATGAATGTAAAGGCACCATTTCACCGTATCACAATTCTCCAATACAATATAAATATACCCCTGAGGGGTCAAAGTTATTTTATGTCTTCCTGAGGTTTCTCGCTGACTTGTGCCTCTCACCACAGCTTCTTTCTGTTGGAAACCCATTGAAAGCTGCAGATTGACGCTCTATGCTGGTTATTATCTCTGACATTCTGACTCAGTGTGAAATGAGCATAAGTAGAAACAATAAGGGACTGCAGCACTGGTATGTAGATTGCTAAAAATCCTCTATTAAGGATAAATAGTTAAAAGGTCCCCCCCTATGCAAATACAAATGGATCCAAGCAAACAACTGAAGGTATAACAGCTAGTATAGCGACCAGTCTGTCAGTTGTAACAGTCCATAGGTGTAGTGCAAGCTTGTTCTATACATGTTGCCTTTTCTATATATTCTCATTTCAGTGTTTGTTGTTGGGCTTTGCACCTCTGCCTCACTTGGGGTAATGCTATCAGCCAGTGCCCTGCCTTTGGCTAGAGCGCAAGGTAAGATGAGCAGTCTAGGTCTAGGACCTTCATTAGTTACACAATGCAAAGGTTTTTTTTCTAACAATTCTACAAAATGTGATTGGATATCACAAAATCCAAATCACACTCTTAAGAAAGAGTCTGTAACCAATACATGGATGTGGGACGCATCACGCATGTGGCCTAATCTTCTAATCTTTAGGCATATAACTGACATATCTATCATTTTTAATTGTTATTAGTCATTCTTCATAGATCTTGGATTAAGTATTGGGTAAAGGTCGGACAAAGTATTATTGAGCACCAGATTATTCTTACCGCATATTCTTAAGATGGGCACACACATGAAAGATCTCTTAGAAAATGACAGGCAGAATCTATTTATTTGGACATTTCCTTAAAGATTGCGAGGCCGACTATCGCTCGGAAATGCGCTAGACGCACTAATGATCAGATCCGATGGTATTGCCCCTTTATCATTAGTGTGTGTACCCACCTTTACTCTGTAGGTTAATATAAGGCAAACTATGGTATAAAACACAGTTTTCCCAACTTATAATGAAAAACAGCGCAAGATCAAGTTTGGTTAATACCCCTGGGTAAAAGGCTGTGTTGGAGACACCTTTCAACCTTCCACCATTTAAATCCTTTGATTTGTGGGCTCATTTAGGGGTTTGAGGCCCTGAGCTATTGCCCTGTTTACTCCTATAGAAAATCGTTCCTGCCCAAAAACTTAAAAATGACACATCACTTGCCTTTCTAAAGGGGTTCAACTCTCTCAGTCTCTATATTTTCATATTATGTGATGATCGGAGCGTGCATAGCCAATGGTATGATGACCGTACACTTTTTCTGCTGACAGATCTGATTGGATCTTTTTGCATGTACGGGACTCTTAAGTGATTCCTAACCAAAGTATACAGTATCTGTCAATAAAATCTTTTACTTCTTTAACCCCCTCCCCACATTTGGACCGTGCCCCAGATATTTTGCATGCCAATCCTTTGTAGCAATGGGCATGTAAAATCTGGGTTAAAATAATTCCAGCAAGGATGTTCCTTCTATCTGTGACCATACCTCTAGGTGTGGGAGGATTAGATGACCCTGCCTAATGTATTTAAGCCAACACAAGTGCAGCGGATCCTTAGGGCACAGCCACACTGCAACGCAAACGCAATCGCACACAGAATCACATGCAATTTCAAGTGCGATTTTGTTGCGTTTGCGCATGCGTTTTTTCGTTACATATAGAAAAACACATGCGATTGCGATTTAAAATGCAATCACGTTGCACCTGAAAATGTGCATTTTCGGTGTGTTGCCGCGATTCCAATGATCGGAAAAAAATGCATGCGCAATCGCATGCACAAACGCAAGAAAACCGCAACAGTGTGGCCTAGCCCTTATATAGCTTTTGCCTACATATGCCATTTCACATCCACAAGTTATCCAGAGGACCGGGAAGGGGAGACAAAAACCACGACTAAAGATGGACGAACTTCCTTAAGTTCAGTAAAAGTTTGGACGTTCAGTAGTTCGAAAACGAACCCATTAAAGTCAATGGGAGACAATAGTTTTAAAAATTCGGATTATTGACAAATAAAATAGCAATGGTAACTTACTGTAAATGGCTGTGGCACCTGGGAAATGGTTTGGGGAACATATACCTATCACGAAAACGCATTTAAACATTACCTTCCCCCACAATCGGCAATTGTCGGGTTTCCACATGCTACATTCAAGGTTAAAGGTCAATTCGAGAGGTTGCTGAACGCTACATTCAAGGGTTACCGAACGATACATTCAAGGGTTTCCCAAAACAAATGATACATTCAAGGGTTACTGAAATTGAGTGATATACATTTGTGGGTTACCAATTATTATTGAAAATATCGAGTTCGGAAAAAAATAGTTTGTAATTCGGATAGTTCGGAAGAGTTTGTCTAAACTATTAAAGTTTGGGTCGAACTCAGATTCAGGTTTGGTCCATCCCTACACAAATGTATATAAAAGGAAGGGGACGCCACGCAGTTTCGGTCCACAAGCGTACCTTTCTCAAGTAATTACTTGATTATTGTCATTAGACTGCAAAGACTTTTTTAGAGTTCGGGTTTAAATGGACTTTATCCATTTATTTCCTATTATGCACAGTAGACATCTTTTAAGAGTCGTTTCCTTTGGCGAGACTGTTAAGAGTACAGCGGATTTGGGAAGGAGCCAGTCTCTCGCCCTTGGTCGCTCTCCACAATGAAAAACAGATGGTCTGAAAGTTAAACTTGTTCCCATTTTTACTTTTCTTTTCTCATAAATGGTTTACCATTTGGATTGCTTCCTGTTAGCCAAACCCAGAATAATGTTTTATTTAACACTATAAAGATCTTTGTTGTCTTTGAACATCAATGAATTAGGGAACAAAACAAAAGCTCTTTATGTTCTATGTGATAGAATTTATATCCTTGTAGGTTCTTTACAAATTGTAGTTGTGCATGAAAAATACATATTTAGATAAAATGTAAGAATTCAGAAATGGTCAGAAACAAGGAATTATCTTGGAACTGACTTTACTGATCAGGAAAGCCAGAAGTCTCTCTGATGGGAATAGGGCGGTGCCAAATTTTAAACCAATCACATGGCCCATTGAAAACTCGGTCTGTCCAATCCATTTTTGGTCTGATTTTGGCAAAAAAGGTGGATGAAAAGCTCAAACTATGTGCTTTGCATCTTCAGTTTTGGGTGCGTTTTGGACAATGCATTTTTTTCAGCGTTTTGCTCCATTAACATACATGCTTTCCGGTCCATTTGCATTTGTGTGCGTTTTTTTGTAAAAACATCAGGAAATACCTAAGGAAATGCAAAAAAACCATCAAAAATATGTTTATCCTCGTGTCCGCTAGTTTTTTTTTTGCGTTCCCATAGACTATTATTGAAGTGCAATTCTGACACACATGGACCAAAAGTCGCACACATGTGTTTTCAGTATAGTATGTATTACTACATAAAACTACATAGTTTACCAAATAAATCAAGCACTTAAACTAACAATAGGAATACAGAAAGCCCAACACACAGAACATAACCATGTATACCATCCAACATTCCTTTGGCTAAAATTTTGTCTCATTCTTTCAGCCTATAAAAACTGTCAGTGCAGTCCAGAACCACTGGGCATGTGTGTGCCCACTGGGTGCAATTTGAGAAAGGTAGCTGTTGTCCCTACCTTGTAACACCCTTTTATATGGCCATATAAATAATGAAATTCTCCAAGAATTTTTTCTGTCCGGCTTTGGTCTGTTACCTTATGTGAATCAGTTTCTCATGTGACTTCATTGGATCACAGGTGAAACTGAAAACACATTAACCAATGATTGTGAACGGTCATCGGTTGTATTGATAAAAGACAGTATACCTTCTACCTTATGACCAGTGTATAAAAGAAAACCTTACAACAAGCAAATAACGGAGCAGAACCATCATGAACCATCAACAATGCAGGGAAATTCCTTTACACGTTAAATCACAGCTGTACTGCACATGAAAATAAAAATGCATGTTTGGAAACCAGCCAAGCGAAGCTAATAACAAATTGGATAAATTAGCCAGGCACAGAATGTCATTTAGCAGAAAGGGAGTGGAGAAATATCACCCAGAAACATTGCAGGCCACACCTAGGAAGTATTATGACTTCAGAAATATAAAGGGGCCCACAAGCACAATGCATCCCCGGTATAATACCAACGGTATAAGTCTGATCATTTTCTAGAATTTATGCTAAGTACAAAATTCAGACGTCTCATAGGATGGACGGCCACACACAATCTGATGGTTATATGATATCGGAATGGTATGTGCCCCATACACATCCCAGTATGATAACCTAAGGTGGGTAGGAAGGTGCCCTAAAAATACATTTCCTGGTCCCTCTTAGTCTAGCAACATTCTAGATTCTCAAAGAGAACTGAACAGGAAATGTGTCTGCTTAACCCATCTTCATTATATTATATTTAGCCGCAGTTAAACTAAAACGAAAACCAGAAGAAATATGTGTTTTGAACCTAAACTACAGGATCCACATTGCTGTCTTATATTCTAAGATGTTTTAGCAAAAAGTGTTATTTCTCATTTCTTTCCTACATAGTAGTGTAGTGCAGCCATTAAAATATAGGGACATTTATAAAAAAAAAAAAAAAAAAACACGACTTTTTCATGTCTGGGAATTGGGAGTTGGAAACAATCAAAATGTATGTATGTGTATATTAAAAATAGTGCAGTGGGGCCCTAAGTACTTGCCCTCCACTGCCACCTTTTTTATGTTTGGGGCGAAGGCAGACACGTCACTCAATTGCTCCACTGACAAGACAAACTTTCTGACCTTAATTTTACCATTGTTCCACAACATTGGCCTCAGAGGAGTGACAGCTGTATGTGGAATTACTGTATTTCTGGCTAAAGGGCATCTCCAACCCTTTGAAAGAGGAAAAGGATGTGTGTGGGCATGTGTGGCAAAAGTCTTACAAGTTGGGGGACTTTGTTCAACTTTGCACATGGACCCAGTTCGCTACCGGTTAGTGCAACTAACTCCATATCAGCGTCGGATGCACGGGTTACGGAAAAATCACCCTCGCGATTCAATATCGCGTTTGTGATAGTTTTAGCGCAGGATTTTAACACCAGCATATAGCTGGCATTAAAATCCCACAGTGGGTAAATCACTTACCGGGATTTACTCACATTCGCAAATGCGATATTGAATCGCGAAAGGAGCATTTACCCAGAGCCATAGCGGCTCTGGGTAAATAAGCCTTTTTATTATCTGCTGTATTCAATTAGATCAACTGGACTTGAAATGTAGTTCTTGAACACGGGGTTTTTCGCTAGTCATCCGACTGGCTTTCTCAATTCAGAATGACTTGTACTAAGAATCTGTGGCAATTATGTAACCTGGAAAATCCCAATTAGCATATCACAGCCAGGTGTTAAGGGTGTGATTGGATAGTGGCTAAGAGGTGTTATAGGAACGCCCAGAGTAAGGTGTTAAAACAGCATGTTACATGGCAGACAGTTGGTGTCGAACCCCCCACCTCTATTTAGGCTTGGTTTCTTTATTTTCACATAAATGGCCTCCTTAACACTCTCTTGAACCAGTCACGTTCCTTCGCCAGTATATTAATATTACAATCTTCAAAGGTATGTCCTTTATCCTTAAGATGCAGATACACGGCTGAGTCCTGACCCGAGGTGTTTTAACACCTTACTCTGGGCGTTCCTATAACACCTCTTAGCCACTATCCAATCACACCCTTAACACCTGGCTGTGATATGCTAATTGGGATTTTCCAGGGTACATAATTGCCACAGATTCTGTACAAGTATTCTGAATTGAGAAAGCCAGTCGGATGACTAGCGAAACGTGTCTCAAGAACTACATTTCAAGTCCAGTTGATCTAATTGAATACAACAGATATACCATGACCTGGATGAATGAGAACCTTCACAAGCAAGCCTTTTTATTGTTTAAAATGGTGCTAATTTTGGCCCAACCAATCAGATCTTATTTAACATTTGAAAGCCAACATCTTATTGGTTGGGGAAAAATTGGAACCATTTCTAACGATAAGAACTTTTATTAAATCTACCTAAAAGTTTCCAAATATACCTGTGTTTTTCATGGTAGCTCTGGTGGTGCAAGATATAACTAACATATTTTTAGAAACACACAACCCAAGAAGTCACAGGTTCAATCCCCTTGCTTACTTATGATAATCAATAATAATCAATTGACTGAGCTTTTTATTTATTTCTACACTTACAAACCTTATATATAGCAGCTCTGTTTTTTTATTTATCAGCCAGCGTGAAAAGCTTACAGCCTTCCTGGGGCAAAACAAAATAGTCAGCTGAAAAAGGAAAATATAAAAATTCTAAATGTACTCACATATTTTGCATGTGCTGTGGTGGCTCACCTGCTAAAGGGCTTGTTTTGTAAATCTCCCTCACTATGTGCTACCAGCCATATGGTGCCCATACACATTGTGATATTTCTGGTCTATACCTGGTATTGCCTACTTAGCTTAATGGGCGTCCGCAGAAAGTTTTCCAGGGGGGGGGGGCACAGGAAAAGAAATGCGGAGTGCGCAGTCACTATAGACAAGTGGGTGTGGCTTATTTGTGGGCATGGTCTGTGAATGGGCGCTGCTTGAATGGGGATATTTAAAGAAACCAATAGCTAGAAACCAGGAAATCTGCAACCACTCCCTCTTGGACAGCAGTGAGCACAGTGCAGAAAAGGCGGAGCTCAGGGTGAGTTACAACAACCCCCCCCCCTCACTTTGGTCACCTGTGTGAGATCTAATTTGTTATTTGGCCGAGACTAGTTCGCTTGCAATTTTCTGGCAGAGTAATGCGGCGGTACACATTCCAGGCACCCGGTACAAGCCGGTACTTCCATTTTGCCTGGTAATGCAGTTTCAAAAATGGTACAATACAAGGCAAATCGGTAATGTTGGAGCTTAAGGAGCTATAAGGGGATTAGTGCATCACAAAAAAAAAACAGAAAGAAAAAAACCCCCAAAAAACAGACAAACCCCCCCAAAAAAGACAAAATCCGGGGGGTGGGGGGAATGCCCCATCTTGCCCCTATGTGCGGGCGCCCATGCTTGGCATAATTGCTTCACGAGGCATAATTATTAACCCTCTGTGTTGGAAACTTCCAATACCTTGGATTAGTGTAAAAGTACGGCCGTGGCTGTACATTTAAGCTGTTCGGCTGTACAATACCATGCGGTAGACTACCAAACTGGTATTGTATAGGTGATCATACAATTCTCAAAGCAATTGTAAACAGATGATTATGATCTTAATTGTACAACCATGATTGTAATTTTATGACCGCAATCCTAATTGTCCAATTACGGCAGTAAAAATAGCGCCCTTTATGAATATGGCCCCACGAGTGGTGTCCACCAACAAGGTTTCACAAAATAGGACACGATAGTACATCAGATAAAAGTGTGTAGTATAGAGCAACCAAAAACTCAGACAACCCCACAGGTATTGCTATAAACAAACGTGCAAACGTGCATTTATTGTGCACACCACGACATGTTTCGGACAGTCTAGGTCCTTTCTCAAGTGTGCATCAGATAGCATGGGTTTTACAATGACTAAGGCATTTTGCGCCCAATATTGCATCGACCCCAAAATTGTCTATTTAGTTCCAGAAATAGGTTTAATTGTAACTGTGTTCAGATTTTTCAAATTGGGTTCTGGGGACTGTTTTCCACTTGTAGGGGCTGATGCAATAAAGAGTGCAAAAGTTTGCATCAACCAATCAGATGTTATCTAACTGCAGTGACCCAGTAAAAAGCTAACAATTGATTGGTTGCTGCAAATTAATAGCATAGGCAAACATTTGCACCTCTAATTGCATCAGCCCCATCATGTTTTAATAGCTTTACACCTTTATACATAATGCCCACTGTGTGTGACTCCCAGCAGAATTACTGTAGCTTCTGACAGGAATAAAGGGAACTGTATTTTCAGCTGCGTATAGGCACCCGTTACTGTGAAGATCTTCCAAATGATAAAGGTTGCAGTAGTAATAGTATATTCACCCAAGTCTCTGTAGTTTGTTACTTAATAAAGCCCAATAGGTGGCGCTGTGATGTTATTCACAAATGGAAACCTATTTGTTAGCCTGACAGTGTGGCCTTTAAAGGGTTTATGTGTAAATATCTCTGTACTGATAACTCCATGTTTTGTCTCTGGACGTTCTGATGTTTATAAATGAATAATTAGTGACATCAGTGTACATTTGAAGTCACATAAATATTGGGGTTTTTTTTCTTGAGAACCAATAACTACTTATCACACCCCCTGTATTCACCTGATGTTAATGTAATAATAAATGGGGGCACATCCCTTCACCCTTATGATTCCATAACTGGTATATCTTAGCTTTATTCCTCTGAGAATTGATGGCTGTTAGGTATATGATATAGGGAGACAAAGACCCACACAGGTCAGTAGTGTTGTTTGTGATTGGTTATTATTCTTCTTCTCTGGCTGTTTCTTTGTTATTCATTTTGAAATTCAGTTCTCAGATGTTCAGATGGTGCAATGTCAGTTGCCAATAGTCCTGGAATTTGCAGAACAATCCCAGACATTTCCACAATTCCCCACATTGACGATAACTGAGATTTTGGTTCTGGAGGTGAATACCTTTCACTATTTTCTGGGTGACGAAACAAGACACGAACAGCTCTGCCCCGGAACACCCAGCCACATCCCCAGGCACAGTTGGCATCAGGCAGGTGCAGAAGACAATCATTTTGTGCATTTGTAAAGGACACCATCTAGCTACGCCCTAATACCATGTTACTACTTCTTTACTACAACACACTCAAATGTAAGAAAAAATGCAATAATGCTCACTGCACTTCAATATGAAATGTTATATCTTGTGGGTAAAGTAAACTGAGAAAATAAGCAAAGGTTATGTTACATTCGGCAAAGGGGCAGCACACGGGAATATAAACAAGCTGCATGTATATGATTTCCTGTGCTTTATCTTTCTGCAGGGCAGGGATTAAAGGTCATGGGGTCTTATGAAACAACAGGCGTTCCAACACAATTCCACGAACCCAGGCAGCCTTAGTGGCTACATACGAAACCCTTCTGTGCTGAGAAATCACAGGCCAGATGTCTCCTGGAATCTGGAGTAGAAACAGCTGCGTCTGCTTTTTCTTTCCCAGCCAATGACAAAGCGTATGACAGGCCAGGCCTAGGCATCCATCTCTAGCTGTGTGTGTGTATCCTCTGGGACTTAATAAATACCAGATTTACCAGCTAAGCTATTTCATCTAGGAACAGTTTATTCCTTTGTTATACATATTGGTATCAGTATTGGATTGTAATAGGAACATTTGGGAAAGCCTTAAATTTTAAAGGGTTGTGTTCCAGGCTACAGAGAGGGAAAGGTCATTATTTGAAATAAAAGAACAGTTAAACTTAAACAATAATTAATATGGCGGATAATGCACCCCCAACTGTAAATTATAAGGATATTAGAAGTCACCGAGGAGTTCCGTGACCATATAAAAGAATGAGGGCGCAGGCCGAGTACCTTTTATACAGGGCACGGAACTCCAAGGTGTCTTCTAATATTCCTTTAATATTTATTATAACCTACCCCTTTGTGGCTTCTGGTTTCCTTCTCCTGGAACTGTAAGATTATAAGGCTAAAATCTTACAGTTCCTCCCGTAGAAATCCCGTACAGGGGTAGGTTATAAATGTATTGTTATCTTATGGGAGAAGTCTGTGTGATGGAATGTAGTATGGTCATTTTGGAACATGGGATGAGCAAGTAGCATAGGATCATCACTAAACCCAGGAGTACATTAGAGGTGTACAAGAGCCAATAGCAGTGCTGGGTTGTGTTACAATGATCAGAAATGTAAAATATTCAAAATTAGAAAAAAATGTGAGTGGTTTTACCTTTTCCCATTCCCATAACTTTCCCAGCCTTGGACTGTGCATTTAGCAATATCAAGTCAGTCGTGCCAGGCAGTTATTCAGATGTCTCACAAGTGTCAGGAGAAAGTTGCAGGCAGTGGCATAACTAATCACTGGCCCCCAACTTTGCTTCATCTACAGTGGTTTTCTGGGAGGAGGCTTTACCTATCATAGAGAAAATAATATAATGGGGCTATTCCTAGCCCATGTTCCTATAGCAGCTACTTTCTGCAATGCTACCCACTGGCATTGACAGTACTCAACCTGTGACATGTAAGGAAGAGCAAGGGTCATTTTTATTTAATATAAATTAGGAGGTGCTGCCACACTGGTTTATATGCTAAATTAAAGGGCATGTCCACCCTTAAAATAAACCGTTGCCCTATAATACTATATCTTCCCCCAGCCCCAACCGCTATAAAATAAATTTAAGAAAGTGCCCCGATGTTTACTTACCTTCCCTCTCTCCTCCGACGCCCGGCCTTTTGGTTGCAAGACACTGCAAGCAAGGGGGGACCGGCAGCCGCCTCCGTGATTGGCTGAGAGGCAGCCAATCACGGACGCGGCTGCCAGCTTCTCAGAATGCCGGGGGAGAGAGGGAAGGTAAGTAGAGTTTGGGGGTCTTTCTTAAAATTATTTTTTAGCGGTTGGGGCTGGGGGAAGATATACTAATATATGGGCAAGGGGTTTTATGGTAGGGGGAGGGATCGCAAAACGGGAGGGAGAGGGAGGGGGAGAAGGGCTGCAGTACGCATGCCAAACTTCTCCCAGAGGCGAGATAGGAGGCAGAGTCCTATATGGACTCTGCTATCCTCCTGGTGGGCAGTTTTTGGGACTTTGGGGGGGGGCTACAGGAGAACCATATGGAGCTGGGATGTGAGGTAAGGATTTTATTACACTACATGTTGGGGCGATTACTGGGGGGATTATAGTTTTGGGGGTGGACATGCCCTTTAAACTATTGTATATAGACTTTTCATCATTTCCATGAAGGTAAAAAATTAAAACAGATAAATTATTAAAAAACAATACATTTTATTGAAGTAATTTAATTCTCTAGGCCCTAATGGCTTGATGGCTCTTCAAATAAATCACAAACGGACAGAAATAAGGTTTCCCCAGTCCAGCCTGAGCAGGGTGCTATTTACATAGACTCTCCATACACAGGTATGATAACCAGCAGATAAAATAGAAACTCAACAGGATCTCTAAATCCATCGTTATTTTGATAAATATGGCAAATTCGATCAAAAGACATTTTCCCATTTTTTTCCACAAAGCAATTGGTGATATTGATTGGCTTATTGAAAAAGTAGATCGGGCAAGGTATTTTTCTTTTGACCATATCTTCCAGAGTTTCCACGATGAAATCTACAGAGGATCGGAGGCGCAAGATTCAGATTTTCAATTGTTATGGTGGATCAAAAATCCGATTGAAAAACTATTGGCACGTGTAGGGTTAGCTTAAGACAACCGATCTTACAGTCAATTCATAGATGTCACTATGTTATATGTCACTATTGCATATTCTGCTTTAATGTGATCTAGCAAGTATAGCTTTTCCAAATCCCTATCAGTGGCATAACTAGAAATCACGGGTCCCCCTGGAAAACTTTTTAATGGGTTACAGCCGTTAGATAAAATCTGATAGCATGAACTGCACAAATAGCATGAACAAACTTTTGCATCTTTTATTGCCTTAGGCCCATTGTGAATCTTAAGGTTTGTGGGTGCCGACCCGCGATACACAATATGTATGAACGGCCGTTTTAGGCACTAATTGTGCCATGTATGGGTACTTTATCGGCCAAAACGGCCGCTCGGTTAGAGATCGTTGAAAGAACCTTAAGGCTGGGTGCAAATGGTAAGATTTTGTCCTGAATCACTGTCAGTCGTGGCAAACTAGCCACAGCTAACAGTTTACCATGACCGATCATGCGGTTCCATAGGGGTGACCGACAGTCCTCTATGTGCCACATAGGTGACTAATGCATAAACTGAGGACTGTTGGCCTAGATAAAAACATCTGTACATGGATAGAGAATTGGTTGTTGGATCGCAAACAGAAAGTGGGGGTCAATGGGGCTACATCTATGTACACAAGTCCTAAATGTAGTGCCTTAGGGTTCTGTACTGGGGCCCCTTCTTTTTAATCTGTTTATAAATGACTTAGAAGGGGGCATTGAGCACAAGGTCTTTGTCTTTGCTGGTGACACAAAAGTATGCAGAACTTTGGAAACTTCAAATGATATGTGCAATTGCTTCAAGCAGACCTAGATAGATTATCAAAATGGGCAGCAGAATTTCAAATGAGATTCAATGTTGATAAAGGTGATACATTTGGGGTTTAACATCCCTTGTGCCACCCACACCATAAATAACTCTGTGCTAAGTGAATCTCTAATGGAAAAAGTTCTAGTAGATAGCAGACATATCTGTAGCAAACAATGCCAGACAGCCACGGCTAGAGCTAGCAAGATTGTCAGGGAGATTCAATAAAAGTTCTTATCATTAAAAATGGTGCTAATTTTGTCCCAACCAATCAGATCTTATTTAGCATGTGAAAGCCAACATCTCATTAGTTGGGGCAAAATTAGCACCATTTTTAACAATAAGAACTTTTATTGAATCTCCTCTTTTATAAAGAGGGGAATAGAGTCAAGACAGAACAATATAATTCCCCCCTCATTTGGAATATGAGGTGCAGTTTTGGAATCTCATATATACGTAAGTGATATCTTGGAAGTTAAATGGTGTTCAGAGAAGGGCAACTAAAATAATAAGTGGAATGGAGGGGCTTAAATATTCAGGCAGATAAGACAAGTTCGGGCTGTTTATATTGGAGATTAGAAGAAAAGATGTTTCATGTTCAGGTTAGGAACGGTTTCTCTACAATTGAAACTATGGAATTGTCTTCCAGCAAAGTTCATTGAATAGCTTTACTGGTATTAATACATATACTGTAGTTCTGGTTGGTACAGGGATACTTTCCGATTGCCATTTGGAGTCAGGAAGGAATCCCCCACCCCCTTTGAGATGTATTTTTCTTAATTTCTTCCTTCCTCTGGATCAACTGTTAGGTAGGATTAATGTGGATGGTATAAAGGTTTGACAAGATGGACGTATGTCTTTATTCAACCACTTTAATAACAATTTTTCTGCCCAACCAGCCAATACGTGTAAATAAGAGTCAGTCGCCCCGAAAAATTGCATGGCGTGTACCCAGCCTAAATCTATTTTATTGTGACTTTAGAGGCAAAAGTTTTTTTTTTTTAAAAGGCCATATAAACATGTAAATGCAATAATACAGTCATGTGTGTGCACACAGTGCTGCAGGCCTGTGCAACAGGTTAAAGTGGAGCACACACAAAAATCTGCTAGAATGTATAATCCGTGCAGTGTGTAGTGTACATTTTCTATACATACAGATTACGGTATATAAATATGTATCTACACGCAAAGCCCATAGAACATTGTAAACAAGGTTGTTAATAAGTAATAAGGTAATATTTCTTGCTCTGTTTATGCTTTTTCCCATTGATGTTTGAAACTATAGCCTAGAACTGGCCTCCATGGGGCAGAGCAGTATGTGGCCCCTCTTCCCTGGAGCATGTCAGCTCCATGCAGTCATGTGTCATACAGCAGGATGCTGGTGCATTAACAGGAAGGTCTTTTCCCACGGCTGGAGGGAGGATAGGAAGTTGCTGGTTAGAGCAGTATTTCTCAAACTGTGAAACATGCCTGGGAATCTGGAATGGCCTGACTGGATTTTATACTTTTTTATATTTTATATTTTTTTTATCATTGGAAACACTAGCAGGAAGATTCAATAAAAGTTCTTTAAAATGGTGCTAATTTTGCCCCAACCAATCAAATGTTATTTAACATTTGAAAGCTAATATCTGATTGGTTGGGGCAAAATTAGCACCATTTTAAACGATAACAACTTTTATTGAATAACCCGGATAAAGGCTTATTTACATAGAGCCGCAATGTAAATGTCTACATTTAAAAATAAAGACTGTGTTATACATTGGTGTAAAAAACAAGAGTACTGTAATACTTTTTCTATGGACTAAGGGCTAGGCCACACTGCTGTGTTTTTTTTTGCGTTTGCGCTTGCGATTGCAATTGCGTTTTTCCAAAATCATTGAAAACGCGGCAACGCAAAAAAACGCACGTTTTTCGGTGCGATTGTGTTTTGCGTTCTGCATTTTTAATCGCAATCGCATGCGTTTTCCTATACTTATTGAAGAAATCGCAAACGCAAAAAAATCGCACATGAAATCGCATGTGATTGCGTTTGCGTTGCAGTGTGGCCGTGCCCTAACAGTTTATTTAGAAGACAAGCTTTCGAGGTCTAAACCCTCTTCATCAGGTCAGAGCAGTACTGATTTTAAAAAGTAAAAAGATAAGCAAAACCACAAGGGAGGAGACAGAAAAAGGTGCCCAGGAAAGTGTAGAGGGCAATATAATGAGAGGAGAGATAACAGAATAGTGAAATGGTCAAGAAATGCAAGGGGGGGAAGAGATGGCAGGGAGGACCAAAAAAACCCAAAAAACCAACAAACAGCAAGAAGCAATATGAGACAAGGAAAATGTAGAGGTAATAAAACAGGAGAGATAACAGAATAGTGAAGTGGTGATGGGAATAGGACGGGGGAGGAAGAGTAAGGAAAGAGTGGAGAGAAGGGGGAAAGAATATTTATTTATACATTGGAACACTCTAGGAAACATAAGTATAATAAGTAATAATAAGTATTTATTGCATCAAAAAATCCGCCTTTTTTTGGCTAGTGGTAATGCAGGAGTGTATTGGCTAATGGTAATGCAGGAGTGTATTGGCTAATGGTAATTCAGGATTGTATTGGCTAATGGTAATGCAGGAGTGTATTGGCTAATAGTAAGGTAGGGTTGTATTGGCTAGTGGTAATGCAGGATTGTATTGGCTAATGGTAAGGTGGGATTTTTTGGATAATTGTAAGGTAGGATTGTATTGGCTAGTGGTAATGCAGGAGTGTATTGGCTAATAGTAAGGCAGGATTGTATTGGCTAATGGTAATGACGGAGTGTATTGGCAAATGGTAATGAAGGGGTGTATTGGCTAATAGGAAGGCAGGATTATATTGGCTAATGGTAATGAAGGGGTGTATTGGCTAATAGTAAGGTGGGATTGTATTGGCTAATGGTAATGCAGAAGTGTATTAGCTAATAGACGTTAGGAATATGATCACAGTAATGTATACTAAAACCCCTTTGTTTATAAAGTATGCCAGTATGCAGATAATATGATATTGTATGGGGCCTAGGAATGTGCATTGATTATCTTTTCTATGTTTGTATAAATGTTTGACTAGATCAGTAGCACTTCCGCTTAATGTAGTTGTAAATTGGCCTAATTGGAGTGCTTCCACAATTCTTGTAAGGTTACAATCTGGGCCTGGACACTTCTACCCCTTACTGACCCAACGCAGACCCACTAGTTATAATCCACTGACAACTTAGTTACAGCTACTGATCTGCTTTATCTCATGTCTCATCCCCATCTCCTCTAAACTGTAAGCTCTCGGGCAGGGCCCTCCATCCCATTGTACCACAGTAATGCTGTAACTTACCACACTGAATGCTGCTGGACCAGCACTTACATTTTTTGCACTTTGTATACTTGCACTACCCTTTATCTGTTGTATTCAATTAGATCAACTGGACTTGAAATGTAGTTCTTGAAGACGTTTCGCTAGTCATCCGACTGGCTTTCTCAATTCAGATGACCTGTACAAGAATTGTGGCAATTATGTACCCTGGAAAATCCCAATTCGATATCACAGCCAGGGTTAGGGTGTGATTGGATAGTGGCTAGAGGTGTTATAGGAACGCCCAGAGTAAGGTGTTAAAACAGCATTGTACATGGCAGACAGTTGGTGTCGAACCCCCCCACCTCTATTTAGGCTTGGTTTCTTTATTTTCACATAAATGGCCTCCTTAACACCAATTGCTGCCTCAGCAATTGGTACATCCGAAAGACCCAATACCTAAACACAAGAAAAGCGACATCATATATGCAGTGCAGTGCAGTGAAGAATGCTCTGATTTGTATGTGGGGGAGACCAAACAGCAACTGCATCAACGTATGGCCCAGCACAGAAGAGGCCAATTCCTCGGGTCAGGACTCAGCCGTGTATTGCATCTAAGGATAAAGGACATACCTTTGAAGATTGTAATGTTAATACTGGCGAAGGAACGTGACTGGTTCAAGAGAGGTGTTAAGGAGGCCATTTATGTGAAAATAAAGAAACCAAGCCTAAATAGAGGTGGGGGGGTTCGACACCAACTGTCTGCCATGTACAATGCTGTTTTAACACCTTACTTGGGCGTTCCTATAACAACTCTTAGCCACTATCCAATCACACCCTTAA
Organism: Hymenochirus boettgeri; assembly: GCA_019447015.1. Lineage (NCBI taxonomy): Eukaryota > Metazoa > Chordata > Amphibia > Anura > Pipidae > Hymenochirus > Hymenochirus boettgeri. The sequence goes on from CM033475.1 coordinate 190,826,856, forward strand.
CACTGGCTGGATGATTGCTAATTGGGATTTTCCGGGTACATAATTGCCACAGATTCTTGTACAAGTCATTCTGAATTGAGAAAGCCAGTCGGATGACTAGCGAAACGTCTTCAAGAACTACATTTCAAGTCCAGTTGATCTAATTGAATACAACAGATATACCATGACCTGGATGAATGAGAACCTTCACAAGCATATTGCACTACCCTTATATGTAACATGTATGTTTTCCTTATGTATTTTAATGCAACTGTAAAGCGCCCCGGAAGATTTTGGCACTATAGAAATCCACAATAATAATAATAATAATAATAGCCTGCAGGGCCACAGAGTTTTACCACAAATATTTCCAGTATGTACTGGTTTATGGTAATACAGAAGTGGATTGGTGAATGGTAATGGCCTATATTTTTTATTTTAGTGTATTGTTTAATGGCAACTGCAATGAAGGCATGTATTGGTTAATGGTAATACAGGCACGTATTGGTTAATGGTATGCAGGCATGTGTTGATTAATGTTAATGTAGGCATTTGTTGGTTAAAAGAGTTTTTCCATAAATATATACCGTAAGTGGAAATTGAAAGCAAAGAAACATGCTTTAATTTACATTAGAAAATGTTTAAATAATCTGTATATTTCACTGGGCCTTTAAAATAAAGAAACATAAAATGCAATGGGAAGTTTTCTTCTTATGGGAAACGTTTGCTCCTTGTTGATGTAGAACTGAATGCTCAGTGCAAGGGAACCTTGTTTTCCATTATATTGATGTAAATCCTTGCAATTTCCTTTCATTCTCCAGCATTCACTTACTTAGGTTACAGCTCAGTCATATGGTTTTGATTATAAAGCCCATCAGAGAATGTATGACAGAGGAAACTGCAGTCTAATTTTGACTTAACTTGCATCCGCATGAACCACAACATCACGCTCGGCCTTCTAGACTTTCTAATGCAGATGTGGTCTAATGTTCCAAACAAATCTATGCTCTATCACAGGTGTGCAGGGCTTTACACAATGGGCCCTCTTCCATTCCCACGCTCTCCTTATTGGACTTGTGGTATCGCTTGGAACTTTTCAGAATGTCGGAAGAAGCAAATTTCTATTGTATTTGAAATCCGTGTTGTGCTATAGACACAGATTGGGGGACAGATTTGTATCAATTGTTCTAGTTCTTTGGTATGATTGAACAAACTGAGATGTTAAGATGACCATACACAATGTAGATCCCCGACAAATCAATCGGATTCAATTGGATTTGCAAATAATGGCAAGGTATGGGGGCTGAAAACAACGAGGCAGAAGAACTACCAACATCGGCAACACCGTTGGCCATTCTTGACGGAAAATTTCTATTGGTCAGTTTTGGCTCCCTTTGCTTTAAGTAGATGGAGCTGAAATGCTCGGCCACATCTGTGGACGCACAACCGAACAATCCCTATACCACGTATGGGGATCAGTCACGGCCATGTATGCGTGTAACACTGAATTTTAACAGCAGGTCCTTCTGGAATTTGCCAGTACATATGTGATTTTTATTACATGTATAGTTTCCTTTAGACTATTTTACTGATCTGTGTGCACTGTTCGAAATTCACCCTCTACTTATAGATATAGAGAGATCATCATGGTAGCTAGCAGCTCAAACACACGTCCGATAAAAGGACCTGACTTTTTTTTTGGTACTGCGTACACCATGCTTACCTAGCTTACCTCCCATTTCCTATTATAAAGCCCATCAGAAGAACTTGCCTGCCAAACTTCAGTGTTTCAGTCGGGCCAAATTATTGTATGGCGGCTTATTGCCGTCTCGATCGACCACTGACCGGAAAATCACAACCGATGGCACGGTCCTCTATGGACCACACAATCAGTCACGCCTAACTGTTGGACACGGCTGCAACCGTCAGTCCTTCCTCCTGGCCGACCAGTCGAAAGCCTCAAACGGTCAGTCAGGAGGAAGGATTGTATAGTGTGTACCAGCCATAACAGATTAACCCCTATCAGATCACCTTGTGTGACAATATGTTTTAACACTGGGGGGCAATTTATTACCACCCATTGCTGGCATTCTGCTTAGTGGATTGCTAGTTAAATACAGTTAGTAGCTTTTGACATTCATTTGCATGAATAATAAAAGGGATTGTCACTTTTCAGTTTGTTCAGCACACAAGTCTTGTAAAGGAATGGCATAGATAAGGTTTGCTAATTGTCTGTCATTAGACCAGGATTGATAATTACCTTCTGTCAATCCTAAGAGAGACAATATATTGTTTTCAAGTGAGACAAACTTGGTGATCAAAAGACAATCCCCTGCTGATTGCTGACTGCTCTCTAACTAGACTGTACAAATTATCATTCAATGTCTAACTGGAAAATGTGCTTGCAAGCTTGCAACATTAGGGGAAGACTAGAAAATCCCCAAAGAGACATACGCTTCTCCTGAGATCAAAGTAAAATAGACACTTTAGTCTAAAATTCTTAAGAGATTTATGAAATGGGATAACCAGATGAGATAACAAGTCACCATCTAGTGTCATTTAACATTGTTCTTTAATTTTTCAGCATGTGGTTGTCCATTTATAGGCATTTAACAAAAATGCTTTGCACTAAACTCAGTTACTACAGCCCAATGGCAGCATAGTTGTCCTATGGAGCGTCCATCTTTGCTTCCTCTCTTGTATTAAACATGGCCAATAGCTCTAGATTTTTGGCCCAGAGGGGCCAAATGACTTGGGGACTAAGAGGAAAATAGCACACCTTTTATTTGTTTTTTTATGGCTGTTTATCATACCTAATTAATACTGCAATCTGGCCCAAAGGTGTTTTTACACTATAGTTTCTATTGAAGGCAAAATCTGCACAGGAGGTCATGGGTCCCATAATATGTGTGTTTACAATCAAACTCATATGTTCTCTCACAAAGCATGGCCCCACTAGCGTGATTTCTGTGCGTTTGTGCTCGCGTTTGCACATACCATTTCCCCCCTAACATTGGAATCGCAGCAACGCACCAAAATCGTGCGATTTCGGGAGCGCTGCAATTGCGCATCCGTTTGCAATATGCAATTGCATGTGATCATCATTTTTAGGCTCAATAACATGCAATTTCCTATCTTAAAATATAAAGTGCAAACACACAGAAATTGCACCGGAATCACACACGCAATCGGAGGTGCGATGCAGTGTGGCCGTGCCCTAAATGATTGTTTTATTTGCACTGCATAAGTCCCACTACTGCACTTCTACCCTTTCCTTTGTATCTGTATGTAAGCCCTACAGGGAAGGGAACTCATTTCCTCTTGTGGCAAGGCTCTAGCACTTGTATATTTATATTTATAGAATTTATATATTTATGTACTGAATTATTTATGTATTTGTTTCCCTTGTTACCTGTTCGTCTGGAACGGGCGCTCGGGTCCATTGGTAAATCACAGCTGATTGTGCATTTCTGAATGAACACTGGGTCGGGACAAATAATAGCCCGTGTGTACGTTTTGTCTAAAATATGGGGAAAATATATATTAACATAAAACAATTTGCAGATTCACTATTTTATGTGATGCGGCCTAAAGGATCATACAGGTTCGTACACACATGCAATCGCAGGAGCTGAACCGTGAGGCACAATGAAAATATAAAAGTCCTTTTCTGCCTGGCGGATCATCAACAAGCCGCGACCATACTTTCATTTTGGTCAACAAACCTCCCATACACAGTAAGATTGTTGGGGGAAAATAACTTTCATACACATCATGCATTGGGGGTCGGCCCCCTTAAGTAGTGCCCTGTGCTTTCTAATGAGCCCTACTTCCCCTTTATTTCTGCAAGCCTTGGCAGGAAAGGTGTTAATGTAATGCAGAAACATTTGGTGCTGTTTTGATTAAATTATCTTTGACTGAAAGAGAGGCCCAGATTCCTATCTGTAGAAAAAACAGACATACAACATGACTTGTCTCCACACCAGGCTCAACTCATAAAGGAAGGATTGGGATAGAACATAATGCTTCTTTTCTGAGTCACTGCAGTTTATCCTTTTAGGTAATTACTATACTTATAATTATACCAGGGGAAAAGAAAACACATTTAGCATGAGAGATACCACTGACCTACACACAACAATATTCCCAACAAATATGTCCTGTCTCAGACAAATACAGTCAAGTAAAAACAATCTGTGTGCATATATAGGTTACGTAATAACGTAATAATTAGGACTTTGAAGTAGAGTCCTGCATCGGGTCGGGTACCTGCGGGTTACCCGATTTTGCAGGTTGGGTTCGGGTGAAGAGAACCGCAGGTCGAGTTTGGGGTAGAAGAATTCAGGCTTTTAAAAAAAAGCAAAACTTTTTTTCCTGTCTATGAAGAGAGATCTGCCTGTAATAACTGAAACTGAGAATACACTGGGTGGTCGCAATCACGAGTGCACGCCAACGTGTGCGCGCACAAGCGCAGTACAGTGTGGTCTCAACCTTATACAGGATGCCATTGTAGATAGGAATAAAGACAGCAGTGCTGAACTTTACCTCTTGTAGTGCCTTGGTAGGTTTTGCAGAAATCACTAGGTAAAGGAGCCGTTAATGCTGGATTGACTGGAAAGGCAGTCCTTGGTTTTACTTGCAGAGGTCAGAGCCAGCTAAGTAACAAACTTCTATCTGCACCTGCGCCTATGCATGAGACCAGAGCAAGTGTCTGCATGGGAACAGATGACATGTGATTTCATTGGTCTGTGTAAATCATTCTGGCCATAATGATCTATGGGATGTGGATGATTCTAGTGATGATAATAATCTACCACTTGATGAGGTTCAGCTAGAACTACAGCAGGTATGTGGATCTCATGATCATTGACATTTAAAACTCCCAATCATTATACAACAGAAGAGTGCAGACAGGGAATGCTGGGAGTTGTAGTTTCAAAAACATTGAAAGGTGTAGATATTTAACTGCAGCTCCCCTACCCATAATCCTCTGTTATGGTACCTGCTCATTGAAACATTACTCTCCCATAATGCAATTTTAGACAGTGGGTGGAGAGTTAAATGTATATTCTGCAGGACATAGTTATAAAATCATAGATAGGTAACCAGTAGATCTCCAGATGTCAGAAAACTATAACTCCCAGCATTCCTTGGCTATAGAGTGAATGCTGGGAGTTGTAGTTTATAAACCATCTGGATAACTACTGGTTACCTATCCCTGTCACAGATCAACAAGAAAATAGGTGCAGATAAAGATTTATAAACAGCTCAGGCCCATGGGTAGGTAGAAGTTGGGGACAGTAAAGGCCCATGGGTAGGTAGTAGGGGACAGTAGAGGCCTATGGTTAGATAGTTGGGCACAGTAGGGCAGACATCCCACCCACATCATGTGGAGGTGTGGCTAGTGGCTGGGATAGGGTCATTTCGGGGGTGTGGCTGGAGAAAAGTGGCATGACTGAGGAGGAGACTAAAGTCTCCTCTCAGTCGCGGGAGTCTGGGGTGGTCTCGCGGGAGACCACCACAAAATGAGGGAGACTCCTGGTCAATCCGGGAGAGGTGGCATACCTGGTAGGGATATATTATATAAAGTGTACCTTGTACTCTTTACCAGGGATCTCTTACCTGTGGGCCTAAATATTTGTTTGAAAGATATAACTTCCAGCATTCCACTACAGCACTTACAATATCAGAAGGTATCCAAGTAATGCTGGGAGTTGTAGTTTTCAAATATTTGGATAATCAAAAAATAGGAATCCAATCTCATGAAATGTGAATCTTATAATGCTTACTTATTTATTGCGGTGGTCCTGGTGTAAGAAACCCCAGACCCCTCGTTACTCCAGATAGCAAGATAGAACACTTCCAATAGGAATTCAACAATATATATTCGGGACTTACCCGTGCTTCTTGGTGACCCAGGTGCAGAGTGCCCCAGGTCCGTCCCACGGATACAACAAAAGAAGAAACAGCACTGCATCAACCAGGAAAAGAACAAGAGAACTCCGGATACAACATAAATGAATGAAATCACAGCTTTATTAACAATACGCCTGACGCGTTTCGGAGGTCTGAAATGTGTCAGGCGTATTGTTAATAAAGCTGTGATTTCATTCATTCATGTTGTATCCGGAGTTCTCTTGTTCTTTTCCTGGTTGATGCAGTGCCGTTTCTTCTTTTGTTCAAATATTTGGATGCCTGCAAGTTGAAGACCCCTGATATTTATTTTAGTGGTATGGTAGGAACATTTTTGGTTATGAATAAAACATTTATTTTAACTTTTAGACTTTTTTTTTTACTTCCCTGTACAAATTTTAGGAAGAAAGACTAAAACCGAGACAGGTCGGGTTTTAGGTCCGAAACTTGCAGGTCGGGTCATGGGTATGAAGCGGATAGAAAAGCAGGTTGCGGGTCGGGTACGGGTTTTTCAGGTCAGGTCGGGTGCGGGTCTGGTAAATTAGACCCGCGCAGGACTCTACTCTGAAGGTGCCCAATACATCCATTATGATTTACTACAGTATGTGTTCCCTGTTCTTATAACACAACAGTGTGTATTGAATTGGAACGCATTGTTAGAATTATAATATGATTTCCAATAGGAATGTATCATAGTTGCCAACAGTCCCGGATTACCCGGGACAGTCCCGGATTTAAGAATGCAGCCCCGATCTTCTGATGTCGCGGTAAATGTCCCGATCTGGAGCAAGCAGCGTGCATGTGGTTTTAGAATTTAAAGCCTTCCCCTGCACTGTTACTACTTTCAGATCCTCTCCTCCTGCAGGTGAGAGATCGAATTACAGTCAGTCTCACGTTCTGTGTGCACGTTGGGAAAGGGGGGGGGAAGTGCAGTCCTGTTTATCTCTCTGCCCTGAACACAATTTGAGGTTTGTGATCTATCTCTGCCTGTCTGTTACTTTAGCTCTGTATGCCTATCTAGTTCTATCTATCTGTATGTCTATCTATCTAACTCTGCTATCTATCTAACTCTGCTATCTATCTATCTATCTAACTCTGCTATCTATCTATCTCTCTCTCTATCTATCTCTCTCTCTATCTATCTAACTCTGCTATCTATCTATCTATCTATCTATCTATCTATCTATCTATCTATCTATGCTATCTATCTAACTCTGCTATCTATCTATCTAACTCTGCTATCTGTCTATCTATCTAAACTCTGCTATCTATCTATCTATCTATCTAACTACTGCTATCTATCTATCTATCTCTCTGCTATCTACTATCTATCTAACTCTGCTATCCATCTATCTATCTATCTAACTCTGCTATCACTATCTATCTATCTATCTAACTCTCTGCTATCTATCTATCTCTAATCATCTGCTATCTCATCTATCTAACTCTGCTATCTATCTCTCTAACTCTGCTATATCTCTATCTATCTATCTATCTAACTCTGCTATCTCATCTCTATCTATCTATCTATCTCTGCTATCACTATCTATCTAACTCTGCTATCTATCTATCTATCTATCTCTATCTATCTATCTACACTCTGCTATCTATCTATGCTATCTATCTATCTATCTACTAACTCTGCTATCTATCTATCTATCTGTCTGGTCCTTATTATCTATCTAACTCTGCTATCTATCTATCTAACTCTGCTATCTATCATCTATCTATCTATCTATCTATCTAACTCTGCTATCTATCTATCTATCTATCTATCTATCTATCTATCTATCTATCTATCTATCTATCTATCTATCTATCTATCTATCTCTGCTATTTATCTATCTAACTCTGCTATCTCTCTCTCTCTATCTATCTATCTAACTCTGCTATCTATCTATCTCTCTCTGTGTCTCTATATATATATATCTATCTTCTATCTATCTAACTCTGCTATCCATCTATATATCTATATTCTATCTATCTAACTCTGCTATCCATCTATATATCTATATTCTATCTATCTAACTCTGCTTGCTATCTATCTATCTATCTACAGTTTATATGTCTGTCTGTCTATCTATCTCTATCTATCTACAGTATATATCTATCTATCTGTCTGTCTGTCTGTCTATCTATCTCTGTTTCTCTAGCTCTGTCTGTTCCTACAGCTGTCATTCTATCTAACTATCTGTCTTTCTAGCGCTCTGTCTGTCCCTCTAGCTGTCTCTTTCTCCCTATGTGTCTCTCTCTATCTCTGTTGGTCTATCTCTTCCTAGCTATTTCTGTGCGTCTGTCTATTACTGTCTTTCTGTCTATCTTTCCATTAAAAGTGAGCGTGAACTGAAAGTTGGGGAGGGGCTAAAACTTGTGGTGGCACACAACAATTTTAAAAATGTGTCCCTAGAATTTTTTTGAGAATGTTGGCAACTATGATGTATGTCCGTGTATTCTGAAAATGGAGAACCATGTCTAGTGTGAATGAAGCTTAATACGATCCAGCACCAGTTATCGCTACACTAACCACAACAAAAAGGAAAGATTCTTAGTGACTTAATTCGCCAACTTTTAACTTCACTTGCCTCTATAATGTTTATAGTTTCCCCAAATGAGTCAGTATGTTGGATCAGATTCTCACTTTAAAAGAAATCCAATACAAACACTGCAATAAAACTCCCTGTGATCTCTGATTAAATTTAAAGAAAACAGGATTTTCAAATCTTATCTGTTGCTGCTCTGATCTAATTCTCTAATTCTTATTTAGTAAATGAGGCTCAGCTGGTAAGATTTTGAGACATACAGTATTTGGCCTGGGAACTGTCCTCACACGGAGCTCAAAACAGTCACAACTAGAGATGGACAGCATTTTGCAGAATTTTACAGTGTGATTTTTTTTTCCAATTCCATAGCACCAGCCTTAGGCTGGGTACAGACCAGCCAATATTTTCGGCCGATCGACCGATTCACGGCACTTTCGGTCGATCGGCCGAAAATATTGGTTGGTGTGGGGCGGGCGGCTGTGACTGACCTCGATCGTCTGACTTTTTTTTAGACTTTTTTTTAACTTCCCTGTACAAATTTTAGGAAGAAAGACTAAAAGCGGGTCAGGTCGGGTTTTAGGTCTGAAACTTGCAGGTCGGGTCATGGGTATGAAGCGGATAGAAAAGCAGGTTGCGGGTTGGGTATGGGTTTTTCAGGTCGGGTCGGGTGTGGGTCTGGTAAATTAGACCCGTGCAGGACTCTACTCTGAAGGTGCCGAATACATTCATTGTGATTTACTACAGTATGTGTTCCCTGTTCTTGTAGCACAGCAGTGCATTTTGAAAAGGTATTTAAACGGAACGCATTGTTGGGAATTCTAATATGGTTTTCAATAGGAATGTATGTCCGTGTATTCTGAGAACCATGTCTAGTGTGAATGAAGCTTAATACGATCCAGCACCAGTTATCGCTACAATAACCACAACAAAAAGGAAAGATTCTTAATGATCTTAGTGACTTAATTCGACAACTTTTAACTTCACTTGCCTCTATAATGTTTATAGTTTCCCCAAATGAGTCAGTATGTTGGATCAGATTCTCACTTGAAATGAAATCCAATACAAACACTGCAATAAAACTCCCTGTGATCTCTGATTAAGTCCTGAGTTCTGCAGCTTTTTTAAACAAACGGACTTAGAGGTTGGGGGTGGACTAGGGTGCCCTACCACATGCCCTTAAAAGAATTTATGCTTGATTCACATTTCTAAAATGATTTCTGAATATTTGGTAACTTGTTGTGTATATCAGTTTACAGGGGGTTAAACTGGCCTCGATAAAGTAGGTTGAGTCAGTCCATTCAGGCATTCCATTACTGAATCAGTGCAGTAGTAAGCTGTGATTGGCTGCTTCTATGTAACAAGTGTTGATTTAGTTTTATTATGTCTCCTGGAGATAATAAAGGTAGAGATGTCAGACGTTCTTGGAAACAATGTACTAAAGGCAGTTTTAGAATATGAAAGGATAATATATACCGTATATACTCGAGTATAAGTCGAGGTTTTTAAGGTTTTAAAAAAAGCATAAAATCCAGCCTCAACTTGTGCTCGAGTCACTCATCTCTTATCCAGAAATCCGGCTATCGATTTCTCTGATCCACTATTGTGCCGGCTGGGGTCACTACTCGGCGCCGGACTCACTTCCCAGCGCCAAGTAGGGATGTCAGGTGCCAGAGCAGTGGATCAAAGTAAGCGGCAGCCAGTTTACCGGATAAGAGTTGAGTGTATACATTTGCTTGTTGCACTCTATCTTGGTTATCGTGCCCCCATTGGTTTGTTGCACATTTCCACCACTGTCAGCTATTTGGCAATTGTTGGACTGTATCTTCTCTGCACTACTCTAGTCCTACATTGTACCTTCTCTCTGCGGCTCTGTGGTGGGGGGGGGGGGGGGGGGACAGTAATCCCATACAGTAAACCCAATTCCATGCCACTGAAGATGTTTGGAAACTACAACTTCCAGCAACTGAAGCATGCTGGGAGTTGTTTCCAAACATCTGGAATGACAAGGAATGGGGGCAACTGTATGGTATTACTGTCCATTTAAAAGGCAACTAATGCCTCAAAACAATACAGAATCAGAAGGATGGTATCTATTGTTAAATACATTGCCTTCTTTTTGTATCCAGAATTCCCTTACAGTAATAGCCATACTGAATTTGGCTATTACTGTATAGGATTTTGCTGTCCATTTAAAGGGCAACTAAAGCCTCAAAACAATACAGAATCAGAATGCAGTAGTGGTCATTTTGTACCCTCAAATTACAATCATATTTACAAATTTTTCAGGTAAAAATAGGTACTTTGGCTTATACTCGGATCGACAGTTAAACTACTGGTTCACCTCATGTTCTATGGAAGCTGTAAGCTACATGTGAAATATTTCCACTCTTTTTTGGATTTGACTAATCCATATATACTTGAATATAAAATTATATTCAAGTAAATGTAGTACACTTTAGTATTTGTGAAACAGTAAAGCACACTAAACAGGGTTGCTAAAAAGGGTTCTAGCTTCTGCCGAGTGGTAACTAACACACTATTCCCCCACCCAAGAAAATTTCACAGACACGTATATAGCATATATTTCTATTTAAATAAAGCAATGATTTGCAAACAAACCAAAATGAATATATGGATATAGGTATGAGACTAATGCAAATTTACATATACTATAATGCCCTCAAGCCTATGTATGGAAAGGCTGTTATAACTAGAGCTGTATTTACTCCTGTAGATTATATTATCACTTCAGTTACATAAATCGGTTATATAAATATTAGCCAAAACAATCTAAAAATCTAAAAAGATCTAACACCATTTATCTCTATGTAATAATAAACCAGTTTAAATGTGCCCTTGGTTAACCCTTTCTAGTGCACTTCTGTTTGAACAAAAAAATGTTGGCTGGCTTTTAAAACAATATTTTAAGTGCGCAATATTTATAATCCACAAGGTATCTTCCACATAACTGGTGTGCAAGTCAGTATGGCAGCACCATTCCCCTTGTAGAGGTAAGTCTCAGGAGCTGCTGGATATTATATTGTAACAATATAGGTGGGTGTGTACAGATAGGGAATGTACTTACAATCCCTGTGACATGAGGTACATACAAATGGTGGAAATCCAGAAACAACAACTGCATCTGTATTTTCTCACTGGTGTATTTCAAGAGCAGGGTTACCCAGAACAAGGTCTGCAATCTCTGTGTCTCCAGTCTCCAGCACAGGGCCTAAAACATCATCCCAGCACAGACAGACACCACCTACCTCCTTGGATCAGCTCCTCCCCAGCTTCCCCCACAGCCCCTAATCTTCCTCAAACTTTCCTCTTCAGTCACATGACCTCCTGCAGTGGCCAGCTATGAGAAGGGCAAAGGTATTTACTTCAGCCTGCAGCACTTCTATGTCCCAAAGGTAATTTACCTCATTGGTAAAGATAAGTCCCAAGCCATTTATACAAAAAAATAAGAAACAGATAAAAATCTTGTTAATATTCAATGGTCCCAACTAGTAGAGGGCTACATATATATGGTATTGGTCAAATCCAAAAAAGAGTGGAAATGTTTCACATACAGCTTAGATACAACGTGTGGTGAACCAGCAGTTTAACTGTCATTCTGGGAACTGTAGTCCAGCAGATAGAAAGTTGTGGATTTTCATTCTGAATGTTAATATTACTATATTAATAATATGACTTATTATATAACTGTGAGATACTAGAATGCTGTAAAGTAAAGCACAAACCATATGTTATTTAGGTCAATTTCCTAGCTCCCATATCAAAATGAGAGGTAAGACTCAGATTACTGGTTTTATATCAAGGTATTCTGCCTTCTGGTTCAGTGTTGTTCTGATGCTTTAGTTGCCCTTTAATACCATGATGACATCATCAGAGTAGATGACATCACCAGCAAGTTAGAGATTTACTGTAGCTTTGTTAAGAGATTTTCCTCATTTTTGATTTGAGAGCTCAGTGGACAGACATTTTTTTTTTGCTCAATGCAAAAGACAAAACTGTGAGTATAATATTATACCCTTAGAATCTGATATAAAATGTATTATCTATTTGGGGGATGTCCACGAGTCCTCTGATATGACCTATTAGTGAACAATGCACCAGAGAGTTCACTGTATGGGCCATTAATATATTTGTATAAGGTTATCATGTCCCCACGCAACCGCCGCTTCTCCAATGTAAACAGCCCTAACTTGTCTAATCTGCCTGCATATTCAAGCCCCTCCATTCCCCTTATTAATTTAGTTGCCCTTCTCTGAACTGCCTCAATTTCCAAGATGTCCCTTTTGTATATGGGATTCCAAAACTGCACCGCATATTCCAAATGTGGCCTTACCAGTGCCTTGTAAAGAGGGAGAATAATATTTTTCTCTCTTGATTCCATTCCCCTCTTTATACAAGACAATATCTTGCTAGCTCTAGCTGTTGCTACCTGGCATTGTTTGCTACAGCTAAGTCTGTTATCTACCAGAACCCCCAAATCTTTTTCCATTTCAGATGCACTTAACACAGAGTTATTTATGGTGTAGGTGGCACAGGGATTATTAAATCCCAAATGCATCACCTTACATTTATCAACATTGAATCTCATCTGCCATTCTGCTGCCCATTTTGATAATCTATCTAGGTCTGCTTGCAGCACTTGCACATCATTGGAAGTTTCCAAAGCTCTGCATAATTTAGTGTCATCAGCAAACACAGAGACCTTGCTCTCAATGCCCCCTTCTAAGTCATTTATAAACAGATTAAACAGAAGCGGCCCCAGTACAGAACCCTGAGGAACTCCGCTTAGAACTTTAGCCCACATAGATGTAGCTCCATTAACCACCACTCTCTGTTTGCGGTCCAATAACCAGTTCTCTATCCATGAACAAATGTTTTCTTCAAGGCCAACAGTCCTCAGTTTATACATTAGTCGCCTATGTGGCACAGTATCAAAGGCTTTTGCAAAATCCAAATATACCACATCCACAGCTGTGCCTGAATCTAACTTCTTACTCACTTCTTCATAAAAACCAATTAAATTTGTCTGGCATGATCTATTTCTCATAAATCCATGCTGACTACTACTAATAAGATGATCTCTGGAGACAAAGTCAAGGATATGATCCCTTAACAAAGTTTCCATCACCTTCCCTACCACTGATGTTAGGCTTACAGGTCTATAGTTACCAGGCTGTGAACGACTACCTTTTTTGAATATTGGTATTACATTGGCTTTTTTTCCAATCCAGCGGCACATCCCCAGACAAAAGCGAATCTGAAAAGATGAGACACAGTGGTCTTGCTAGAACTGAACTAAGCTATTATACCCTTAGAATCTGATATAAAATGTATTATCTATTTGGGGGCTGTGTATATGTTACTTGGTTTCTAGGATAAAGAAAATTTTAAATTTGCTGTTGAAAATTCAATGTTGAAAATTCAAACTTACACTCACATTGACTTCAATTGGGTTCAACTTGAATTTTCAGTACTGAAAAATACCCATAAGGAATTAAGCAGAGAGGTAGAGGTATCAGTCGTTCTTGGATACAATGCACTAAAGGTTTTAGAATAGGATAGGATAATATATTTTAGTCAAATTCAAAAAGAGTGGAAATATTTCACATGTAGCTTACAGCTTAGATAGAACATGTGGTGAACCAGCAGTTTAACTGTCATTTTGGGAACTGTAGTCCAGCAGATAGAAAGTTGTGAATTTTCATTCTGAATGTTAATATTACTACATAGATATATTTACTAGTAGCAATGGTTGTTACACATACAGAGCACAACGTGATTTAAGACCATAGGGTAAAAATTTCTATTTTGCCCTTTTTTACAGAGACGCTTTCGTTATGGATTTAACACATTGTCTGCGGTTTATCGTCATCCTCCTCGGACTCGTATTCAGTTTTCATTCAACTTCAGGTAAAGAGAAACTTAATAAACAAACAGGACTTGCAGAATGAAATATGATGGTTAGAAGCCCCTAATAATAGGAGCTTACAATCTAATCCATTTTATCTTTGTGCAGTAAAACTATGTATTAGTTTATTGTAATTAATTAGCTTGTCACTTAATAGGATTGATTGTTATGGATCCAATGGCAGAAAAACTTGCTAAATGTTGACACTTAAAATCTTTAATGTTTTATTTTTTAATTTTTTTTTTTAGCTCTATTTCTAAAAAGCTTCAAGCTGCACCAGAGTGAGATGGTGGTTGAGAAAAATACAAGAACCCTCATTCCCTGCATGTTCCATACCAAACACCCACTAAAACAAGAAGCAGTCCATCTAGAGTGGGGGAAAATTGGGTCAGATGGCGGAACATACACCCCGATTATTGAACTGCTGGGGGATCAGTTAAAAACCTTTACGGCGTTTAAAGAGAAGTACAAACTCTTCGATTCTCTTGTTCTACGAGGTAACTGTACATTAATATTCCATCCCACCGATATCGAGGACAGTGGCATTTATGATCCCCGGCTGATCATAAAAGGAAGGGAATATGCACCCCCTTTCAAGATATCCATTACGGTTGTGGATCATGAGCAGAAAGGTAAGCTCTAGAATGTCCTATCTTATTAAAGAGGAAATACGAAATGCTGTTGCTTGTTTAAATGTCCATTCCCAAACTCTAAAGTTTTTTATGCAGGTAGGACACCCTGCAATACCTAGAACCGTTATACTTACATATTTCATTCTTTCTAAGCAGGTGATTCAAGGTACTTTTGGAACAAGAAAAAAATAACCACAACCACAATGAAAACTACAACAAATCCACCAACAACAACAGCAGCTACTACAGAGCCAGGTGGTGATTTCATCGACGACATTGTCAAATATGTGGCAAAGAAGAACAATACGAGGGCGGTAGTTATTGCTGGACTGTGGCTTATAGGGGTCCTCGTGTTTCTCCTGGTGCTGCTGGTAATTTCAATGTAAGACCCTTTATATAGGGGTGGGGTAATCTGGTCATTATAAGAACTTTAACTCGGAGGCTAAAGGAAACACACAACACCTTATTAATGCACAAATATTTAATGTTTTGTTTACAGTGTTTGTTATTGTACCAAGAAGACAAATACCAGACCCAACGACGAAGAAAACCCAAAGGAGGAATAATCTGAAGGGTAAGTAATCCTGAATGATATGGGTTAATCTGTTGTATTCAATTAGATCAACTGGACTTGAAGTTTAGTTCTTGAAGACGTTTTGCTAGTCATCCGACTGGCTTTCTCAATTCAGAAACACTTGGCTGTGATATGCTAATTGGGATTTTCCAGGGTACATAATTGCCAAAGATTCTTGTACAAGTCATTCTGAATTGAGAAAGCCAGTCGGATGACTAGCGAAGCGTCTTCAAGAACTAAACTTCAAGTCCAGTTGATCTAATTGAATACAACAGATATACCATGACCTGGATGAATGAGAACCTTCA
This sequence comes from Hymenochirus boettgeri, assembly GCA_019447015.1. NCBI lineage: Eukaryota > Metazoa > Chordata > Amphibia > Anura > Pipidae > Hymenochirus > Hymenochirus boettgeri. Next base: position 190,842,728 of record CM033475.1, read on the forward strand.
CAAGCAAATGGGTTAATCCTTTTAAAATCGTGGTGTATATATCTATTATATCTCTACCACTAATACACACATCAGCGCTCAAGAGAATTTGGGAACCCAGAATATATACTTAAATCCACGATGTGACATTGGTGTGCACGCAAATTGCGTCGGCGCCAGCGCTCTCGTGATGTCATCACACCGCACGTGTGCAGTGACGTCATGTCGCGTGTACACTGTCCTCAGGGGCGCACTCTGCAACCAGAAAAGGTATTGGTTTGGCAAAGGGATTTTCACATCTCGTGAGGGTGGAGCTAAAAACAATGAGACAGGAAGAGGAAAACAGAAACTTTGAAGGAGGAGAGGTGGGGTATGGGAGCGGGCTAGAAGAAAAAAAAGCACTTTATATCTAAAGCTTAAGCTGTCTAGTAACATTAATATGGATTTACATGCTCTTTAATTTATTTCTCAAATAATGCATTTTCTTTAAAAAATGTCATTTATAAAACAGATCGGAGGAGGATAAGAAGGAATCTGAAAAATCTGAAGAGGAAGAGTCAGATAGTGAGTCAGAAGAAGAACCAGAAGAAAAATGAGAGAAAGAACCAGAAGAAGATACATCTGTTGTATTCAGTTAGATCCACTGGACTTGAAGTTTAGTTCTTGAAGACGTTTCGCTAGTCATCCAACTGGCTTTCTCAATTCAGAATGACTTGTACAAGAATCCGTGGCAATTATGTACCCTGGAAAATCCCAATTAGCATATCACAGCCAAGTGTTAAGGACGTGATTGCATTGTGGCTAAGAGGTGTTATAGGAACGCCCAGGGTAAGGTGCCAAAACAGCATTGTACATGGCAGACAGTTGGTGTGGAACCCCCACCTCTATTCAGGCTTGGTTTCTTTTGGCCTCCTTGATACCTCTCTTGAACCAGTCATTTTCCTTTGCCAATATGTTAACATTACAATCTGGTATACAAACATTAGCAAGGTTGCTCAGTATCCCGTATAGCACACGTGGTTATTCAATTATATAGAAAACCTCCCCTGTATATTCAGGGATGTTGATGAATATATTTAATTAGACCGCTTTGATTGGTGCTGAGTTTATTATCATGATAACAGAACTTGATGAAAACACATATACACATAAGTTACAAAATTAAAAATAAAAAGCAACAATGTATAAATATATAAATATGAAAGCTGGGATACAATCATTAGCCTATCAATAAATAATAGAGTCCAACTCCATGCTGTTATATTCTAATGCATGTGGCTGTTTAAAATGTCCTAGTGTTCTGGGCTAAAGCCTGAAGAAGCCCCGCCCACTTCACTCACAGGGGTGAAACGTACGTCGGACCAGTTTGTAGGTGTGAGATACTAGTGTCCAGTGTATCAGTTATATGGGCTTTGAGAACCTGGTGGTGGTGCCGTGAGTCCTGCGTGTTGGGAGGCTGCCTGCCCCATTCCTGTGGAGGTCAGAACGGCGTTTGGAGAGAGGTAGGCGCGCAGCCGAGATGAGGGAGGAGGCGGACCTACTATAACCGGAAGGACCTCGTATAGCAGCGAGAGACGCACAGAGGAGTGGAAAACTACTTAGCATGCAGGTACAATTGGCACCCACCAACCAAGGTATTTAGAGCTACTGATATCTTCTCAGGTGTACAATAGTCATGTGGCTTGGTATATATGAGCTTGGACTGTTATCGGACTACCGCATTTAGCCAAACATTTTAGCCCAGAACACTAGGACACTTTAAACAGCCACATGCATTAGAATATAACAGCATGGAGTTGGACTCTATGATTTATTGATTGTATCCCAGCTTTCATATTTATATATTTGTACGTTGTTGCTTTTTATTTTAAATTTTGTAACTTATGTGTATATGTGTTTTCATAGAAGTGGTAATCACAGTTCTGTTATCATGATAATAAACTCAGCACCAATCAAAGCGGTCTAATTAAATATATTCATCAACACCCCTGAGCATACAGGGGAGGTTATCTATATAATTGAATAACCACGTGTGCTATACGGGATACTGAGCAACCTTGCTAATGTTTGTATAATACGGGATACTGAGCAACCTTGCTAATGTTTGTATATTTGAAGTTTTTATCCTAAGCACCACCTTTTAAGAAGGTAGTTGGAATTCAGAACAGCCCCATGGAAAAATTGAGGGACTGCAGATGGTGTGCTCCAACCTCATTTAGATAAATAACATTACAATCTAGGCCATATGTTGATGCAGTTGCTGTTTGGTCTCCCCCACATACAAATCAGAGCACTCTTCACTGCACTGTGTATATGATGCCACTTTTCTTGTGTTTCGGTATTGGGTCTTTCGGATGTACCAATTGCTGCTTCAGTGTGTTGTTTGGTTTAAAGCAGACCGGGATACAGTGTTTTTTGAAAATACTTCTTAATTTCTCAAAGACCCCTGCTACATATGGGATGACCATGTTCTTTCTATAGAACTAAATGTATACAACGGATATACCATGACCTGGATGAATGAGAACCTTCACAAGCCAACCAGAAGAAGAATGAGATGAACCAGAAGAAGAACGAGAAGACACAGAAGAACAAGAAAACAAAACATATTTAGTAGAAATATCCCACTTCTATTAAAATAAAGCAAGCTTATCTAAAGCTGTCTCTCTTATCTTGTTCTGTAGAAGCTATGCCTTATACCTATGAGGCTTTTACAGCCTTAAGGTTCGTACACATGCACGATGTGCGTCCGAGCCACGACCCCCGACACCGAGCGCTACCCGCACGGAACGGCCATTTCGCCCAAGAATCGTCTGGTTGTGTGGGTTCGGTCAGAGACCGTTCGTCGATCTGGTGTCGGGGGTCTTGGCTCGGTGTACACATCAGACATGTGTATGAGCCTTAGCACTAACTGAGTGCAGAACAAGAGTGCCAGCTATAGACTGGTTCCTTATTTTTTGAGGCATCATGAGTACAACATAGGCCTCTGGTCTGCAGTCCAAAGTGCCAGTCAATAGATGGTAGGTAAAGCTATTAAGATAGAGAGGCTGCGGTCTCTCACTATGAAAATCTCACTTATAAGGTGCTTTAGCCCTGAGCCTGTCATAAAAAACAATCCGCTTCCAAGTAAATTAGCATTAACAGGTGTAGGACTCACCGCTCCTGAATAATGGTGCGGGTGCCTCCGGCCCCGATCCTCTCGCTTGATTCCAGATACAGGTAAGCATAAACGGGTCGTAGTACACTTTAGAAAATATGGTATACATCAACTCCGTGGAATTAAAAACAGAATTAATTTAGGAACTACTAACCATATGTTCCACTGACAGGCGGCTAACAAAAAACACCTTACGCGTTCCTGGTCCGGGTATGTCCACCCTAAAATCGAATTTTTAATATATGATTGCCCCTGTCCCCCCAGCCCCAACTGCTATATTTATACTTTTAGAAAGTGCCCCAAACTTTACTTACCTCCCCTCTTTCTTCCGCCGCACTGCCGGCCCTCTGCTTACGAGAAAATGCAAGCAGAGGGGCGGGACTGGCAGTTGCGTCTGTGATTGGCTGAGCGGCAGCCAATCACAGACGCAGCTGCCGGGAGTTCATTTCGGCAGGGGAAAGAGGGAAGGTAAGTAAAGTTTGGGGAGCTTTCTAAGCATATAAATAGAGCGGTTGGGGCTGGGGGGACAGGGGGAATCATATGGCTAAAGGAATTTACGCTAGGGGGAGGGAATCCTGAGAGGGAGGGGGAGAAGGGCTGCAGTACGCATGCCAAACTTCTCCCGGAGGCCAGGTAGGAGGCAGAGTCCTATAATGCTATCCTCCTGGTGGGCAGTTTTTGGGACTTTGGGGGGGCTACAGGAGACCCTTATGGAGCTGGGATGTGAGGTAAGGATTACACTACACTACATAATGGGGCCAGTAGTTGGGGGGATTATAGTTTTGGGGGTGGACATGCCCTTTAATTATAGGCTGAGAAGAAGCTGCACGAGGGGAAATGAGGGTAAATGACGTAAACAGGCTCCACCTGTGAGCCTGATACCTCCCCGATCTCGGGGAAACCTCCAAAACATTAAAAAGCAACATTGTTACAATCTATACAATAATTACAATATATACACAAAGATTCCTTAGATAGTTATACAATATTAAATATAAAATCAATAAATAGCCATTTATTATTTGCATATTAATATGGTATAGACAATGCTAATTCCTACAGTCTGAATGGAAAAACGTATTTAAAGGGAAAAGCATGGTCAATCAATAAAGCTAGTTATATCATACGCAAAATTTATACCTGATAGGATTCTAGTTTACAGATTAAAAATCCATTTGAACTCTGCTTTCCTAAGGAGTTTAAGTCTATCTTTGTTTCTCTTGTCTGGTTTCACTAGTTGGACCCCCTGTATTTTGAGATACTGGGTAAGACCATTATTACACATATTAAAGTGGCGTGCAACTAGACTCTTATGATTACTATTTTTTATATCGCGTATGTGTTCTCGTACTCAGTATTTTAGGGTTCTCGATGTGCATCCTATGTACTGTTTATTACCATAGGTGCATTTCAAAGCATATACTACATATGTAGAATTACAGTTTATGTAGTTTCTTAGGCCAAATTCTTTATTAGTGGCTGTGCTAGTGCAAATAGGGCTTTTATCTATATGGCTGCATGTGATGAATCAAAGCGATTGATGCATCAATGCTTCACCCCCAACATTGCATCAAAGCGATACCATATAGTCAATATTTAAGACTACAACGTAACTGCTCGACTGATATTAAATTTCACACAGCAGCGAAACATTTGACGCAGAGGTTTTTAAACAGAGGGTACAAAATATCTAGTTTGTTTCAATCCCTTAAAAAAGCCAGGACACAAGAGAGAGCCTCACTTATAAGAGCAAGTGGTAAAAACAAAAAAACAATACTATGAATAACTTTGATAGAGTGATTTTTTCCACCCTTTTCAGTCCACAATATAAACAGATAATCAAGATCATACAGAGGTATCTTCCCATATTAGACCAAGATCCAAGCTTAAAAGAAATCATTAAAAAAGGTTTAAAATTTTTCTCTAAAAGAGCAAAATCTATAAGAGATATCTTAGCCCCTAGCAATATAGAATCCATGAACTCTGTCAGTGATTCATGGTTAAAATATAGGGGTACATATCCCTGTGGAGCATCTAGATGCCATATAGATTTAAGCCCTATTTGCACCAGCATAGCCACCGATAAAGAATCTGGCCTAGGAAACTACATAAACTGTAATTCTACATACTGTATATACTCAAGTATAAACTGAGATTTTCAGGCTAAATAAATAGCCTGAAAATTGAATCTCGGTTTATACTCGAGTCAAAAACTTACCCGCTCCGTGTCCTCTGCTGGCTGACGTCACCACTTGGCGCAGGGAAGTGTGGCTGGCGCCGAGTAGTGAAGTCAGTCAGCAGCGGAATTCGGAGCACGCGCCTGAGGAAGCAGAGAAGAGGATCCAGAGCAGGGGAATCTGAACAGGTAGGAGAAGGCAACTGACCCCGAACTGTGGGGACTACGGGGGGGGGGGGGGGAAATGGAAATACAGTGATTACTGCAGTGGCAAGCATGCTGGGAGTTGTAGTTTTCAAACATCTGGAATGAAGCTTTAGTTGCCTTTTAAATGGGCAGAAGAATTCCCATACAGTAATAGCCAAATCCAGTATGGCTATTACTGTATGGGACTTCTGCTGTCCATTTAAAGAGCAAATAAAGCCTAAAAACTACAGAATTAGAAAGCAGTTGTGGTCCTATTTTCTACGTTCGGTTTCTACTCGAGTCAATCATTTTTACTTCTCTTTAAAGATAAAAATAGGTACCTCGGTTTATACTTGGGTCGGTTTATACTCGAGTATATATAGTATGTAGGATATTCTTTGAAATGCACCTATTGTAATAAACAGTACGTAGGATGCACGTCGAGAACCCTAAAATACTGTGTACGCAAACACATACATGATATAAAAAATTATAATCATAAGAGTCTAGTTGCACGCCACTTTAATATGTGTAATAATGGTCTTACCCAGTATCTCAAAGTACAGGGGGTCCAACTAGTGAAACCAGACAAGAGAAACAAAGATAGACTTAAAGGAACACTAAACCCATAAAAGGAACTATGTGCCATCCATTTCTATTATTCACAGGGAGGTGAGAACGCTTATTCTCACCTCCCTGTGAATAATAGGATGCTCGGGGGACCTGGAACTTACCTTCGCTCTGCTCCTCTCGCAGCCGCTTCTTCACTGAACAGCTGTTCTCTCCCGATCGCGCGCCCTATCTTTTGCATTGGCGCCTAAGATGACATGCGCCTAAGATAGGGCGCGCGGTTGGGACCGAGCGGCTTTCAGTGAAGGAGCGGCTGCGAAAGGAGTGGAGCGAAGGTAAGTTCCAGGTCCCCTGAGCGTCCTATTATTCACAGGGAGGTGAGAATAATAGAAACGGATGGCACATAGTTTTTTTTATGCAGTATGGGGAGTTTACAGTCCCTTTAAACTCCTTAGTTCAAATGGATTTTTAATCTGAATACTAGAATGCCATCAGGTATGAATTTTGCGTATGATACTAGCTATATTGATTGACCATGATTTTCCCTTTAAATACGTTTTTTTCCATTCAAACTGTAGGAATTAGCAGTGACTATACCATATTTAATATGCAAATAATAAATGGCTATTTATTGATTTTATATTGTATAATTATCTAAGGAATCTTTGTGTATATATTGTAATTATTGTATAGACTGTAACAATGTTGCTGTTTGACTTTTGAGAGGTTTCCCGAGATCGGGGAGGTATCAGGCTTGCAGGTGGAGCCTGTTTATGTTATTTCCCTTTTTAAAGGACCCTCGTGCAGCTACTTCTCAGCCTATGACCAGCAACGGTCCGAAACGCGTAAGGCGTTTTATGTTAGCCACCAGTGGAATATATGGTTAGAAGTTCCTAAATGAATGCTGTTTTTAATTCCACGAAGTTGATGTATGCCATATTTTCTGAAGTGTACCACAACCCCTGTTTATACTTACCTGTAATTTCCATGTTTCCTTAGTAGCTATTTAGTATATGTTATACCTTCTCTATTGAGCTACCATTGTGGTGATGCCTGGCATCATCCTACAAAGCAAAAGTTTATACCTAGTGTGCAGGAAAGGAAATTATCTTGATCTCTGAATCTCGGATGTCTTTTCGCATTTCGCTTTTTTGTATTTCACTTTTGAGAAGGATTACCAAAATGGATAAATGTCAATAAACATTTTTATTTTTATTTAAATAAGAATTGTAAGGGGGAAATTAATCCATTAAAGGTGCAAATAAACCATGCAGTTTCTTATCTTAAACTTAAATCTCTACTACATCTCTTGCATAATTTCCAAAAATGATGCGTCCCAAATCTCATCTTAGACCTACATTATTGTAGGAAAATCTGCAATTGTGCTTGATACTACACAGCCCTTTGTATGTGCATAAACATATACAGGGATTTGTAGTCAGTCTTCCAATCTTCCTTGCAGGCCTCTGTTGGTAGAGAAAAAAACAAACAAAAACATTCCAAATGTATAGGCCAAGAGTTCTAAACCCATCTTAGTAGATGGAAATAATCCACCCCAGCATGTTTGTAATTAGTGGCTAGAGGGCATGGTTGTGTGCCAAGCCACAAAACAATAAGAAATTTTGGGTGCTCATTGTTGCCACTGGTATTTCTAAAATATGAAAAACATGAGATAGCACATCTGCTATCATCTGCTATCTGCTAACAGCATGGCGCTATCAAGAGATTCCTTGACCCTGTATGGAGGACTACACTATGTACCCTTTAAACCATAAGTATTACCTTGCTATGTGATCTTACTGATGCACACATTGCCTTTAAATAATTTCTATAATGTAGCTCCCCCCTCCCAACCCTAATAACATGGTCTGTTTGTAAAAAAAAAAAAAAAACAAAAACAAGAGGAACCTTACTTACCAGCCTGGGATCCCACGGCTTCAGCCTCCAATGCACCTTCCAGGAATGGAGTTGCATTAGTGGCTTGGTCTGTGATTGGATGATAGTCAGCCAATCACAGATGCGGCTGCCAGCTATTGATGTAGCTGAGGGATCCTGGACCAGTAAGTAAGTTTCTTTTAACTTTGTTTACAAACTGACCATGCGTTTCGGGTTGGGAGGGGGGAGTTAAATTATACTAAAAGGGTTTAATTATGAACGAAGGGGCAGCGAAGATGGATCTGAATGGAGGGAGGGAGGGAGGGGAGGAATTGGCTCCACAGCGCATGCCTGCATCCCTCCCGGAGGCAAGAGAAGAGGAAGAAACCTTTTTACAGGACTGGCTTTTACAAGACAGGCTCCTACTCACTTTCCTGGACTTTACATAGACACTGCAGATGAACCATTTGGAGCAGAGGGAAAAGGTAAGGATTTTTTTAACACTATACTGTGTGGCCAGTGTGGGGTTAAATTTTAGTTTTGGGGGTGGACATGCCCTTTAAAGGTCATGTCTGCCCTCAGAATTGACATTTACCAGCTTAATAAGCACCCCCCCCAAACTGATTATTATATTTACCTTTATCATAGCCAAATCTAACCTTACTCACCCAACACAATCCCTCGACAGCTAGAAGATACCTCCTCTGTACGTTTAATTTACGTGCCACTCTGCAGCAGAGGAAGCTTCTTTGCAGCATCAGAAATGGCAGTAAGCAATTGGCCATGACCTAAGTGCCATTACTGCCAGACCCAGAAGATGCAGAGCTATGATGAGGGATTGTGCTGTGTAAGTAATGATAGAAGAGTCTTTAGGAAAGGTAAGTATAGTGAAAGGTGGGTATGTCGGGCTGTCATATTTGCCTTTAAGACCCATATGTGTTTGGAATCTACATGGTAAAAGGCTGGTTAGCATTCCATTAGAGGTGTGATCCAGGTTGCATTGCTTTCAGTGTGACATACAGTATGTATTTAATGCACTGAGCACTGTAGCATGTGGATTTCATTTCTGTTTGGGTCTTAAAGGCAAAGGTGGCAACTGTAGGGGTTCCCATTATATGGCTACATTTTTATTATGAAGGTGGACATGCCCTGTAAGTTAGGGTTTCCACCAGGCATTAAATACTATCTATATGTATAATGGGGGAATAGCTATGCCCATAGCCCCACCTATGCTTAGACTAAAAGGGTTTACCCTAGTTTAAGTCCAGTGTAGCCCTTAACACAGGCATCCCACCTCTCCCTGAAGTTCAGGGAGTCTCCCTGATATTAATGGCAGATCCCTGACTCTCTGAAATAATATATTATCTCCCTGAAATGTGTTGTTTTGAATGAGAGTGAGGGAGCACAATGATGTCAGAGTCTTTTAGTGGTTAACAAGTGACAAAAACACTTAATAGTGACATGACTTGTTGTATGCATGTGTGTCTGACAGTGTGTGTGTCTGTTGAGATGCATGTGTTTGTGTGCAAAAGTATCTGACTGTATACATGGATTGTGTTAATCTTGGGGTGGGGCTTTAGGTGGTGGGTATCCTCCCTGAAATGTGTGGGTACCCTCCCTGAAATGAGTTTTGGCAGGGTGGGATGTCTGTATAACATAAAGTTAAATCTGCCGTGGGGTCACTGTGCTGCCATGAAGTCTGTATTCACCGCTGGGTCACTTATAGACTTTTGTCCTCCAAGCAATTAATTTTAATGCTATGGAAGGGTTAAGGAAAAAAGGTAGAGGAGCACACTACTATAGTGAAAACTTCTTTATTCGTGCAAAAACATCAACGTACAACGTTTCGGGACTCTAGGCCCCTTCCTCAGGTACCTGAGGAAGGGGCCTAGAGTCCCGAAACGTTGTACGTTGATGTTTTTGCACGAATAAAGAAGTTTTCACTATAGTAGTGTGCTCCTCTACCTTTTTTCCTTGCTTGGATGTTGAAGCCCTGGAAGTAGGGGGCTGAGGGGATTGCACCTACCATCTTGTCTGGCCAAGGAGCCAACAGCAGTGTGCCATTGTGCATGTTTTGGAACTATGGAAGGGTTAAGTCTCTTTAGTTCAGTGCAATTATATATTTTTTTAAACAATGTCTGGATTTTGGCTCAGAATCTTGGAAAGGAAATTCAATGTTAAAGTCAGATCTGTCTTCCAAGTCTTGTCCCCCTTGTACATTATTAATGCTGTCTTTCACAAGGAGGGCTGTTTTTCTTTTCAATAGCTTTTCCCCCAAACTCTGACTGGAAACACTTTTCATGTAGTTGACCTATAGAATATCCTTTCAAACTAAATATCTGCCAGCTGCTTATTCTCAGAGTCCTGCCTTTAAGGGTTTGTGCTCTTTTAAGTAAACATTAGCAGTAATTTTTTTCTCTCTGTAAGACACACACAGGGTTATTCAATAAAAGTTCTTATCGTTAAAAATAGTGCTAATTTTGCCCCAGCCAATCAGATGTAAGGTTTCAAATGTTAAATAAGATCTGATTGGTTAGGGCAAAATTAGCACCATTTTAAACTATAAGAACTTTTATTGAATCTCCCTGACAGTATAATATTATGGCCAGAGAGATACTCGGTTTAAACAATTGGAAATATATTAAGACAGAACTCGTTATTTAAAGGGGAAGCACTATTATTATGTATCTCTACTTAAGAACCTATTTATATTTTAGTATCCAATTGAAATATCTTAACTTCCGCTCTTTAATGAATCCATCAGGAGCCAGGAGCGAAGAGAGGGAACTTTCCCAGTGTTCTTCTGACAGGTCTGAGGACTGAGCTTACACTGTATGCACGCATGTGCATATGCGTTGTACATGCGCATAAAGTGCGATCTCCATCGGCATCCTTTAAGCTAATATTACATTTACACAAAAAGATGTGGTGTTACACTGTTGCATGTATTGCTATTTTATTGTTTGTTTGAATGGAAGGAACAGAAGACACAGTGAGGGAGATTCAATAAATGTTCTTATCGTTTAAAGTGGTGCTAATATTGCCCCAACCAATCAGATCTTATTTAACATTTGAAAGCTAACATCTGATTGGTTGGGGCAAAATTAGCACCTTTTTAAACGATAAAAACTTTTATTGAATAACCCTGAGTGTGTACAAAGCAGTGTATTTTTTATAAATAAGTGTGCTATAGAGGGATTTTATAGCTTTCCATAAGGCTGACATATTGATGGACATTTTCGCTGCGACCAGCAGACTTCAGTCAAGTTGGATCAGTTGTGCCACTGTTTTTTTTTTTCAAACCATTAGAGTATCACTTGGTTTATTGATCGATATTCTGTCAATCTGCAAAATAGAGTCAAAATTAACCTGTGTGTACTGGGCCACGGTTCATTATCGCTAAGCAGAAATTTGCAGCTGTTACATCACACATAAGATGTTATAACCTAAAGAAATAGCAATCACACAGGGTTGGAAGGAGACTCCATGCAGTATTCCCCTGCAAAAAAATGTATTTCTGTGCTCTCAGCAACATGTTGTTTGCAGTGGAATACTGCGTGGAGTCTCCTTCCAACCCTGTTCGATTGCTGTAATTGTTGCCGGGACCAGCGCAATTTAGTGTGGGACACACAATCAAGATTACCTAAAGAAATAGTAAGACCTGTTTGTGATTTGTCTTTTAAGGGTTGTTTTGGCTAAGATGAAACAACAAATCTGGCAGTGTAATGTAGACCCTGCGCCAATAGATAAAATATAATGAACAGATTATAAAACTCCTAAGGAAAGAACTTTTATAGCCATTGGCAGACAGCACAATATTTAAAAAGGATATGACTCAACGTTATTGTCTAGTGTTGACAGATGACCAGTGCTATGGGACTGGAGAGTTAATGCAGATACTAACATAGTGCTACGATACAGGTACACAATCTATAATTCTTGTCTATAATGGAGCTCAATGGTAGTTTACCACCTTATTCTCATTATGTGAGATTGTTTATTAGCTGAATTACGATAAGTACAGTATGGTCCATAGGAACCAATGTTTCCAGTGAATTCTCAGCTATTCTGTCTACTGAAGATAAATAATAAGTGTAAATTTTGCAGATTTTTAAATTCATTGTTATGGTTTGGTGGCCCAGTCTGTGCTACTTGTATCTCGACTCAGCGTGTCATGGAAAAAATTTCCCTGGCCACAGTCTCCTATTTTCACAGCTGTAGCACAACCCTTACCCACTGTAGGAGTTCAGTACAGTCACAGGGAAACCCCTAGGTTACTGCATTCAGTCCTTGTCTTCACTGGGTGATTACTAAAGACCCCAAATATAAAAGGTAGTTAGGATTCTACTGGGGCCATTTGTCTTTGTTCTTGGTACTGGGTGACAGGGTCAAGCACAGGGTTTTCAGGGGGTGATTCCTGAATGGGTTACCACTGAACAAGCTCAGAAGGAGGTTCATGACAAATACATCCATGTATTCTAGTATATATGGATCATATAATATTATTATATACATTGTCAACTTGCCATGTGTATCATCAAAGTTGGCCAATTCAGATACCCTTTACGTTTGTTATAAAGCACATTAATTAAGGTTGGGTACACACAAACAGATTTTTCGTGCCAAATGACCGACATTTCTGTGTATTGTCACTTGGACCGAAAAAGTCGGCCCAAGCGACCGCTGCCACCAAACTCTGGTTTTGGTGGCAACAGAGAACAATGTGGGACACATGATCACCTGACCTGGATTGCATAAATGGGCAATCTGACATGTTGGTAAATCACCGCCATGCTTCACCCCATCCAACCACTCCATAGCGGTTGGATGGGGGCCTAAACGGTTGGATAGTCTGGCCGAAACATTTGTCTGTTAGTACTTAGCCTAATATCCTGTTTTACTGGGGAGATTCCAGGCACCAGTAATCCTCCCCTAAACACGCCGCTGAGGGTTTCTCAACCTTTTCCATAAGGTTCAAAGGGGGTACAACGTGGAATATGGTAAATAAAACCCTCTATTCACAGTGGATGGCAGGAGTGAATGGGTGTCTCTGTAGCATAGACTTTCCCAAGTGGATTACTACAGCAAGGCAGGTGTAATATCACAGACTACCAATATGTAGTCTGGGGCAGCAGTAAATGTGAAAATGTGTAATAAGAAGAGACATCGGAACAAATAAACACATTACGGAGTAATGGTGGCCATACACTAACTACTGATTATGCTGATTCAATGTTCAATTCAACATCAAAGTTGCAACAACCTCCTGGGAACGTCGTAAGGTAAAGAATGCGGCGTATGGTCTGAGAAACAGTTGCCCAAAGCTCAACGAGCTATGTTGTAAGGAATCATTCCATTTCATAACAGAGCAATAACTTTGGCCTAATGTGTAGTTGGCCAGATTGGCTGCCTAATCTTTAATATATTGGGCCCCTACATATATTAATTGGAATTGATCTCAGAAAATTCTTTAAGGAAAGGATCATAGGTCCCTGAGATCCTCCAATCCTTCTCTTGTAATCAAATCAATCAGTACAACTTGCCCATTCACATCTGAATACAGTCCTTTAGGATCCCATGGGAATTCTGCATGTGTGTGGCCAGTTAAATATGAAGGTAAGGCAGTTTAGGTTTGTTTTATCACATGAGAACATTTACTGCAATTACTGAAAATAACCATATGTATGCAAACAAGGTTGGTGTTATCTTAGGTCCTGACATTGCAGCCCGATCAATAATAACCTGAGCTAACATTCTGGTCAGATGTGCTTGGTGTGAGTGGTGATTTATGACGTTCAATCCCTGATGATTTTGTTGGAAAATGTAGTAAATCAGTGGTTCACACACAGAATCTACCAGACCAGATATCAGCCAGGGAATCTGCCCTTGTGTACTATGCCTAAATATTATGTTTAAACTGTGTAAACTTGGGTCTGGAATACTTCATTAAGAGCTTGTGACACATTGGCTGTTTACAGTACAATTCTCACATCATAATAAGGTTGACAACTCTGACACTTCACACACACACATTAGATAATTGTCATTGTCAATAAGTGATCTGTCCTGTGCTGTGGGAGACCTTGTGAGTGTCCCCCTCCCCATAGTGCAGTGATGGTCGCACTACAAGCGTTTTGGAGGGTAAACGTTTCACCAGAGGTGTTTCCTCTGGTGACACCTGAAGAACATTGTGTTCCGATATGTGGTCATCAATACATTTTTGAAATGATCTGGCTGTGTGCAGTGCCAGTCTCCCAACCAGTTTATCAGGGTCTGCATGCCAAGCATTTAACCAGTCTTTGTGCCAACTATTTTACCAGTGGTTATATACAAAGCATTTTACTAGTGTCAGTTGGTTAGTTATTTAAAAAGGTTTGAGGATCTAAGATTAGAAATACTGTTTGAATCTGATTGAATAGTTTTGCTAGGTGTATGGGTAAAGTATCTTTGTCAGTTTTAAAATAAATTTGGATGTTTTTATGGAAATGATTATTTGGTTTGCGGTGCCAATTTGTGTTTGTGGCGGTGTTGGGGGGCCCATGCCAATATTTTGCATCAGGGCCTATAAGTCTGTAGCTACGCCACTGTTCATTAATCCCCATGTCAGCCACATGTCACATGTACCACACCACTGCGCAGCATCCATGTCATCATAACACATTCATAAAGCGAATAACTTTATTGACAATGGAACTTTATTGACACTGAATCTGATTCATAATGTTTAATCAACTCTGATCGAAATGCAAATAGACTATAGTAGTTTACTAAAACAAAATCACTTTTATTCTCATTGGAAATAAAATGAAATAAAGCGGGATTTGAAAGCGGGAACAATTAACAAGCAGTGAGAATTAAAATGAAGGAAGAATGCCCTGACATTGACACACTTGAACTCTCCCTGGTATAAAGACCTCCCGTTGTCCTGTTATCACAGAGACAGGATGTTGTCTTTGTACAAACCATTGGTTTTAGCCATTAAGTCCCTTAGTGTATTAGTTCCGTACAGTCTGAGAAGCAATCTGGGGAGGCTCCTCTTGTTCATTCACCCCTGTGAAACTGCCAGTATAATTATTTTGTCTGTATAAGGCAATTACATTTCTCAGTAGGACAAAAGGGAAGGATTTTATCCCTTGTGTACAGATAAACTGGGGAAATGAATGGACTGAGAGTTTCTAATATCTAATTACATTGCCTTTAAGTTATCTAAATAAAAATCACATCGTTTTTTTTTGGGGGGGGGTTAGCTAAATTTGGATAAATAGAAATTCGATGTGCTTATATCTTCATAGAAATCAGCAATAGAAAACTGTGTCCAGTTGTCATTATTGTCATAAATGCGTCTCTGCCTTTCAAGCTTCATACACACGTGCAATTGGAGGTGCCGACCCATGATGTGTATGCACGGCCATGGACGAAGGACTCTCCTCTATGGGCCGCATGTTCAGTCCCGAAAAACTGTCGGCTACTTTTGCAGTGACTGAGTGTGCGGTTCTTAGAGGATCACATGATCGACAGTCTCGCCCAGCATATTTCGGCCCAATAGACATATATACTGAAATGTCAATCGGTCTGCCTGAATTATTGGATGGTGTGTACCCAGCTGAAGGGCTGACACATCCAGAGATCACAATGTTAACAGCAGCTGACTGTCTCCAACCTGTTTATTTGGAAGATGGTCATAGTGGTGTAATCTTTAAAAGGTGGTCCTTGTGCAAAATACCCGTGTGCCCGTTTCATGCAGACATTGCTTATGTGTCAATAAGAAACTCCCCTTTTAATTTCAGCCTCCTGTATAATAGTGGGAGAACAGAGGAGCTAATTATCGTACACATCTGTCTGAATTGACCTGATTATAATAATTAAATTAGCTGCAATTAGCACCAAATCGAATTTTCTTCTTTTCCGCTTAGCTTGCAGCACAGGCTCGGACTTTCAGAATTGACATGTAGTGGGTGGGGCTATAACAGTTTCTATGGGGAATAGTATGTTTTAGTTTGTGCAGGCAAGTGTAAAAAGTGAAACGTTTAGATACTCTAATGTAACAAGGAAGCTTAAAGAAATAGGCACTTAGGGCCATATTTACTGTATTAAAGGAGAACTGTATGCTCAATTACTGCCCCCCCCAAACAACTCTCCATCCCTACATAGTACTCAGGGTGAGGACCTAACCTCAAGGTCAACCCTGGGTTTGCCTTAAGCTGTGTACACATATTCCAGATGAAGGGCCAATCTGACGGGATCGGCCCTTTATCGGTAAAGTGTGTACAGCCAAAACAATTATTTTCGATACCAACGAGCCCTCCATTAGGAAATGGTAGTTTGAAAATAATTTTTCTTGGGCGTCCAAGGGCAGACCATCCACCGAGCACTCATACATGGGCGTTCCGCCTGAGCAAAATTTTGAATGCGTACAGAGCTTTAAGATACATTGACACTAACCACAGCGGTAATGCAGGGGAACATCACAATTGCGGTGTAGTGCGATGTACCCCTGTGTCACTGCTATGCTGTAAACACATTACACCACAGCAGCCAAGTGTGAACGTTACAGTTTACTTACATTGCCTATGCGTTTTAGTGTGATTTCCCCGCATAACATCTCACCAAAACAATGGTGTGAATGAAGCCCGAGTCTGAGGAAATAGTAAATATTTTTGTTCTTAATTCAAGTATTTATACAGCAGCACACTTTGGTTCCCGGCTAGAGCACCATCACAACCACCATACTATCACACCACCATCACCACCATACTATCACACCACCATGCTACCATAGCGGCGTTAGCTCTGGGCATTTTACTGTTAGTGGTGGTGCGAGAAGGAATAACAGTTGAAATACCTTTGGCACCTGCGCGTCCAAATGTTTTATGGATGGGCCCTAAAGGTGCCCATATATTAGTACTTACCCCCCAACCGATCCGCGACATTCAATCAATATTCCTGGAACTGTCTTTCCCATTCTACTTCGCGACCGACAAACAACCGCGAGGTTCCGTCTGGCCCATTTATTTTCCGATCGTATGTCGGTGCAAAGAAGAACGAGAAATGTAGTTCCGAAAATATTGGTTCAATGTTGCAGATTGCTCAGCAGGTAAACATCAAACAAGGATTCCTGTGGTGAATAACTGGGTGCAGTTAAATCGAAATGTAGAATCAAAACAATCAAACCAGTAGGTTCCATATAACGGCTGACCACTGTATATTGTCTTATCGTGGCCTATGTCTCAGATGGCAGTTAATTCTATAGATAACCCCCGCAGTTTCCCTGCCCTATTCTAATTAAAAACAGCCAGAGGGCTTGTTCACAGTGCCCATAGAAATGAATGGCGCCGTTCGCATTAAAGCATTGCAATGTAGTGCATTATGTACAACATGCATGCAGCATTTTGGTGCGTTGGAAATAATGGCACATGTTGTGCGTTAACGCAGAGGAACAATGCACGCAATCGCAAATGTGATGGTCCGCTGCACTCTAGTGTGAACGAGCTCTGAGATGATGGGATCCATCACTGCAATGTGTTTTATATTTTCTACCTTCAATTCTTTATCATTTAACCCCTTCTGTAATTCCTCTTCTAATCTCTGCTACACGTATTGTTTCACTCTCTAATAAACAGGATCCTAAATTATCCCTGTGCCAGACAACTACCTGGCTTATATTTCCTCTCTAGTGTCCCTATATGTTCCCGTCCGCACCATTCGATCATCACAGAACCAGCTCCTGTACAGATCCCCCCCTCATACTGCTTCCTCTTATCTTAAACCTCCCTCTCCTGTGGCTCCCACCCACTGGAATTCTATTCCCCTCACTCTTCATCAAGAAATACCTTACATCATACCTATCAGGTAACCAGCACGGAATATGATTGTTTTAATCTGCACCGCATAACGCCGACTTTTCCAATCAATGGCTCAAGTGGTTTTTCAAAGATCAGGCCAGGAGGTGGGAGGTTTTGAGCTGTTCTTCCTATTGGAGTTCCAATCGTTGCACTTGATCAGAAATCCGATCGGAAGAACATATGGCAGTGTACAGCCAGCTTAAGTCTCACTAGTAATTACTGCACCCTTTCCTTTGAATCTGTATGTTACCCTCCTAACTAGAATTGCCTCATTCCATGTCCCTTGGCCCACTAGGCTCTAGCATCTACTGGGCTGGTCCTTTCTTAGAACATAAAACCTATTGGTCCATTCACTGGGCAGGAAAAAGAAACTCCTAACAATATCCCCAGTGATTGGTTTAGTGTCAACACCTGCCTAAAATTGGAGTGTTTGTTGAAGTTCTTACTTAACACGTTTGCTGCTGGCAACACCTTCCAGATGAGGACCATCAGAAACAAGAATAAATAAACATCACTGATTGTACATTAGAATTTCTATGGTTGGATGAACATTTGACCAACATCGCTCTGCCGGAATCTACTTCTAAAATATCGGTTGTGATGGATAATCGGCAGTCAGACTACAAACAAAGAGATGGGACCCGGTGTCCCAGCAGACCAGTCCAACACTGGTTATAGTTACAAAACTGATTGACTAGCTAAAGTTTTAGAAGCAGTAAAGGTGTATTGGATTACTTGCATGTCAATCAAAAAATTTCCACCTCTAAAAATCTGTATCAAGGCCTCATCCACACAACAATGCATGGTAACACGCAATTGCAATGACGCTGGTTTCACATGTTTAAGGCTGAGACCCCACTACAACACACCAAAGTGCACACTTAATGGCAAGTGTTATCCTGCGCAATTGAGTGTGTGATTCTGGTGTGTTGTCACACGTTGTTCTGCGCTTGCGCATGTGATTTGCTATTTAACATTATGGATACGTATGTTTCCAATGTCTCCAATTATGATCACAAAATGGAAATAGATGCAAATTGGATGCATTGGAAATCGCGCAAACTTTTGTGTTCCTGCGATTTCAATACTAACCAAAATCGCATGCGCAATCGCAAGTGAAATCGGGTGCGCAAACACATGAAAAACGCATTAGTGTGGCCTAGCCCTTCACTAGGTGTTTTTGCTGCAGTTCTGCATGCTATTTGCAGGAAAAATGGTGATCTGAAAACAGATCGCATTGGATCGCATACAGTGTGCCCACCATCAGTGAAAAGCACTAGCATGCGATTCTCACCTGCTAATGGATTATATTGCACATAATGGGTTTGGAATTTGGCACATAATTGTTAACACACAGGTTATTGTTTTATCATAATCGGAATTTCACTCCCAAGTGTTCAGTAATTGGTAGGTCTGTCTGACCGTGTCTGTTTATATAATTTGGTTCCAAACACATGACAATAATAAGCTGCCATCTTCCAATGGTATCTGTGCTCCAGCTGTAATTTTAATCCCCCTTTTCCCATCAGGCAATATGACATTGCTAAATCTTTTGATGTGTAAAAAAAAGGAAGTCTTTATTGAAGGAATATACACCCTGCAATACACAAAATGCTCCTTTTGGATAAGGAAGGATGTGACACTATGCGGATTTCAGAACTGGTCTTTTTGTTGCTTTGTAGAACAATAAGCTGGTGTCACCTTAATGTGATCATGCATTGTCATTGTAATAGGTTCCAATTCCCTCCACAGCCTCACCCTGTTTCCTTCCCTTAGCAAAATCCCTGTAGGTCTAGTTACTGATGACTAAATACTGTATTTCCCAGAATGCCATGCGTTACAGGACTGCTCTCAATAGGATAACAATCTGGGTACCATTTAGCTGGAGTAGGGTAACTGAACTTTAGGTGGGTCCTTTATTGGGTTTGTGGACTTGGTCCTTGAGATCTGCATATTTAAACATTTTATTGTGTATACCATGCAGATACAGACACAGCAGCTCAGACTACCCGTCTGGGTGATTAAGGATATAGGACAATGACACATACTGGTAGTCATTAGATAAACTTGCATTATTTCCCTGGAACATAATTTCAACCTTTCACAGAATTAAACATAACAAAGCTAAAACAGTAAAAAAAGATCCACCAGGTCAGTCGGTCAACGATCCCCGACCGAACGTCCGTTATGGCTGATAAAGTGCCTACACATGGGCTGATTATCAGGTGAAACATTCGTTCATACACATTGTACATTGTGATCACACATGTGTACGAACCTTAAACAGTGTTGATAATTTGTGTCTATTTGCCTTTTTTGTTAAGCCTGTAAAGATGAAAGACCATATGCAGCTGACACATGACAGATGAATGGCCATTTCAGGTGATGATCACATGTGTGTGGGCTCTCAATGGGGCATTGTTTGTTGGGCCACCAGCTCCTGGCTGGCAGAATCGTACATCTGCACAGGCCTTTAGGCGCTTTCAAGGTATACTGCCCTAAGCTGGGAGTATTAATCTACCTAAAGCTAGCCATACACATGGCCAATATTGTGACTGTGTAGGAATGCACAAATTCATAATCAGATTCCCATGCTAGATTAATTCTAGCCACAGAATTGCTGCTTCCAGGGAGAAAAATCTTCTCAGGGTGCAGAAATGCTGTACAACAGAAGTCAATGGTGGCATGTTCCTGATCTTGGAAGTGTACCGCCATTGACTTCTATTGTGAGGGGAGCAGCACCGGAGGAAATCTCCCCCTCGTGGTGTGACTGGCTAACCAGGCCATACACCAACTAGATGTTTAATCGTCATATCAATCTAATATCTAGTACTGACTTTTCCACTGGTGCAGTGCGTTTGGGTTACACAAACATTAGCAATTTCTTAACCAAATTGTTCAGACTCAGACACTGATTGGACCTGTCAGTAAATGTCAGTAACACAGTGTTTATAGCTGAGAGATACCGATTGGTTTAATGATTAGTATTTTGTTAGTAGGGAGATTAAAATCGGCCCAGGTGTACTAGGCCGTAAGTTTGGTTTAAAACTATTCCACATACATACAGAATGTGAGCAAAATCTTTCATTATGTCTGTGAGGCAGCGTATTATGATCGCCTATCCGACAGTCTGCAGATCCTCTCTGATATGGATCTGTCCATAATAACATTAGAATGTTTCTGAGCCTGGGGGGAAATTAAAGAGATATAAAGGATTTAGTGGGTAGTGATTTATGTGCAGTATGTATATCAGGAAACCAGGATAAAATATATTTTTAAACAGGTGTTACCATGTTATTTCCTTATATTTTCCCAAATGGAATTAAACACTGTCCATAGTTATCCATAAAACGCATTGAATCTGTGTGGCAGGTAGTTGGAGAATCACAGATGTCCAGCAGTTTCCTAAGCTCAACTACATTAAAGGTGAGGAATCTCTCAGACGTGGAAAGATCAGGAAGAAACCAATAAACAAACTGTATTGTTCTTAATGAATTGGTCGGTATTATCTCTCTTTAATATGCAACAAGTTCTTGCAATAGGGAAAGGCTGACGCTTTCAGCTGCATTTTGGTCTATTCACCTGTTAATTGTCTCATGGTCCATTGTCTTAAGTTCGTAGCCAGTCGCTGGGTTTAAGTTTTCATCTGAAAGGGGTTTGACAGGTGTTTGCCATTTACCATTCAATACTCACATCTCTAAAAATGTCCTGAATGATCAAAGACAAAATAATGAATCTATCACACTGGACATTATATAAATGTATATGAGACTATTCTCTATGTTCCTTCACTATTGCTCTATGGGGTTTCCAGATCACCTGCTGATTGTAGAACGCTCTTAATAAATGCAGTTAGCAGGGCTGCACTGATTGCATTAAAACTGCATTACTGCTGACTCAGCCTTGCTGCATGTGATTTTAATAGGTGTCTGATTTTGCAGCTGATCCCATTGGTTGCTAATGTGTCTTTCACTTAATAAATACAGAACAGATCTCCAAAGATGTGGAGAGGTTGTTGGATGTGTACAACTGAATTGTGGCAAATGGCACTATGTTTCCGGTTCTAGGACCCGCTGCAGTGTGGCCTCAGACATAGTGCGCATTGTTGTGCAAAAAATGCAAATTGCATGCACTTTGGTTTTCGGATCGCTGCTGCAGCACACCAAGAGTGGCCACAACAATTATGTTAAAATGTGGCAGTGTGGCCTAGCCCTATGTCTGTGGCCAGGTTTAAAAATGTTGTTTAGACTAAGTACCCACGGGCTGATATTTTGGCCGCATGGACTGTATTTCAGTTGATCAGGTTGAAATATCATCAGTGCTAGGTACATATGGGCAGATATATGGCCACAGTCACATGTGTATGGGCACCGTAAGACATTCTAATTAAAAGCCCACACAAAGGCCTTTCAACACACACTTAGCCTTTTGTGCTTCTCTGTGGAAGCGAACAGCAGACACCCTAATCTATGGCTGTGTAAATGAAGATTAGATCAGTCTGAGAGGCTGCAAGTCCTTGAACATAAAAATGAAACTTTACATAAGATAAGGCAGCCTGGATGGTAATGTTTCATTTCTTTATCTGGAACACATGCAGCTCAGTCTGATGATGACTACAATGGAATTTAGGATTTTCTACTGCATTGAGTATAAAGCTGGGACCGACAGTCATTTGTTCCGGCGAGTGTTTGCTCGCAGTGAACGCTCGGTCGAGACAAATATTGGACCCATGTGTACCCAGCCTAAGATTTATCCTGCAGATGCTGATGAAGCTGGAGGCCCAATGTGCTGCGGCATATGGAAAGACACTGTCATAGCAGCTCCATTGTAATTGCTTGTCGATTTTGAATGATTTTCATTGAGTTTTGTCCCTCTAAAATAACTATGGGATGGGATTCGTATAGTGATGAGTTCCGGTTTCGAAACAAATCTGGTTTTAATTCGGAACTGCGGGTTTATAAAAAATTGCAATTGAATATTAAAAAAATCTTCAGATTTCCGCAGAATCACTGTAGGAAGAAATCCCGCCAGTTTCGCTCATCTCTATAACTTGTGTGTAGGGAAACATTAGCAAATGATCCACATGCCAATGTGGGTCTGGATGTGCCATAATAGTGGCAGATTGCCAACTGGTGTGACATCACCGTTGTATGTTGAATGAATTACTATAGAATGCTAGAAGGCTGTGGCAATTCTCATAAGCAACCTAGCATTAAAAACATCCTTATTCCCTCCTGTCTGACAGGATATTACATCATTTCACCAGGATAATACATATACGGATTAAAAAAACAATATAGATTATGATATACCTCTGCTGCTAATGATAAGGATATTTCATTAACAAGCAGCTCCTGTTATGTTGCAACCATTAGATCCACAAAGTCACAAACTCTTCATGTGACATAAGGCAAACAGTTACTTGCTTTGAACTTGCCTGTTTGCTTGATAATATCTGTATAACTGTAAACAGACCATTTACAGTTACAGTTAACTTAGAAACGTTCTGTCTCTTTTAAGTCACATAATAAAACTTTTTAAATAGATTCCTTGTTGACTTGAAAATGGATCACAGGGAATTTCATATTACTTGACTCTGATATCATTATTGCATCATTTTTTTAATTATATAACCCTACTATTATATAATATTAACTGTTTATTGTCTGATTGCATGGAATATTGGTGTTTTTTGATATACAGGTATCAAGGTGCAAGCGCAGGATTTTCAAGGGGGGATTCCTAAATGGGTTACCACTGAACAAGCCTAGAAGGAGGTTCACGACAAATACATCCATGTTTTCTATTAAACTAGCAAACCCTGCCTTTTCCATGCATGGAAGTCAAGCAGGAGGCGCTCGACCGGCATCTGCTCCTGTGATTGGCTAAGGCCATAGCCAATCACAGGAGCGTGCGCCGGTTGAGCCCCCCTTGCTTGACTTCCGTGCACGGAAAAGGAACGGGAGTTAAGCAGAAGGTGTCGGGGAACTGAAGGCTGGTAAGTACATTTGAGGGACCTGTCATTGCAATAAACCCCGCAAGGTCGAGGTTTATAGCCATTTCCAGCCGCAAAATTTAGTTTAGGGGATGGACATACCGTTGGTGCTAATTTTGCTTTAACCAATCAGGAGTTATTTACCATTTTAAAGTTATGGGTTGAAAGAGGGTTTCCAAGGCCCCAAGCAGACCTTCCTTTGACACTGGCCTATTGTCTGCACACCCAGGGGTGAGAGCCAAGCATTTAAGGTACCCCTCTTCGTAAAGAAATGAGGAGTTTTTCTTGTACTTTAAGATATACATAGCCCAAACCCACAAACCTAGCATATTTGGTGGAAGAGTGGGAATAGAAGGAGTTATATTCTTAACCAAGGTGGGAGGGGCACTTCTTCCTGACATCAGTCTGGGGGACACCTGAAACCAATTAACAATCAAAGCCTTTATTATATTAAGATATACTGATGCAGGGGTTTGTGAGAAGGGAAGTATAGATCATTTAACCACTTTTGATGTCACCAAACAAACCTCTGCCACTTCATAGGGATTTTTGAAGAACATGACAAATTGCAGAACTCCATCAATATCACTGTCCTTGCTGTGCAAATGTTAATTTGTCAAGGACTCCGTACCCTGCACTGTTCTTTGTATGCAGACCTGGAGCTCAGACACCGCCTGGGGAAATTGGCCTTTGACACTATTTATTACTATTTGACACTATTGAATTTTTCCCTTCTGAGTTCTAATGCACAACAGCAGTAAATTAAAGGGGGGAAAAGACCTTATTTAAAAAAAACCTTCTGAATATAATTTTACTTTCTGTACTATATTTACTATATTATTATGTACAGGATTATGTGCCCCTTACAGTGTGGCATAATACAAGGATAATATAATATAATACAAGGATAATATAAATGGATGAGACTGCCTCAGTCTCTCGCAGATTGAATTCCATCTGCATACCCCAAACATTCCCTTTCATAGTACAGAGCTGCAGAGGGAGGATAATGAAGTGAACCTGATCTTAGCACATCTCTGTGCAATGGATTTCTCAATAGTGTCCCTATCTGAACGTGAATGAAACCTCCGGGCAGATCAATCCACATATGACTGAAATCCAGTGTGTGAGACTCCGTACTTTATAAGGAAGTAAGTTAAGCCCCCATACCCAGGAGCAACTTTTTGAGCAATCCAATCGAATTTATCAGATCACTTGAAAAGTCGAAAACCGTTAACGGCTTTTCCGATCGACTGCTCGACAGTTTCGAGCAGTTTAGCGAAAATAAAAAGATCAAGCCACGCAGAAAATTCTCGATCGGAAATCCAATATGAAGATAATCTTACTGTGAAACAAGGTGAGGTGAAAAAAGGGCGAACACATCCTTTAACGGGTCAAGTTAACCCATTTATAATATAAGGTGAGTGAAAAAGGGCGAACACATCCTTTAACGGGTCAAGTTAACCCATTTATAATATAAGGTGAGTGAAAAAGGGCGTACACATCCTTTAACGGGTCAAGTTAACCCATTAATATAATATGGTGAGTGAAAAAGGCGTACACATCCTTTAACGGGTCAAGTTAACCCATTTATAATATAAGGTGAGTGAAAAAGGGCGAACACATCCTTTAACGGGTCAAGTTAACCCATTTATAATATAAACATAGAAAAGATAATCAATGCACATTCCTAGGCCCCTGGAGCCTGTTATATGGATCCAGTGTGTAAGAATGAGAAATGCAAAAGTTTGCTAATCGTAATTGAAGTAAAAGAAATTGAAAAGGTTTAGACGTTAGGACCTTCCAGACTGGGGTTACCTTGACGTGGTTGGAAGGCTTTTCATTCATGTGATCACAGTAATGTATACTAAAACCCCTTGTTTATAAAGTATGCCAGTGTGCAGATAATGATATTGTATGGGGCCTAGGAATGTGCATTGATTATCTTTTCTATGTTTGTATAAATGTTTTGACCAGATCATCAGTAGCACTTCCGCTAAATGTAGTTGTAAATTAGCCTAATTGGAGTGCTTCCACAATTCTTGTATTGTATGCATTTATAATATAAGGTGAGTGAAAAAGGGCGAACTCATCCTTTAACGGGTCAAGTTAACCCATTTATAATATAAGGTGAGTGAAAAAGGGCGAACTCATCCTTAACGGGTCAAGTACCCATTTATAAATAGGTGAGGTGAAAAGGGCATACACATCCTTAACGGGTCAAGTTAACCCATTATAATATAAGGTGAGTGAAAAAGGGCGTACACATCCTTTAAGGGCATGTTAACCCATTTATAATATAAGGTGAGGGAAAAAAGGACACACATCCTTTAACGGGTCAAGTTAACCCATTTATATATAATGTGAGTGAAAGGGTACACATCATTAACGGGTCAAGTTAACCCATTTATAATATAGGTGAGTGAAAAAAGGGCGAACACATCTTTAAAGGGTCAAGTTAACTCATTCATAATATAAGGTGAGTGAAAAAGGGCATACACATCTTAAAGGGTCAAGTTAACCCATTCTATAATATAAGGTGAGTGAAAAAGGGCGAACACATCCTTTAACGGGTCAAGTAACCCATTTATAATATAAGGTGAGTGAAAAAGGGCGAACACATCCTTTAACGGATCAAGTTAACCCATTTATAATAAGGTGAGTGAAAAAGGGCGTACACATCATTTAACGGGTCAAGTTAACCCATTATAATATAAGGTGAGTGAAAAAAGGGTGAACATCCTTTAACTGGTCAAGTAACCCATTTATATATAAGGTGAGTGAAAAAGGGTGAACACATCCTTTAACGGGTCAAGTTAACCCATTTATAATATAAGGTGAGTGAAAAAGGGCGAACACATCCTTTAACGGATCAAGTTAACCCATTTATAATATAAGGTGAGTGAAAAAGGGCGTAAACATCATTTAACGGGTCAAGTTAACCCATTTATAATATAAGGTGAGTGAAAAAAGGGCGAACACATCCTTTAACGGGTCAAGTTAACTCATTCATAATATAAGGTGAGTGAAAAAGGGCATACACATCCATTAACGGGTCAAGTTAACCCATTCATAATATAAGGTGAGTGAAAAAGGGCGAACACATCCTTTAACGGGTCAAGTTAACCCATTTATAATATAAGGTGAGTGAAAAAGGGGCGTACACATCCTTAACGGGTCAAGTTAACCCATTTATAATATAAGGTGAGTGAAAAAGGGCGTACACATCCTTTAACGGGTCAAGTTAACCCATTTATAATATAAGGTGAGATTGTTAAAAAAAGAAAAAAAACTGTACTGCTACATGCAGAAAGAAAACACACATAAAAATGTACACCTGCGTTTTATGTTCTCTTGCGTGAACGTGGCCCTAGATCATCAATCTCAGTAATTCACATGATCACATCTAAAGCTGCTTGCTTTAGTACATGAAGGTAGATCCACATTGTATCCAAGGGTAGACTGTCATAGCCTACTGCTTTATTAGTTGTTGAAACTCCACTATTTATGTATCACTAACTATATCTCTCACCCCACACCTCTATAATGAGTTCCCCCAAGAGGTTGTAATTATTGTTCATATGGGGGATTGCAGCCAAAGCCAGACCCCAGTGCCTCATTTGGGATGTTTTGATCCCTCCTGTCTGCCAGGATATTGTTTTCACTTGGGTAAATTCACGGTGATTAAAGCCCTTTAAGTCTCACAAATTATGTTCCACTACAACCAGGAGTTTTGTGGCACATGGAAGAGATTACCTCTTTAAAAAGGCAGACTTGTGTGTTGTTATTTTAAATCCCTATATACTACAATACTCAATATAATGTAAAACATGTTGAAGGACTGTCCATGTGCCGTTGTCCTATTGATCTTTTCCCAGGAACAGATTTCTTATATTGGTCCCAAAATCATCCAAATGAGTCATCATGGCCCAGAGCATTGCTGCATGATCAAGGAGAAATAACTATGAAGAAAGATGGACGAAAAATGATATTGATATATTGACCAGTAACATCTTCTTCATATTCCCCTTATTTGAATTTCATGTGTTCAGACTATTCTGAGATTTCTTGTTTATTTCTTACCCAGCAATATAAGGCACTGCATAGTGCGACACTAAATAATTAAAAAAACTTAACCTAAAACCCATTTATATATAAAGTAGAGAGGAACGAAGCTGGCAAATCACTTTACGTCAGTTCCAAAAATCCAATTCAAACCCAACCCAACAGTATCAGGGCTTTATCAGCACTGTGTGGGGGTGCTTTCCCAAATGAGCGAGCGGCCATTGAACGTTCACGTCGGCTGAGCAGTCATTCGGGAAAGGCCGTAAATTTTACTCGGCTGTGGTAGTTTCCCTACAGAGGGAGTTGGCTGTGGACAAGGGAAACACACAGTCCTCCCCATGCTGTGTATAGGGAGAACATTCGGGACTGTGTGTATCTTGATCTTTGAAAAATGACATATAGGATCTTGCAGATCATCTGTCATCTTTCAAAAATCTTAAAGATCCATGGATTTTCGAAACCTGGATTCATCACTAATTTAATGTATAACACAGATTGTATGAGGTTTAGAAATGTTAATTAATCTTCCCTACAGAAGATGAAGAAATGTCTCGGTTACTTTCTTTAAACCAATCCAGTTGGTCACATTCTTGTATTATAGCGAATCAGACAAAATCTAAACTGTTCATAATATCTAACCAGTAGCTTTCCCCCATTCTTAATTATTGGTCACTGGGGGGAAAAACATAGACTGGCTGCACATGTGGCTACCAGACTGTAGTATGAAATGTTAATCAATCTCTTGTTGTTAAACAACAGGAGACACCAGTAAATGGCTCCTGTTGGCTGCTCTGTTTTGAAAAATTGTCTACAATGGTAGCCTTATATTAAACTATAACTAAATAATCAGCATTTACTTTGATGTGTTTTTGCTGCTGCATGCCATCAATACAGTACTTGTTTTGCTGATACAATTGCCCATAAGTTAAGTTTAGCTGTATCTTGTAGCGCAAAACGTCATGGGACATTGTATAAGGCGTAAGAGGAGTGCAATGAGAAGAATCTTACATTGCAGCAAACCAATTACGGACGTAACCATGTATTGCATTGTGGGAAAGCTGCAAGTTAAGAAGCTTGTCTTAGGGATATTAACAGACATGTAACAAAAGTTCTTATTGTTAAAAACGGTGAAAACGTATAGGGAGAACGTTGGGGACCGTGTGTAGGCACACTTTAGCAAGATGACAGATCTTATAGATTGGTACAGTGTGTTCCCAGCTTTAGGCCTAACTCACACAGAGAAATCTGAGGAATTTAGGCTGTGTATCCACCAGACGATTGTTAAACCTGATTGTTGGTCTGTCTGATGTATGTACGTATGTATGTATGTATTTTATTTCTTATATAGCGCTACATATTCTGCAGCGCTTTACAATTATTTACTCAATTCACATCAGGCCCTGCCCCAAAGAGCTTACAATCTAATCACTTTATGTACACATACAACATCAGTATGTCTTTATGATTGTGGGGGAAACCGGAGTGCCCGGAGGAAACCCATGCAAGCACGGGGAGAACATACAAACTCCTTGCAGATGTGTCCAAGGGTGGAATCGAACTCAGGACCTCAGCGCTGCATGGCATCAGTGCTAACTACTGAGCCACCGTGCTGCCCGTCAATGTGAATTAAAGTGGTGTTGCATATTTTAGCACAATGAAATGCATGGCCCATTTAACACCACATGATTGGGTCAACATTTCCACTGTCTGAAATATGGTGAACTGGGTTGATCACTGTGTGCCCTCCGTGACTTTTCCTTAGACTACACAAATAGTGCCAATAAAATGTATGAAGTCAACTCTCATAGACTATTATAGACATAGGTTACATTCAGTGCTTTGTCCACTCTAAACTTCAAAACATTTAATGAAAGAAGATTGTCATTTTCAATCTAAAAATCTGTTCAGTTGGAAAATGTGTTTGCTTCACATTAATAAATAATCACAGTATATGATTGTATATACACTGCATACGTCTCACTCCAGCACTTATACCCATTCCATTGTATCTGTATGTTACCCACTTAGTAACATACATAGTAACATACATAGTAATTAAGGTTGAATAAAGACATTCGTCCATCAAGTCCAACCTATCTTTTTTTTTTTTTTTTTTTTTAACCCTACCTAACAGTTGATCCAGAGGAAGGCAAAAAACCCCAGCTAAAAAAGGGGGGGAAAAATTCCTTCCTGACTCCAAACGGCAATCGGAAAGTATCCCTGGATCAACCAGATCTATATGCATTAATACCAGTAATTCTCAATATTTTTTAGTTTTAGAAACTTATCCAGGCCTTTTTTAAAGTTATTCAATGAACTTGCCATTACCACCTCCGCTGGAAGACAGTTCCACAGTTTCACCGTTCTCACTGTAAAGAAACCTCTCCTAACCTGAAGATGAAACTTCTTTTCTTCCAACCTTAAAGAATGTCCACGAGTCCTCTGATATGACCTATTAGTGAACAAGGCAACCAGAAGAGTTCACTGTATGGGCCATTAATATATTTGTATAAGGTTATCATGTCCCCCCGCAACCGCCGCTTCTCCAATGTAACAGCCCTAACTTGTCTAACTGCCTGCATATTCAAGCCCCTCCATTCCCCTTATTAATTTAGTTGCCCTTCTCTGAACTGCCTCAATTTCCAAGATGTCCCTTTTGTATATGGGATTCCAAAACTGCACCGCATATTCCAAATGGGCCTTACCAGTGCCTTGTAAGAGGGAGAAATAATATTTTTCTCTCTTGATTCCATTCCCCTCTTTATACAGACAATATCTTGCTAGCTCTAGCTGTTGCTACCTGGCATTGTTTGCTACAGCTAGTCTGTTATCTACCAGAACCCCAAAATCTTTTCCATTTCGATGCACTTAACACAGAGTTATTTATGGTGTAGGTGGCACAGGGATATTAAATCCCAAATGCTCACCTTACATTTATCAACATTGAATCTCATCTGCCATTCTGCTGCCCATTTTGATAATCATCTAGGTCTGCTTGCAGCACTTGCACATCATTGGAAGTTTCCAAAGCTCTGCATAATTAGTGTCATCAGCAAACACAGAGACCTTGCTCTCAATGCCCCTTCTAAGTCATTTATAAACAGATTAAACAGAAGCGCCCCAGTACAGAAACCCTGAGGAACTCCGCTTAAACTTTAGCCCACATAGATGTAGCTCCATTAACCACCACTCTCTGTTTGCGGTCCAATAACCAGTTCTCTATCCATGAACAAATGTTTTCTTCAAGGCCAACAGTCCTCAGTTTATACATTAGTCGCCTAGTGGCACAGTATCAAAGGCTTTTGCAAATCCAATATACCACATCCACAGCTGTGCCTGAATCTAACTTCTTACTCACTTCTCATAAAAACCAATTAAATTTGTCTGGCATGATCTATTTCTCATAAATCCATGCTGACTACTAACTAATAAGATGATCCTGGAGACAAAGTCAAGGTATAGATCCCTTAACAAAGTTTCCATCACCTTCCCTACCACTGATGTTAGGCTTACAGGTCTATAGTTACCACTGTGAACGACTACCTTTTTGAATATTGTATACATTGGCTTTTTTCCAATCCAGCGGCACATCCCCAGACAAAAGCGAATCTGAAAATATGAACACGTGGTCTTGCTAGAACTGAACTAAGCTCTTTTAAAATCCTAGGATGCAATCCATCTGGTCCTGGCGCTTTATTGATATTAACTTTGTCTAATTGATTCCGTACCATATCCTCTGTTATCCAATGTGAAAACTCTTCATTTCCTCCCTGCACATTGTTACAATCCCTACTGTAAGGATTCTCAACAGTAAAAACCGATGTAAAAAAACGGTTTAGCAGATTAGCCTTTTCGGCATCCTCTACAACCACCTCAGCTCCATTATTTAATGGTCCCACATTCTCAGTCCTCATTTTTTTACCATTTATATACTTAAAAAACATCTTGGGGTTGGACTTGCTTTGTTCGGCAATCCGTATTTCATTTTCTATTTTAGCTAGTTTAATTGCTTTCTTGCACTCTTTATTACAGCTTTTGAAGTCCCTGTAAGCCTGTTCTGTGCCTTCTGCTTTCAAAATTTTAAAAGCCCTTTTCTTTTTTTCCATTTCCCTTTTTACCTGAGCATTAAGCCATGCAGGAGTGGACCTAATTTTTTTACACTTGTTTCCTAAAGGTACCGATTTGGAAATGTTATAGTTTAATATCCCTTTAAAAGTGGTCCACATCTGCTCAGTATCTTTACCTAGAAACAGTTCCCCCCAGTCTATGAGCAGGAGCGATTCCTTTAAAAGCATAAAATTAGCTTTCCTAAAGTTAAAAGTTTTTGTTAAGCCAGTGCACTTTGGTTTTCTGCAACCTATATTAAATGACACTATATCATGGTCACTATTCCCTAAGCTTCCCATTACCTTCATCTCCAAAATGAGCTCTGGGTTATTAGATATCACCAGATCCAACAACACATTCTTTCTAGTAGGAACTTCTACCATCTGTGAAAGAAAATGCTCATATAGGAAATTTAAGAACTTTATACCTTTTGAGGTGCTGGCAGTTCCATTACTCCAATCTATTTCAGGGTAGTAAAAATCCCCCATAACCAGAACATGCCCCATACCAGCAGCCTTCGCCAACTGCATATGGAGATTCATTTCCACCTCTTCCCCGGCATTTGGCGGCTTATAACACACTCCAACAATTAATTTACCCACCTTCTTGCTTCCTGTACACAGTTCCACCCATAATGTTTCTGCCGCATCGTTTGCTCCCCCATCTATTCCATCTTTTAAATTTGGCTTCAATTCCTGTTTAACATACATACATACTCCTCCTCCTTTCTTATTAACTCGGTCATGTCTAAATAAGGAGTACCCTTCAATATTTACTGTCCAGTCGTGTGAATCATTAAGCCATGATTCTGCTATACCAATTACATCATACCTTTCCTTTAACGCTATTATTTCAAGTTCGCCGGTTTTTCCAGCCAGACTCCTTGCATTTGTAAACATACATTTTAGATTATCAATTGATTTACTTCCATACATGGTCGTACATGCCTCCTTATCCTCTATGCTCCCCCCTCCTCCTTCTCCTCCCTCCGTTGTGTTACTAGCCCCCAGATCCCTTACTTCTCTATCTACCCCTGTGTAGTCAAACTTTCCCTCCCCCCCCATACCTAGTTTAAAATCTCCTCCAACCCCCTAGCCATCTTCTCCCCCAAAACAGTTGCACCATCACCATTGAGGTGCAATCCGTCACTACTAAAGAGCCTGTAGCCAACAGAAAAGTCAGCCCAGTTCTCTAAAAACCCAAACCCCATCTCCTTACACCACTCTCTTAGCCACGCATTTATACTCCTGAGCTCCCGTTGCCTCCCTAGCGTAGCACGTGGCTGCGGTAGTATTTCTGAAATCACTACCCTGGAGGTCCTTGCTTTTAACTTGGCCCCTAATTCTCGGAAATCATTTTTAAGGACCTCACCTCCACCTCTAACTTTGTCATTGGCACCAATGTGAACCAAGACCGCCGGGTCACTCCCAGCCCCACCCAATAATCTGTCTACACGATCCACCACATGTCGAACCCTAGCACCAGACAGACAACACACTGTTCGGCATGTAGGGTCTTGGGGACAGATTACCCTATCTACCCTTCTAATAATAGAATCCCCTACCACTACCACCTGTCTATCCTTCCTAGCCCCCAGTTCTCCCTCCCTTGTATTGGAGATGGCCGTCCCCTGGGTGCTCAAGGGAAAGGCCCGCTCCATACATGCTGCTTCCGAGCCATCGTCCTCCACATCTTCACCTAAAATGGCAAATCTGTTGGGATCGACCAGCTGGGAAGAAGCCCCCCTATCCTTCCGTCCCCTACTTCCCCTGGTGACCCTTACAAATCTATCTTCCTTCTCCACCTTATCTGCCCCATCTCCACCCACCAGTTTACTGGCCCCTGCCAGTACCTGCATTTCCCCCAGTTTTGCCAAGTCCTGCAATGCTGCAAGTTTACCCCTTAGATTCTGTACCTCAGATTCCAGATGGGCAACCCACTCACATCTGACACATACATAGGTCCCCTGGGGCGGCTGCTCCAAGATCCCATACATGCGGCAGGATGCACATTGCGCGGCCCCAACAAAACTGTCCATACTAAACAGCAATACACAGCAGAGACACAGCAATACACAGCAGAGAAATAGTGTTGTTCTTAAACGCTTTCTTGTTTTAAACGCTTTAGTTTTTTAACGCTGTCAGTTCTCTTAAAAACAGAAAAATCTCTTTAAAACAGGAAATCGCTCAGAGCTAATCGCTCATGGGAAGGCCTTAAATGAGGTTCAAAACCAACCAGAGCCAACAGGCCTCAGCCAATTTAAACCAATTAGTTACACCCCCATCCAATCAGAGAGAGAGAGAAAAAAAAAAAAACCTTTCCTTTGTCTCCTACCAGCCCCCGCTCCACAGGTAACAGTGTTTTTTAAACACAAGTATTTGTTTTAGTAATCCAGTGCTTTGAGTTTACTCAAACAATTCCTACCACCTTATTCAAGCAGTAAGTAGTAAAAAAAAATAAAAATACACTAGTGATTAATTACTTACACAGGCACCCTCCTAGAAATAAATAGTGTTAACTAGATTGTAAGCTCTACGGGGCAGAGACCTCCTTTCCTCTTGTGGCAAAGCTTTAGCACTTCTATTTATATAATTTATATATTTATGTACTGAACTATCTATGTATTTATCCCCCTTGTATGACTTTATTGTATTTTGGCACTGTACAGTGATGCGTCCCCAAGTGGCGCTTTATAAATAAACTATACATACATACAATAGGTGAAATTGACACTAAAAACATTTGTGATCCCATTCTTTGTTCATGCTGTAGAGTAATAAGTAATAACAAATATATTTTAGGAGTGCGTTATGGGAATGTCATGTGGCATTTAAATACCATGTGACAGTAGCCCACCATAGACCAATGCTTTGTGCAGACCCGTGGCGATATCTATAAAGCTTTGCACAATGCAGTTTTAACAATCTCCCAACATAAGAAGAATATTGTAAACATTGACATCCATATGGTTTACATTCCCAGATAAGGAGGAATTTCTATAAACATGAAAAGATAATCAGCATCTGTAGAATGAAGTCGTACAATATAGGATCAGCCCTACAATAGCTTTGTTCATTCACAACCCATTTTCCATTCCATTAAGCACGTAATAAGGGTGTAGTATTCTGCTTATCGTGGCAAGCAATTTGCACTTGTAAACTATTAAACCATATTATGTAAGTGCAGTTACTATAGTGTTAACCTAAATAATAATATAGCTGTCACCTAACCTGTATTTATCATGGTGATGTCAGAATTTGATCAAAGTGGATTAAAAAAATACAGTAAAATTTACCTAAATGGTCTTTCCTGGGTAAAATTATTTTGTTTCATTTTGTTTTCTTTTCTCCTAGTTGCTAGGGTTACACATAAAGCTGGGTACACACGATACAATAGTTCAGCCCGACTGACCGACATTTCAGTGTTTAGGTCGGCCAGGCCGAATTATTGTATGGCAGCCTTTTGCGGCCGCGACCGATCGACGACTGTTCGTTCGTCCGATTTGGACAGGTAAGAAAATCACAAGCAATCGTGCAGTCCTCTATGGACCACACGATCGGTCACGCCTGTCGGACGCTGCTGCTTTTGCCGCGACCAACATTCCTTCCTCCTGGCTGACTGGTGGAAAGCCTCGAACGGTAGGTCAGGAGGAAGGATTGTGTAGTGTGTGGAACCCATCAAAACTACATTTGTATTTAACTTTATCTGGACCTTCTACATGACCGAAATTTCAGTTGATCAATCTTAAATATGGGAAGTAATTTTGGTCGAACAATCATCCAAATTAGACTAATGTTAGATTGGACAGTGCAGAAATCTTTGTCCAATCGTGGTTGATTAATGGGTTGCATGATTGGTCCTGCCTTCATTTCTTCCACGATATTTCGGGCTGGCTGACCGATAAAAAGTGGGAACCAGTCTTTCAAGTTGAAATATCAGCCAGTGTGATCCCAACCTTAAGGCTCAAACACGTGCGATCACGGGGACCGGCCAGCGACGCACAATGTGTATGAGCACCCGTTTTGGTCGACAATCATGGCGTGTATAGGCACTTTGTCGTCAGGGGCTTATCTAGGGTCTAAGAAGATCAGGGGCACTCCATGCGCCGCACGGTGCAAAATTTTTAGACCACGCCCCTTTCTCTGTCCCAATTAGGCCACACCCGCTATGTACTTACTATAGATGGCCAAAAAGACACAGACAGATAGACAACCACAAACATAGACACACAACCCGATAGTGATAAACAGACAGAAAGACAGTGAAATAGACAGACAGAGATAGAGATCAGAGTTGGACAGAGAGACACAAATTAATGACACAAAGGCACAGTAATCTGGCAATTTCATTATATACTGGTAGCAATTTGGTCATTTTAAACTTACTGCTGTGTTCAGTTGTAGTCACTTGTAGACACTTGCCCACACCTTTGGCCAGGGAGACCCTCTTGTACCTTCTACATGGACCTCTGCCCCTATCTATCTATCTGTCCCTCTCTCTCTCTCTGTATATCTATCTCTGTCTATATATCTGCCTCTTGTTTATCTATTTTAATCTGTCTGTCTGACTATTGTCTATCTGTCTCTCTATCTATGTCTATCTGCTTCTTGTCTATCTCTCTGTGTCTCTCTATCTAACTCTATCTATCTACTTATTATCTATCTAACTCTGTCTGGCTACATATCTATCTAAGTAACTCTGCTATCTATCTAGTATCTATCTATCTAACTCTGCTATCTATCTATCTATCTATCTATCTACGTGATCGGACACGGTGGAAAACCATGTCTGATCGTGCAGACCTCTATGGACAGGCTATGCTCAGCTCTGGAGTATTCTGGTAAGTGTATAGCTGGATACACACAGTAAAGATTTGTAGGCAATGGAAGAAGCTGTCTGTCATGACAGGAAATAAAGAACAAAGGAAATTAAGACTTTGAAGGTAGAATGCTCTTTTAAAGCTGATTTATCAAAGTAAACATCTAATTCCTAGTACAGATGGACACCCATTGAATGAGTTTGAAAAGTTTAATGTTCATGTAAATCTGTTTCTAATGCAAATTGGCACAAAAAGGACAAGTCTACCCCAGGTTTCAGTTCAGTTACCTACTGAGCACCTAAAACGCTATATTCTACCCTGAAAAATATGCACCAGTAACCTTATTGTTAATGCAACGCAGTGCCTTTACCTACAGAAGAAACCCTGGTTGTAAATTTTCCCTTTAATTCCTGCTACACCAAAGACTGTGCATTTGAAATCTGGAAGAAATTACTGTTTCAGGAAATTCCAACAATGGTTTGTAGGTGGCAGAGGTCACATTACATCTTTTATTTCAAATGAAGATTTAACTTTGTGGTCTCCTCCATCTACAGACAGACAATCCCTCTGTAGAGAACCCCAGACAGTACTGGTTCCATTGCCTCTGACCTGGGCCCCTCCATATATAGACAGACAATCACTTTGTAGAGAACCCCAAGACAGTGCTGGTTCCATGGCCTCTGATTTGAGCCCCTCAATCTACAGGCAGTCCCTCTGTAGAGAACCCCAGACAGTGCTGGTTCCATGGCCTCTGATCTGGGCCCCTCCATCTACAGACAGTCCCTCTGTAGAGAACCCCAGACAGTGCTGGTTCCATGGTCTCTGATCTGGTCCCCTGGGCATGTTTCTGGGCCCCCCCCCCCCCCCAGAACTTTGGGGAGAGTGACGTCACCTGGTCCCTTTAACTCCACGTGTCCCCGGCAGGAAGTGGGAGGAGGGTGACAGTGCGGATTGGACCTTTCCCTCCTATTTCTCCTCACTGAGGATCTGGGTAGGGATAGAGTCTAATGTGTGTCTGATCCAGGTAAGGGTAGACACAGCTCAGTAGATCCCAATAACAGGTTAATGTCACTCCCCATTCCCTAGTGTGTTATTTACACCCATGTGGGGGATTCTGTCCATTGTTCCAATTGCCATTGACAAGCTGAAGCTGAACTGTGCAGCTCCCGCCCCGATTTCCCTTTACTGACACCCGGACACCAGGAAGGAGAGAGGGAGGGAACATCGCGCGCCCCCTGCTGGCTGAACTCCCGCAGAGCTGGACACCCAGAGCCCAGTGGCGCACACGGATCTCTGTGCAGCGGAGTCCGGACCTCTTCGGTGCTCGGACTGGTCACTACAGAGGAGGAATCACTGACCCACTAACCCGGTCCTTCTGTCTCCTTGGATTCTGTCACTTTAACCTGCTGTAGGATTGGTCATTGGGGGAGAGATTAAAGGTGAGTAACAATGCTATGGGTAGAAGATTGTATAGCACTGTCTCTTTAAGTAGATCTGATGTTTAGTTATACATACAGGGGTGTGGGTCACATTACTGGAAGCTGCAGATTGTTTCCAAGTTAAATCCAATCTGAACCAGGATTTTCATTTTTATAATCTGAATATTATTTTTGTCTGTTAGTGTTGCTGAACTACATCACTCAACCATATCCAACTGCTGGGTTGTGTCAGTGGGACCTGTAGATAGAATGCAGTCAGTCCATGGTGTTTCATATGTACAGGGATTGGCAGTTTATTTGTCCCTCTGGAGGTGTTGGGACTACAATTCCCAGTACTCTGTCATGGGGGTGCAGTTATGTAACCATCTTGGATTGTGTATTATTTATTGAAACATCCAGAATGTGGGGTTGCTGGGAGTCGTAGTTTGGAAAAGTGCTCAGAATCAGCCAATCCCTAGTGACTGGTAAGTTTCCAGGATGAACCCAGCGTAAATAAAAAGTTGAGTCACTTGGAATTTCTATTAATCTTAATTATGGATCTAACCATTGTTATTGCCCATAGGGTATAGCTGTATTGTATGGGGAGGATGGGGCCACTGGGATTTCTAGGGTCAGACACGAAGACTCTTGTTTTTCTCTGGCGTTTCCAGGCATTTTCTCTGCCATGGCCCCTGTACTTGAGCATTACTGGTAAGAAGGATGAATTCGCCTCCTATTGACTATAAATGGATATGCGTTATAGTAGCCTATCGATAATGGACAAAGCAACTTATTAAAGAAATATGCTTCACCCCAGACCTGCCACATCCATATATCCTTATTTTAATGGATTGTTGGTCTATGGAACATTCTTGTTTAATTGTTTGTGTTATTATTTATCTGTATAATTCCTTATCCCCTGGCTTGAAAACTTTGTATTTTTATAATGTACTGTGGCGCTTTATAGAAAACATGTACAAATGTATATACGTACATTCAAACTACACACCCCTAAAGGTATTTAAAGGATAAGTACACTGGGAAATTTGTTTTTTAAGTTGCCCATTACTGGAAACTGTAATTCTTCCCAACTTTCAGGTTTTTTTTTTTTTTGCTCTTTCCCCTATTTCTTATTCAGTCTGAACCATCCTCGATTTCAGTTGTCAATCAAGTGCGTTAGTATCATAAACTCTTCTGTTATGTATAGTTGTGCTGTAGCTGTAATGGGGACAGTTGGTACGTAAACTGCATGGTGGGAAATTCCCTCTCCCAATGTTGCCTCTTAGGGATTACTGAGCATGCTTGCTCTAACAGAGAGTCAGATAGTCTGTCTGGAGGACCGACAGACTGAGCTTGAGCAAACCAAGTACTGGATTGAAGTCATGCAGCAACACAAACACATCAGAACAAGTGCTGTTTACACATATTTATTTATAAATTAAAATGAGGCAAAGTCATTCTTTCAGTGTACAATTCTTTTTAGATCAATTTGCCGGATTCAATAAAGCGGCCGAAATATTGATAGCAGTTTTCCATTTGTTTGATCTGCAATGTTGAAAAAAGTGAAAACATTTTCTGGTGGCCCCATCTTACTGCCCCTCTCTTCATCAGATTTGAAGCTGAAATCCACGGTAGATCGACGGAGCTGGGTGTGAAATTCCGATCCGTTCTATTGGCTCTGAGTTTTGCGACGTCACCACCCAACCCTTAAATTTGTATTTGCACTTTACAGCCCCACGCAAATAATGGATAATTATGGGGCAGTGAAGAAAGGGATTTACACCTAGAGAAAAGGAGGTTGTACATTTACATGAGCTGATTGTTAAGAAATTTCAGCTCTGGCATTTTCAGCCAGTAAAGGAGACGTCTTTGTATACAAGTGATAATGTGTGAAGTTGTTACACTCTTGAAGGGTTATTATCAAAAGGTAATCCCCCTTTGGGCACTGCTGACAGCAGAGGATAGGATTACAGGAGGGTAACACAATCACTTGACTGTTATCATGTCCACATCTGACATTTTATGTATTGTTACATCTCAGTGGAGCCCTTTAAGTTCCATGTGGATCTCGCTACAATGGGACTTTCATGTCGTGTTTACGCCATTCAAGAGTAAAAGGTTTCATTGTGTCTTTGGGGGTTATTTGACTTTTGGTCTGATAATCAGAAGACATGGCATGAGAATACAAACATCTGGTATGTTAAATGTCCAAGGG
Organism: Hymenochirus boettgeri; assembly: GCA_019447015.1. Classification (NCBI taxonomy): domain Eukaryota; kingdom Metazoa; phylum Chordata; class Amphibia; order Anura; family Pipidae; genus Hymenochirus; species Hymenochirus boettgeri. The sequence continues at coordinate 190,883,132 of CM033475.1, forward strand.
TCTATGGGTTTAGAAACAAGAAGTGAACATTGCGAATGCCAGAAAGGAATTTACAAACATAAACAAACACAGTATAGAGTATGTGGAGTCCTGTCTGGTGACACCTGGGGGTAACCTCTGTTATTGTCCATAGAAATCTGTGGGATTGTGGCTCGCATCAGCCACAATTGCCAGAACAATGATGCTATGTTTTCAGATGGTTATGTTTATGTATACCATACGTCGATAGGGTTATGTATACCATACGTCGATAGGGTTATGTATACCATACTTCAATAGGGTTATGTATACCATACTTCAATAGGGTTATGTATACCGGTATCTGGCATTGGTGAATCATTGCATTTAAGATATATTATTGCATTTTATCAAGATGCAACATGGAGGAAAATTTAGTTTAATGTTCCACTGGTCTTGGGCTAGTCTGTCTAATTTAACATCAAATGGGCAGAAAGAGGGTCAGGAGGTTGAATGATGCAATGGTTGGCATGTACACCGTCGGGATGAGGGCTGGATACACTGCTCTGAATTGAATTTGTAGGTTTTCAATTCAGTTATTTAATGCCCTTTGAATATATCCAATCACAACTCTCCCCTTCTGTGGGCCACTGTACAATCATTTTACAGCAAAGTAAAAAGTGTTACTACATAAAGCTGATTATACCAAGTTCCTGGCTTCTTCAGGAATCCATGTTTTATATGGAAATGTATTTTTTGTGCAGCTGGTGCAGTGTGAGGTTTGTCTAATGTTGGGGCATGTTCTGAGTTAATCACTTGCCTGTCTGTGTCTATAAGGAAGTATGTAAGTTATAGCGCAAGGTATGGGACGAGCAAGGAGAATATTTTAGAATCTATTTGAGGGACATGCTGCTGTGTGGGACCCACAACATACACTCTGCCCCTTTGAATTGTTTTGTGGAAAGAAAGCTGTAGTTTGGAAAATATTTACATCAAAATAAGTGATTACAATACAAGGTTAATGGAATCTAGTATCCCTAGATTGTGATTTGCAATAATAAACAACTAGTAACTGCCCACTATGACATGTATTCTGTTATCTGTAAAGTTTTTAGACCCTAGGCTAATGCTGGCCATCCATCTATCACCTAGTACTGCGGGGGAATTTAACTTTGTTACCCATTTTGGCCTATTCATTTTGTGATTAAAAGCCAATTGCAAAATGATTGCGCCAGTCAAGTGTTGTGAGAACATCGCAGGAACATTGGGTTGTACATTTCTACATTTCATAGTGTATGGCCAGCGGAATGCTCACCATACACTTCTCAACCTACTTTCTTCCTCCTGACCGACCATTCAAGATTTTTGACTAGTAGGCCAGAAGGACGGCAAAAACAGCCATGTCCGAGAGGAACTACCGGCTGCCACAAGGAACTATACAATGACTCAGTCCGACAGACCCAAACACTGAAATGTTGGTCGGTTCGGGACGAATTATTGTATGGTGTGTCCCTTAAAGGGACAGTTCAGTGAAAATTATCACTTTTTGTTAAATTGTTAGTTTGTGTAATGCCTTCTTAGTTTTTCTACATATTCTCTCCCATTTTGAAATGTCAATTTGCACTTGTGTAGCCATCAATTGGGGGTTGTTGGTTATCAGCCTAGTGCAGGGGTGCCCAACCCATCCGACACTGCGGGCTGCATTAGCGGCACTGAACACGGTGCGCGGGCTGGGGGGAGTAGCCCCAGCCTCCAGAACGCCCCCCACCACCACGCCCACTCGTGGCTCCGTGCGGGCCTCAAAAAAAATGTGTCTGGGACACTTGGGGATGTGGGTTGGGCATCACTGGCCTAGTGGATGTATGAGTCGTAAAGCTTCGATCAATAAGCGCCAAGCGTGGTTCTCGGCTGGAACGCGCGGTTGGTGAAATGTACCATGTGTACAAAGCTTAACTTTATTGTTAAGCATCATTATCTACTGTGCAGCCACAGAGGTCAAGCTGTCACTACTCACCCCCCTCCAACACTAGGACAGGACTGCTGTACAGTTCTGTATTACAACTTGCCCGTTTTGTATATGTTGCTGTACACTGTTAACTGAATGAATGTATTTCAGTGTACCGTTATTAATAGGACTGATGGGTCAATACCTCCACCACCGACAGCTGCTCTGTACTGTAAGTCAAATAAATCACTGCGGTTAAGCTGAACCTGTCTGACAGGTTCTTGATGTCCTATTTACTTGCTTTCACTTGTTCTCATATTGTTCATTACCTTTCAGATGTCGGTTCTAGAATTGCTTTGTTTGTAGGCAACACAGGACTTGTTTGGGTAAGTAAGTAACTCTGGCCCTGACCGTTAAATCACTGACAACTTAAATGATAAATAAATGTAAATAGGTTTAAATGAAGGCGGTACACAAGTCTGATTAGAAGGACGAGGCCCGAGCACTTGCTACGTGGGCAATGAGACACCGTTTCAGCTGCTAGCTGTGTGTGTGTATGCGTTCGCTCAAGCGTCATTAAATCATCTTGGTAGTTCAGTAAACGACGCCTGAACAAACCCATGCACATGTGCGACTATTGGCTGAAACGGCCATTTGCACGGGGGTGTCGGGCCTCCCCTCCTTTCCTGTGTATTTTGCGATGGTATGTTGGCAGCAAAAAAAGAACGGGAAAGGTGGTTCCTGAAGAATTCATTGAATGTTGTGGGGCAGTCGGTAGGTGAGTTCTAATGCATGGGCATTAGATTAGTTGTGCAAAAGACCAACTGCATGCTGGTAATAAAGTTTTCTGTGACTTTGGTGACTCCGCCCTGGGCCAACTTCACCCTTGATGTTCTGTGATCATCAACAATATTCATTGAACAATTAGGCCAGTCCCAGTACACATGTGCTGTCACATGATCAGTCCCAGTACACATGTGCTGTCACATGATCCTATTGGCACAATCTGAAACTGTAGAAATGGATATCTGGAACTCGTTGGTGGGACCCTGGGTTCCTTGTTAATTAAAATCCTTTCAGAGAGAACAGTAGAGCTCAAAATGCCCTTAAGCACTTTTAATGACTGATAGGAGCTTGCTGACTTCTACATTATCTCTTGATAATCTTCAACGGGATTGTGCGTCATGATAATCCCACAGGCTTTCCTTGTGCTGTCACTTTAAATGAAAATGTCGTAATCTAGTGATTTAGCAGAACAGCAGGAGGTAGCTTGTGAATAAGTGAACTTTGTCTCCTTTCTGTTAAAACATATACCCCATATAGATCTCATGTGGTAATGCTTAAGTTTTTCATGCCTAAATAAAACTATAATCTATATAAATATTAGAATTGAATTTTGGTAAAGAATTTTCTATTTTTTATTACATGTGCAATATGGCTGATATAATGCATTATCAATGTAGGGCATGCCCACCCCCAAAACTATAATTTCACTCACTACTGGCCCCACTTTGTAGTGCATAAAAATCCTTACCTTACATCCCAGCTCCAAATGGTTCTCCTGCAATGTTCCCCCAAAGTCAATAAAACTGTCCACCAGGAGCCTAGCAGAGTTCATATAGGACTCTGCCTCCTGCCTCCATGCTCACTGCAGCCCTCTCCCTCCCATTTTGGTCTCCCTCCCCCTAGCACAAAACCCTTTGGATATATTTTAGGTCTCCCTCCCCCAGCCCCAACCGCATTATTATTATCTCCCCGATCTTTACTTACCTTCCCTCTATCCTACGCCGTTCTGAACTACTGGCAGCCAGGTCTGTGATTGGCTGCCTCTTAGACAATCACAGACGCGGCTGCCAGTCCAGTTTCATGCAAGCAGAGGGCCGGGACAGTGCGGCGGAGGATAGAGGGAAGGTAAATAAAGTTCAGGGGAGTTTCTGAACATAATAATGAGGTTGGGGCTGGGGGAGGGAGACCTGCAACATTTTTTTTTAAAAGGGTGGACATGCCATATGAACCTATAACTTCATGAAATTACCTTTATGTACACTGTATACTATGGAAAGCCAATTATTGGGCACCCTTATGTAAAGTTGGCTAGGCCACATTCCCACAATTCAGATAGCTTTTTGTGATCTTATTGCTTTGTGTGCATAAAATCCAGTATGTTAGCATAATGCATGCAATTACCATTTTGATGCAGATTGTTTGCATTATGATAAGGGTCAATCAGAAAGGGTAAGTACAGCTGTTGCACTGTAGTGTGGTCTCAACTTTAGGGTAAACACATGCTATGCATTTTCTTATTCCATCTACCCTTCCGGTGATTTCCTGTATGCAGGACCCCTATTAATGGTTGATTCCTTTTGATGTAGCACCTGGGGCCATTGAGTTCCTCAGAGGGGATCTGAGCATTTTTGACTCATCCAACAGCCAATCAGTAGAAATTACTGTTTAGTAACATTTCAAGGAAGTCTGCATTCTGGGAAGGATTTTTTCAAAACTTGAAATGGCAGGTATTGGGTATGAAATTAATTGATATTAAATGATATGTACATTGGGATATTTGCATTTTTAAATTGCCCATTACTGGAAACCATAATTCTTCTCATCTATCACTGTACCATATTTTTGTTGAACTGTACCATCTTTCTTTAGATATCCAGTCTGAAACATGTTATATTTCAGCTGTCAATCAAGTAGTATCACAATATTTTCTGTATGCATAGTTTTGCTGTAGCTGGAATAGTGACAGATGATATTTTAATGGCATGGTGGGAAATTCCCTCTCACAATGCTGCCTCATAGGGGTTATTGAGCATGCTTGTCCTCACAGAGAGTCAGAAAGTCTGGCAGGGGGCTGGATTAAGTACTGGATTGACTGAAGTGCTGCTTACGTGTATTCATTTATAAACTTAAATGAGGCAAAGTTATTTTTTCAGTGTACAATTCCATTAAAAAGTGTTCCCTCTGGATGTCCCCTTTAATGACATTTGTACGTTTTAACACGTACGATTGTGTTCAACCACAAGTTAAAAAGTGCATGCTAGCGTTGGCCAGTGATCTGGCCTCACTAGGTGAGTTGGTGCCTGTTGAATGCGGGCATCAACAGTCACAAATCGTGCGTGTTCAGTGTGCCCTTGGCCTAACTCTGTTACCTATGATTGGTGGGCTGCAGTTTTCCCATTTCTTTTGGAAGAAAACCACAGTAATCAAACAGGTGGAACCACTTGTGGCAAATTGTTGTTGCAGAAGGCAACATTCAGGCTAAACTACATTTTCCTGAATTGAAGCCAAGAAATTGCAATTTTAATCTTTTATCACACGCCTTTGTAATCCATTAACAAAAAATTCCTCGTGTTAAAGGTAAATTATATCTTATCATTGGTATTCCATTACATCAACTTGACTTTAAAATATAGTCCTTTGCCTCATTTTGATCTATAAATGAATACATGTAAACAGCCCTTGATCTGATGTGTTTGTGTTTCTGCATGTGCAGATCAACTAAAAATGGTACAGTGATAGTTTGTTTCCGGTAGTGGGCAATTCAAAAAATCTAATTTCCCAGTGTACGGTGCTTATCCTTTAAGACATTTTGCTAGTCATCCGTCTGGCTTTCTCAATTTGGAATACCTTGTATAAGAATATGTTGACAATTAACACCCTGGAATGTGTTCCAACAAGCATATAACACCAAGATGTAAAGGACCTCCTGAATGCAAGGTGTTGATTGCATTGTAGTTAAGAGGTGTTATTAATTTGCCCAGGGTAAGACATCAAAACAGCATTGTATGTGGCAGACATACCGGTACCTACCCTGTAGTGTATCCAATTGCCTCTTGCTGACATCGGTATCAACCAAAGTTTCACACTTGACCTGGTCCAGCCACTTTGAAGCTAAAAACTAAATAAGCCTTAATAGATTCCATAGTATCTTTCACATGTCAAATCGCCAGCATTTTAGAGAAATGAATTATTTAATTCTGCAGGTTTCTTGCTTTTCTTGAGTTTTTGAAGCTCATGCCAATGTGTGTCCTGGACACTTCTACATGGTTGCGCATGCTCAGAGAGTCTTCTTTTCCCCATCCAGAATCCAGAAGTAAAGGTTCGCACACACGTGCGATCGAGGGTCCCAACACCCTCGGCTGATAATCAGCCCTTGTGTAGGCACTTTATTGGGAGAAACAGTCATTCATTCGGGGATCCGCCAGGTTGGTCGGTCAACAATCAACGACTGGTTTGGCTGATAAAATGCCTTCTCACAGGCTGATTATCGAACGTTCATTCCTACACATCGTGCGTTGCACATGTGTTCGAACCTTAACTATTGGCTAACCTTCCTTTGACCTCCAGTTATCATGAATGGACAATTGGGAAAACCAATCATAACTCTATAAGGGGGGGTATGGTGGCTGCAGAAATCAGGGAATTCCTATAGTAACCTGCAGATGACTTCTCCACATTGCTGCTGATTTTACAAGTGAGAGTTACAGCCATTGGCTAGTTAGGAACTATTAATAATTGTATTTTAGCTTTAACTCTCCTTTAATCCAATTTCTTCCTTTATTAGTCATTTTCTTGACAGGAGCGAATTAGTACATTTAGGGCTAGGTCCCACTATGTGCGTTGCGTTTTGCTGTCCGTTCTGAGTGCGTTTAGGACAAGGCATTTTGTCCGCATTCCTGTCCATTTGCGTGTGTGTGCAGTTTTTGGAAAATCAACAGGAAACACTGGAGAAAACACACAAAAAACCCGCAAAAAACAAGTTTGCCTGTGTGTCCGCGGGTTTTTTTTGCATTCCCTTAGACTATTATTAAAGTGCAACTCTGACACACACCAAAAAGTGCGCATGTTGATTTAGAATGCAATTTATACAGTGGCAACTGATTCTTGCAATCTCTATTCTATTTTAAATGACATTGTGATTCGCAAAACGGATGGCAACATGCATAATGGGACCGAACCATTATCTCTGGATATACAAATATCTGTCAGTGTGGAATGAAATAACATTTTTGTGCTGTTACACAAGTTGCTACTTTAATATAGTAATAGTGACAATGCACTTGGGCCTGTCTGTCCTTGTTGCCTACAGAAGCACTGGAGTGGCCCCTACAAGGGAACATCATTAAAAAAACACATTGTAAGTGATTGTAGGTGTTTCCTGCAATGTCCCAGGTTAATTATAATGCACATGAAATTTGCTGTACTTTTGATTTGGTTAGAATGGAAATATTGGTTGGGTACAAGGCTTGGTAGACCACTGTATTGGGTCATAGAATGGTGATGCATAAGGGAGGTTTATTACAGTTACAAATCTAGTTTTACTTGTGGTTCATCTCAGACCTGTAGCAATGCGCGGAAGTCCCACATCCAGTACTTTTTTTCCACGCCAGTCCCATGAGAGCTAATCTGCAGATGAGGCACAGGATTATGTTTAGCACAAGCTGGAAAGAGTCGGAAGTCTGGGTTAGTGGGAATCTGTTTTACACTCCTTTTTCTGGTTTAAGGATTTTTTACATAAGGAAGTAAAGTTTAACTTTCCCTATATTCATTTGGTCTATTTGGGATGGTGGGACTCACCATTGGGTTCCTATTTGGATTGGTTTTTACAGGGCTTCTCCTTTAAATGACGTGTGTAACATATGGATACTGACCAGCATTTTTATGTATTAAATATAGTTACAATGTCCTGTGTTTTAGCATCCTGTATTCAGCACAGGAAATTCAATTCTCCCCCACCCCATAGTTGTAGTGTTTGAAATTGCACAGACAGACAAATTTAAACACTTGCGAGTGTGTCGGATTCTTTTTTACATGCTTGAGAACAATTTTAAAGAGTCCTTATAACCGACTGTCTGTGTGTGTTTGTAAATACTTGGGGATTCAGTGCTTGATTGAATGGCCACATTAAATAGACATAAAGGGTCACTTCTGTCTGTCTATTAGAGAACATTAGAAACCTGCATACTGGGTAGGATACACACGTGACTGCCATTGAATATAGAGAATATAGGGATTTTTAAAGTAAATTAAATCTGTATCTATTATTCACAGGAAGGTAAGAATGCTTATTTCCACCTCTCTGTGAATATTAGAACTCCTGGCGAACACTGCAACACTTAATGCAGTGGAAACCATATACACTTTCCTGGCCAACCAGGGAACCAATGTAGGTTTAGGTGATGGATGATAATTATCTGCTGTAGAGATAAATAGGATTCAAATGAAAAGAAGATGAAGGCTCAGTACACAAGGGTCGAAGATCTGACCAAAACAACCAGTCAGCCAGAGCAATATATCGTAGTTGGTGAAAATCAACACTGCCGTTATTTCAGCTTAGTAAATAGTGCGGCCCACAGAAGAATGGATGATTGACAGAAATTGTTAAAAACTTTGATCTAACTTTCGGGCAATTTGGATGAACGTAGACTGACATCGGTTGGTGACAGGGCGAAAAAAAACCCTATTTCAACCTGATCAATCAAATTATTGTTTTGTTGGGTTGAAATATCCTCCTGTGTGTAGCTGGCGTACAGAATCAATAAGCTGGTTTCAGACAATTCTCCTGGTAGTACCATGTTTATATATATATAGACTTGTCTTCACAAAAGATTTGCCCATGTATATAGTGCATCCTATTTGGCACATTAAGATGCTGATGCAATATGGCTAGGCACACACAGAGATATTTCCACCCCCACGGCCGATATTATGGTTGGGACCGAAATATCTGTGTTTTTTGCCCGGGACAGACTAATACTGGTTGAACACTCATTCAATTTGGATACTGGCTATGTTGGTAAATTTTTGGCAAACCTGCATTGTTTTATGGACTACATGATTGTTCATGGTGAAGTATGGTGGGTGGCTTTTTCTGCAGCGGCCAGTGTTTTGACTGGTTGGATGTGGCGACCGGTTGATCAGGTTGAATAATGCAGACTTAAATTCCAAGTTTGCCTGTTCTATTAATCTGCAGTAACCCATTAACCCTATCATAACATCAGCCTATAATTAAATGTGGATAAGATTACCGTATTTTAAAAGTCAGTAGTTACAGCTTTGCCTTTGAGCCATGACCGCGTGCACCTCCTTCTAGATCTATCCATCCAGTGATAAATAAAAGGCATGAGAGGTCAGGTGTCTGCCTTGGTTGATGGGAGTCAGCTGTTCTTCTACACATTGCTAGCAATGCATTGTTTTTAGACTGAAAAGCGTGACCTGAACAAATCAGTTTGACAGGCTTAATAGCATGACCAGCAAGCATGAAAATGAAATATTAGCTCTCTCTTCTTGTCTGGTCTCAGGTACTAGTTTGCACCAGGAACTATAAAGAATGGTTACAGGGTCTAGGGTTCCCCTCCTTATATCACATAATGATATATATATTCTCATCACTCCAAACAACCAATTTAAGGAAAAGTCCTTTGGTTAATGGAATGTTGCTGAGGATGTGTGTCCGGGGGCCTGTCCCGTGATGTAATGCATTTAAACATTAGCCCAGACCTTTGGAGCCTGTCTACCTTTTTTATCTAACCAGTTCCATGGACGCAATAGAAATTCAGACAAAGAGCTTGAAAGTGGTTGAAATATGTAATGTGAATATATATATATATATACGAAATATGTCCCATGTGTACGTAACCTAGAGGCTCATACACACGTCCAATAACGTGTCTCAGACGATAGTGGCACGTGTGTAGCTGCTTGCTTAAGTGCTTTTTTTTGATCCGACTGGCTGATCAAAGAAAAATGGCTGACTACATACATGCAATTATCAGCCAGAATGGCACACTGCCATTGTGCACAGTATCAGAGGTTTGTACGAGCTTTTAGGTATTAAAAAACAGAATAATACCGATCATTCTATTACCCAGACAATCAGCAGCCAACCAACCTCTGTGTGTTAACTGCTGCATGCAGTGTGTTTTCTACAATGTAGTACATCACAGCGGCCAAGTGTGAAAGGCACCATTAACTTCTATTGGCTATGTGTTTCGCACACTAGTGTGAATGAAGTTTTTTTTGTTCTCATTGATTGCTTAAAGATCAGTGTAGATCTTGTAGTTTGTGCATATTTCTATGTGTTTAGGCAGTATAACGGTAATGTTTTGTTGTATTGGTGACCAACAGCTAGTCTGAACGGTTTGCCTGGATGAAAACTTGTATAGTGTGCACCAGCCCTTATACATTTGGTATAAATTCTTAGATGTTTTGGCTTCCTGGCTTCTGGGAGGATTGGTCTAGAGCGTTAATTCGTTCAATGCCTCCAGTGACCTATAACAGTATTTGGCCTTGGGCATGTTAACCATTCCTATCTAGCAAGATAAACCTCTGCACATGTAGCATTTTGTTCAGAGAAATCCAAGAACTATTGTAAACTGGGCAGAAATATACATAATGAGAGGGAATAATGATTCGACCTTGTTCCAAGTGGCTAAGGTTTCTCTTATTTGGAACACTATTAATGGATTATTCCTCATCCTTTCCTATAGTGTATATTAGTGTTGCCCAATACTCCCAACACTATTGATATTATTTATAGGAGTTTTACTAGAATAGTTCATCAACCATAAATCTCCATCTTGAACTGACGGAAGCTGAGACAGGATATCTTGACCCCTAAAGTGAACAAAGAATAGTCTGTTTGCTTCCATTGATGGGCATAGTTCCATTTTCTGTGAGTGATGGGAATGGAAAAAATTCCTTTTATAGTTAATACTTCCAGGAAGCAGATTCATGTTTGTTATTCAGGAACAAATGTCGTTATACCCTGGGCACCACTTGGTTTCAGAATAAGCTTTCAGGAGCTCCCATTAACTGTTCAACAAGGCAGTGGATTGGAGGTATGTGAGGGAGGTTGGACTTTAAAGAAAAAGTAAAGGCTAATAACTCTTTCACAAATGTTAGACAATGTCCTGTTGCCAGAAAGCAAATCTGACAAATTTAGGGGATAATTGTGTGTGTGGGTGGGGGTGGCTACCTGCCAACAGACCTACCTATGGGGCGGTAATTAGAATTTAAAAAGTTACTGCTTGCATTTTGGATCCTGCAGTTCATTAAAAACCACATGGAACGTAACCTAATGCTTATTTAAAGGGCATGTCCACTCCTCCATCATAAATTCTTCTCTACCTTTCCCACCCCCACAAACCCTGCGCAATAGCCCCTTACCTAGTCGGTGTTCCTAAAGACCTGAGTCAGTTGTCCTCTTTATAGGTTGTTGCTGCCTCCTTTTAAAGCTGCACAAGCTCATTACAAGGTCACACCTGTGCAGAGGTGGTGGCCCAGTTAGGAGCAGTAAGTCATGGTTCCACCTGTCATGGCTGTGATTGCACAGGAATGAAGGCCAGTGAGGAGGATGGCTGACTCATGGCTCAAAATCTTCACTATTGTAAGGTCAGGGCTTTTGGGAGTGGGGAAGGTAGTTAATTTTGCGGACAGGGTACACATGTCCTTTAACTTTACCAAGAAATATTTTTTTTCTGACCGAAATAAGACATGATTTCCCTTGATTTGTTCCCTTGGTTTGCACAGCAAGCAGTACTAGATGCGGTTGCTTTTGTTTTCGCGATTCATAGTTGATCAGACAACTAATTATAATATAACCTTCCTCATTATAATATACTTCATATGTAATCTACAGGTTATACCCTTTCTTTATCTGACCCAAATTACAAATCTGCAGGGAGATCTACAGTACATATGACTAGTAGGCTTTCTACAAGCATTAAGCATTTTCATATATATTTAAAGGAATAGTTCACACAAAAAGTGAAGGAGTGATTGAAGACCGGGAGGTAAAGGACTTATTCCTTACCTTCCGTTCTTCAATCACTTCACCAGGATCCAGGACCGAAGGTAAGTTTATTAACCTCACGCACGATCCACCGCAGCTCCACTGATAACTGCCGACTGCTTCCTGGTTTAGTTGCACTATAGCGCGCATGCTATAATATATAATAATATATATATTACTTAAAGGGCAAGTCCAGCCCTAAAATGAAAACTTACATACAGGTAAATCACCCCCCAAAACCCTAAACGGTAATAGTTTGAAATCTGAAATATATAAGTCTAACCTGAAATCCTGCATAATGTCTTGTTGCCCCTGTTTCTGCTTCCTGGTTCTTCCAATTAGCAACTGTCAGTTATGGATTTGACAGTTGATATCACAGCCAATGACTGAATGTTAATCCCCTATCTGCCTCTTCTGAGCATGCCCAGGCTCAGTACAGGTTTCTAAATTGCTCAGTTTCCATGAGTCATCCAGAACCATAGCAGGCATACAGTAATGAATTAATAGGACAAACTATGATATATCAACATATTTTAAAGAGGCCATAGAGAGATGCTATTATGAGGGTGGAGTTGTCCTTTAAAGCCTCATATTTCATTTCTTGTGCCTTCTTTCCCTGATCTCGCCTTTAGACCTCTCCTTCATTGCATTACAGATACCTTTCACTCTATATACATATTTAAATACACGTGTCACATCATAAATGTCTGCTATACCAGCTCATAGAACAGTGATTGGTTTAAGGGCATGTCCATCCTGAAGCTGCAGAGGAAAGAGTTGTGGTGAGGGATTGTGCTATGTAATGTTAGAAGCATTATGGGTAAAAATAAGTATTGCAAAAAGATGGTGTATGGGGGGGTGCTGATGGTAGATATGCTGTATAGGGGGGTGCTGATGGTAGACATGGCCTTTAACTGGCTATTTTAAAATGAACATTTATTAGGAAGCACTTTTGTCCTAACACATGTAACTCAACTGTTAAAACGTGCTGTAAATTATACTGTTATAATCTTTCAGTTATTGAAATATAGCTTATCACAATTAAAAGGAATGTAATACATATAATGCAAGTTTGTGTCAAAATGATAAGCTGGTTAATCGATAATATAGTCTAGTCTTGTAAATTAATGGATACCTTCACCAGCTGCGAATTGCAAAATGTACCGTCACTTACCTGAACCATCTGAATGCAATTACACTAGTTCAATCCAATTCTGGGTAAAAGTAGATACAATATCATTATGATCTTTTTGGAATCACCCTAATGGATATTGTAATGTGAATGGGAAAGTGTTTCTTTATTGCCCATATATTTGCTCGACGTTCGGTCAATTCGACATTTGATCCAACATGGACGTCTGCCAGCTGGGTCATGGTTTATAGAAATAATTGTTATAGTGGTTATCAAAATGGCACAGGAATGTTTGGGAAGTAAATCGAGTAATGAATGGGCATCTTAAAGGGCTTGTTCACCTTTAAGGCTGGGTACACACCAGCCAATATTTTCGGCCGACCGACCGATTCCCGGCACTTTTGGGCGATCAGCCGAAAATATTGGCTGGTGTGGGGCGGGCGGCCACGATTGACAGTGTTGGTAAATTCCGATCGATCATGCGGATCCCTATGGGACTACACGATCGCTCGCAAATTCGGCCGCGGACGAATTTGCCGTGACCAACGGACATTTTGCCCCGGCGAGCGCTCGGTCGGGACAAAAAGTCCCTCCATGTGTACCCAGCAAAAAAAACCTGTACATGTCAGTTACTGTCAGTTACCTGCTTCCAATCCCAAATGATGTGTTTCTTATTTATTACCTGCATTACTAACCAGATATTTAAGGATTATTAAAGTCCCCATTCTGGCAGAGTAAGCTGGCCCCTCCTTCTATGCAGTCAATCAAGGCTGTGACTGCTGACCTTACAACCAAGGATTAACTTTTCACCTCCTCTGCACATGCTCAAGCAAATAAAAAGCTTTTTGAGCAGAAGGGGGGGAAATACCTTTACCAGAACAGAATACAACTTAATAAATGGCATGTCCACCCCCAAAACTAAAATTTAACCCACTACTGTGTGTAGTTTAAAAAAATCCTTACCTCACATCTCTGCCAGTTTTTGGACATACCATTTATGGAAAACACACACCAGATTTATAGACTTCCAATTTAGTTTCTTCAAAAACTGATAAAGAGGAAACACTGACTTATTAGGAAACTTTGCTATGAAACAATGGTCTTATTTTAATTACCGTCTAGTGGTGTCTAATTATTATGGGAAAAGCACATAACCGTTAGCACCTAGACTTGTTTATGCAAAGGGGAATATTTTTATTTCCTTAAAGGGCATGTCCACCCTTTTTTTAAACTTTTTATATATCATAAATATTGATCCCCCAGCCCCAACCACCGTAATAAAATTATTAGAAAGTGCCCCGATATGTACTTACCTTCCCTCTATCCTCCGCGGCAGTCTCCAGGCCTTCTGCTTGCACGGAAATGCAAGCAGGGGGCGGGACCGGCAGCCGCGTCCCTGATTGGCTGAGAGGCAGCCAATCAGGGACACGGCTGCCAGCTGCTCAGAATGCCGGAGGATAGAGGGAAGGTAAGTAACTATCGTGGCACTTTCTATGAAATCTGTTACGGTGGTTGGGGCTGGGGGATCAATATATATAATATATAGGGGGAATTTACACTAGGGGGAGGGAGAAGAAAACGGGAGGAGAGGGAGGGGGGGGGAGGGAGAAGAAAACGGGAGGGAGAGGGAGGGGGGGAAGGACTCTCCTGCGCATGCCTCAAGCTTGTCGGGGTTGAGGCAGAGACAAGCGCAGGATGAGTCACTGGGAGCTTCTACACTACAATTTTCCTGGCTTTGGAGGGGCACAGCATGGCAACCATAAGGAGCTGGGATGAAAGGTAAGGATTTTTCTACACTACAGAGTAGGGCCAGTATGGGGTTAAATTTGAGTTTTGGGGGTGGACATGCCCTTTAAGTCTGCATTTAATAGTTCTGTGCTCTTTTTAACACAGAAAAAAGATTTTGCCAAAGAATCAGGATTTTGACACTGAGATTGTTTATTATGACTCATGACTGGTTAAGAGAGAGATTCCAAGCTCAAAGGTGACCTTGTCCTTGAAAAGAAGGATGACCTTCAAGTGATAAATAAAGGCAGCTAGTGTGCTTTACTTACCGTACATTGCTGAGGCTTAATTGCATGTGGTGAAATTTGGTTAAAAATACATTCAGTTAAGAGAGATGCCTTCAACAAGACCGGTAGCTTTATGGATCTAATACACCTGTTGGATATTAATTAAAGGACAACTTCACTCTCATTATAACATGTTTTAGAATATGTTGATATATCCTACTTTGTCCTCTTAATTCATTAATGTAAGCCTGCTATGGTTCTGGGTGCCTCGCGGAAACTGAGCAATTTAGAGACCTGTACTGAGCCTGAGCATGCTATCAGGTAGATAGGGGATTAACATTCATTCATTGGCTATGATGTCAACTGTCAAATCCATAAATGACACTTGCAAACTGGAAGAACCAGGAAGCAGAAACAGGGGACTTGTGCAGGATTTCTGGTTACAATTATATATTTCAGATTTCAAACTATTACATTTTAGGATTTTGGGGGGTGATTTACCTGTTTATAATTTTTCATTTGAGGACTGGACTTGCCCTTTAAATTCAACCTTTAGTTACTCAGAAAAACTAATATTTAGGAAAATAAGCAACTTGTACGACATCTGATCTATGTATGAAACACAATGCCACTGCTGTTAAACATTATCCCTGTTGTATATAACATTTTTTAATGGAGAGGTATAGCCTAGTTGTGTGTGCTTTCAAACAGTTGTGGATCAACCCTAGGAGAATAGTGTAGTGTCTTGAAGGCCTCTTCTGCATTTAAGATATTGCAGTCCCATTTGTACCAGGAAGACTTCTAGTCCCTCTATATTATTCACAAGAATGTGGGGGGTCCTGATCCAGGCAGTTTCCTTGTAACTGTTAGTAATTTATGGCATTTTTATTTAAAAATTGGCAGATTGTGAATATGTATCATATATTTAAGAGTATGTCCACGCTTAAAATAAAATTTTATATAAAATTAAATGTATACATATATATATTATATACAATTACTTTACACTGTGTTTGGCAGATAAAAACGTAACCATTTCCCCTTCTATATTCTAGATTGTCAAGATGCCCATCCTTAAGCAGTCCGGCTCTCATTCAAAGAAGAAAACGCGCATCGATAGGGAAATGATCAGTGCTCCGCTTGGGGATTTCCGGCACACCATGCATGTAGGCAGAGGGGGCGATGCATTTGGGGATACCTCATTCTTAAGCAATCATGGACCTTCCTCTGCCCCACCAGCTGAAGTTCAAGCTCCTAAGAAGAATGGACTTCTGAAACTTGGTTCAGGCGATCAGGAAGAATGCAAAATGGCAGACTCTCTTAGTCAGATTTCCCAGTCGTCTGGAATAGGTTCTGGGGCAGGAAGTGTCTCCTCCAGTCCAATTAACAATGTACCCTCTAAAGAACGCAGCTTGTGGAACAGCAATACAGGACAGACTGATCAATTAGATTGGCTAGCTCCAGGAAATGAATGTGGAATGAAGCATGCAGAGTCTATTTTGTCCTTCCACCTGGACTTAGGTCCTTCCATCCTGGATGAAGTGTTGGGTGTAATGAATAAAGATGTTTCCTCCACTGATTGGTGCAGTTCAGATGATCACTATGACTGGGGGTACAAATTCTCCCCAAGCAGTACAACAGATCATGACAAACTTACGCAAGCATCAATAGCAGAAACGCAGTATAACTTATCAAACACATTGCCAATTACAAAACCTGACATTCACCACAATTCCAGCTCTGCCTCTGAAAACCTGGAGGGAAACAGATCAGCCTATGAGGGAGACAGTGACGATGAAAAACATTCTATATATGAAGAGATAGCAGATGGTACAGAGACACAAGATGTGCATCCAAGCCTTCATGTCACAGTGGAAGAGGATGATGATAATGATGAAGGGCACGGATACACCTTTGATGAAGACCTTGATGATGAAATTGGTGTATAGGGAAGAACTTGGAATCTGAACTCATTTCCTGTGCTTTCACATTTTGTATAAAAATAGTGACCAGGCCAAGGTCAAAAATTGTAAATGGAATTAGAGAAAACCTTAAAGTGCAAAGGACATTTTTTTTACTGCTTTGCAAAACTTAATGTAAATATCATAATCATGGCCTGCAAGGGAAAAAATATTGTCTTTTTTGGAAAGTTAATTGCTGGAATTTTCTGTTTGCATTGTGCACATTACGGTTAAGAATTTAAAAGGATAAATAAGATTTGGATGCATGGAAATAAACATTGGGAATTTGTACATTTGAACCTCTACCTTTAAAACTGCAGCTGGTCTGACTTTTCACTCAAAGAACTGTTGAACAAAGAAAGAACACAGGGGCTCTAGTTTGTCACAGTGTGGGTTTTGTATGTTTATTTTTTTTTCTTTAACGGAATAGGAGTCCTACATATATCTATCCCCATCAAACAACCAAGGTCCGTGTTCTGGTCTAACAAGTGGGTGTGGTTTAAGAAAGAAATATATTCAAATTTAAGTGAGAGTTTGGGGTTTACTATACCTTTTTAATGGATTAGCAGTCACTGTTGGCTGGAAGGACATGTATGTTTTTAAAGAAAGTGATGCAAGGGATGTTTATCACAATGCAATCAAACATAAATATTTTTATTGATTTTTATAGCCACCACTCAACTTTTGTTAATTAGGAGGATTTCTGTTTTGAACACGAAGTTGGCCCATGTATCATCTCCTACTTCCTAGATGGACCATACCAAGTTGTTTAACAGAAAGAGATAGTTTTCACGGAATGGCCTACCCAGAAAAGTGGTATTACCTTTACTTTGACTTATGTTATTTTTGGCTGCTCATGTCTGCAGTGTGAGCCTGAACTTTTATTTTTTTCTCCTGTGAATGATTATCTTTTAAGATAATGCTTACTTTAACCTAGGGGAATTATACCACAGTGTTTCAATAATGTTCTCTACTTTTAATATTATTTTGTATAAATGTGACCTTTACACAGTAAAACTGACATTATAAATACCAATGGTTAATCAGCAATCACTGACTTTGAATTTTATGGAATGTTTTTACGCTGTTGATTTTAATCTACAGTCCCAGTTATACTTGTGCATTATTTTATTTAAAAAGAAAATGCACCAATGGTTTTATTTTATTACATTCCATTTATTATAACCTGAAGTGTAGGGCAATATTAATGTGGCCGGACTTAGGTGAAATGTTTTGCGCATTTAAAAGGTTATGTTATGTCTTAAAGGGCATGTCCAGTCTAAAGAAAACATTTTTATAGTCTGGTAGAGCACAACCCCAACCCCATTTATTTTAGGCTGGGCATGCCCTTTGAAAAAAATAAATAGAACATATCCCCTATTTACAACTATGATGTCATTTACCCTTTTAAATATGTGCCTGCCATTGGACTGCGACAGAATCGGTGCAAGGTTTAGCCATTTTGTTTAACCTTGTGTCTGCTGTTTAATATCACACTCCCATTAAAGCTATTTTTAGAATTTTAGCCTTTCCTGCTAATCCTAAAAGAAAAATCTAATCATATATTTTTATTTTTGTGCCTCTGTATAAGAAAAAGTCTTTGCTTTACAATATAGGTCATGTTACCATTTTTATAGTATTTTTTTCCGTATTA
The DNA here is from genome assembly GCA_019447015.1 of Hymenochirus boettgeri. Lineage (NCBI taxonomy): Eukaryota > Metazoa > Chordata > Amphibia > Anura > Pipidae > Hymenochirus > Hymenochirus boettgeri. Next base: position 190,901,593 of record CM033475.1, read on the forward strand.
AAACTATCTTTACATTTTGTTGTTGAATTTAGTTTTTGGTAAATGTTCTGGTGAATGGGATGTTTTTAATGATGGAGTTTAGTGGGCATTCTAAAAGTCCTTACTGACGTGCGATCACAGGGCATTTTGGCTGGCTATCAGTTTTTCTATGGATGCTCGGTCAGGCAGTTTCACCGTTCATCCAACCCAGCGGATCATCAATGATCCCAACCAAACACCCATAGACAAACCAATAGTTGGCCGAAACGGCCATTCATTTTGAAATCGTGCATTGCGGTTTGACCAAGCAATCACAAAGATTGAAGAGCCATAAACCACAAAATATATATAGATTTTGGGTGAGTGCCTTTGCCCCCAAAGAAGCACAATTGAACCCAATACGTCACTTTACCTAGAACCAAGATGATCTATAGAATATTAACCAGGAAAAAGATGTCCTTTAAAATGTATCTATAATGTTTAATGTGTACAATATGCACAAATATATTATAATAAAATCAGTAACCATATATTAAACCTAGTATATGCACTTCTAGTGCTAACAAAGCTCCTTGGTCCTCTTGTAAAAAGAGGGAAAATGTCCGAATTGTCCAAGAAATTAAAGTGAATTTGTGCACAACAACAGTCTCTATGGACCTTACCTGCTGGTACCGGTATACTCAACCAAACGTGGGTCTCCGGACCCAGCAATCTTACTTCTGTACATGGCTTTAGGCCAGTATGTGATATAACTAAGGCATCATTTGATAAATTCAATTCTACTGTATCGTAGACATGTTGTCAGTTTTCCCTATACTGCCACATTAATTTGCGACTGAAAGTCGATCGCAAAAAAGATTGGGTCCTCCGATGGTTTTGATATCATGGAAACATAACGGGAACATCAAAAGGTGAGTATAGTATACGGCCAGCAAAAGGAAAACCCCAAACTTAGAAAAAGTTGGGGATATCCACGCAGCTTATGTTCAACTCAACAAAGAGAGGGATGATCGATGCACATTCCAGGGCCACATATGTTATCACAGTATAATATAGATGTAAATGCATGCCTTTCCTCAATTCATTCTTCTGGCATCTCCCTGTTTGGCTGAGCTATAGGCAGGTCATGCAAGGTCTCGAACCATGTTTGAAGATGTGAAGTCTGGTCTATACTAGGCAGATACTGGGTGTCATGCATTCTTGGCTCACTATTTATTCCTGCAAAACTGTTTCACATCCTTCTTTCTAAACATAACTGGAATCCATTAGCAAAGGTTCTTCACTTTATTTTACTAAAGGCTTTTTCAGCTGGAGGAAGTTAAGAAAATCCATCATGCCTTTACACCTTGACCTGCTGCCCTCTATTTCCTGTGAAGTTTGGTGCTTATAAAATATCTTCTTTGGTTCAGCCTCTGCTATTCAGAAACTCAATGGCTCTGCTGTGTAGAGAAAGCCTCATTGTATTGTGAAGTGCCCGTTTTCTCCTTCACACCAAGGCTTAATATTGTATTCTATTTGCAATGCTGCTTCTTGGGAATTCCTCTAGGCGTTTACCTTTTTGAACTGCCGATGTTATAACCGTTTAGGCATTTCTTTATACAAAGGTTTTATTAGCATTTGCTGTTCCTGGAGCTTTAAACAATCACAATGTATTTACTTTTAAGCGGCCGTGTTTTTGTTGAACTACTATCAATACCAAGACTACTGTTCCTGTTCTATGGCTCACAGGTTGCTGTGGTATGAGGCTGCCAATGGAGGAATTACCATTTATTTCTGTTAATACATGCCTATGTTTGCACTGTACGAATCGTACTTTTAGACACATATTCTGTGGTAAAAGCAAAAAGCAGTGTACACAAGTATCCAATAGTATTAAGTTGGGGGAAAAAGCTGCTTATAAAGGTTTCCGGATGTGCTGTCCAAACCCTAAACAAAACAAACCACCACCAACCCACCCCCATTCTATGAACACACACCCCCATTCTTTAAACATCCACTCCCATTCTTTAAACGTCCACCCCCCATTCTTTAAACGTCCACCCCCCATTCTTTAAACACCCACTCCTATTCTTAAAACCCATCCCCATTCTTTAAATGTCCACCCCCCATTCTTAAAAACCCCACTCTATTCTTAAACCCTCCCCTTCTTTAAATGTCCACCCCCCATTCTTTAAACGTGCACCCCCCATTCTTTAAACACCCATCCCCATTCTTTAAATGTCCACCCCCCATTCTTTAAACACCCATCCCCATTCTTTAAACATCCACCCCTATTCTTAACACCCATCCCCCAGCCTATGTAAGTCAGCATGTTTTCTGTGCAATTATTTCTTGCTTGTCAACATAAGCTCATCAGTTTTGGTAAGTTTTGAACATACTGTATCTATAGAAAGAAAACTCCTATTGAAACCATTCATTGACTGGGGATATTTCCATAGGCTTAAATTTGTCATTTTGATGGTAAATGGTATTACCATTACAATTATAAATTTAGCAAATAAGGTCTATATAAAGATAAGTAATAAGTTTCTTAAAAAAAAAATTTTTTTTTTTAGTTAACCTTTAAAGGGCAGCATGGTGGCTCAGTGGTTAGCACTGATGTCTTGCAGCGCTGAAATCCTGAGTTTGAATCCACCCTTGGACATATCTGCAAGGCATTTGTATGTTCTCCCTGTGCTTGTGTGGGTTTCCTCCGGGCACTCCGGTTTCCCCCACAATCATAAACACATACTGGTAGGTTGTATGTGAGTGTAAGCTTTGTATACATGTAATTGTATTGCGCTATGGAAGATGTTGGCGCTAAAAAAATCCACAATAAAGCTTCCCCTTCTAGTTAAGGGCTTAACTTTTATTGATATAAATATAAATAAAAGTTGTGATCACAGGCAGACGAGCTCTGCAAGAAGTGCATGTTTCTATTGGACAGATGACATATTTAGGTGGGGGCGGAGCTAAACTGACATGCAATTTGAACTTTCAATTAAATATTTGGGTTGAGGGACAAGTGGTTCAGGTCCTCACCTGTATAGACGTAATGAGAGGGGAAGGCTTTAGGCATCATTCTTGTGTGTTGCCCTTTAAATTAGTCATGTGCACCAGTTTTGCTTGTGGGTTCCATAACCGCAACCGACCGACCTGCAACCCGACCCACACCCGATACCTGACCCCCAACCCATTGAAACAAGTTGAGGTTTACCTGAACCTAACCCGTGGTTACCCGATTCTATGCAGGACTCTATTATAAAGTAAAGTGCTGATTTCACAAGCACAGAAAATGTGTGACATATTTTAGACTGAAACAGAAATAATGTTTAGACATTGGTGTCCTGAGGGAGTTTTCAGGGTGTTGAAGAAAACTATGACTAGGCTAGCAAATATGTAAAGAATCCAAAAACCACAATTAGAAACTGTGTTTATTTGAAGGCCAATCAAACTGGAACATGTGCCTTGTGTGTTGGCCCTATTGTTATAATGTTTTGTTGTTAGTAAATGTTCCCTAGGTAATAAAGCTGCGTACACATGAGCAGATTAATAATTTTGGTCGGTCGTCCCGAAATATCTGTGTTACTATGTTACCATGACCACGAACCAAGGCCAATTGGACATGGCAGAAAATCATGCCCAATCATGCTGTCTTTATTGATTGGTCAAGCAAAAATAGGCTGCATTTATAAAGTCAGATACCAATTCTGCCACCCTTAATGGCTGCCATTTTAAAATAATGATAATGTATATCGTAAATTATATTTCACCTTTCACTGTGCCTCAATGCAAAATACTATGCAGGTGCAAAATACCACACTGTATTGGTATTCTGTCAAGTAAAATATTAATACCTTGTGGTATTTTACAACCCACTGTAGAAACATAAATATCACAAATAGGATGTCCCTTTTTCTTACATCTGAGCAAGCGATTTATGTGTAAAGGCTAATAAATCTCACATAACACGGTCAGACTCTTCCTTTAATTCCAGCTGCTGCTCTTTTTGTGAATTGGGACTTTGAGGGCTAGGCCACCCTAGTGCTATTTTAAGCGTGATCCAATCGTGGTTTAGAAAGCGCACACTAGTGAGGCCCAGTTGTGGCGGCCACACTAGTGCGTTGCTGGGCGTCTGCGCTGGGATATGCATTTTTTAATGTAATTGCATTCGTTCCAATTACAAAACATTGCGTGATCGAAACACGGCATCGCGCTGGAAATGCATGTGTGCTTTCCAGAGCGCTCGTATGCGCTCTTGTGGGGCCGAGGTCTAAGGCTAGAAACAATAATATTTTTGGGGTTTTATTTCAGGGAAAAGGCACATGACAAAGACCTGTGCAAAGTATGTCCGGGGGACGATGCCCAGCCCATTAGCTGTCCCGGACAGTCCTGCTGCTACTAGTCCCGTACCTGGAAAAAAAGATGAGATGAAATATAATATTAATTGATTGGTTCAGGCTTGTTAATTGATCTATTTTCATTAAGCTTACCGTATTCTTTATTTTAATTAAAAAAGGATCAACTGATTAAAAGTGAATGTCAAATCTAAAAATATTAAATACCATCTGGTAATTCTCATAAAATTTTAGCTCTTAGAACAAACAAAACTACTGGTATTTTCCATTAAAAAAATACCAAAACTCTAATTGGTTACCAGAAGAGAATCAATGACTTTAATGACTACATTATTGAAAAAATGATTTGTAGCATTTATCACACTATCTGGCAGCCAACTAGTATTTTATAGGCATCTATTTCTAGCCTAAATAGGATAAAGTGTTTGTAGTCTTTCCACACATTCCAGGCATAAAAGTTTGGGTTTTTTCAGTTAAGTGATTGGCTAATCAAGGGAAGCAGAGATATTTTGGATAAAATATTCTCCAGGAATTTGAGATTCATCACACAGAAATTCAGTAATCCAGCATTTTCTCATTGACATTTTATGCTGGTTTGGAAGTAATTTGGGGTTAGTCAGGTTACTATACTCCCATGTCCATAAAACAAAACCATACATAACTCAGAAGCTAAAACCATATACTTTACCCTTTAAAGTCTATAAAAAGAGCCATCCACAATGCTCCAAGGTTATTTGAAATGATACAGGCTGAGCAAGTGAAACATTAAACCATGTGCTTTATTTACAGTAAAGCTTTAAAGCTAAACATCTTTTTTTTTCTTCCCCCCCCAACCCCCAGAGTTGTTTTCTCCAGTTTCCTCCTCTGGTCTGAGATACATAAATTAAAAGAAGTCCGATTTCAATACACTGCTCCTGCTTAAGCTGACAATCAAATCCCCTAATAGCATGCTGGTGTGATGTGTTAGTGTGTAGGCCTACACAAGTTTTACAGCAAGTCTGCCAATGTCTCCTTCCTGCTCACTAAAATGCTTGGCAAATACTGGGTTAAAAACAGAGTAAAGGGAAGGAGAATGAAACAGCTTTCACCAATGTATTGCTTGTCAAAGGGAGATCTGGCTGCAGTGATAAGGCAGGATTAGGGTCTCTCCTAAACCCCCCCCCCACACACACACACTCCTTATGTAGCGTTTCTCCTGAACCACGGAAACACTTCCTCTCTACAGGTTTAGAGAGGAAACAGAGGGGGGTTTTTGTATACAAGGGTTAGATTGACGAGTAGGATGATTAATGCGCATGAGCGGATTGGTTCACAGCCGGACTATATGAATAAATCAGAATGTGTGCAAACACTGAGCCACAGAGGAAGGTGGGAATAAGGCAGTATACACTAACCTTTTTTATGTCCGTATTGGAGCAATGTATACATTTCACAATAAATGCCCTTTATAGCACTGAATATCCAAAATAATTTACTGCGATCATTGCAATAAAACATTTATTTTTAATTTACTGCGATCATTGCAATAAAACATTTATTTTTAGTTTACGGAGATCATTGCAATAAAACATTAAGATTAATGTAAATTACATCCAAATGGTAATTGGTTAGTGCAAACTGTAGGTTAAAAGCTTCATTTTTTTATTTTTCCTTCCATGTTTAGGCTGAGACCACACAGCAATTTGCTGTTATCAGAGCGAATGCGAATTGTACCAAAAATGATCATCTTGTACGTTCCGATAAGCGGATCACAGCGCAGCGGACACCAATAGGCATGATGTTGCCAGCCCCATAGTCCAACACTGTTGTGCGCATTTAAAAGCACAATAGTATCGCGCTTAAAAGTGCAGTAGTGTGGCCTGGCCCTTATACATAAGATTGTTATTTTGTGTTTATTTGGGTGCAGTGTGAACTCATTTCACCTAAACCACCTATGCAAGTGTCTGATGTCTGGTAACCAGGATTGCATATGTGCTCCTGATCCCAAATATAAGGTCACATAGTGAGTCATAAGCAGGAGAGGGAGGGAAGATTTTGGAGTATGCTGCTGTCTTGTGCTGATTTAGTATGAGCTTACAAGGCAACAAACTAAACCTGTACTCAAGGTTCCTTTTCATTTCTGTTTGGCTTTGAAGTTTGAACACTTGATTATGATCATCTGTGCAAATACAAAACGAAATGTGCTTTACTTACAGCCAATGTTCCCCCTTCATAAGCTGTGATTATGCATACAAGGGCACACCTTGGAGACAATGTTAAAATCCTCTGTGCGCAGAAATAAATTGTCTGTGCGCATACAAAATGAAATTGTGTGCACTACATACCACAGAACTTATATTCCAGCATATTTACACAAGCGCACAGCTTAGAGGGAACAGTGCTGTTAAATTGCTTGTAAACTGAAATTACCTGAAAGAATAATGCAGAATGTATTCTGCATATGTATGCAGGATCCACTGTGGGTATATTGAGGGGGCCATGGGCCAATGAAAGTCTCTCTTTGTTTTGTTATTAGATGTACAAAGGATAGGCCACAGTAGGTGGTATAGGGCAGACCAGTTTCCTTTCTCCCTGTGCATAGAACTAGTGACCAGTTTAATACTTACACAAAACTGGAAGCCAGAGCACCCTAAATCCAATACAAATGTCATACATGCTATATTCCTATTATATTAATGCCTCTCTCTGTGGATAGGGTTGGGTTGGTTTTATTTATGTTATGCCAAGCTACCACCCAAGGGTTGCTTTCTACAGCTGGGTCCTAACCCACCACTTATTGCCTTTATATGAGGAAAGCTGCTTTGTTTCTTGTTTTAAGGGCAGACACTGATTAGGCACTTTTCACAAATGAGTGCCTGACCATACTTTGGGTGGAGTGAAATTCCTTAGGCTAGGTACACACTGAGGGACTTTTTTGTCCCGAGCGAGCGCTCGGCCGAGACAAATGTCCGTTGGTCACGGCAAATTCGGCCATGGGCAAAAATGCAAACGATCAATCAAGCTTTCCCATAGGTAACAACCGACCAAAAGTGCCATGAATCGGTCGGTCTGCGGAAAATATCAGCTGGTGTGTACCCAGCCTTAGAGGCTTGGTCAAACCTCAAATACTATGGATAAAAGAAAATTGGGGCTTTGATCAGACACAAACAAGAAGATGCAATACATTAACTAATGTTAAAATGAGTGTAAAATCCGTGCTACCTGATGTAATGTCGGGTTAACATGTATGTTACACTTATTTACAGGGCCCGCACAATTTGCAAAACTTTTCAGAAATCGCGCAGTTAATGTGAATTCGTTGTATCAGCCCATACAAGTATTGTAAAGCACCGATCTAACCATACCACCATTAAGGCAGTAAGTGCTGCAAAGTGAATACAGCATCGCTTGAGAGCCGTAAGGTAAGAGCCAGTGCCTTGTAATATTGCATTGCCCAGTTAGTGACCAATTCAATTCAGATAAACCCCAGTGCACATCACATTCCAATCAAATAGTATACATGCTACATTTCTATTGTGTCCGTGTGCAGAGTACGGGGAGGTTGATTGTCTGAATATAAGTAGAGCATCTGCAATGAAAGTTACATGTATTTATAGAATTATATAGCTGAACATATCATGCAGAGCGTTAATGTTAGTTTAGCCATTCACACCAGGCCCTGCCCTAAATAACGCACCCTATCACTCACATAACATGTCAATATGTCTTTATGGTCATCAAAGGAAACCCACACAACCACAGGTAGAAGGTTCAGCCTTCTTGCAGACATAGCCGAGTGCATCAGTCCTAGCCACCTGAGCGACCATCTTGCCATAGCCATAGCTTTACCTAGGACACCAAATTCTGTCAGTACAGACAAACTAGAAATATTCAGCTGATCAAAGGCTGTAAACCAGTAGGTATGGATGAAGTAGATACAGGCTTATTTTAGGGGCAGATAGGAATGTGTTTTATGTGATGGTCCTTTCCCAGATAACAGTGTGTGATGTGGTCGCTTTGCAAGGGTGAGGCCACAAAGTGCTCCCGCGCTCCCTGTGCACATTACCATGTTGCAATCGCCCAATGTTTCGCAATCGGAGCCAATCACTAAGCACAGTGGTTTAGTGATTGGCACTGATACCATGTAACCTTGCAGTAAAGAGTTTGAATTCTTCCTGGAGCACATCTGCAAGGTTTGTATGTCCCCCCTGTGATTGTGTGGGTTCTCCCTCAATCATAAAGACATAATGATAGGGTGTGTGTGAAATAAGGTCATTCGATTGTAAGCTCAGGGGCAGGGCCTGACGTGAATGGAGTAAAAGCAGTTTCAACTAATATGTAAAATGTATCATTTAAAAAAGAAAAGTATTTAAGTATTCCTCTAAGGACAATGCTGAGCACTCCCTGCCCCAGGTACTTTTTATTTTAACTTTATATGCACTATAGTTCCCCTTTAAGAAATAAAATACATACAAACAAGCCTGATAATTTAAGGTTTTTTTCAGTTTTTCACTTCAAAATCAGCCCAAGTTTGTTCCAATGGTGTAATGTTTTGTATTGCAGATCCTGGAGATTTATGACCATATACTTACAGCTTGTTTTCCAGTTATGACCCCATCCCCTTTTGTGATCCATCAGTGAAATAAGGTTAATTGGCAGATTGGGATTGTGCCATCAGGCTGATCCATTGATGGAAGGTATGTTAGGTTAATGATCCAGTGTACACGTTTCCTTCTTTCATGCACCTTCCTGTATCCCAGGATTTGCCTGTGTGCAGATTCTGCCTACAATGATGTTAAGACCAAAATGATTTATAGGGCATGTCCACCCTAATAATACAATTTTTTGTATAATGTAGGTCACCCCTTCCCACCCCAACTACCGTATCAGAAAGTTAAAAAAGGATTTTGTACACGTTACTTACAGCCCCTCGATCCTCTGGCATACTGATACGGTTCCCTGCTTCCCGAAACTTGCAAGCAGGGGCCGGACCGGCAGCCGCGTCTGTGATTGCCTAATTATTGTCAATGGAGAGCACGGGAACGAAGGGCTGTAAGTAGAGTTCTAACCCTACACTACAGAAAACCTTTTTACATTTACATTTACACTATGTGAATGGATATGGATGGATCCGGATGGTGGGAGGAAGGGGGGGCTCCCCTGCGCTTGCCACTGACCTCTCAGAGGACAAAGAGGAGGTAGAAAGTTTTGGACAGGAAGACAGCTCCTATTCTTCAGTTTCCTGGAGTTTGGACAAGCACTGCAGGAGAGCCATAAGGAGCAGAGATGTAAGGTAAGGATTTTTTAAAACTATACAGAGGGGCCATTAGTGGGTTAAATTTTAGTTTGGGGGTTGTACATGCCCTTTAACTTGCCTAGTAAAATTACTATAGGCACCATTCCTTGGCTTTCACAGTGGATTAAATAAGAGATGAAGTTTTATCTCTATTAAAGCGGAACTAAAGTTCATAATAAGCTATAGTAAATACATTATGAAGAAAGTCCCTTCCGCAAGAATTTAATTTCTTGCATGTATTTTGTTTTAAATGTTTTCTTGTTTATGTGTCTTCTGGGACTGGAAAGGAATTTTCAATGTTTAGCTCTGCTGGTCAAGGATGCCCTTGAGCCAGGCATAATGAGGGAAATCCATAGCTAATTATGCAGAAGATGAGTAAGTGAAGAAGACATTTGCATAATATATTAACTCATGGTTAGTCCCTCTATTGTGCCAGAAGGCACATAAAAATCAATGTTTCTTTAAATCCCCGGGAGATAAATAAGTCCACACAGGCCATGCCCCTGGTGTTTTGTTCTGTATTCTAAAGGTTCGTACACACATCAGATCATTTTCGTACGATGTGCCCGACGAACGTTCAGGAACCGTCTCGTTTTACACTAGTTCTGCCAAAGATGCCTGTACATACATCAACGATAATGGATAGATAATGTTCATTGGAAAAGGTGTTACGTGACGTACATATTACGTGACGTTTGGAATATTGCCTGATCTTGAAATGTTGCTCATGTGTATTTCATTCAGTCTTCTATTACACTCTACTGATAATCTGCCGAGGTCAGATTTTGGAAGCGATTTCCTCTAGCACATTCCAATGCAATGTTGTGTATATATCTCTCTGAATGGGTCGTATAGATTCACAGGACAGAAGGGAAACCTTCATCAATTATGTTACTGCCCAAAGCAAGGGATGGGCGGCCTATAGATTTTATTTACCCCTGTCCTTGAGGTGGGTTTATAAATGGCTTGTCAGATATATCTCTACTGCTGTTTACCACTCACGGATCAATCTCTGCTGACAGGTTTTATGGTGTGAGCCCATTCATTCCAATCACACGAATGAGGAGTGATTGTCAGGAGATTAGAAAAATAATGTCTCACGGGATGTTCAATGTGTTCGGACCAATGTGTCCCACCCCCCAAGGGGAGTCCTTTGTCCGGGCAGATTACAATAAAGTTCCCCAGGTATTTAATAGACACACATCACTAACAGATGGGACGCAGCACAGAGATGAATTGAGGAAAATAATTTCCTTTGCTTGTGTAATGAAGTAAAAACCTCATAGAAAGTATAGCTGTTATTGAAAAATGAACTATTCCTTTAAAGCAGTGATTGAAGACAGGGAGGTAAAGGATCTATTCCTTACCTCACGCACAATCCACCGCCATTTTTTTCGGGCTGAAAATTGCCAACCGCTTCCTGGTTTAGTTTACTATAGCGTGCATTATCCCACATGCACGATACAGTGAAACTAAACTAGGAAACGGTTGGGACTTTTCAACTGAGCTGCGGTGGATCATGCGCGAGGTAAATATACTCACCTTCGATTCTGGATCCTGGTGAAGTGATTGAAGAACGGAAGGTAAGGAATAGGTCCTTTAGCTCCCGGTCTTCAATCACTGATTTAAAGGAATAGTTCACTTTTGTGTGAACTATTCCTTTGATAGACTGCTTAATACCTGACAGGCAGCCATACGGGGGTCGATATTTTCAAATACATTTATTAAAAATATTGATTTGTGTATGCCACGCTTTATACTCTTTTTTTGTGTGATCCCCCCCCGTCATGAGAGTAAACAGGCTTGCTTGCTAACCAGTGGAGCTGTCCTCCCAGGGCCATATTTAACAATACAATTATACATTAGACTACCACAATGGTATTGTATGGACGATTGTAATTGTATGACCACGGTCTTAAGCTGGGTACATATGGTGAGATCTTTCGTCCTGGCCCACTGTTTGGCACGTCCAACCAGTCGGCCAGATTGAAGGATTGTCGGTCACGGCAAAAGTAGCCGCAGCCAACAGTTCGGCGCCAACAAAGCATGTGTTCCATAGAGGACCACACAATTTGCAGTGGCTTTTGGATGGCAGTGGTTTTTGGACGGCCAGCCCAAGTCGGCATCCAATATTTTGTATGGTGCATACCCAGCTTTACATTTGCAATGGTGGTAATGCGTCAAAGGCGTCAAAATACTGCATTTCAGCACCAGTCCACCAATCAAGGTTAAGTCAGCCCTTTAGTCCACCAATCAGGGTTTAGCCAGCCCTCCAGTCCACCAGTCAGTGTTAGTCAGCCCGCCACACCCACCTCCACTATTTTCCCTCATGACGCCACGCCCACTTATCATGCCGCCACTCGTTTGTCAATAGCGGCATTTAAAAGTTGTTTCAGGTGTCAAAAACTCTAGGAACACCCCTGTGAACCCCCCTTTGCTATCATGATTCACTGCTGCACACACATCATAGATCTGGTATCTAGACCCAATTTCCAGTGACTTGTTTGTAATTACATTAGTTGCAAAACAACAAGCTATTGCAGTTAGGCCTGTTTTTTAAGAAGGAATATTCATTGCATTGATAAAACGAATGGTCCAAGGCTGCGCTTCCCAATTGGCTCTTTAAAGGTCAGTAGACAGCATTGTTAGCGGAATAGTAATCACATCTGCATTCTCTCACCCAATGATCAAGGCAGTAACTGACGTTATTTAGTTATCTATTGAAAGGAGCTGTTTAAAGGGGAGGCTGACACACAAACTTGTACTCATAAATAACAACTGAATAATTACTGACTTAAAGGGGAATATAAATCATATCTTGAAAGAGACACTGATCCTATGATTTCTTGTCTGACTTATCCACAGTAATTTTATTCCAATGGCATGAAAGATGTTGTCCTTGATGACAAATTATTGGTTATACTAAGCAGCAACCTTTGAACAATGCGATGAGACTGTCTTTGTTCTTAGTCATAATTGTACCCTTGTGTTTCTTAAAAGTGAACTCGAAAGATACCTTTTATTTTTAGTTTTTAGAAACCTATAACTTTTAGTATATTTGGTCTATATTTTCTTTCTTGCCCTTAAAATCTCATTGGGGCTTCTGGGATAGGAAATTACTCAATCAGAGAGAATTTTCAATTATAAATCTGTACAGTAGCTTAGTTGTGTGTAAAATAAATACATTGTATGCAGCGGTTCTATGCAGTTACGCAGTGCATTGCCTTTACATAAAACTGGGACTGCCAAAGAACAGCACATTTTCCCCGTGCATTGTCTAGTGTGTGTACACACTGTCTGATATTTCGGCCTGATCAAGTGTTGTGAACATATTTTTTTTTTCAATCGACTTTTTGATTTATTCCAGGTGCCAGAAAGATCAGACAAGGCAGAAATTTGGTCCTATTGTGTGGTTTTAAAAGGGCCACATGATCTTGATCTGTCAATCAAAATACTAGCAGCACCACAGACTGCTAATCGAATTTTAAGGTCAGTACACGCGTCCAATACTTGGACAATGAAAGACTCTGAGCACATAGCGTACGCATGATGAACGGCTGTTCCGGCATATAATCGCATGTGTGTATGCGCTTGGTTTATTGATCCGCCATGGCAGATTGATGAACAAAGCCCGACCAAACGTATTCACACAGAATGCCCGTTCCTTGCGCTTCTGCACACACTAGGGGGTGGTTTGCCATCCGTATTGGACGTGTGTACAAGGCTTAAGGCTAAGGCCCCACTGCAACAAACCAAAAAATACTGCCTATTTTAGCTCCCTTTTGCCATATGCTTGTATCTGCATTTTACGTGCAGGAATTATGGGTAAAAATTAACCTTAAAAATTGCATTCATGTCTGCTTGTATTCGCTTGTGTCCTCTTTTTCATGAGCTTCCACTGATTTGTGTTAAATGTGATTTTGACAGAAACGGACCAAAACTGGTGATTGAACTCACTTTAAAAATGTGAGAATCGCACAGCAGCGCATGTAATGTGTGTGGACATGTTGCATGTGTTGCGATACGTGTGCATGTGATCTACAAAAAAATGGTTATTGCATGCGCTCCAAAAATGTATTGCAGCTGACTATTGTGGACTATTGGGCAGATTGCAGTTCAAACTGCCGGTAACACGCTCTGATGAGCAAATGATTTTCATGCGCATTGCCATCTGGCATAGTGTTGCCTCAGACAGTAAAGTATACACTTACATAGTTTTAATCTCCTTCAAAAATGCAGGCATGTTCCTCCCTATATAAAACTTTGTACTTACATTCCCCTCCCCCATTAACCTATATACTACATTACTTACCTGTCAGAACTTCCCAAAGCTTGGTATTGATAGTAGACTCCTGAAACCTCTTCTCTGATCTCGGCACTGCTTCCTGGTTGCAGCAATCAATCATGGATGTGATCGATGACATCACAGCCAATGAATCACTGTGCCAGACCATGCCACGTCCGTCAGTAACCTCGACCAAGCGTGTGGTCCCATAGAGGACTGAATAATCGGCTGTGGTCACGACCGCCACAAGGAACCATATACAATAATTCGGCCAAACCGACTGAACCACTGAAATGACGGTCAATCAGTACGAATTATTGTATGGTGTGTACCTATCTTAAAACCAGACATAGCTGGATTTTGTTGGAAGCTGGTCAAATCCTAATATTGTAGGTGTCACTGTTGGAAAACAATTTAATCTGGACCCCTCATTTATTATTTATTCATTTATATCCTCTTTAAAACAAACTGGAGACTTCAAATTTGTTTTAGTATTTCCTTTGAATTAACTGTATATTACTAATAATTGGATTGGATTTGATTGACACATACCTTTGTTATAACCACAATATAAAAAAAAACTATGAATTTGCCCCAGGAAAGTTCTGCAAAGAGAAAAAATGTTCACAAATAACTACGGCTTACCCACCAACATTCCAACCTAAAGAAGGACACTTTCAGAAACTGAATGTTAAAGTGCTGCTTATCTGAAATGCATTTTTCATTGCTATTCTTCTATAAAGGGAATTGGCTGCATGTTCTGCTTCATTAAATTGGCCAGCTAATGTAGTTGCTGCTGCTGGACATAAAGTCTCATTTATTGGCTTAGTGATAACTAAGAACTAGCAGGTTTGACATTTAGCTAAGGAATCCATGGAAATGTTTCTGATTTATCAGTGAATTTAGTTTTGCGCATAGACTTTAATATACATGTGTCACAGGAACAATTAACACTGTGAACAGACCTAATCAGCACTGAATATCTGTCTCTTGATTGTGTTCAAGTGTAAGCAGACCTAATGAGCACTGATTATGTTCCTCTTGATTGTGTTCAGGTGTGAGGGAACCAAATCAGTGCTTATTAGCTGCCTCTTGATTGCATCCAGCTGTGAACAAACCTAACCAGAACTGATTATCTGCCTCTTGATTATGTTCAGGTGTGGACAGACCTAATCAGCACTGATTAACTGCCTCTTCATTGTGTTCAGGTGTGAACAGACCTAATCAGTGCTGATTAACTGCCTCTTGATTGTGTTCAGATGTGAGCAAACCTAATCAGTGCTTATTAGCTGCCTCTTGATTGCATTCAGCTGTGAACAGACCTAATCAGCACTGATTAGCCGCCTCTTGGTTGTGTTCAGGTTTGAGCAAACCTAATCAGTGCTGATAAACTGCCTCTTGATTTAATCTGCTTTGAACAGACCTAATCTGTGCTGATTACCTGCCTTTTAACTGTGTTCAGGTGTGAGCAGGCCTAATCAGTGCTGATTACCTAGTTTTTAAATGTGTTCAGGTGTGAGAAGACCTAATCAGTGCTGATTACCTGCCTTTTAAATGTATTCAGGTGTGAGCAGGCCTAATCATTGCAGATTACCTAGCTTTTAAATGTGTTGAGGTGTGAGCAGGCCTAATCAGTGCTGATTACCTAGCTTTTAAATGTGTTCAGGTGTGAGCAGGCCTAATCAGTGCTGATTACCTAGCTTTTAAATGTGTTCAGGTGTGAGCAGGCCTAATCATTGCTGATTACCTAGCTTTTAAATGTGTTCAGATGTGAGCAGACCTAATCAGTGCTGATTACCTGCCTTTTAAATGTGTTCAGGTGTGAGCAGGCCTAATCATTGCTGATTACCTGCCTTTTAAATGTGTTCACGTGTGAGCAGGCCTAATCATTGCTGATTACCTAGCTTTTAAATGTGTTCAGGTGTGAACAGGCCTAATCAGTGCTGATTACCTACCTTTTAATGTGTTCAGGTGTGAGCAGCCTAATCATTGCTGATTACCTACTTTTAATGTGTTTAGATGTGAGCAACCTAATCATTGCTGATTACCTGCCTTTTAAATGTGTTCAGGTGTGAGCAGCCTAATCATGTGATTACCTGCCTTTTAAATGTGTTCAGGGGTGACAGGCCTAATCATTGCTGATTACCTAGCCTTTAAATGTGTTCAGGTGTGAGCAGGCCTAATCATTGCTGATTACCTAGCTTTTTAAAGTGTTCAGATGTGAGCAGACCTAATCATTGCTGATTACCTGCCTTTTAAATGTGTTCAGAGTGTGAGCAGGCCTAATCATTGCTGATTACCTGCCTTAAATGTGTTCAGGTGTGACAGGCCTAATCAGTGCTGATTACCGCTTTTAAATGTGTTCAGTGTGAGCAGGCCTAATCATTGCTGATTACCTAGCTTTAAATGTGTTCAGATGGTGAGCAGACCCTAATCATGCTGATTACCTGCCTTTTAAATTGTTCAGTGTGAGCAGGCCTAATCATGCTGATTACCTAGCTTTTAAATGTGTTCAGGTTGTGAGCAGGCCTAATCATTGCTGATTACCTAGCTTTTAATGAGTTCAGGTGTGAGAGACCTAATCAGTGCTGATTACCTGCCTTTTAAATGTGTTCAGGTGTGAGCAGGCCTAATCATTGCTGATTACTAGCTTTTTAAATGTGTTCAGGTGTGAGCAGGCCTAATCATTGCTGATTACCAGCTTTTAAATGTTTCAGGTGTGAGCAGGCCTAATCAGTGCTGATTACCTAGCTTTTTAAATGTGTTCAGTGTGAGCAGCCTAATCATTGCTGATTACCTAGCTTTTAAATGTGTTCAGGATGTGAGCAGAGCCTACATCAGTTGCTGATTACCTAGCTTTTAAATGTGTTCAGGTGTGAGCAGGCCTAATCATTGTTGATTACAAGCTTTTAAATGTGTTCAGGGGTGAGCAGGCCTAATCATTGCTGATTACCTAGCTTTTAAATGTGTTCAGGTTGAGCAGGCCTAATCAGTGCTGATTACCAGCTTTTAAATGTGTTCAGTGTGAGCAGGGCCTAATCATTGCTGATTACCTAGCTTTTAAATGTGTTCAGGTGTGAGCAGGCCTAATCATTGCTGATTACCTGCCTTTTAAATGTGTTCAGGTGTGAGCAGGCCTAATCATTGCTGATTACCTAGCTTTTAAATGTGTTCAGGTGTGAGCAGGCCTAATCATTGCTGATTACCTAGCTTTTAAATGTGTTCAGGTGTGAGAAGACCTAATCAGTGCTGATTACCTGCCTTTTAAATGTGTTCAGGTGTGAGCAGGCCTAATCATTGCTGATTACCTAGCTTTTAAATGTGTTCAGGTGTGAGCAGGCCTAATCAGTGCTGATTACCTAGCTTTTAAATGTGTTCAGTGTGAGCAGACCTAATCAGTGCTGATTACCGCCTTTTAAATGTGTTCGGTGTGAGCAGGCCTAATCATTGCTGATTACCTGCCTTTTAAATGTGTTCAGGTGTGACAGGCCTAATCATTGCTGATTACCTAGCTTTTAAATGTGTTCAGGTGTGAGCGGCCTAATCATTGCTGATTACCTAGCTTTTAAATGTGTTCAGATGTGAGCACCTAATCAGTGCTGATTACCTGCTTTTTAAATGTTTTCAGTGTGAGCAGGCCTAATCATTGCTGATTACCTAGCTTTTAAATGATGTTCAGGTGTGAGAGCCTAATCATGCTGATTACCTGCTTTTAAATGTGTTTCAGTGGAGCAGGCCTAATCATTGCTGATTACCTAGCTTTTAAATGTGTTCAGGTGTGAGCAGCCTAATCATTGCTGATTACCTAGCTTTTAAATGTTTCAGGTGTGAGCAGGCCTATAGTGCTGATTACCTAGCTTTTAAATGTGTTCAGTGTGGAGCAGGCCTAATCATTGCTGATTACCTAGCTTTTAAATGTGTTCAGTGTGGAGCAGACCTAACTCAGTGCTGATTACCTGCCTTTTAAATGTGTTCAGGTGTGAGCAGGCCTAATCATTGTTGATTACCTAGCTTTTTAAATGTGTTCAGGGTGTGAGCAGGCCTAATAATTGCTGATTACCTAGCTTTTAAATGTGTTCAGTGTGAGCAGGCCTAATCAGTGCTGATTACCAAGCTTTTAAATGTGTTCAGGTGTGAGCAGGCCTAATCATGCTGATTACCTAGCTTTTAAATGTGTTCAGGTGTGAGCAGGCCCTAATCATTGCTGATTACCTGCCTTTTAAATGTTTCAGGTGTGAGCAGGCCTAATCATTGCTGTTACCTAGCTTTTAAATGTGTTCAGGTGTGAGCAGGCCTAATCATTGTGCTTACCTAGCTTTTAAATGTGTTCAGGTGTAGAAGACCTAATCAGTGCTGATTACCTGCTTTTAAATGTTTCAGGTGTGAGCAGGCCTAATCATTGCTGATTACCTAGCTTTTAAATATGTGTCAGGTGTGAGCAGGCCTAATCAGTGCTGATTACCTAGCTTTTAAATGTGTTTCATGGTGAGCACCTAATCAGGCTGATTACCTGCCTTTTAAATGTGTTCAGGTGTGAGCAGGCCTAATCATTGCTGATTACCTGCCTTTTAAATGTGTTCAGGTGTGAGCAGGCCTAATCAGTGCTGATTACCTACCTTTTAATGTTTTCAGGTGTGAGCAGGCCTAATCATTGCTGATTAACTAGCTTTTAAATGTGTTCAGTGAGTGTGAGCAGCCTAATCAGTGCTGATTACCTGCCTTTTAAATGTGTTTCAGGTGTGAGCAGGCCTAATCATGCTGATACACCTGCCTTTTAAATGTGTTCAGGTGTGACAGGCCTAATCATTGCTGATTACCTAGCTTTAAATGTGTTCAGTGTGAACCGGCCTAATCAGTGCTGATTACCTAGCTTTTAAATGTGTTCAGGTGTGAGCAGGCCTAATCATTGCTGATTACCAGCTTTTAAATGTGTTTCAGTGTGAGCAGCCCTAATCAGTGCTGATTACCTGCCTTTTAAATGTGTTCAGGTATGAGCAGGCCTAATCATTGCTGATTACCTAGCTTTTTAAATGTGTTCAGGTGTGAGCAGGCCTAATCATTGCTGATTACCTAGCTTTAATGTGTTCAGGTGTGAGAAGACCTAATCTATGTGCTGATTACCTGCCTTTTAAATGTATTCAGGTGTGAGCAGGCCTAATCATTGCTGATTACCTAGCTTTTAAATGTGTTCAGGTGTGAGCAGGCCTAATCTTTGCTGATTACCTAGCTTTTAAATGTGTTCAGATGTGACCAGGCCTAATCATTGCTGATTACCTAGCTTTTAAATGTGTTCAGGTGTGAGCAGGCCTAATCTTTGCTGATTACCTAGCTTTTAAATGTGTTCAGGTGTGAGCAGGCCTAATCAGTGCTGATTACCTAGCTTTTAAATGTGTTCAGGTGTGAGCAGGCCTAATCATTGCTGATTACCTAGCTTTTAAATGTGTTCAGATGTGAGCAGACCCATCAGTGCTGATCCAAGCTTTAAAAATGTGTTCAGGTGTGAGCAGCCTAATCAGCTGCGATTACCTAGCTTTTAATGTGTTCAGGTGTGAGCAGGCGCCTAATCATTGTTGATTTTACCAGCTTTTAAATGTGTTCAGGTGTGAGCAGGCCTAATCATTGCTGATTACCTAGCTTTTAAATGTGTTCAGGTGTGAGCAGGCCTAATCAGTGCTGATTACCTAGCTTTTAATGTGTTCAGGTGTGAGCAGGCCTAATCAGTGCTGATTACCTAGCTTTTAAATGTGTTCAGGTGTGAGCAGGCCTAATCAGTGCTGATTACCTGCCTTTTAAATGTGTTCAGGTGTGAGCAGGCCTAATCATTGCTGATTACCTGCCTTTTAAATGTGTTCAGGTGTGACCAGGCCTAATCATTGCTGATTACCTAGCTTTTAAATGTGTTCAGGTGTGAACAGGCCTAATCAGTGCTGATTACCTAGCTTTTAAATGTGTTCAGGTGTGAGGGCCTAATCATTGCTGATTACCTAGCTTTTAAATGTGTTCATATGTGACCAGGCCTAATCATTGCTGATTACCTAGCTTTTAAATGTGTTCAGGTGTGAGCAGGCCTAATCATTGCTGATTACCTAGCTTTTAAATGTGTTCAGGTGTGAAAGCCTAATCAGTGCTGATAACCTGCCTTTTAAATGTGTTCAGGTGTGAGCAGGCCTAATCATTGCGATTACCTAGCTTTTTAAATGTGTTCAGGTGTGAGCAGGCCTAATCATGCTGATTACCTAGCTTTTAATGTGTTCAGGTGTGAGCAGACCTAATCAGTGCTGATAACCTGCCTTTTAAATGTGTTAGGTGTGAGCAGGCCTAATCATTGTTGATTACCTAGCTTTTAAATGTGTTCAGGGGTGAGCACCTAATCATTGCTGATTACCTAGCTTTTAAATGTGTTCAGTGTGAGCAGGCCTAATCGTGCTGATCCCAAGCTTTTAAATGTGTTCAGGTGTGAGCAGGCCTAATCATGCTGATTACCTAGCTTTTAAATGTGTTCAGGTGTGAGCAGCCTAATCATTGCTGATTACCTGCCTTTTAAATGTTTTCAGGTGTGAGCAGCCTAACATTGCTGATTACCTAGCTTTTAAATGTGTTCGGTGTGAGCAGGCCTAATCATTGCTGATTACCTAGCTTTTAAATGTGTTCAGGTGTGAGAAGCCTAATCATGCTGATTACCTGACTTTTAAATGTGTTCAGGTGTGAGCAGGCCTAATCATGCTGATTACCTGCTTTTAATGTTGTCAGTGTGAGCAGGCCTAATCATGCTGATTACCTAGCTTTAAATGTGTTCAGATGTGACAGACCTAATCAGTGCTATTACCTGCCTTTTAAATGTGTTCAGTGTGAGCAGGCCTAATCATTGCTGATTACCTAGCTTTTAAATGTGTTCAGTGTGAGCAGGCCTAATCATTGCTGATTACCTAGCTTTTAATGTGTTTCAGGTTGGGAAGACCTAATCTGTGCTGATTACCTCCTTTAAATGTTTCAGGTGTGAGCAGGCCTAATCATTGCTGATTACCTAGCTTTTAAATGTGTTCATAGTGTACGCGCCTAATCATTGCTGATTACCTAGCTTTTAAATGTGTTCAGGTGTGAGCAGGCCTAATCATGCGATTACCTAGCTTTTTAATGTGTTTCAGGTGGAGCAGCCTAATCATTGCTGATTACCTGCTTTTAAATGTGTTCAGTGTGAGCAGACCTAATCATGCTGATTACCTGCCTTTTAAATGTGTTCAGGTGTGAGCAGGCCTAATCATTGCTGATTACCTAGCTTTTAATGTGTTCATGTGTGAGCAGGCCTAATCATTGCTGATTACCTAGCTTTTAAATGTGTTCAGGTGTAGCAGCCCTATCAGTGCTGATTACCAAGCTTTTAAATGTGTTCAGGTGTGAGCAGGCCTAATCTTGCTGATTACCTAGCTTTTAAATGTGTTCAGGTGTGAGCAGGCCTAATCATGCTGATTACCTACGCTTTTAAATGTGTTCAGAGTGAGCAGACCTAATCAGTGCTGATAACCTGCCTTTTAAATGTGTTCAGGTGTGAGCAGGCCTAATCATTGTTGATTACCTAGCTTTTAAATGTGTTCAGGGGTGAGCAGGCCTAATCATTGCTGATTACCTAGCTTTTAAATGTGTTCAGGTGTGAGCAGGCCTAATCAGTGCTGATTACCAAGCTTTTAAATGTGTTCAGGTGTGAGCAGGCCTAATCAGTTGCTGATTACCTAGCTTTAAATGTGTTCAGGGTGTGAGCAGGCCTAATCATTGTCTGATTACCTGCCTTTTAAATGTATTCAGTGTGAGCAGGCCTAATCATTTGCTGATTACCTAGCTTTTAAATGTGTTCAGGTGTGAGCAGGCCTAATCATTGCTGATTACCTAGCTTTTAAATGTGTTCAGGTGTGAGAGACCTAATCAGTGCTGATTACCTGCCTTTTAAATGTGTTCAGGTGTGAGCAGGCCTAATCATTGCTGATTACCTAGCTTTAAATGTGTTCGGTGTGAGCAGGCGCCTAATCAGTGCTGATTACCTAGCTTTTAAATGTGTTCAGATGTGAGCAGACCTAATCATGCTGATTACGCCTTTTAAATGTGTTCAGGTGTGAGCAGGCCTAATCATTGCTGATTACCTAGCTTTTAAATGTGTTCAGGTGTGAGCAGGCCTAATCATTGCTGATTACCTAGCTTTTCAATGTGTTCAGGTGTGGAAGACTAATCTGTGCTGATTCCCTGCCTTTTAAATGTATTCAGTGTGAGCAGGCCTAATCATTGCTGATTACCTAGCTTTTAAATGTGTTCAGGTGTGAGCAGGCCTAATCATTGCTGATTACCTACTTTTAAATTTGTTCAGGTGTGAGCAGCCTAATCAGTGCTGATTACCTAGCTTTTAAATGTGTTCAGGTGGGACAGGCCTAATCATGCTGATTACCTAGCTTTTAAATGTGTTCAGATGTGAGCAGACCTAATCAGTGCTGATTACCTGCCTTTTAAATGTGTTCAGGGTGAGAGCAGGCCTAATCATTGCTGATTACCTAGCTTTTAAATGTGTTCAGGGTGTGAGCAGGCCTATCGTGCTGATTACCTAGCTTTTAAATGTGTTCAGGTGTGAGCAGGCCTAATCATTGCTGATACCTAGCTTTTAAATGTGTTCAGATGTGAGCAGACCCAATCAGTGCTGATTACCAAGCTTTTAAATGTGTTCAGATGTGAGCAGACCTAATCAGTGCTGATTACCTGCCTTTTAAATGTGTTCAGGTGTGAGCAGGCCTAATCATTGCTGATTACCTGCCTTTTAAATGTGTTCAGGTGTGACCAGGCCTAATCATTGCTGATTACCTAGCTTTTAAATGTGTTCAGGTGTGAGCAGGCCTAATCATTGCTGATTACCTAGCTTTTAAATGTGTTCAGATGTGAGCAGACCTAATCAGTGCTGATTACCTGCCTTTTAAATGTGTTCAGGTGTGAGCAGGCCTAATCATTGCTGATTACCTAGCTTTTCAATGAGTTCAGGTGTGAGAAGACCTAATCAGTGCTGATTACCTGCCTTTTAAATGTGTTCAGGTGTGAGCAGGCCTAATCATTGCTGATTACCTAGCTTTTAAATGTGTTCAGGTGTGAGCGGCCTAATCATTGCGGATTACCTAGCTTTTAAATGTATTCAGGTGTGAGCAGGCCTATCAGTGCTGATTACCTAGCTTTAAATGTGTTCAGGTGTGAGCAGGCCTAATCTTGCTGATTACCTATCTTTTAAATGTGTTCAGATGTGAGCAGCCTAACAGTGCTGATTACCTGCCTTTTAAATGTGTTCAGGTGTGAGCAGGCCTAATCATTGTTGATTACCTAGCTTTTAAATGTGTTCAGGGTGAGCAGGCCTAATCATTGCTGATTACCTAGCTTTTAAATGTGTTCAGGTGTAGCAGCCTACTCAGTTCTGATACCAAGCTTTTAAATGTGTTCAGGTGTGAGCAGGGCTAATCAGTGCTGATTACCTGCTTTTAAATGTGTTCAGGTGTGAGCA
Source organism: Hymenochirus boettgeri (assembly GCA_019447015.1). Lineage (NCBI taxonomy): Eukaryota > Metazoa > Chordata > Amphibia > Anura > Pipidae > Hymenochirus > Hymenochirus boettgeri. The sequence goes on from CM033475.1 coordinate 190,924,989, forward strand.
GGCCTAATCATTGCTAATTACCTGCTTTAAATGTATCATGTGTGAGCAGGCCTAATCATGTGCTGATTACCTAGCTTTTAAATGTGTTCAGGTGTGAGCAGGCCTAATCATTGTCTGATTACCTAGCTTTTTAAATGTGTTCAGGTGTGAGAAGACCTAATCAGTGCTGATTCTACCTGCCTTTTAAATGTTTTCAGGTGTGGCAGGCCTAATCATTGCTGATTACCTAGCTTTTAAATGTGTTCAGGTGGTGAGCAGGCCTAATCAGTTGCTGATTACCTACTTTTAAATGTGTTCAGTGTGAGCAGACCTAATCAGTGCTGATTACCTCCTTTTAAATGTGTTCAGGTGTGACAGGCCTAATCATTGCTGATTACCTGCCTTTTAAAATGTGTTCAGGTGTGAGCAGGCCTAATCATGCTGATTACCTACCTTTAAATGTTTTCAGGTGTGAGCAGGCCTAATCATTGCTGATTACCTAGCTTTTTAAATGTGTTCAGATGTAGCAGACCTAATCAGTGCTGATTACCTGCCTTTTAAATGTGTTTCAGGTGTGAGCAGGCCTAATCAGTGCTGATTACCTGCTTTTAATGTGTTCAAGGTGTGACCAGGCCTAATCATTGCTGATTACCTAGCTTTTAAATGTGTTCAGGGGGGTCAGCCTAACAGTGCGATTACCTAGCTTTTAAATGTGTTCAGGTGTGAGCAGGCCTAATCATTGCTGATACCTAGCTTTAATGTGTTCAGTATGAGGCAGACTAATCATGCTGATTACCTGCTTTTAAATGTGTTCAGGTATGAGCAGGCCTAATCATTGCTGATTACCTCGCTTTAAATGTGTTCAGGTGGAGCAGGCCTAATCATTGCTGATTACCTAGCTTTTCAATGTGTTCAGTGTGAGAGACCTAATCATGTGCTGATTACCTAGCCTTTTAAATGTATTCAGGTGTGAGCAGGCCTAATCATTGCTGATTACCTAGCTTTTAAATGTGTTCAGGTGTAGCAGGCCTAAACTTTGCTGATTACCTAGCTTTTAAATGTGTTCAGATTGTGACCAGGCCTAATCATTGCTGATTACCTAGCTTTTAAATGTGTTCAGGTGTGAGCAGGCCTAATCTTTGCTGATTACCTAGCTTTTAAATGTGTTCAGTGTGACAGGCCTAATCAGTGCTGATATTACCTAGCTTTTAAATGTGTTCAGGTGTGAGCAGGCCTAATCATTGCTGATTACCTAGCTTTTAAATGTGTTCAGATGTGAGCAGACCAATCAGTGCGATTACCAAGCTTTTAATGTTTTCAGGTGTGAGCAGGCCTAATCAGTGCTGATTACCTATCTTTTAAATGTGTTCAGGTGTGAGCAGGCCTAATCATTTTGATTACCTAGTCTTTTAAATGTGTTCAGGGGTGAGCAGGCCTAATCATTGTGATTACCTAGCTTTAAATGTGTTCAGTGTGAGCAGGCCTAATCAGTGCTGATTACCTAGCTTTTAAATGTGTTCAGGTGTGAGCAGGCCTAATCAGTGCTGATTACCTAGCTTTAAAGTGTTTCAGGGTGTGAGCAGGCCTAATCAGTGCTGATTACCTGCCTTTTAAATGTGTTCAGGTGTGAGCAGGCCTAATCATTGCTGATTACCTGCCTTTTAAATGTGTTCAGGTGTGACCAGGCCTAATCATTGCTGATTACCTAGCTTTTAAATGTGTTCAGGTGTGAACAGGCCTAATCAGTGCTGATTACCTAGCTTTTAAATGTGTTCAGGTGTGAGGGCCTAATCATTGCTGATTACCTAGCTTTTAAATGTGTTCATATGTGACCAGGCCTAATCATTGCTGATTACCTAGCTTTTAAATGTGTTCAGGTGTGAGCAGGCCTAATCATTGCTGATTACCTAGCTTTTAAATGTGTTCAGGTGTGAGAAGACCTAATCAGTGCTGATAACCTGCCTTTTAAATGTGTTCAGGTGTGAGCAGGCCTAATCATTGCTGATTACCTAGCTTTTAAATGTGTTCAGGTGTGAGCAGGCCTAATCAGTGCTGATTACCTAGCTTTTAAATGTGTTCAGATGTGAGCAGACCTAATCAGTGCTGATAACCTGCCTTTAAATGTGTTCAGGTGTGAGCAGGCCAATCATCATGTTGATTACCTAGCTTTTAAATGGTTCAGGGGGTGAGCAGGCCTAATCATTGCTGATTACCTAGCTTTTAAATGTGTTCAGGTGTGAGCAGGCCTAATCAGTGCTGATTACCAAGCTTTTAAATGTGTTCAGGTGTGAGCAGGCCTAATCAGTGCTGATTACCTAGCTTTTAAATGTGTTCAGGTGTGAGCAGGCCTAATCATTGCTGATTACCTGCCTTTTAAATGTATTCAGGTGTAGCAGGCCTAATCATTGCTGATTACCTAGCTTTTAAATGTGTTCAGGTGTGAGCAGGCCTAATCATTGCTGATTACCTAGCTTTTAAATGTGTTCAGGTGTGAGAAGACCTAATCAGTGCTGATTACCTGACTTTTAAATGTGTTCAGGTGTGAGCAGGCCTAATCATTGCTGATTACCTAGCTTTTAAATGTGTTCAGGTGTGAGCAGGCCTAATCAGTGCTGATTACCTAGCTTTTAAATGTGTTCAGATGTGAGCAGACCTAATCAGTGCTGATTACCTGCCTTTTAAATGTGTTCAGGTGTGAGCAGGCCTAATCATTGCTGATTACCTAGCTTTTAAAATGTGTTCAGGTGTGAGCAGGCCTAATCATTGCTGATTACCTAGCTTTTCAATGTGTTCAGGTGTGAGAAGACCTAATCTGTGCTGATTACCTGCCTTTTAAATGTATTCAGGTGTGAGCAGGCCTAATCATTGCTGATTACCTAGCTTTTAAATGTGTTCAGGTGTGAGCAGGCCTAATCATTGCTGATTACCTAGCTTTTAAATGTGTTCAGGTGTGAGCAGGCCTAATCAGTGCTGATTACCTAGCTTTTAAATGTGTTCAGGTGTGAGCAGGCCTAATCATTGCTGATTACCTAGCTTTTAAATGTGTTCAGATGTGAGCAGACCTAATCAGTGCTGATTACCTGCCTTTTAATGTGTTCAGGTGTGAGCAGGCCTAATCATTGCTGATTACCTAGCTTTTAAATGTGTTCAGGTGTGAGCAGGCCTAATCATTGCTGATTACCTAGCTTTTAAATGTGTTCAGGTGTGAGCAGGCCTAATCAGTGCTGATTACCAAGCTTTTAAATGTGTTCAGGTGTGAGCAGGCCTAATCATTGCTGATTACTAGCTTTAAATGTGTTCAGGTGTGAGCAGGCCTAATCAGTGCTGATTACCTAGCTTTTAAATGTGTTCAGATGTGAGCAGACCTAATCAGTGCTGATAACCTGCCTTTTAAATGTGTTCAGGTGTGAGCAGGCCTAATCATTGTTGATTACCTAGCTTTTAAATGTGTTCAGGGGTGAGCAGGCCTAATCATGCTGATTACCACTTTTAAATGTGTTCAGGTTGAGCAGCCTAATCAGTGCTGATTACCAAGCTTTTAAATGTGTTCAGGTGTGGAGGCAGCCTAATCAGTGCTGATTACCTAGCTTTTAATGTGTTCAGGTGTGAGCAGGCCTAATCATGCTGATTACCAGCCTTTTAAATGTATTCAGGTGTGAGCAGGCCTAATCATTGCTGATTACCTAGCTTTTAAATGTGTTCAGGTGTGAGCAGGCCTAATCATTGCTGATTACCTAGCTTTTAAATGTGTTCAGGTGTGAGAAGACCTAATCAGTGCTGATTACCTGCCTTTTAAATGTGTTCAGGTGTGAGCAGGCCTAATCATTGCTGATTACCTAGCTTTTAAATGTGTTCAGGTGTGAGCAGGCCTAATCAGTGCTGATTACCTAGCTTTTAAATGTGTTCAGATGGAGACCAGACCTAATCTAGTGCATGTGGATTACCTGCTTTTAAATGTGTTCAGGTGTGAGCAGGCCTATCATTGCTGATTACCTAGCTTTTAAATGTGTTCAGGTGTGAGCAGGCCTAATCATTGCTGATTACCTAGCTTTTCAATGTGTTCAGGTGTGAGAAGACCTAATCTGTGCTGATTACCTGCCTTTTAAATGTATTCAGGTGTGAGCAGGCCTAATCATTGCTGATTACCTAGCTTTTAAATGTGTTCAGGTGTGAGCAGGCCTAATCATTGCTGATTACCTAGCTTTTAAATGTGTTCAGGTGTGAGCAGGCCTAATCAGTGCTGATTACCTAGCTTTTAAATGTGTTCAGGTGGGAGCAGGCCTAATCATTGCTGATTACCTAGCTTTTAAATGTGTTCAGATGTGAGCAGACCTAATCAGTGCTGATTACCTGCCTTTTAAATGTGTTCAGGTGTGAGCAGGCCTAATCATTGCTGATTACCTAGCTTTTAAATGTGTTCAGATGTGAGCAGGCCTAATCATTGCTGATTACCTAGCTTTTAAATGTGTTCAGGTGTGAGCAGGCCTAATCAGTGCTGATTACCAAGCTTTTAAATGTGTTCAGGTGTGAGCAGGCCTAATCAGTGCTGATTACCTAGCTTTTAAATGTGTTCAGGTGTGAGCAGGCCTAATCATTGCTGATTACCTGCCTTTTAAATGTATTCAGGTGTGAGCAGACCTAATCATTGCTGATTACCTAGCTTTTAAATGTGTTCAGGTGTGAGCAGGCCTAATCATTGCTGATTACCTAGCTTTTAAATGTGTTCAGGTGTGAGCAGGCCTAATCATTGCTGATTACCTAGCTTTTAAATGTGTTCAGATGTGAGCAGACCTAATCAGTGCTGATTACCAAGCTTTTAAATGTGTTCAGGTGTGAGCAGGCCTAATCAGTGCTGATTACCTAGCTTTTAAATGTGTTCAGGTGTGAGCAGGCCTAATCATTGCTGATTACCTGCCTTTTAAATGTATTCAGGTGTGAGCAGACCTAATCATTGCTGATTACCTAGCTTTTAAATGTGTTCAGGTGTGAGCAGGCCTAATCATTGCTGATTACCTAGCTTTTAAATGTGTTCAGGTGTGAGAAGACTAATCAGTGCTGATTACCTGCCTTTAAATGTGTTCAGGTGTGAGCAGGCCTAATCATTGCTGATTACCTCTTTTAAATGTGTTCAGGTGTGAGCAGGCCTAATCATTGCTGATTACCTAGCTTTTAAATGTGTTCAGGTGTGAGCAGCCTAATCAGTGCTGATTACCTAGCTTTTAAATGTGTTTAGGTGTGAGCAGACCTAATCGGTGCTGATTACCTGTCTTGACTGCCTGTTTTACATGTAGGGGTTTTAAAACACGGCACACACCGACACTAACATTAATAGAGCTTTGTGCTGCCTTTCAAGCCATCCAAATTCAAAGTTTATGTTTAAACTTTCCCTTTCTAATTAAACATAACATCCAACCAGTTATTGCACTAAAGCAATAAATATGAATGCATTCTGGGTTAACTAACCAATCAAAGTGTACCCATAATATTACATACAATATGGAGAATAAGTAGCGTGGCTGTTATTCTACCATGGTTATAGGGCATGTCCAGGCCTAGAATTTTTCTCTGGATTAGAAATGCGTGAAAGGCAGAAGTTTTTAAATAACTTTCAAACCACTAAAAAAACAAGATTCCAAGTTAACCATAAAGTATTCGAGTGAATAATTTGCACATGAAAAAACAGAAGACAACACCCATTCATTTGAAAACATGTGTAAAATAACCCAGCTTTTCATTCTGTACTGATGCCAATGTACAGCCACAAAGTAATGTTGGTTTATTTTCTTAAATTCAACTGGATTTAAATCAAGTATTTCAATTTATTATGGAATTGCACATCAAGTATCATTTTACCTTTTAAAAAACAATGGTTCATTTCATAGGGAAATTTTATATTCATCAAAAACATTCATAAAGGTTGGGTCAAATGGATATACTGCACATCTAAGGCAGGGGTGGGCAATTCAATTTCCCAGGGGGCCACACGAGAAACTTGGACTGTGGCGAAGGGCAGGAGCTATAGGTCAATTCTCAAAACAGAGATTGTAAAACTGGATTTTAAAGAAAGATAAATTAATATCCCTGGTTGATTGGATTTTTTTTTTATTATAAGTTGCAATTTATCATAGGTGTGTAATATTTTAGATCCGTTCCATCAAACTCAATCAATTGATCAGGTCATTTTTAATAAAATAAACGTAATAAAAATAAATCAATTATCCAACCTGAGACAGGTCTAGTATTGAAGGGCCAGTCAGGGGCAGTCAAAGGGCCGCATGTGGCCCCCGGGCCTTACTTTGCCCAGGCCTGATCTAAGGAAAACAATATAGTAGCTCCCACCCATATCTATTAATATACATTAAACACCTGAAGCAGGAGAGCACTCACGGGTCTTCACAAAACATCTCTGTGTACAAACCACTGGATCAATTTCGGCATTTTGGCCGTTTTTTTGACTGTCATTAGAATCCTGATGATGGTCAGAAAAAAAAAATGTCTGAAATTAATTGATCCTGTGGTTAGTATGATTCTAGTTTTTCTACTAGTATACTAGTAGATACACGTGATTCCCGCACACAATGAATGAGCAGCCAATGAAAGGCCAAATTTGTCTCATAATCATGTTTTTCCCGCTTGGTCAGTCGTCGTCTATTGATCTGGCCGGATAGACCACCAACGGAGCTTCCAGATATGTGGCAAATGTCTGTTTGTTGTCTGTACGACTCTTTACACACAATTACAGCTACAATCATCATCCGTCCTCTAGTCTCTTTTCCCTTTTGACAGTTGATGATCCTGACTCACTTGCTAATTGCTATTACTCTATCCTGACTAAAGCTGGGTACACACAGTAACAGTAAATCCACGATACCGTCGGATCCGACGGTATCGGGGATTTATCGGTACTGTGTGTACCTTTGTTTTCTGAACAAGCACGTGGCCGCCGAACGTTCGGGTCGGCCGAATGCTCGTTCGGAAAAGAGGGAAATTTCCCTAAGCCTCGGCAGACTCCCTATAGAGGAGTCGGCTGTGGCCGAGGGAACACAGAGAGCACTGGGGACTGTGTGTATCCCGATCGTTTGAAATCCTATCTGTCATCTTTCAAGACCTTTCAGGTGTGTACCCAGCTTAACACGATAGACTCTTTTGCCCCCTGGCCTTCCCACAGACTAGGAACCTCTAATCCTCATTCGTGGCTCAATCCCACTTCCCGTGTTATGGTGCATGCGTTCTGCTGAATGTGCGTGGAGAAAGTCCCATACAAAGGCTGACTTTCTCCATTACAAGTTCATGCTGCAGTGTCTCGGCTCTGGGCTCCTGCTGGCAAAACAAAACTACTAGCAGAAACTCATTAATAACAACAAATCTAACCCACATTGTCTGTTCTCCATCTTCAACTCCCTTCTGCGCCCCTCTCCTGCTGACCCTCTCCTTTCGCTGCACTCTCCCCAGGACTTTGAGCATTACTTTCAAAATAAACAGGAGTCCATCCATCTGCGATCTTTGGTCCTAGGGATGATTTTCAGATTTAGTTGCCCTCTCCTCTTTCTGCTATTCTTGGATCTTTTCCTCCTGTGACCCATTCAGAAGTCTCTCGTCTGCTTCTATCATGTCCGCTCATGACCTGTCCTCTTGATCCCAAGCCCTATGTGTTACTGAAACACTGTAATCATGTGCTTACCCCTATACTCACCCACATATTCAATGCCTCCCATACATCTGAAATTTTCCCTTCCATCTTTAAGCATGCCCATGTTAAGCCCATATTTAAAAAAGCCCTCGCTAGACTCCTCTTGAATTACTAACTACAGCCTGTACTCTCTCTTAGCCTCTAATCTTATCCTCCTTGACTTCTCCTCTGCTTTCGATACGGTTGATTATTTCCTCCTAATGCAAATACTTCACTCCTTGGGCATTCAGAATGAAGTGGCATCCTGGTTTCTATCCTATTTCTCTAACTGAACTTACTCTGTATCTTATGCTAACTACACCTCTTCCACCACAGGTGTCTGTTCTTGGACCCTTATTGGTCTTCCTCTACACTATTTCCTTGGGAGAAGTCATTAGCTCTTGTGGTTTCAAGTAACATTTATATGTACAGATGATACACAAATCTACTTGTCCACATATACGCTAACTCCTGACATCCAATCACGTATCTCCGGCTGCCTCCTTGTGATCTCCTCCTGGATGTCTCAACGATACCTCAAATAATTTTTTTCTAAAACTGAACTGATCATTTTCCCACCTAAACCTAGTCTTGTCCCATCTTTCTCTATTTCTGTTGACAATACTCTCTAGGGGTAATTATTGACTCTTTTCTCTCCTTTTCTAACCACATTAACTATGTTGTGAAAACCTGCCACTTTTTCCTTTGCAATATAGCCAACATCCGCAGGTTCCTTTCTCTCGCGAATACCGTTATGCTTATGCATGCTCTCATCCTATCATGCCTGGACTATTGCAACCTACTACTTACTGGATTTCCTGCTTCCCACCTCTCTCTCCTTTAGTCTGTACTTAACTCTGCCACAAGTATTGTTTCGCTAATAAATAGGATCCCAAATCTCCTCTGTACCGTAAAACAACCTGGTTCCCTGTTAAACAGCGCATTGTATACAAAATCCTTCTCCTAACATTTAAATCCCTTCACTCTGCAGCTCCTCCTTATATTTCCTCTCTAGTGTCCCCATATGTTCCAGCCCGCACCCTCCGCTCATCACAGAACCAGCTCCTGTACAAACCCCCCACTCATACTGCTTCCTCTCGCCTTAAACCTTTCTCTCTCGTGGCTCCCATCCTCTGAAATTCTATTCCCATCTCTCTACGTCAAGAAACCTCAATTATCAGGTTTAAGGGCTAGGCCACACTAGCGCGTTTTTCGCGCGTTTGCGCACGCGTTTCGCGCTCGCGTTTGCGCCCGCGATTTTCGCTAAAATGGAAATCCGGATTTCCGATGCGCATGCGATTGCGCGTCCGTTCGCGTTATGGTAACGCATGCGTTCACCATTTTTGGTGCGTTAACGCATGCGTTTCCATAACGTGAAAAGGCGAAAACGCATGCGCAAAACGCGCAAGAATCGCGCACACAATCGCGTGCGATAACGCTCGCGATTTTGTGCGCGATTCCTGTGCGTTGCAGTGTGGCCTCACCCTAAATCTAGCCTTACATCCTACCTATCTGGTAACCAGCAGAGTATATAATTGTTGAATTTGCACTGCATACGTCTCACTCCAGCACTTATACCCATTCCACGGTATGCCACCCACCTAACTAGATTGTAAGCTCTTCGGAGTAACAGGGGACCTCCTTTCCTCTTGTGGCAAAGCTCTAACACTTCTATTTATATAATATATATTAATGTACTTAATTATCTATGTATATATCCCCCTTGTATGACTTTATTGTATTTTGTTACGCTTTTTTATATTGTATTTTGTGACGCTTTATAAATAAACTATACATGCATACATACAAAACTAAAAAGCTAGTTAACTGGCAGTAATTCCACCGTATGAACAATAAAGGAAATCTCTGAATCTCTGAAGCCTTTTAAAAACAACTTATTTTTAGGCTGGACATTCCCTTTAATAACTTTCAGAGATTAAAGGGCATGTCCACCCTTAAAAATTACTTTTGATATGCTGCTCCCCCATGTCTGGTAGCCCCAACCGCATGGTTAGTATTTTCCAAAAGCCCCCCAAACTCTTACTTACCTCCCCTCATTCCTCCGCTGCACTGCCGGCCCTCTGCTTGCGAGAATGCAAGCAGAGGGGCGGGACCGGCAGTCGCGTCTGTGATTGGCTGAGCGGCAGCCGGTCATTCAGTGCAGCGGAGGAGAGGTAAGTAAGAGTTTGGGGAGCTTTTGGAAAATACTAACCATGCGGTTGGGGCTACCAGACATGCGGGAGCAGCATATTAAAAGGCTTTTACACTAGGGGGAGGGATAGTAGAACGGGAGGGAGAGGGAGGGAGAGGGAGGGGGAGGGAGGGGGGAGAAGGGCTGCAGTACGCATGGCAAATATCTACCGGAGGCAAGGTAGCAGGCAGAGCCCTGCTAGCCTCCTGGTGGACTGTTTTTGGGACTTTAGGGGGGGTCTACAGGAGAACCCTATGGAGCTGGGATGTGAGGTAAGGATTACACTACACTACATGGTGGGGCCATTACTGGGGGGGATTATAGTTTTGGGGGAGGACATGCCCTTTAAATATTCAATAAAAGTGAAAAAATAGCCATTATTTAGTCTACTAATTTTGTAATCCACATTACAGTGATATAATTTACATATTTTGTTCTAATGTATAGGGTGAAAATGTAAATAAACACACTACGACGTATTAGCGAGCGGATTATAAGGACAGTAACGGTGCCCATATAGTAGAACTCACCTCCCAAACAATCTCAATTAACTCCCTCCAGAACCACCTTTCCCATTCTTCTTTGCGACCGATATACATACAGAAATTTAATGTTATGTTAGGCGCAAAGATAAATGGAAAAGGTGGTTCCAGAAGAATTTATTACATGTCGTGGCATCTTTCGGGAGGCGAGTTTAATGTATGGGAACCTCTAGGGCTTCTTCATAAGTATCCTCCCCCTAAGTATGACCATTCTTATGCTGTCCCATCCCCCATGCTTACTAAAACTGCCAAAATTGACCTAGGGCCTTGCAATTTTATTTGGTCATGGAACTCCTCTTCTAAAATGATTATAATTTACAGTACGGAGTACATTATCCAATATATATATCCTTCTTTGTTTGACCTATGGAGTGCAGGCTCCCACAAGTATGTGTCTTAGTCTTTAACAGGGTGGAAATTTGCAGCCTGGGGTGACCTTGTGGGAATAACTCCCCTGGCAAAAGAGAAGCCTTAGGGGTCTGATTTTAATTTTAGACACTTTGGAAATATATGTGTACATGTAAAGTATATGGCTTAGTGCTTTGTAGAAAATGAACAAAAGGTTAACCCCTGTTTTGCCTTTGATGTTTGGATTTTAACAGGCAACCTGGTTTAGAGAAATATTTGTCATAACCCTTGCATTTTCATAGCAGCACACAACTTGCTATGGTTTATCTCAGCAAGTACACCAAAAGGGTTATTTAATAATAATAATGTTTAAAATGGTGCTAATTTTGCTCCAACCAATCAGATCTTATTTAACATTTGAAAGCTAACATCTGATTGGTTGGGGCAATATTAGCACCATTTTAAACTATAAGAACTTTTATTGAATCTCCCTGCAAGAACTAGAGAGTACTTGCAGGGTTTTAGCTCCTTTAAGAATACCCCTTGTTTATAAATATGCTCTAAAATTTATTTTGGTAGCTGGGTCTGTAGACTTCAATGTCTACCGATGGTCTTAAAGTGGATTGGTCCGGTTCAGGGAACAGCACAGGTAAGTTAGTAGTGTATGGGCACATTAACAAACACATTTTTGGAGACATTGCGTATACACAATCCAACTGTAAATTATTTTGTATATTCTCTTTCCACCAAAGTTATCATTACAGAATGAGAATTACAATATTATCCATTATCTGCTAGTAGAGTTTTAATAAAATAACAAGTTATCATGAGTTAAGGCTACTGGCTGGGAAACCAAAAGTGTACTAATATATTTTCAAGTTGCCAGATATGGTTATTCATATCAACTGGTGTATGGCTAAGAAGGGCTTTATGTATATTAAGATTCTGGGTCTTCTGTAAAACCAACATTTAGGGCCTTATTTATAAAGGAGAAGTATTGTAAAAACAGATACCTCTCCCTTATCAGTGTGAATGTTATTTTACAATGAGGCCGCTGTAAAGTCACACGATGGCAACCTATAGGCCTACTGCACATTGAAGGTATCGGCATTCTACTTCACAGATGGTATTTTGTTGTTGGTAGGATAGGGCAGAAATGCATTGATATATGTTAAATGTTTTACACTCAATAAAGGCTTAATTCTAATAAAGTTGTGTAGAAGCCATCTGTGCGACGTGTCTTCCCAGCATAACAAAGACTGAGACTGTCTATAGGTTGTGCTCCAAAATATTTGATTTGTGAATTTTGATAAACATTGGTACAAAATGCAAGGTTTGGTCTCTGCCTTAAAACCTTTGTAGGTATTTTTGCTATAGTTACATGAAAGGTATTGGAACCGGGATATTGCATAACTTTAAGACCTTTCTCTTGAAAACATTTATTAAGCATGTGTTCAAACTTTTCTAAGGCTGGGATAGAAGATGGTGCTAAATAAAGCACACGTGAATGAAAGTCCTGAAGGCCTTCAAAGTTTAGAATAATGCTCGGTGGAAGAATTCTTTCAAATTCGCATTTAAGTTCTTGAAGTGTTAAAATAGCAGTTTGAATATCTTCTGAACTTTCCAAACACAGGAGACACAGTGTAAGGTGAAGGGTCGGTATCGGCATAAAAAACTCTGCAATTTCAGGATTGTTTTCCTGCAGTAGGCCTTGTATCTCTTCGACCGTGCTTCTCACCTCATCGCTATTGACACGTACAGCAACAAAATGAGTAGGTCTTTTTGCTTTGGCATAATCCTCATCAGGATATTCGCTATCTTCATTGGAACAACATACATTGGTTTCAGTTAGCAAATGTCCTGTTTCCTCAGGTGATGCTTTATTGTCACTCTTTTCTGGTTCTGTCACCACCATAGATTTATATTGGTCTATAATATCTAAAATAGTCAGACCACTTCCTGTGGATCCAAACACATTGTCGATTCGGGAAGATTTGTCCCAGACTACCACATGTAAGTATTTGAAGTACTGAATACGATGCTTAGGAATTGCTAGAACATCATGTCCTACTGAGGCCAAATCTTCCCAACAGAAATCAGAAAATGGCTTTTCAATTACACCCAAAAATCTATCAAGATAACCTATCAAAAAACATTCCTTGGGTAACTTTGTGTCCCACTGAATTCGTGAGATGACATCAGCTGCTGTTTTCATTGGGGGCTTCTTTCCCTTATGTTCAGATGCCTCTTTTTGTATTTTGGATTTGATCTTTGGTTTGTTTCCTTGAAATAACTCTGTGTGGGTGTTTCTGCATTTTTCTCCAAATCTGCAGCGTGCCATTAGAAAAAACTGGCATACATCAGGCACTGTTGCAGAAGAATCTAATCCCTCAGTTTCTTCTGCTTGGCCTCCTTCTTCGGCAATTGTTTCATCTTTTGAGGAATCTTGTCCGTAACAACTGTCCTCCTCCATTTTTATTAGAAGCCAATACCCTAAAAAGATCAGAGATTTTTACAAAATGAAACTTTGTGCACATAAGAAAATTTTTTTAAGAGATGGTGTGCTATCCTGCTGCAGGAGAATATAAATGTTTTGTATGACCTGTCTTGTTGAGGGAAAATAGTTCAATGCAATTTCTGAGAGATGCTTATTAGTTTTGAACTTTATTTTGGTAAAACCAGGCCAACGAATAAGACCTGGTTGGTAGAATAAATAGTTACTAGTAAGGCAGACTTTAGCTTGATATTCTGTAGGCCAGGAATTAAAGTGCCTGAGTAACATGTAGTCTGTTCCTAAAGGTGGCCATACACATGCAATTTCCAAAGCATGTGTGCCGACAGATCACATTGGTGTCTGTCGGCACACATGCTGTGGGAACAGCACACACGGACACGACCGATCCACATATGTGGGATTGGTCGGCCATGTGGCCATACACAGTATGATCGGATTTGCTTCCTCTGCTTAAAGTAAAGGAAGCCGATACAGACCAACGGAAATTTTCCGTTATTCCCGACCAATCGGAGTGCCCCTCTGATCAATCATGAAGAGCCCCTACACATTGACAATAATAGGTAAATCCTGTTGTTCCCCAACCGGATTTACCCATTATGGTTCGTGTGTATGGCCACCTTTATATACTGACTTGGACTTACTTATTTTGCCTAAAAATCAGTTGTGAGTGGCCAGTTGTGGTGGTAATTGACCAAAATATTGCTATGATACAAGCAACCCAAGACAATGGAGGTAAATATACATTTAGACTGATTTTGTTGTAGATCTAGTAGGCACAGTCTCCCTTTACTCCTTTTCATGATCTCCTTCTTCATAGTCTGTATAAAATAATTAATGATTGCCAAAGTCACACAAGCAGTCCAAACAGTTATTGGCAAGGACTCTTTAGTTTTTTCCTCTCCTCACGTTAGACCTCCCAGTAGATCATCCCTTGTGATTGAGATTGTCCTGTCTTACATTTTCTGAGAGGGATTGATTGCCTTTTCTGCACTGTTTAAATCTCTGGCAGCTACAAAACTGATGGTTACCATATGTAGGATATTTAGAGGGTACTGGGAACTCAGGAGACTTAACAGGTGCAAAACAGTGTAGCCCCACAAGCTAGCTATTTAACCAAAGATGCTGTGCATACTGGTCTAGACTTTATATAACATGCCCAAGAGCTAGCAATCAGTGTACCAGCACTTCCTTTTAGGTAATTTTCATTATCTAGTGTACCCAGGTGTTATGGGAATACTTATATCAATATAAAATGCCATTAAAATCATATTTGAAAGATTTTGACCCAAGAAAACACAGGTATTCTGCCCATGGAAAGGATTTTGCTAGGCGATAAATCAGTTTAGGTGCCAGTAAAGCAATTTTTTTTAAATTGGGTTTTAAAGGTCATATCTACCCTATGGAAGAAAATGTAGTCACTTATAAAGCCTACTTTCCTTTGCCAAAGCGATTCTAATGTTACTTACAGACCTTGATTTCTGGTTGGCAGAAAGACACATCCTCTGCAGCTGAATGTGTAATCTACATGCCACACAGCAGCAGAGAAGACAGAGTGGAGACAGCCATGGCAATATATTGTGCTGTTAAAGTAGAGTTAGAAGCATCTTTGGTGAAGGTATAACAAAAAGTGAATTGGGGTGTTTAATAAGTGGCTACATTTCATTCCAGAGGGTAGACATGCCCTTTAAACCCCATCAAACACACACCTCTCTGGAAGTATTTCTTTTACCTCTGAGGTAGAAACCCTACTGACCGCCCTGGTATTGAATGACTTAGTGTTGTGATACTTTGTACCCTGTATACAAAGGTGTGTCCATTTAAAATTGCAGAAAGCCATGGAACCAGAAACAGGGCCGGCCTTCGATATGTCAAAATTGTGCATCAGTGCCACAGCCCCTCCAGTCCCAACACACATAAGCCTTACTTAAGATGTCTGTATGCTGTGCTTTTCGGTCTGTTACGTGTTATGTGATAATGCACACACGATATATACAAGCACGCATTGAAGTTACTGAAAGACAGTAAGCGCAGGTGGGAAACTTGATTTGAAGCAGGCCAAGGCAAGTAGTATTCAACAGTGTATTGTGTGTGCCCAGGGGGGTGTTTTGGAGGGGCTGGTAGGCGCCAGTAACAAATCTTGCACAGGGTGCTATTTATCCTAAGGCCGTCACTGACCAGAAATATTAAATGCGTGCCTTTTGCCTACAGTGTACCCGAAGCTTGTAGACCAGGATACACAGCACACAATAGGAACATTATATCAAAAAGCTATATCCATATATTAGAGGTTCGTTCCTCCAATATTGTTTAATGATCCATCCTGCCAGATCGCTAACCAATGTCAGGGTCCTTGGGGGGGAATAATAAAACAGGCTGGTCTGCTACTGCCAAGCAGTCTGTCTCTGAGAAAGCAGATTGCTTTCTGCTTTACATCTAATGTGTGAATGTTGCTTTAGTCACAACTAAACAGAAAACTCACAGAGAACTACAGAGAAACACAAGCAGGACTAGAGTAATATCCTTTACCTGATCACCAAACAGCTGAAGCTGGAACTGTAAGACTATGAACCTTCCAGCTCTCCCTGTATTCCTAGTGAGTCTCTGTAATAATACGTAGGAACTGATATGACTCAGCCCTCCCTGGGTGACGTCTGTGTGTAGCAACACAAACAAACAGTGAGCAAAAGCAGCATGTTGCCTGGGAAAGGGGAGTTGCTTGAGTTACAGTATGGACTTGGTTTCCAGCTAGTGCAGGGTTTCTGGTTTGCTGGAAGCACCACACTTTAAACATTAGGTGGCAGTCTTTACCTATGTATCTGCCTGTTGAACAATCAAACTCAGTCAGACTTTACGCGTGTTGATTGGCCCTTCTAAGGCTGGGTACACACCAGCATATATTTCCGGCTGACCGACCGATAGTGCTGTGGATCGTTCGCCCGGACGGAAATATCTGATGGTGTGGGGCAGCCGGTCGCAATCAAGCTGGTAAATCACAGTCGATTGTGCGGTTCCCTACGGAACACGCGCACTGACGGCCGCGGTCACTAATGCCGTGACCGACAGTCATTTGTCCCTGCCGAGCGCTCGTTCGCAGTGAACGCTCAGTCGGGACAAATAATAGCCCCGTGTGAACCCAGCCTTAGTCAATCACAGTGATGTTGACCCTTGACACTGCAGAGGTTTGGAAACTACAACTCCCAACATGCCTTGGTAGTAAGTAATAAGTTATTATTTTTTCGGAATAAGGAATCACTTGGCATCGCTGTAAGAGCCAGGGGGCAGGATCCAGATATCCGACCCAGGTAAATGTGATTTCAGCAATTTACCTCCAACCCCCTAAATTTAAGGCATTTTAGGCCATATTTCTAAAGCCGCAGTATCGCTTTTTAGCGATACCGCACCTTTAATGATCGGTATCGTAAATTTACAATGGTTAAACAGATCGTAGATTAACGATTGTAAATGTCCGATACCGATCGTACATTTACGATACCGATCAAAAAACAAAATCGTAGATTTACGATCCCCATAGAATACCATTGCGGTAGTTTACTACTGCACAGCATTCTACGATCGAACATTCGTTAATTAACGAACGTTTGGTCGTAAATGTATGATCGCGATTGTAAATTAACTAACCTTTAGAAATGATAAACTTATAAATATGGCCCTTTGTGTCATATTACAGCATTTATCTACCTTCCCAGGCAGCTCACAGGAACATCGACAAATAGATTACAGATACAAACAGCAATATCTTCTAGTACTACAGTTCCCAGAATTCATCTGCCACATGTTTCAATGTAATTTCCTGTGTGCATGTTCTAAGGGATCGCTGATTGGTCTGGGCTTCATACTGTGCATTTCTTGTTCCTGATAGAGTGTGTGTGATTCTCTGTATCAAGGTTCTAAGCAATATGGGATTGTGATAAACTGATACAGATGAATTCTGATTGGCCATCATACCCTGAATGTTAGCGAGTTGTACAGCAACACTGACCAAAAGCTCTGCAATTTACAACATGAAAAAGACCAATGAGAGTTGTAGCAGGGAGGAGCTACTGATGGGACAAGTTTTCGTTACAGGTCACCAGTCGGACACAGTCCACTACTGATAACAGGGGGACTGGTGCAATTAAGATGGATTCCTGCTATTGATTAGTGTTACGTTTCATTTCCAGAGCAGTCACTGTAGCCGAATCTAAGTCCCTACTTGTAAAGGCACGGTATTGCTTTTTAACCGCGCCTTTAACAATTTGTTTAACGATAATGCGATTCGTAGATCTACAATCACCATAGACCGAATGTTCGTGCTGCCGTACATTTACAGTCGCACAGTATTGTAATGTGCAGTATCGCTAAATTGCAAAACCGCGGGTTTTTAAATAGGCCCTAAGTTCACAAAATGTTGCTGTGCACGAACAGGAAAGAATACCAGTAAGGAATGTTTGTGTATCTTATACACAAACACCGATCATATGTAGGGTATATATCCCACTATATTATTCAATGGACTAAAGGAAAAAGAAATATTGGACCAGTGTCGTACAATCCAGTGCGTGTGCCACAAAATAAACATGGCTGGAAAGAGGAGCTTCAGCAGTTTATGTGCCCACTTTCATTTGACAGCATTTGAAAACAAGACTCATTTGTTAAATAGGAAGCTTAGTGGGAAAAACATCTTTTTACCCTGAATTGCCTGAGTTCTGTTATTTACAGAGAGGTGAGACTAAGCTATCCAACCTCCTTGTAAATTATATATCCAGCTGGAAGCTAATTAAATTCCTCAGTTTAGTGTTCCTTAAATTATTTAACTATATTACATATACCTAGATATTCTACATAGTCTCCCAAGGGTCTGTCCCTGTGTTCTGGAACACCCAGCTTTGTACCCAGGGGGGCAGGGCATGGATGACCTGGGCATTCCAGGGGTCATGGGCTGGGAGGCATGAGGATGCACACTTCCTTGAAAGATTCCTAACCATAATTTCTACCAATTGGCTGTTGGATGGGTCATACTTCTAACTTGCTCAGATCTCTATTGAGCATCTGAATCATCCCAGGGACTGAGACCATAATGGACACTATTAGGGGTCCTGCAAACAGGAAGTCAGTGCTTTGCATTTATTTATACTCAGATTAGATTAATTTCAATGAGAACATACCCTTTTCTTAAAAGAATATGTATTTGTGCTAAACTTCCCCTTTAAGCCTTACAATTTTTGTGCAGTGTCAGTCATGGTGTTTTTTTTATATACAAGGCATTTAAAGAATAGAGATATGAGACCAAAATGGCAAACAAATAATCAGTAAGCTCCCAGACCCCACAATTACACAGGATACCAGGCAGCCCCGGACCCCTGGCAATCACAGTGACATCATGGCCAATGGCTGACCAGCATACCGATCGAGAGGCTTCGAACATGATCCTGAGCGTGCTCATAACCAGCTCGCAACAGGAGCAGGGGAGCATGAACTTCCAGCGAGGGATTGTGGTTCATTCAGCTGGAATTCCTCAATGTGGGAGTGTTGGGTGAAGGTAAGAATAGAATAATAGTGGGGTTTTGGTGGTTGATACTTTCAACTTTCTTAAGTTTTTTGAGGCTTGTCTTGCCCTTTAATAAATTTATATTAAACAAGAATAAACACTGCCACTAACTTAAAAACCCAATTTCTGGTAAACTCTGACCCTGTAAGCAAGAGGAGTTGAAATTGACTGCAGTGCCGATTGTAGGATCAGTATTAGTACGTGTATGGCCCGCTTAACAAAAAAACAATAATTAATGATGCTACTCCCAATACCGGTAAGTGGAATGTTTAACATTGTTTTATTACTTTGGGAAAGACCTGGCGTTTGGTTAATTTGTAACTTTTGGTTTGGTATCTTTACATTTGATAAATAAAGCCAACATAATGGCACCAATTTTGTCCACCATCTACACCATCACAACATCTGCATTGATTCTAAAGGATTAATGCTTGGTTCACATCTATAAACTTAAAGGGAATGTCCAGCCTAAAAATAACTTGCCTTTAAAATGCTTGTTACCCCTCAAACCCCACTTTCGCAAGGTTCACAAATTTCAAAGATCACCCAGAACTCACTTACCTGACCCGGTCCCTCTGCACTTCTACTTCCTGGTTGCGTCTCAGTTAAGACACAACGTGACATCATGCCCAATAGCCTGACAGCTGCGATCAGCAAATGAAGCTCGCAATGAGCTCGAAATAGGAGCAGGGGGGCGGTGCCTAGACGGTGAGGGACTAGGTCAGGTAAGTAAGTTCTGGGGGGGTCTTTGAAATATATAAACCATGCAAAAGTGAGATTTGTGGGGGTAATAAGCATTTTAAAGGCAACTTACTTTTAGGCTGGACTTGCCCTTTAATTCTATCTATGTGGTTAAATAAGAAACAGGTGTACTTTTTTATCATTCTGGGAAACACCTTAAAGGGCATGTCCATCCCCAAAACCAAAACTAAAATTTATCCCCATACTGGCCCCACTGTGTAGTTGAAAAAATCCTTACCTTACATCCCTGCTCCTTATGGTTCTCCTGCAGTGAGCTGTCTTCCTGTGTGAAAGGTTTCCACCTCTTTATTGTTCTCTGAGAGGACAGTGGCATGTGCAGGGGAGTCCCCTCCCTCCATCCCTCTGTAGCCCTCTTTGCTGCCAGGTGCCCTACCTCTAAAAGCTCTTGTTGGGCACCCTAGCCCACCACAACCGCTAAGTTTTAAAAAAGCTGCAGAACTCTAGTTCTAATCCTTCGTTCCCTCTGCGTTCTGTATTGCAGCAATTCAAAAGACAAAATTGTGAGTATTAGAATCTGATATAAAATGTATTATCTATCTGGGGCTGTGTATGTGTTACTTGGTTTCTAGGTGGAACTGTGGGTTTCAAAATTTCACGGATCCAGTGGAAATTAGTGACATTTCATCAAAATATGATAAAGAAAATTTGAAATTCCGTGTTGAAATTTCAAACTTACACTCGCATTGACTTCAATTGGCTTCAACTTGAAATTTCAGCTCTCTGGAATTTCAGTACAGAATAATACCCATAAGGAGTTGGGCAGAGAAGTAGAGATGTCGTTCTTGGATACAATGTACTAAAGGCAGTTTTAGAATAGGACAGGATAATATATATTAGTCAAATCCAAAAAAGAGTGGAAATGTTTCACATACAGCTTAGAACATGTGGTGAACCAGCAGTTTAACTGTCATTCTGGGAACTGTAGTCCAGCAGATAGAAAGTTGTGGATTTTCGTTCTGAATGTTAATATTACTATATTACTTATTATATAACTGTGAGATACTAGAATGCTGTAAAGTAAAGCACAAACCATATGTTATTTAGGTCAATTTCCTAGCGCCCATATCAAAATGAGAGGTAAGACACAGATTACTGGTTTTATATCAAGGTATTCTGCCTTCTGATTCAGTGTTGTTCTGAAGCTTTAGTTGCCCTTTAATACCACGATGACATCATCAGATTTGATGTCATCATGACATCAGCAGGAAGTTGGAGATTTACTGTAGCTTTGTTAAGAGATTTTCCTCATTTTTGATTTGAGAGCTCAGTGAACAGACATTTTTTTTTGCTCAATGCAAAAGACAAAACTGTGAGTATAATAGTAACATAGTAACATAGTAACATAGTAATTAAGGTTGAATAAAGACATTCGTCCATCAAGTCCAACCTATTCACTTTTTTTTTTTTTTTTTATTTATTTTTTTTAACCCTACCTAACAGTTGATCCAGAGGAAGGCAAAAAACCCCATCTAAAAAAGGGGGGAAAAAATTCCTTCCTGACTCCAAACGGCAATCGGAAAGTATCCCTGGATCAACCAGATCTATATGCATTAATACCAGTAATTCTCAATATTTTTTAGTTTTAGAAACTTATCCAGGCCTTTTTTAAAGTTATTCAATGAACTTGCCATTACCACCTCTGCTGGAAGACAGTTCCACAGTTTCACCGTTCTCACTGTAAAGAAACCTCTCCTAACTTGAAGATGAAACTTCTTTTCTTCCAACCTTAAAGGATGTCCACGAGTCCTCTGATATGACCTATTAGTGAACAATGCACCAGAGAGTTCACTGTATGGGCCATTAATATATTTGTATAAGGTTATCATGTCCCCACGCAACCGCCGCTTCTCCAATGTAAACAGCCCTAACTTGTCTAATCTGCCTGCATATTCAAGCCCCTCCATTCCCCTTATTAATTTAGTTGCCCTTCTCTGAACTGCCTCAATTTCCAAGATGTCCCTTTTGTATATGGGATTCCAAAACTGCACCGCATATTCCAAATGTGGCCTTACCAGTGCCTTGTAAAGAGGGAGAATAATATTTTTCTCTCTTGATTCCATTCCCCTCTTTATACAAGACAATATCTTGCTAGCTCTAGCTGTTGCTACCTGGCATTGTTTGCTACAGCTAAGTCTGTTATCTACCAGAACCCCCAAATCTTTTTCCATTTCAGATGCACTTAACACAGAGTTATTTATGGTGTAGGTGGCACAGGGATTATTAAATCCCAAATGCATCACCTTACATTTATCAACATTGAATCTCATCTGCCATTCTGCTGCCCATTTTGATAATCTATCTAGGTCTGCTTGCAGCACTTGCACATCATTGGAAGTTTCCAAAGCTCTGCATAATTTAGTGTCATCAGCAAACACAGAGACCTTGCTCTCAATGCCCCCTTCTAAGTCATTTATAAACAGATTAAACAGAAGCGGCCCCAGTACAGAACCCTGAGGAACTCCGCTTAGAACTTTAGCCCACATAGATGTAGCTCCATTAACCACCACTCTCTGTTTGCGGTCCAATAACCAGTTCTCTATCCATGAACAAATGTTTTCTTCAAGGCCAACAGTCCTCAGTTTATACATTAGTCGCCTATGTGGCACAGTATCAAAGGCTTTTGCAAAATCCAAATATACCACATCCACAGCTGTGCCTGAATCTAACTTCTTACTCACTTCTTCATAAAAACCAATTAAATTTGTCTGGCATGATCTATTTCTCATAAATCCATGCTGACTACTACTAATAAGATAATCTCTGGAGACAAAGTCAAGGATATGATCCCTTAACAAAGTTTCCATCACCTTCCCTACCACTGATGTTAGGCTTACAGGTCTATAGTTACCAGGCTGTGAACGACTACCTTTTTTGAATATTGGTATTACATTGGCTTTTTTCCAATCCAGCGGCACATCCCCAGACAAAAGCGAATCTGAAAAGATGAGACACAGTGGTCTTGCTAGAACTGAACTAAGCTATTATACCCTTAGAATCTGATATAAAATGTATTATCTATTTGGGGGCTGTGTATATGTTACTTGGTTTCTAGGATAAAGAAAATTTTAAATTTGCTGTTGAAAATTCAATGTTGAAAATTCAAACTTACACTCACATTGACTTCAATTGGGTTCAACTTGAATTTTCAGTACTGAAAAATACCCATAAGGAATTGAGCAGAGAGGTAGAGGTGTCAGTCGTTCTTGGACACAATGTACTAAAGGCAGCTTTAGAATAGGACAGGATAATATATATTAGTCAAATCCAAAAAGAGTGGAAATATTTCACATGTAGCTTACAGCTTAGATAGAACATGTGGTGAACCAGCAGTTTAACTGTCATTTTGGGAACTGTAGTCCAGCAGATAGAAAGTTGTGAATTTTCATTCTGAATGGTAATATTACTACATAGATATATTTACTAGTAGCAATGGTTGTTACACATACAGAGCACAACGTGATTTAAGACCATAGGGTTAAAAATCTTGTTTTGCCCTTTTTTACAGAGACGCTTTTGTTATGGATTTAACACATTGTCTGCGGTTTATCGTCATCCTCCTCGGACTCGTATTCAGTTTTCATTCAACTTCAGGTAAAGAGAAACTTAAAGGACAACTAAAGCCACAGAACAAAACTGAACCAGAAGTCAGGACATCTTGATATAAAACCAGTAATCTGTGTCTTACCTCTCATTTTGATACAGGCGCTGGGAAATTTACCTAAATAACATATGGTTTGTGCTTTATTTCTCAGCATTCTAGTATCAGACAGTTTGGTCAACGACCATTATGTTCTGCACATGCTCAGTCCTTTGCTATGGCACAAACTTGTTACAGTTGGTCACACCCATTAATACTCTCTAGCCAATCCTTTTACAGGACAGATAAAGTAAGGAAGCATATGACTGAGGACAGGAGGTGTGGTCTGACACTGCACATATATACATATACTTCATCCAGTTCTTAACAGGCTTTGATTTACTTTAAGAGAGTTTACTAAAGTGGCATTTTATAGTTTATTGGTGTTTATAGGGGGGTTGTTTTCAGATTCAGGAGTATACAAAATTGGGTTTAGTTCTCCTTTAATAAACAAACAGGACTTGCAGAGTGAAATATGATGGTTAGAAGCCCCTAATCATAGGAGCTTACAATCTAATCCATTTTATCTTTGTGCAGTAAGACCCTGTATTAGTTTATTGTAATTAATTAGCTTGTCACTAAATAGGATTGATTGTTATGGATCCAATGGCAGAAAAACTTTTGCTAAATGTTGACACTTAAAATCTTTAATGTTTTATTTTTTTTTAGCTCTATTTCTAAAAAGCTTCAAGCTGCTCCAGAGTGAGATGGTGGTTGAGAAAAATACAAGAACCCTCATTCCCTGCATGTTCCATACCAAACACCCACTAAAACAAGAAGCAGTCCATCTAGAGTGGGGGAAAATTGGGTCAGATGGCGGAACATACACCCCGATTATTGAACTGCTGGGGGATCAGTTAAAAACCTTTACGGCGTTTAAAGAGAAGTACAAACTGTTCGATTCTCTTGTTCTACGAGGCAACTGTACATTAATATTCCATCCCACCGATATCGAGGACAGCGGCATTTATGAGCCCCGGCTGATCATAAAAGGAAGGGAATATGCACCCCCTTTCAAGATATCCATTACGGTTGTGGATCATGAGCAGAAAGGTAAGCTCTAGAATGTCCTATCTTATTAAAGAGGAAATAAGAAACGCTGTTGCTTGTTTAAATGTCCATTCCCAAACTCTAAAGGTTTTTATGCAGGTAGGACACCCTGCAATACCTAGAACCGTTATACTTACATATTTTATTCTTTCTAAGCAGGTGATTCAAGGTTCTTTTGGAACAAGAAAAAAATAACCACAACCACAATGAAAACTACAACAAATCCACCAACAACAACAACAGCAGCTACTACAGAGCCAGGTGGTGATTTCATCGACGACATTGTCAAATATGTGGCAAAGAAGAACAATACGAGGGTGGTAGTTATTGCTGGACTGTGGCTTATAGGGGTCCTCGTGTTTCTCCTGGTGCTGCTGGTAATTTCAATGTAAGACCCTTTATATAGGGGTGGGGTAATCTGGTCATTATAAGAACTTTAATTAACTCGGAGGCTAAAGGAAACACACAACACCTTATTAATGCACAAATATTTAATGTTTTGTTTACAGTGTTTGTTATTGTACCAAGAAGACAAATACCAGACCCAACGACGAAGAAAACCCAAAGGAGGAAGAATCTGAAGGGTAAGTAATCCTGAATGATATGGGTTAATCCTTTTAAAATCGTGGTGTATATATCTATTATATCTCTACCACTAATACACACATCAGCGCTCAAGAGAATTTGGGAACCCAGAATATATACTTAAATTAGCTCACTGTAGCTTTCAAGGGTGTGTGCACTGTAAAACCATGATGCGTCATCGGTGCACATGCACTTTGCTTCAGCGCCGCTGCAAGCATGCACATAATGTCATCACACTGTACGTTGCATGTGGTGGCGTTGCTGCAAAACGTGTGTGCACTGACGTAATGTCACATGTACACAGTCCTCAGGGGCGCACTCTGCAACCAGTAAAGGTATTGGTTTGGCAAAGGGATTTTCACATCTCGTGAGGGTGGAGCTAAAAACACAAGGAGACAGGAAGAGGAAAATAGAAACTTTGAAGGAGGAGAGGTGGGGTATGGGAGGGGACTAGAAGAAAAAAAAGCACTTTATATCTAAAGCCAGAGCACAGAGCACATGCCCTTTAATTTATTTCTTAAACAATGCATTTTTTTTAAAAAAATGTCATTTATAAAACAGATCGAAGGAGGATAAGGAGGAATCTGAAAAACCTGAAGAGGAAGAAAAAGAGTCAGATAGTGAGTCAGAAGAAGATGATTCAGAAGAAGAACCAGAAGATGATTCAGAAGAAGAACCAGAAGAAGAATGAGAAGAACCAGAAGAAGAATGAGAAGAACCAGAAGAAGAATGAGAAGAACCAGAAGAAGAATGAGAAGACACAGAAGAACAAGAAAACAAAAAATATTTAGAAATATCCCACTTATATTAAAATAAACCAAGCTTATCTAAAGCTGTCTCTCTTATCTTGTTCTGTAGAAGCTATGCCTTATACCTTAAAGGGCATGTCCACCCCCAACACTTTAACCCCAAAAATTAAACCCCATATTGGCCCCACTGTGTAGTTTAAAAAAATCCTTACCTTACATCTCCAAATAGCTGCCCTGCTATGCTATTTCTAAATCCAGAAAACAGCAGTGTAGGAGCTGTCAGTGTCTTATCGTGTGCCTCTCTCTGACTCAACCTAATTAAGGTTTGAGGCATGCGCAGGAGAGCCCCCCTCCCTCTTCCTCCCCTTTTGCTCTCCCTCCCTCTAGCTACAAACCCCTTGGTTATATTGTAGTTCTCCCTCCCCCAGCCCCAACTGCCATAATCGAATTTTGAGAAAGTCCCCCGATTGTTACTTACCTTCCCTCTCTCCCCCAGCGCTCAGAGCAGCCGGCAGCTGCGTCCCTGATTGGCTACCTCTCAGACAATCAGGGATGCTGCTGCCGGTCCAGCCCCCTGCTTGCAGTTCCATGCAAGGGGGCAGTGCGTTGGAGGAGAGAGGGAAGGTAAGTAACAATCGGGGGATTTTCTCGAAATTCTATTATGGCGGTTGGGGCTGGGGGAGGGAGAAGTACAATATATCAAAAGTTACAAAAAGGGGTGGTCATGCCCTTTAAGGTTCGTAGACACAAGCAATTTGGCACCGAGCCACAACCCCCGGCACGATACATTTGTGCAACAAACGTCCGCTTCAGCTGAGAATTGCACGTGTGTATTCTTTCGGGCTGCAGTGCAAAGTGCCGTTCATTAGATGGTACCAAGGAGTCAAGTAGGTTAGGGAGAATTTATGCTAGAGCTACCTTCCTCATTATGCTATTAAGGGGAGGAGAAACATTTGGGTAATTTCCATGTTGCCATAGTAGCTATTTAGTATATGTTATACCTTCTATAAGGTGCAGAACCATTGTTCCAGTTGTAGAGCATTCTCTATTGTGCTGCCATTAGTGAAACTGGTTAATTTCCAATGCTATATCTTTGTCAGAAACTTTTATAGCATTACACAAGCATATTAAAGAGAAACTATATCCCCAAAACCACCCCCATAAGATTAAAAGTTCCCAGTAACATGTACCCAACTGTTCTATGGTCCTTTAAGCCTTTGTATTACTAGTGAATAATTGAATATAATATTGATATTTGAATTGCCAATATTATTTGTGACTATCAGCCATTTTATTCACAGTTAGGTTTAAATAGTGATATAGGGACATATTTAAAAAGGTTTGTTATTGGTAATGTTCAATAATGTTCAGTACCCTTGCAGGTACGCCCTGTGCTATATGCTAACAGCATGGCTCTATCAAGCGATTTCTTGACTACATATGTACCCTTTAAACCACAAGTATTACCTTGCTTAGTGATCTTACTGATGCACCCGATGCCCTATCTAGCTGTGTAATCTTAAAGGGTAACTGTGGTCCAAAAATGACTTTAGGTAAATTTACAGGAATTGCTTTCCTGGGGATTTTTGCAATTTACTTTCCATATTTATTTTACATAGTTTTGAAGATATTTATATTTATATGTGTGATATGGGAGCAACATCACCAGATCCCTGCACTTCCTGCTTCTGGCTCTGAAACCATGTGACAGTCCCTCTTCCCTATGTCTTCTCCTCCTCATGGACCCCCATGGCACCTTCCCTTGCAGCCCCCTTGGACCTTTCCCATGCTGCCTCCTGTGGCCCTCCCACTTATGGGCTCTGTGGCCCCTCCCACTCACAGACCCATGGCCCCTCCCACTAGCAGGCCCCGCCCACTCATGGGCCCTGTGGCCCACATGTTCCCTCCCACTTGTGGGCCACGTGGCCCCTTTCCTTGCAGCCCCCTTGAGCCTTTTCCTTGCAGCCTTCTGTGGCCCCTCCCACTCATGGGCTTTGTGGCCCCTCCCACTCGTGGGCCCCATGGCCCCTCCCCTTGCAGACCCATCTTGGCTCCTTCCCTTGCAGCCCCCTTGGGCATTTCTCTTGCAGCCTCCTGTGGCCCTTCCCACTCATGGGCCCCAATGACCCCTCCCCCTTGTGGGCTCCCCATTGCCCCTGCCCCATTGCACCTCAGACCAATCCCCCTCTTACAGAAAACTGTAAAAGCAGCCTTTTTATCAGAGAAAGAATCAGAAGTTTTAAACTTTGTCTGATTCTTTCTCTGCTTTTACACAGTCTTCTGTAGGGGTTAGGAGGGTATTGGTCTGAGGTGCAAGTGGAGGATAGGCCACAGGACCTGCGAGAGAGCACAGAGTCAGTGAGTGGGAGGGGCCATGGGGGCTGCAAGGTAAGGGGCCAGGTTGAGTCTGCAACGGGAGGGGACATAGGGCCTGCGAGTGGTAAGTGCCAGCAAGTGGGAGGCATTGAAAAAAGCAGTGCTGTGGGCTGTGCTGTCCTCCCGACCCCCCTCATACCCTTCAGTCATGCACTGAGCATGTGCCAACCGCAGATTAAAGGAGGAAGTAGTATTTCAGACTGCAGATTCAGAACCTCCCATCCCCTAACTTTCTGATCAGTGATTTCTTCATATCTTGGGCTGTGCAGCACATAGAGAGGTGGTTGATGGCTCATTTTAAAGGTACCATAGAACTGTGGTTAGATTTGGCTAACATTATATAAGGTGTCTACATTTTAAGTAAATAAATACATTTAGGATCAATAAAAAATAGTTTTTCTTTGTTAAACCTCTGTTATCCCCAGTGTTGTTAAAGGGATGTGTATACAGTATTTTATAATATATTTGCCATTTCTATCTGGACACTTGTGTGCCTTGTTTTTTTCTTTCTAGGGTGGATTAGCATTAATGATCTTCCAACACCAATAAAAAACATGTGGGATATAGGTTTTTAGCAAGCATTTTGATCTATTTCACTGTTTCTATTGTAATAAGAAAAACCCCATTTTTGTTCCTATAGATTGTGCTGACCACCCTTAATGACTGCACATTAAACTACGGTATCCCTAAAAGAAGGGCTACTTTAAAAAAAATCAGGAGTCCCTGCATTACAATTTCTTCTTGATCAAAATGATGGTATGCACTTTGTAAAGATAAGTGCAGTAAAAATAATTAATGGACAACTACACCCCCATAAAAACATCTTTTAATAAGAATGGCCTCTTTAAAATATGTTGATATATCATAGTTTGTCCTATGAATTCATTACGGTATGCCTGCTATGCTTCTGGATACTTCATGGAAATGGAGCCATTTAGAAACCTGTACTGAGCCTGTACTGAGCCTGGGCATGCTCAGAAGAGGCAAACGGGAGATTAATATTCAGTCATTGGCTGTGATGTCAACTGTCAAATCCATAACGGACAGTTACTAACTGGAAGAACCAGGAAACAGAAACAGGGGAAACAGGACATTGTGCAGGATTTCAGGTTAGACTTATATATTTCAGATTTCAAACGATTACCGTTTAGGGTTTTGGGGGATGATTTTACAATCCTTATTTCACACTGCATATAACAGATTACATAGTACATGCTTTATGTATATTTATAAATAAACGATTTGGTGGCACGGAAGTCTGTCAGCATTGCCACAATGGGAACAAGGAGTTATATCCACTACTTCCAAGTAAATTATCTATTTTGTTTTCTTTTAAGCTCCCTTTTTTTCTCAATACCATGACCCTTTGAGATTTGTTCGGCCCGTCATATCCAAGAATATTTTGATATACTTCTCTCAAGAACTTGTCACTTCTATTCTTTAGGAACAGTTTCCAGAAGTGCATTACCAGACTTCTTTTTGAATTTAGCTACCATACAATTCTGTTGTACTTTTCATTTATGTTACAATCCAGCAAACGTATTGTTCTACGACATGGTCCCTCATAGAATCAGCAAACTTTCAATTTGGGAGTCATTTAGCATCATACAAAAGACAAGCTTGAACCAGCCATTTTTTTTTCTGACTAAATAAATTGAAAGGAAAACAGAAAAGTGCAATCAATAACAATTTAAAGTGCAACTGTGGTCTCCAAACAAGTTAGTTATGAATAAAATCCTGCAGACTTTCATTTAAAATGAGCTCTGGATCAAATATCAGTGGCTCAGTGGTTAGCACTGAGTTCGATTCCACCCTTGGACACATCTGTTTGTATGTTCTTCTCATGCTTGCATGGGTTTCCTCCAGGCACTCTGGTTTCCCCCACAATCATAAAGACATACTGATAGGTTGTATATGTCAAATAAATGTGCTTAGATTGTAAGCTCTTCTGGGCAGGGCCTGATGTGAATGTATACATGTAATTGTAAAGTGCTACCGAAGATGTTAGCGCTATATAAATCCATAATAATAATAATAATATTGGGATGAATGTTCAAATTTTTAGCATCCATCCTGATCTCTCCCCCTCTCCTCTATCTCAGGGGAAAAGCATGCTCAATTAAAACAGGAATTACCTAAACAGCCTGAAAACAGGAAATGTTCAACCAGAAAGTAATATGCTGAATCTTTCCAGTAATAACTTCTCACAAATTTTACCTAGAGATGTGATTTAGGGTTCATTTTGATGGAAGGTTTTTTTAGAACCATAACTTGGTAACTGTAAAATTCGGAGACCATAATTACCCTTTAAAGATAGAAAATGGTCTTAAAAAGATGATATTCAAAGGCATTGTCAGGCATCATGCCAGATTGTGGACCAGTACCAGACACCTCACTCTTTAGAAATTCTGGTCTTTCTGTCGAGAACAAGTACCTAAATGAATTTATTTATAGGGCTATAGCACATATGCTGTTTTTCCCAATACCATTTTTTTCCTGGCAGTAAGATTCTACAACCCACCCTGATTAGCCCTAGCAAGTCAGTTTCT
Source organism: Hymenochirus boettgeri (assembly GCA_019447015.1). NCBI lineage: Eukaryota > Metazoa > Chordata > Amphibia > Anura > Pipidae > Hymenochirus > Hymenochirus boettgeri. The sequence continues at coordinate 190,955,489 of CM033475.1, forward strand.
GCTTTCATGGATTTACTGCTCTGTACATGTCTGCAAATTACAGGTGACAGGTGGCCCTCATTTAAGTCAGAAGGGCATTAATCTAAGTGGTTTATGGATTCACCGATGAGCACTGTCTCATGTCATTGCCCTTAGCCAATGTTGTTCCTTTACATTCATATTGTTTTCCAAACAAGAATTGATTTCCTACAGCAACAAATGACATATTTTGTTTTAATTATTTTTACTTTGCAAGGCCTGGAAAATTGATAGCTGATAGCTTGCTATGGGTTACGCAACACTGGTGGCTATTGTATTAACAGTGGCTAATAGCACACGATGGGCGATTCTTCATTTTTATATTAGCTCCCCAAAATCTCCATAAACCACTGCAGGCAAACCTCTTAATTGCGACCACTTTGCATGTGTTATTGAGACTCTTCAGTAAAGTTATAACCCTTTCCCATTCATTATATCTGTTGTATTCAATTAGATCAACTGGACTTGAAATGTAGTTCTTGGTATTCATGTTCTTTTCTTTCCTTCTACTTCTTTTGACAAAGGCACAGTCTGGATATCCACAAGTTTTAAGGGCTCCTCTGAGATGTTTCATTTCTTTAGCCTTCGCCTCTGTGCTAGTGGGGATGTTCTCGGCTCTGTGTTGCAGGGTTCTGATGACCCCCAGCTTGTGATCTAAATGGTGGTGGGAGTCAAACATCAAATACTGATCTGTGTGTGTTGGTTTTTCTGTAAACCTCTACTTCCAGTTCCATTTTCCTTAACTTCTAACAAGCAGTCCAAGAAAGCCAGTTTGTTGTTTTGTACCTTTCTTGTATGTGGGGGAGAACAAACAGCAACTGCATCAACGTATAGCCCAGCACAGAAGAGCCAATTCCTCGGGTCAGGACTCAGCCGTGTATCTGCATCTAAGGATAAAGGAATACCTTTGAAGATTGTAATGTTACAATACTGGCAAAGGAACGTGATGGGTTCAAGGAGGGTGTTAAGGAGGCCATTTTGTGAAAATAAAGAACCAAGCCAAATAGAGGTGGGGGGGTTCGACACCAACTGTTGCCATGTACAATGCTGTTTTAACACCTTACTCTGGGCGTTCCTATAACACCTCTTAGCCACTATCTAATCACACCCTTAACACCTGGCTGTGATATGCTAATTGGGATTTTCCAGGGTACATAATTGCCACAGATTCTTGTACAAGTCATTCTGAATTGAGAAAGCCAGTCGGATGACTAGCGAAACGTCTTCAAGAACTACATTTCAAGTCCAGTTGATCTAATTGAATACAACAGATATACCATGACCTGGATGAATGAGAACCTTCACAAGCATTTTCCCATTCATTCTATGGGGGTTATTCAATAAAAGTTCTTATCGTGTAAAATGGTGCTAATTTTGCCCCAACCAATCAGATGTTAGCTTTAAATGTTACATATGTTCTGATTGGTTGGGTCAAAATTAGCACCATTTTAAACGATAAGAACTTTTATTGAATCTCCCTGTCTGTGTTTTGTGACATCTCATCCAAAACAAAAGCATACATCTTTAAAATAAAGTATTTCCCCTTTATTTGAATTCATTGCAAAATATGAGTTAGTGTTAAAATGTTCTAATTCAAACAAATCCACACTTGAAGGAAAGCACTATGCAGCAGCCTTGTCCTTGGTCCAAAGTTATAGAGCTTATTCAGTTTCCATTTCAAGCTTGTGCCAGCTTGTTGTACATTTCCCATGCCAATCAGTGGAGGAAGCCTTGGTATCTTCATCCACATGTCCTGTCATGTGATGTCAGTGGAGGACAATTAATTGGACAATTTCCTTTTATATTTTCCATAATAAAAGATCCAGCCTTGGCAAAAAGTCTCTTTCCTTTATAACTTTTCCCTTCTCTGCAGATGTCCCATGGTGCTCCTTGTTTGTCAGTGGGTAGGTCCAATGGTAATTATACAAGGAATTTCAAATAGATGGAAAAATTCTGATGGGTACAGAACATGAACCAATAAAGAAAAAAATGTAAAAAGGAAGGGCAACTCAGTTACATTTATTGTGGCAGCACATGGGAATAGGGGAATATAATACAAAACAAGGGAAACTCACTGGTTCCATGGCCCAAATGTTTCCGCCAATGACATCAAGAGCAAAAAAAGCTCAGTCTTTATTTTGTTTGTTAGTCAGAGGGAGGAAGGAGGGTGTGTTCAGCGATAGGATTTGATCTAGGATGCCATTTCTGTTTGGCAATGTGTATCAGTCTCTTCCTGGGATGCACTTATAAAAGATGTTCGCATGCTGGGAGAATACTGGGTAACGCCATGTAAGAAGGAGTTGTCATCCAATGTATCCAGCCAAACATGAGGGAAGAAAAAGAAACAAAAAGTTAGAAAGTGTTCCACATATAAAGCTGACCTATAGTGTTTAGCTGGTCATAAACGTGGACGAAATTCCAGTGAATTTGCTTAAATATCGAACTGTATGGTGCGAAAATAATAGATCCAATTCAGGCAGCAGTTTCTCAGCATCGGACCTATCGTGTTTGTGCCATATGAAATTTCTGTTGCGTTGCTATTGGCTGATAACATCACAAAGTGTGTGGCTGCAGAATACACAACATAGGGACCAATTCAAATGGGGATCAAATGTGTATGGCCACCTTTAGCCTACACAACCTCTTTGTGCCTTACTGTCTTTTTTGAAACACTGCCTATTGTAGATTTTGAAATAAAGCTAAGCAGGAGCGTAACTGCAGCCCCCCCATGAGATTGGAGGCCGGACACCTGAACCGCCACCAACCCTCCCCCGACTGAGGTGACGTCCACGATCAACTGTTTTTAAAACAGCTGATGGTGCGTATGTTTCCTTCATACATGCAATCAGCTGTTTAAAAACAACTGATTGTGGAGGTTGTGGTGGGCCTCTTACAGTCTGGCCACGTGGTCGCGGGGGTGGTGGTAGTTACACCATTGGAGCTAAGCCAAATCGACCGAAATCTCCATCACAGTGATTAATTGTCCAAAAAAACTACGGAAATGTGTACCTAATTGTTGGATTTTAAATGAGCCACATGATCGGTTGCGTGGAAATAGCAACAGTGACGCTTTCATGTGCATCAGACAGGCTACCAATTGGGTTTAACAATTAGCCGTCTGTCTAGTAGAGAATAGAGAGAGTAGAAAAGGGAAACATGGATAATGAAAAGAATGAAGATGGGTAAGAATAAAAGAAAGATTAGTAAATGCTGGAGTAGGTGTAAGGGTGGGTACACACATAGGGACTGTTTGTTCCGACTGAGCGCTCACTACGAGCGAGCGCTTGGCCGGGAAAAATGTCTGTCAGTCGCGGCAATAGTGGCCGCAGCCAACAGTTAGTGCGACCAATAATGCAGTCCCGTAGGGAACCGCAGGATCGCCCGTGATTTACCGACATGTGCGATCGTCCGTTCGGTCGATTGACATAGGTTGTGGCACAGGTTTTTTCGACCCAATCGACCGATACACGGACGTATCGGTTGATTGGGCCGAAAAATCTGCCTGTGTGTACCCAGCCTAGCGGTGGAGGATGAGGTAGTATTGTCTGCACAATGGTATATGCACTATAGTATAGATATTTCTTCAGTCATGTAACTAGTGTTAACATCTGCAATAAATAGTAGACAGCAGAAAAGGCTCCATCTGGGGGATACACACATAGCTGTATCCCCTAATCTTCATCCCCATGCAATCTCATTTATTCAATGGTCTTCTGAGTCACAGATTAGACTTCCCTATCCAGAGTCCTTTGTGGCAATTCATTAGCCGTGCCTCTATTTTTTCTTTGACCTTGGTGCTTTTATCTCATTATTTCCATCTTTCACTTTGCAATCCCAGTTATTTATAGTTCGGCAACATTTATAGTTTATATTATTTATATATCTGTAACTATTTCACCACAGTTTTTTAATAACAAAACGTAGTAGTATAAAGCATGAGACTTGTTATTTGATTGCTTTTTATCTTCTAAACCATGTCTTGTTGAAATACCAGAATGCAGCATAGAAGAAACATCTGAAGATGCAACATACAGCTTCTGTTATTAAACCTGCAGCATTGCAGGTGACATAGTAGGAGACCTACAGAGCACTGCCGGATTCCCATCTTACAGCCACAGCTTTTTACAAAGGGTTTTTGCGTCACTTTACAAAGGGAACATGTTTTACAAAAGACACACATACAGCAACCGAATGTGATTCAATATTAATCTTGCAGCACTTATTAAATCAAACATACAGGGGGATGGATGCACCAACGGGCACATCGGTCCTGATTTGGAGTTTATATATAACCGGTGTTATATCAGTTAGCATAACTCCTTCCTTGCTGCGGCTGCGTGGCTAACGCCAAAGTTAACAGAGCAGTCGCCGCTAGCGATGTTATATGCCGAAATAGGCATTTTATTGTGCTAATAGCTGCTGTTAAAAGTGCTGAAATAGAACAGTGGCAGGTAGCGATGTTCCGAGCGCTGATATCGGCATATAACATCGCCGGGCTGTTTGCACCGGGTTGCCGATAGCTGCGCTCAGTGCATCCCCCTAAGAGTGTTTGCGGCTCTGGATACATCTCACCAATAGTGCTTTAGGTGCTGAAACACTTTTTACAAATGTAAACAAATCCCAGTAAAACTGACTTACCGAAGGAGGTGGTGACTGTCTGTCAATCAAAGGGACATTTTCAAATCGAGGATTGCCATTGAACAAACCGCTTTGATTCCTGAAAGCAACATAAAGCAAAAACTCATAACAAAACAGATGAACTTTTCCTTAAAAGGAAAAATTATTTGAGCCTGTTAAAAGTATTTCTTCCTGCAGAGACATTTCTTATATCCTGAAATGCAGTAGCACCATCTAAAGGCCAAACTAACAAGTATGGTACATCACACCCTTACTAATGAATTCAAATAGGAGAAGGAGGAATGATCTGTGCATGCACGGAGTCTTGATATTATGTGCACGTGTCCAGACATATATTATGATATAATATATCATAATAATATATATGATAAAGTCCAATCCTATCTGTAGAATGGTGTTTTTTGCTGACTCATGGTAGGTATACAAGAAACTACGAGGCTTATTCAATAAAAGTTCTTATCGTTTAAAATGGTGCTAATTTTGCTCCAACCAATCAGATGTTAGCTTTCAAATGTTATATAAGTTCTGATTGGTTGGGGCAAAATTAGCACCATTTTAAACGATAAGAACTGTTATTGAATAACCCTGTACATCTTTAAAAAAATCATATTTAAAGATGTTACATGCCCCCTGGTAATCCAAAAGATCCAAAACTATGGCCTACAGCTGGTCTGAAGAGAGCAGATGGTTATACTGTAGTCAAGTAGGCATATAAAAAAAAAACGGTGAGGATACAGCTATGGGCACTACACCATGTCCTCAGAAGCCATGTGGGTATCTTTCATATATAAAGTTCAAAGCAAATATAAAATAACATAAAAATACACAAAAACATAAATTTGATTGTAATTTGAAAGTAATCAGATTCACATAGTAAAACAACTGTCAGCAACCATATGAGATGTAGTAATTGAAAAATTATTGATAAAAAATTCTATTAATATTCACCGACTATACATCTCCATCAGAATAACATACTGTAATCAAGAATCCATATAATGTACAACAGCCATCCTTTAATTCATTGATAACCTTAAATATAAACAAGGAGATTCAATAACAGTTCTTATTGTTAAAAATGGTGCTAATTTTGCCCCAACCAATCAGATATTAGCTTTCAAATGTTAAATAAGATCTGATTGGTTGGGGCAAAATTAGCACCAATTTTAACAATAAGAACTTTAATTGAACCACTCTGAATGTGTTTTCATCAATTTAATATGTAAACATGTCCATCCCCAAATTTAAATTTTATTTACTGTACTAGTAAAGCACCCAAACCCCAAGAATGAAATACTTACATTTCCCTAAGTGTCTCTAATAGAAGTTATTAATTTCAATGTCCAAAGCTTCTATATCAGTTCCCCCTAGCACATGAAGTAACGACCAGTGACGGCTGTGTCTAACCAGGAATTGCTCCTCTGATCTGAGCATCTGCAAAGCTCTTTGACCTCCACACAGCTTGCAAACAATGCCAACATGAGCAAAAATGTGAGCCAATAACTCACATTTGCTTTGCTTTGCTTGTATAAAACATGTACATTTGGTTGATCACAAATCAACCATTTTAAGTTTGTCCTTCCCCCGAATTAAAATTGAGATATAAGCGAATTACACCCCCAAAACCTTGCAAGATTAGAATCTAGGTGCGAGGCTTCTGAATGTACTTACCAGCGCTTGTTCCTTTGGCTCTAATTTGCTGCTGCTCAGGTCATGGCAGCAGCAGAAGGGGACAGAAATGCAGAGGTTGTCAGTGATTGGCTGAGACATTATGTCTCAGGCAATTACTGATGCTATTATTCCATCAATAACCATAATAACCTAAATGCTACAATAGTTAATAATAAAATATATTAATTACGTGAAATAAACTGAAATAATCTGGTAATTATTAGCCCATGCTAAATTTAAATTTGTTAAATATGAATTATTAAAGGGTTAGTTAATTATTAACCATATTGTCTAAATTTGAGTTTATTTGATTTACAAATGAAAGTCTCCTTGTATTGGAGCTTTATCGGTACTGTGTGTACATTGCTTTTCCGAATGAGCGCCTGCCTGCCCACCAACCGTTCATGACAGCCGTGGGCTCGTTCGGAAAAGAGGGAAAATTTCCCTCGCCCGCAGTAGACTGCCCATAGGGAATCACACTGTGTGTATGCAGATCTTTGAAAAGTGATAAACAGGATCTTGCAGATCCTGTCTGTCATCTTTCATATGCATGTTCCCTATTGTACATGTATTTGGGCATAAATATATATGTTTATGCATTTTTAGTAGTATTCTATAAGGCTGGTATGTAATTTATTGCTCATAATTCCAAAAATAATTAAAAAAATTAAGGAGAAAAAAAAAATCAAATAATTAATAGAAAAAACAAATAGCTATTAAAGTTAAATATTTAAAGGGATGTATTGCATATATTGTGGATTCTTGTTTGTAGTATATATTACTGTGAAAGACAGAGCAAATTCATGTTAATTCTAATTTTTATCCATCTCATTCTCAATTATTCTAAGTCATGGTTGCTGACAGAATGACATCAATAGATTGTGAATTCTATTACCCTTTTCCCTTCCAATCAAGTCATTTTTTGGGGGATATTTTTAATGTGATTTGGTTATAATTGATTTGCTTTTAAATGATTAGATTGAATCATATGGCTCTTAGGAAAGTAGCATAGAGCATGCGTTGGATTGATTCTGTCCTAGATTTAGTCCTACCTGTTTTGATTTTATGATATTAGAACTTAAAGAATAACAATCGCATTATTTATTAAACGTGTGATAGTGTTGTTATTGATTCTACATTGCATGCAATAATCGATGCAACAGAGACTTTGGCATACACTATATAGAACTTGCTATGGGTAAGATCCCTAAAATGTTAATGTCATTTTTAAATAAAGCTGTGTCCGACCATTTCCACCAAACAGGTCTCTAGTCTCCTTATGAAGTTTTATTTGAAATGTTATTTATTTGTACAATAATAACAAAACTAAAGTAGGTTCTATATGTCATGTTCATTTCCTTACATAATGCTAAAATCACTTAAATAATGTTGTTATAAGAGACATTATAATTTTTGTGAAGGCACACACCTCTAGGATAGTATTTTGGTTGCATTTCTTTAATCACTTTTTGATTATAAGAATCATTGGATTCCCAAATTACATTAAGCTAGAAAGTATAAGGCAGATGACCAAGGTTATGCAGAATTATTGCTAAAAAAGGATTGAGGTCAAAGTTGCTTTTTCCAATGCACTCATTGTAAAAATAATGAGCAGTTTTTAAAAGAAATATGAAAAAAGCTACATTTTTGTTTTCTGTCTTCCTGCTTATAATTACTGTGCTCTGGGCCGCTGTGTTTACTCACTGAACATGTCCAAAGGATACCGTCTACTTACCATGCGAGTGGCATGGTAAGTGAATGGATCTTCACTATCAAAGGGCCAACTCCATTAAAATAGCCATATTGGGCCTACAAATCTGGAGGGTTAGTTATTTTTAACATGCAAATAAATATAAATGTTTGTTAATATAGTAGTTTTGGTCTGTTATTTGCCTTTTCTTTTTTAATTGTATTTCCTTTCAAATTACATGTCTGTTTGTCATCACTATGTTTATGGACACCAAAACAGAAATTTTTCCAAAAGGAAAAGAGAAAGAGCCCCATGTGGCTGCCGACCTGTGTTTTGCGGCTACTCACATGTACTGTGATACAGGGGCGTTGGAAATAGGCGGGGCCGAGACCCGCAGGCTGCTGTGACTGCCGCAGCTACTGCTGTAGCTATAGAAACTGGGCAGGTGGGGCCTGCCTGTCACGTGGAGCATCTCTCTACGTGCCTGAGGATTAAAGGGATCGTCCTCGTCCATGTCGTCATAATCCAGGTCCCTGCAACAAAAAAGAGACATTACAATATTTAAATAACACAGCAGATAAAGAAAGACCTACAGAGAAAATGGAGCTTCAGTCTTGCCTCCTCTTGTGGGTTGGTGATTCAGGGGATACACTGCCCATGGAAGGACATGTGCCTTGCCTTCCTAGTTGGCCTGTCTGCCCAGTAAGGCTGGTGGGGCCAGGCCAGAGATTAGTTTTCTCTGTAAATCTCTGTATTATTAGGGGTTTGTTGGAAGACTTTTGTTCCTCTATTACAAAAATGGTCAGTCCTCCAGGCTCTATAAGGCTAATAATTAATGACCTGTAATAATGCACCTTTAATGCAGTTGTAAAATACTGAGCATTGTCTGTGTGGGGGATTTTACGGCTGTGCAATATTTGGCAATGGTGGAACTGTATGTGTTTGAAACTAACTTGAACTATATCAAGTAGTCTATAATCAACTTTATGTACCTATAAAGCTGCTCTATTGGTATTTACTGATACCATGGCCTCTCACCAAGGTTGTCAATATTTTATGACTTCTATCATTTTCTGTATTTTACACCCACAATATTCAGTATTTCTATGGTTACAAAATACACTGTACATATTTTGCAGGCCATTGTATATATATTGCAATACCTTTCCATTAGAAAGATTTTCAGAAGAAATTGGTTTGCATTATCATAAATCATCATACAGCCATGATCACTTTCAGACTCTACCATGTATGGATGTTGTGGAGTTTTTTTTTCCAACATAAAAGATTCCTTTGTTGCCAGAGTCAAATTAGATTAAATGGATTACAGATTAAACATGGCCCTTCACCTGTTCTGAAAGCGTTTCCATGCACGAGGCAAACTGCAAACAGCAGCAGTGAATGAGAGAGCCGAAAGAAAAGAAAACAGTAAGAGAAACAGTATGCCTTCCATCCCGTCATAGCAGAGTCCCTTCAGTGCATCCACATAGTCCTGAAACAAAAGAGTGTAGAGTATAGGTATGGGTGTATAATAGTTATAGCATGAACAGTTCTAGGTATATGGTTATAGCATGGATAATTCTAGGTATATAATCATAGCATGAACAGTTTTAGGTATATTGTCATAGCATGGACACTTCTAGGTATATAGTCATAGCATGAACAGTTCTAGGTATATTGTCATAGCATGGACACTTCTAGGTATATAGTCATAGCATGAACAGTTCTTGGTATATAGTCATAGCATGGACACTTCTAGGTATATAGTCATAGCATGAACAGTTCTTGGTATATAGTCATAGCATGGACACTTCTAGGTATATAGTCATAGCATGAACAGTTCTTGGTATATAGTCATAGCATGGACACTTCTAGGTATATAGTCATAGCATGGACAGTTCTAGGTATATAGGTCATAGCATGGACACTTCTAGGTATATAGTCATAGCATGGACAGTTCTAGGTATATAGTCATAGCATGGACAGTTCTAGGTATATAGTCATAGCATGGGCAGTTCTAGGTATATAGTCATAGCATGGGCAGTTCTAGGTATATAGTCATAGCATGGACAGTTCTAGGTATATAGTCATAGCATGAACAGTTCTTGGTATATAGTCATAGCATGGACACTTCTAGGTATATAGTCATTAGATGGAAAGTCGGTATATAGTCATAGCATGGACAGTTCTAGGTATATAGTCATAGCATGGACAGTTCTAGGTATATAGTCATAAGTGCCAGCAAGTGGGAGCATTGAAAAAAGCAGTGGTGGGCTGTGCTGTCCTCCCGACCCCCCTCATACCCTTCAGTCATGCACTGAGGCATGTGCCAACCGCAGATTAAAGGAGGAAGTAGTATTCAGACTGAGATTCAGAACCTCCCATCCCCTAACTTTCTGATCAGTGATTTCTTCATATCTTGGGCTGGGCAGCACATAGAGAGGTGGTTGATGGCTCATTTTAAAGGTACCATAGAAAATGTGGTTAGATTGGCTAACATTATATAAGGTGTCTACATTTTAAGTAAATAAATACATTTAGGATCAATAAAAAATAGTTTTTCTTTGTTAAACCTCTGTTATCCCCAGTGTTGTTAAAGGGATTGTGTATACAGTATTTTATAATATATTTGCCATTCTATCTGGACACTTGTGTGCCTTGTTTTTTTCTTTCTAGGGTGGATTAGCATTAATGATCTTCCAACACCAATAAAAACATGTGGGATATAGGTTTTTAGCAGCATTTGATCTATTTCACTGTTTCTATTGTAATAAGAAAAACCCCATTTTGTGTTCCTATAGATTGTGCTGACCACCCTTAATGACTGCACATTAAACTACGGTTATCCCTAAAAGAAGGGCTACTTTAAAAAAAATCAGGAGTCCCTGCATTACCATTCTTCTTGATCAAAATGATGGTATGCACTTTGTAAAGATAAGTGCAGAAAATAATTAATGGACAACTACACCCCCATAAAAACATCTTTTAATAAGAATGGCCTCTTTAAAATATGTTGATATATCATAGTTTGTCCTATGAATTCATTACGGTTATGCCTGCTATGCTTCTGGATACTCATGGAATGGAGCCATTTAGAAACCTGTACTGAGCCTGTACTGAGCCTGGGCATGCCAGAAGAGGCAAAGGGAGATTAATATTCAGTCATTGGCTGTGATGTCAACTGTCAAATCCATAACGGACAGTTACTAACTGGAAGAACCAGAAACGAAAACAGGGAAACAGGACATTGTGAGGATTTCAGGTTAGACTTATATATTTCAGATTTCAAACGATTACCGTTTAGGGTTTTTGTGGGATGATTTTACAATCCTTATTTCACACTGCATATAAAAGATTACATAGTACATGCTTTATGTATATTTATAAATAAACGATTTGGTGGCACGGAAGTCTGTCAGCATTGCCACAATGGAACAAGGAGTTATATCCACTACTCAAGTAAATTATCTATTTTGTTTTCTTTTAAGCTCCCTTTTTTTCTCAATACCAGACCCTTTGAGATTTGTTCGGCCCGTCATATCAAGAATATTTTGATATACTTCTCTCAAGAACTTGTCACTTCTATTCTTTAGGAACAGTTTCCAGAAGTGCATTACCAGACTTCTTTTTGAATTGCTACCATACAATTCTGTTGTACTTTTCATTTATGTTACAATCCAGCAAACGTATGTTCGTACGACATGGTCCCTCCTAGAATCAGCAAACTTTCAATTTGGGAGTCATTTAGCATCATACAAAAGACAAGCTTGAACCAGCCATTTTTTTTTCTGACTAAATAAATTGAAAGGAAAACGAGAAAAGTGCATCAATAACAATTTAAAGTGCAACTGTGGTCTCAACAAGTTAGTTATGAATAAAAATCCTGCAGACTCATTTATTAAAATGAGCTCTGGATCAAATATCAGTGGCTCAGTGGTTAGCACTGAGTTCGATTCCACCCTTGGACACATCTGTTTGTATGTTCTTCTATGCTTGCATGGGTTTCCTCCGGCACTCTGGTTTCCCACAAATCATAAAGACATACTGATAGGTTGTATATGTCAATAAATGGGCTTAGATTGAAGCTCTTTCTGGCAGGGCTGAGTGAATGTATACATGTAATTGTAAAGTGCTACGAAGATGTTAGCGCTATATAAATCCATAATAATAATATAATATTGGGATGAATGTTAAATTTTTAGCATCCATCCTGATCTCTCCCCCCTCTCCTCTATCTCAGGGGAAAAGCATGCTCAATTAAAACAGAATTACCTAAACAGCCTGAAAACAGGAAATGTTCAACCAGAAAGTATATGCTGAATCTTTCCAGTAATAACTTCTCACAAATTTTACCTAGAGATGTGATTTAGGGTTCATTTTGATGGAAGGTTTTTTTAGAACCATAACTTGGTAACTGTAAAATTCGAGGACCATAATTACCCTTTAAAGATAGAAAATGGTCTAAAAAGATGATATTCAAAGGCATTGTCAGGCATCATGCCAGATTGTGGACCAGTACCAGACACCTCACTCTTAGAAATTCTGGTCTTTCTGTCGAGAACAAGTACCTAAATGAATTTATTTATAGGGCTATAGCACATATGCGTTTTTTTCCCAAACCATTTTTTTCCTGGCAGTTAAGATTCTCACACACACCCTGATTAGCCCTAGCAAGTCAGTTTCTGCTTTCATGGATTTACTGCTCTGTACATGTCTGCAAATTACAGGTGACAGGTGGCCCTCATTAAGTCAGAAGGGCATTAATCTAAGTGGTTTATGGATTCACCGATGAGCACGTCTCATGTCATTGCCCTTAGCCAATGTTGTTCCTTTACATTCATATTGTTTTCCAAACAAGAATTGATTCCTACAGCAACAAATGACATATTTGTTTTAATATTTTTACTTTGCAAGGCCTGGAAAATTGATAGCTGATAGCTTGCTATGGGTTACGCAACACTGGTGGCTATGTATATCAGTGGCTAATAGCACCACGATGGGCGATTCTTCATTTTTATATTAGCTCCCCCAAATACTCCATAAACCACTGCAGGCAAAACTCTTAATTGCGACCACTTTGCATGTGTTATTGAGACTCTTCAGTAAAGTTATAACCCTTTCCCATTCATTATATCTGTTGTATTCAATTAGATCAACTGGACTTGAAATGTAGTTCTTGAAGACGTTTCGCTAGTCATCCGACTGGCTTTCTCAATTCAGAATGACTTGTACAAGAATCTGTGGCAATATGTACCCTGGAAAATCCCAATTAGCATATCACAGCCAGGTGTTAAGGGTGTGATTAGATAGTGGCTAAGAGGTGTTATAGGAACGCCCAGAGTAAGGTGTTAAAACAGCATTGTACATGGCAGACAGTTGGTGTCGAACCCCCCACCTCTATTTAGTGGTTTCTTTATTTTCACATAAATGGCCTCCTTAACACCTCTCTTGAACCAGTCACGTTCCTTCGCCAGTATGTTAACATACAATTTCAAAGGTATGTCCTTATCCTTAGATGCAGATACACGGCTGAGTCCTGACCCGAGGAATTGGCTCTTCTGTGCTGGCCATACGTTGATGCAGGTTGCTGTTTGGTCTCCCCCACATACAAATCAGAGCATTCTTCACTGCACTGCACTGCATATATGATTCGCTTTTCTTGTGTTTTGGTATTGGGTCTTTCGGATGTACCAATTGCTGCCTCAGTGTGTGTTTTCGGTTTAAAGCAGACAGGGATACGATGTTTTTGAAATTCTTCTTAATTTCTCGGAGACCCCTGCTACATATGGGATGACCATGTTCTTCCTCCTGTCTTGCTTTTCCCCTTCATGTTGGTATTCGTGTTCTTTCTTTCCTTCTACTTTTTGACAAAGGCCCAGTCTGGATATCCACAAGTTTTAAGGGCTCCTCTGAGAGATGTTTCATTTCTTTAGCTTCGCCTCTGTGCTAGTGGGGATGTTCTCGGCTCTGTGTTGCCGGGTTCTGATGACCCCAGCTTGTGATCTAAATTGTGTGGGAGTCAAACATCAAATACTGATCTGTGTGTGTTGGTTTTCTGTAAACTCTAACTTCCAGTTTACCATTTTCCTTAACTTCTACCAAGCAGTCCAAGAAAGCCAGTTTGTTGTTTTGTACCTCTTCCCTTGTATGTGGGGGAGACCAAACAGCAACTGCATCAACGTATAGCCCAGCACAGAAGAGCCAATTCCTCGGGTCAGGACTCAGCCGTGTATCTGCATCTTAAGGATAAAGGACATACCTTTGAAGATTGTAATGTTAACATACTGGCAAAGGAACGTGACTGGTTCAGAGAGGTGTTAAGGAGGCCATTTATGTGAAAATAAAGAAACCAAGCCTAAATAGAGGTGGGGGGGTTCGACACCAACTGTCTGCCATGTACAATGCTTGTTTAAACACCTTACTCTGGCGTTCCTATAACACCTCTTAGCCACTATCTAATCACACCCTTAACAACCTGGCTGTGATATGCTAATTGGGATTTCCAGGGTAATAATTGCCACAGATTCTTTACAAGTCATTCTGAATTGAGAAAGCCAGTCGGATGACTAGCGAAACGTCTTCAAGAACTACATTTCAAGTCCAGTGATGTCTAATTGAATACAACAGATATACCATGACCTGGATGAATGAGAACCTTCACAAGCATTTTCCCATTCATTCTATGGGGGGTATTCAATAAAAGTTCTTATCGTGTAAAATGGTGCTAATTTTGCCCAACCAATCAGATGTTAGCTTTAAATGTTCATATGTTCTGATTGGTTGGGTAAAATTAGCACCATTTTAAACGATAAGAACTTTTATTGAATCTCCCTGTCTGTGTTTTGTGACATCTATCCAAAACAAAAGCATACATCTTAAAATAAAGTATTTCCCCTTTATTTGAATTCATTGCAAAATATGAGTTAGTGTTAAAATGTTCTAATTCAAACAAATCCACCTTGAAGGAAAGCACTATGCAGCAGCCTTGCCTTGGTCCAAAGTTATAGAGCTTATTCAGTTCCATTTCAAGCTTGTGCCAGCTTGTTGTACATTTCCCATGCCAATCAGTGGAGGAAGCCTTGGTATCTTCATCCACATGTCCTGTCAGTGATGTCAGGTGAGGACAATTAATTGGACAATTTCCTTATATTTCCATAATAAAAGATCCAGCCTTGGCAAAAAGCTTTCCTTATTAACTTTTCCCTTCTCTGCAGATGTCCCATGGTGCTCCTTGTTTGTCAGTGGGTAGGTCCAATGGTAATTATACAAGGAATTTCAAATAGATGGAAAAATTCTGATGGGTACAGAACATGAACCAATAAAGAAAAAAATGTAAAAGGAAGGGCAACTCAGTTACATTTATTGTGGCAGCACATGGGATAGGGGGAATATAAAAAACAAGGGAAACTCACTGGTTCCATGGCCCAAATGTTTCCCGCCAATGACATCAAGAGCAAAAAAAGCTCAGTCTTTATTTTGTTTGTTAGTCAGAGGGAGGAAGGAGGGTGTGTTCAGCGATGGATTTGATCTAGGATGCCATTTCTGTTTGGCAATGTGTATCAGTCTCTTCCTGGGATGCACTTATAAAAGATGTTCGCATGCTGGGAGAATACTGGGTAACGCCATGTAAGAAGGAGTTGTCACCAATGTATCCAGCCAAACATGAGGGAAGAAAAAGAAACAAAAAGTTAGAAAGTGTTCCACATATAAAGCTGACCTATAGTGTTTAGCTGGTCAAAACGTGGACGAAATTCCAGTGAATTTGCTTAAATATCGAACTGTATGGTGCGAAAATAATAGATCCAATTCAGGCAGCTTTCTCAGCATCGGACCTATCGTGTTTGTGCCATATGAAATTTCTGTTGCGTTGCTATTGGCTGATAACATCAAAAGTGGTGGTGCAGAATACACAACATAGGGACCAATTCAAATGGGGATCAAATGTGTATGGCCACCTTTAGCCTACACAACCTCTTTGTGCCTTACTGTCTTTTTTGAAACACTGCTATGTAGATTTTGAAATAAAGATAGCAGGAGCGTAACTGCAGCCCCCCCATGAGATTGGAGCCGGACACTGAACCGCCACAACCCTCCCCCGACTGAGGTGACGTCCACGATCAACTGTTTTTAAAACAGCTGATGGTGCGTATGTTTCCTTCATACATGCAATCAGCTGTTTAAAAACAACTGATGTGGAGGTTGTGGTGGGCCTCTTACAGTTCTGGCCACGTGGTCGCGGGGGGTGGTGGTAGTTACACCATTGGAGCTAAGCCAAATCGACCGAAATCTCCATCACAGTGATTAATTGTCCAAAAAAACTACGGAAATGTGTACCTAATTGTTGGATTTTAAATGAGCACATGATCGGTTGCGTGGGAAATAGCAACAGTGACGCTTTCATGTGCATCAGACAGGCTACCAATTGGGTTTAACAATTAGCCGTCTGTCTAGTAGAGAATAGAGAGAGTAAGAAAAGGGAAACATGGATAATGAAAAGAATGAAGAGGGTAAGAATAAAAGAAAGATTAGTAAATGCTGGAGTAGGTGTAAGGGTGGGTACACACATAGGGACTGTTTGTTCCGACTGAGCGCTCAATACGAGCGCGCGCTTGGCCGGGAAAAATGTCTGTCAGTCGCGGCAATAGTGGCCGCAGCCAACAGTTAGTGCGACCAAAATGCAGTCCCGTAGGGAACCGCAGGATCGCCCGTGATTTACCGACATGTGCGATCGTCCGTTGTTCGGTCGATTGACATAGGTTGTGGCACAGGTTTTTTCGACCCAATCGACCGATACACGACGGTATCGGTTGATTGGGCCGAAAAACTGCCTGTGTGTACCCAGCCTAGCGGTGGAGGATGATGGTGTATTGTCTGCACATAGGTATATGCACTATAGTATAGATATTTCTTCAGTCATGTAACTAGTGTTAACATCTGCAATAAATAGTAGACAGCAGAAAAGGCTCCATCGGGGGATACACACATAGCTGTATCCCCTAATCTTCACCCATGCAATCATTATTCAATGGTCTCTGGTAACAGATTAGACTTCCCTATCCAGAGTCCTTTGTGGCAATTATTAGCCGTGCCTCTATTTTTCTTTGACTTGGTGTGCTTTATCTCATTATTTCCATCTTTCACTTTGCAATCCCAGTTATTTATAGTTCGGCAACATTTATAGTTATATTATATATATCTGTAACTATTTCACCACAGTTTTTAATAACAAAACGTAGTAGTATAAAGCATGAGACTTGTTATTTGATTGCTTTTTATCTCTTAAACCATGTCTTGTTGAAATACCAGAATGCAGCATAGAAGAAACATCGAAGATGCAACATACAGCTTCTGTATTAAACCTGCAGCATTGCAGGTGACATAGTAGGAGACCTACAGAGCACTGCCGGATTCCCATCTTACAGCCACAGCTTTTTACAAAGGGTTTTTGCGGCACTTACAAAGGGAACATGTTTTACAAAAGACACACATACAGCAACCGAATGTGATTCAATATAATCTTGAGCACTATTAAATCAAACATACAGGGGGATGGATGCACCAACGGGCACATCGGTCCTGATTTGGAGTTTATATATAACCGGGTTATATCAGTTAGCATAACTCCTTCCTTGCTGCGGCTGCGTGGCTAACGCCAAGTTAACAGAGCAGTCGCGCTAGCGATGTTATATGCCGAAATAGGCATTTATTGTGCTAATAGCTGCTGTTAAAAAGTGCTGAAATAGAACAGTGGCAGGTAGCGATGTTCCGAGCGCTGATATCGGCATATAACACGCGGGCGTTTGCAACGGGTTGCCGATAGCTGCGCTCAGTGCATCCCCCTAAGAGTGTTTGCGGCTCTGGATACATCTCACCAATAGTGCTTTAGGTGCTGAAACACTTTTTACAAATGTAAACAAATCCCAGTAAAACTGACTTACCGAAGGAGGTGGTGACTGTCTGGCAATCAAAGGGACATTTTCAAATCGGGATTGCCATTGAACAAACCGCTTTGATTCCTGAAAGCAACATAAAGCAAAAACTCATAACAAAACAGATGAACTTTTCCTTAAAAGGAAAATTATTTGAGCCTGTTAAAAGTATTTCTTCCTGCAGAGACATTTCTTATATCCTGAAATGCAGTAGCACCATCTAAAGGCCAAACTAACAAGTATGGTACATCACACCCTACTAATGAATTCAAATAGGAGAAGGAGGAATGATCTGTGCAGCACGGAGTCTTGATATTATGTGCACGTGCCAGACATATATTATGATATAATATATCATAATAATATATATGATAAAGTCCAATCCTATCTGTAGAATGGTGTTTTTTGCTGACTCATGGTAGGTATACAAGAAACTACGAGGCTTATTCAATAAAAGTCTATCGTTTAAAATGGTGTAATTTTGCTCCAACCAATCAGATGTTAGCTTTCAAATGTATATAAGTTCTGATTGGTTGGGGCAAAATTGCACCATTTTAAACGATAAGAACTGTTATTGAATAACCCTGTACATCTTTAAAAAAATCATATTTAAAGATGTTACATGCCCTGGTAATCCAAAAGATCCAAAACTATGGCCTACAGCTGGTCTGAAGAGAGCAGATGGTTATACTGTAGTCAAGTAGGCATATAAAAAAAAAACGGTGAGGATACAGCTATGGGCACTACACCATGTCCTCAGAAGCATGTGGGTATCTTTCATATATAAGTTCAAGCAAATATAAAATAACATAAAAATACACAAAAAACTAAATTTGATTGTAATTTGAAGTAATCAGATTCACATAGTAAAAACACTGTCAGCAACCATATGAGATGTAGTAATTGAAAATTATTGATAAAAAATTCTATAATATTCACCGACTATACATCTCCATCAGAATAACATACTGTAATCAAGAATCCATATAATGTACAACAGCCATCCTTTAATTCATTGATAACCTTAAATATAAACAAGGAGATTCAATAACATTCTTATTGTTAAAAAGGTGCTAATTTTGCCCAACCAATCAGATATTAGCTTCAAATGTAAATAAGATCTGATTGGTTGGGCAAAATTAGCACCAATTTTAACAATAAGAACTTTAATGAACCACTCTGAATGTTTTTCATCAATAATATGTAAACATGTCCATCCCCAAATTAAATTTTATTACTGTACTAGTAAAGCACCCAAACCCCAAGTAGAAATACACATTCCATAGTGTCTCTAATAGAAGTATTATTAATTTCAATGTCCAAAGCTCTATATCAGTTCCCCCTAGCACATGAAGTAACGACCAGTGACGGCTGTGTCTAACCAGGAATTGCTCCTCTGATCTGAGCATCGCAAAGCTCTTTGACCTCCACACAGCTTGCAAAAAATGCCAACATGAGCAAAAATGTGAGCCAATAACTCACATTTGCTTGCTTTGTTGTATAAAACATGTACATTTGGTTGATCACAAATCAACCATTTAAGTTTGTCCTTCCCCCGAATTAAAATTGAGATATAAGCGAATTACACCCCCAAAACCTTGCAAGATTAGAATCTAGGTGCGAGGCTTCTGAATGTACTACCAGCGCTTGTTCCTTTGGCTCTAATTTGCTGCTGCTCAGGTCATGGCAGCAGCAGAAGGGGACAGAAATGCAGAGGTTGTCAGTGATTGGCTGAGACATTATGTCTCAGGCAATTACTGATGCTATTATTCCATCAATAACCATAATAACCTAAATGCTAACTAGTTAATAATAAAATATTAATTACGTGAAATAAACTGAAATAATCTGGTAATATTAGCCCATGCTAAATTTAATTTGTTAAATATGAATTATTAAAGGGTTAGTTAATTATTAACCATTTGTCTAATTTGAGTTTATTTGATTTACAAATGAAAGTCTCCTGTATTGGAGCTTTATCGGTAAGTGTGTACATTGCTTTTCCGAATGAGCGCCTGCCTGCCCACCAACCGTTACATGACAGCCGTGGGCTCGTTCGGAAAAGAGGGAAAATTTCCCTCGCCCGCAGTAGACTGCCCATAGGGAATCACACTGTGTGTATGCAGATCTTTGAAAAGTGATAAACAGGATCTTGCAGATCCTGTTGTCATCTTTCATATGATGTTCCCTATTGTACATGTATTTGGGCTAAAATATATATGTTTATGCATTTTTAGTAGTATTCTATAAGGCTGGTATTGTAATTTATTGCTCATAATTCCAAAAAAATATTAAAAAATTAAGGAGAAAAAAAAAATCAAATAATTAATGAAAAAAACAAATAGCTATTAAGTTAAATATTTAAAGGGATGTATTGCATATATTGTGGATTCTTGTTTGAGTATATATTACTGTGAAAGACAGAGCAAATTCTGTTATTTATTCAATTTTATCATCTCATTCTCAATTATTCTAAGTCATGGTTGCTGACAGAATGACATCAATAGATTGTGAATTCATTACCTTTTCCCTTCCAATCAAGTCATTTTTGGGGATATTTTTAATGTGATTTGGTTATAATTGATTGCTTTTAAATGATTAGATTGAATCATATGGCTCTTAGGAAAGTAGCATAGAGCATGCGTTGGATTGATTCTGTCCTAGATTTAGTCCTACCTGTTTTGTTTTATGATATTAGAACTTAAAGAATAACAATCGCATTATTATTAAACGTGTGTAGTGTTGTTATTGATTCTACATTGCATGCAATAATCGATGCAACAGAGACTTTGGCATACACAATAGAACTTGCTATGGGTAAGATCCCTAAAATGTTAATGTCATTTTTAATAAAGGTGTGTCGACCATTTCCACCAAACAGGTCTCTAGTCTCCTTATGAAGTTTTATTTGAAATGTTATTATTTGTACAATAATAACAAAACTAAAGTAGGTTCTATATGTCATGTTCATTTCCTTACATAATGCTAAAATCACTTAAATAATGTTGTTATAAGAGACATTATAATTTGTGAAGGCACACACTCTTAGGATAGTATTTGGTTGCATTTCTTTAATCACTTTTTGATTATAGAATCATTGGATTCCCAAATTACATTAAGCTAGAAAGTATAAGGCAGATGACCAAGGTTATGCAGAATTATTGCTAAAAAAGGATTGAGGTCAAAGTTGCTTTTTCCAATGCACTCATTGTAAAAATAATGAGCAGTTTTAAAAGAAATATGAAAAAAGCTACATTTTTGTTTTCTTGTCTCCTGCTTATAATTACTGTGCTCTGGGCGCTGTGTTTACTCACTGAACATGTCCAAAGGATACCGTCTACTTACCATGCGAGTGGCATGGTAAGTGAATGGATCTTCACTATCAAAGGGCCAACTCCATTAAAATAGCCAATTGGGCCTACAAATTGGAGGGTTAGTTATTTTTAACATGCAAATAAATATAAATGTTTGTTAATATAGTATTTTGGTCTGTATTTGCCTTTTCTTTTTTAATTGTATTTCCTTCAAATTAAAGTCTGTTTGTCACACTATGTTTATGGACACCAAAACAGAAATTTTTCCAAAAGGAAAAGAGAAAGAGCCCCATGTGGCTGCCGACCTGTGTTTTGCGGCTACTCACATGTACTGTGATACCGGGGCGTTGGAAATAGGCGGGGCCGAGACCCGCAGGCTGCTGTGACTGCCGCAGCTACTGCTGTAGCTATAGAAACTGGGCAGGTGGGCCTGCCTGTCACGTGGAGCATCTCTCTCGTGCTGAGGATTAAAGGGATCGTCCTCGTCCATGTCGTATAATCCAGGTCCCTGCAACAAAAAAGAGACATTACATATTAAATAACACAGCAGATAAAGAAAGACCTACAGAGAAAATGGAGCTTCAGTCTTGCCTCCTCTGTGGGTTGGTGATTCAGGGGATACACTGCCCATGGAAGGACATGTGCCTCTTCCTAGTTGGCCTGTCTGCCCAGTAAGGTGGTGGGGCCAGGCCAGAGATTAGTTTTCTCTGTAAATCTCTGTATTATAGGGGTTTGTTGGAAGACTTTGTTCCTCTATTACAAAAATGGTCAGTCCTCCAGGCTCTATAAGGCTAAAATTAATGACCTGTAATAATGCACTTTATGCAGTTGTAAAATACTGCGATGTGCTGTGTGGGGGATTTTACGGCTGTGCAATATTTGGCAATGGTGGAACTGTATGTGTTTGAAACTAACTTGAACTATATCAAGTAGTCTATAATCAACTTTATGTACCTATAAAGCTGCTCTATTGGTATTTACTGATACCATGGCCTCTCACCAAGGTTGTCATATTTTATGACTTCTACATTTTCTGTATTTACACCCACAATATTCAGTATTTCTATGGTTACAAAATACACTGTACATATTTTGCAGGCCATTGTATATATATTGCAATACTTTCATTAGAAAGATTTTCAGAAGAAATTGGTTTGCATTATCATAAATCATCATACAGCCATGATCACTTTCAGACTCTACCATGTATGGATGTTGTGGTTTTTTTTCCAACATAAAAGATTCCTTTGTTGCCAGAGTCAAATTAGATTAAATGGATTACAGATTAAACATGGCCCTTCACCTGTTCTGAAAGCGTTTCCATGCACGAGGCAAACTGCAAACAGCAGCAGTGAATGAGAGAGCCGAAGAAAAGAAAACAGTAAGAGAAACAGTATGCCTTCCATCCCGTCATAGCAGAGTCCCTTCAGTGCATCCACATAGTCGAAACAAAAGAGTGTAGAGTATAGGTATGGGTGTATAATAGTATAGCATGAACAGTTCTAGGTATATGGTTATAGCATGGATAATTCTAGGTATATAATCATAGCATGAACAGTTTATAGGTATATGTCATAGCATGGACACTTCAGGTATATAGTCATAGCATGAACAGTTCTAGGTATATGTTCATAGCATGGACACTTCTAGGTTATAAGTCATAGCATGAACACGTTCTTGGTATATAGTCATAGCATGGACACTTCTAGGTATATAGTCATAGCATGAACAGTTCTTGGTATATAGTCATAGCATGGACACTTCTAGGTAATAGTCATAGCATGGAACTTCTAGTATATGTCATAGATGAACAGTTCTTGGTATTAGTCATAGCATGGACACTTCTAGGTATATAGTCATAGCATGGACAGTTTAGGTATATAGTCATAGCATGGACAGTTCTAGGTATATAGTCATAGCATGGGCAGTTCTAGGTATATAGTCATAGCATGGGCAGTTCTAGGTATATAGTCATAGCAGGGGCAGTTCTAGGTATATAGTCATAGCATGGACAGTCTTTGGTAATAGTCATAGCATGGACACTCTAGGTTATATAGTCATAGATGGACACTTCTAGGTATATAGTCATAGCTAGGACAGTTCTAGGTAATAGTCATAGCATGGGCAGTTCTTTGGTTATAAGTCATAGCATGGACAGTTCTAGGGATATAGTCATAGCATGGAACAGTTCTTGGTATATAGTCATAGCATGGACACATTCTAGGTATATAGTCATAGCATGGACAGTTCTAGGTATTATATAGTCATAGCATGGACAGTTCTAGGTATATAGTCATAGCATGGGCAGTTCTAGGTATATAGTCATAGCATGGACAGTTCTAGGTATATAGTCATAGCATGGACAGTTCTAGGTATATAGTCATAGCATGGACACTTCTAGGTATATAGTATAGCATGGACAGTCTAGGGGTATATAGTCATAGCATGGACAGTTCTTGGTATATAGTCATAGCATGGACACTTCTAGGTATATAGTCATAGCATGGACAGTTCTAGGTATATAGTCATAGCATGGGCAGTTCTAGGTATATAGTCATAGCATGGACAGTTCTAGGTATATAGTCATAGCATGGACAGTTGATAATCAATGCACATTCCTGGGCCCCATACAATATCATATTATCTGCACACTGGCATACTTTATAAACAAAGGGGTCTTAGTATACATTACTGTGATCACATGAATGAAAAGCCTTCCAACCACGTCAAGGTAACCCCAGTCTGGAAGGTCCTAACTTCTAACCTTTCTTACTTCAATTACCATTAGCAAACTTTTGCATTTCGCTTAGTTGTGCACTGGATCAATTTAGCAGGCTCTCTCACTCCCCTCCAGCCCATTGGCTTTTTAAAATGAGGGAACAATGGTTGGGTCCAATGTTTTAAATGTATGTGCACTGTACATTGAAAAAGGATTTGTGATTTATCCTTACCTTATGAAGCCCCCTGCAGTTCAGTAGAGCCACTAAATGGTGGAAATTCCCTTCAGTTGTATTCAGCATTCCTTGGACTGCTAGTAAATTTTTCTGTTTAATAGAAAATAATACGTTAAAATGGTGCATCTACTGTACTTAATGATTTTTTACCAAAAAAATAAGTACAGTTTTGGGGTTATGACGTGAATTTACCCCAATACTGGCCTACTCTTTGTTGTGCAGTCTGTACTTAAAACTACCTCCTTAATTTATGTAATGTGTATAAGTAAGTGTGTGTCTGACTACTTCCTATGTCTTGTCTAGGCTAAGGCAGGCTTGATATTTTTAAGTGTTTCAACTGAATTGGCCAAAAAAACAACTCATGTGCACCTTCGGTTCAATAGACTCTGCTGTGATATTGAGCAGTTTATCAAACAGAAGCTGATCAAACCAACTTTATATTCCAAAAAACCCATTCGCTGGCACATTTCAAGTACATTTCAAGCTTAAAATTTGCTCTAGATTTGTGATGAAAGGTGCTGTTGGTTATTTGGTATTTCCCAGTTGAGTTTTGACTTGAAATTGAAAATGAACTGGTATCTGTTAGGCTTTTCTATCAGTATGTGAGAGTCACCCTACATAGCCCTTAAGGAAATAATAAGATTAAGAATAATACTTTTATATAGAAAGAATAGAAATTGTACAATACCACCAGATATTAAAAATGATAGTTTCATTTATTGAAATTATCACATTTGATTGGCTTAAGGCAGATACTTTTATAATTCTTTTCCTTAATAATTTGGATTTTAATTCCATAATAAAAGTTATGTTTTATTATATTTCTCTGAGGGACAAAATATTGTAATTTTCCCTGACCTTGGTGGAAGATGTGCTTAAGCTGAGTAAACATACTGCAGGGTGCACTCTTCATTCTTTTTGTTTTATTCTATTGTACATATTGTTTATAAGTCATCTATAGGCACACCCAGTACTTTATTTATTTCAATTCTATAGTAGAGATGGCCAAACTTCGTTTTGGACTTCCAAACTTAATAGTAATAGTTATCTTTCGGTGCAGAGTAATAGTTTGAAAAGTTCGGATAAAATAGCAATGGTTACTTACTTTAAATGGCTGTTGTACCTGGGAATTGGTCTAGGAAACATGTACCTATCACCAAAACTTATTTAAACACTTCTTTCCTCCACGACTGGGCAATTGTCGGGTTACCGCCTGCTACATTCAAGGGTTATGGGCAATTTGAGGGTTACTGAATGCTACATTCGAGGGTTATGGCCAATTTGAGGGTTACTGAACGCTACATTCGAGGGTTACCAAATGCTACATTTGAGGGTTGCCAAATGCTACATTCAAGGGTTACTGAACGCTACATTCAAGGATTACCAAAGGCTACTTCCGAGGGTTACCAAAATCGAAGGCTACATTCAAGGATTTCCAAAATCTAAGTCTACATTCGAAGGGTTACCAAAATCGAAGGCTACATTTGAGGGTTACTAATCGAAGGCTAAATTCGAGGGTTTCCAAAATCGAAGGCTACATTCAAAGGTTACCGAAATCAAAGGCTACATTTGAGGGTTACTAATATCGAAGGCTAAATTTGAGGGTTTCCAAAATCGAAGGCTACATTCGAGAGTTACAGAAATCGAAGGCTACATTCGACAGTTGGCAAAATCAAAAGCTACATTTAAGGGTTACCAAAATCGAAGGCTACATTTGAGGGTTACTAATATCGAAGGCTAAATTTGAGGGTTTCCAAAATCGAAGGCTACATTCGAGGGATACCAAAGGCTACATTCGAGGGTTACCAAAATCGAAGGCTACATTCGAGGGTTACCGAAATTAAAGGCTACATTTGAGGGTTACCGAAATCGAAGGCAACATTCGAGAGTTACTGAAATCGAAGGCTACATTTGAGGGTTACCAATATTGAAGGCTACATTTTAGTGTTACCGATATCGAAGGCTACATTCAAGGATTTCCAAAATCAAAGGCTACATTCGAGGGTTTCCAAAATCGAAGGCTACATTTGAGGGTTACTAATATCGAAGGCTAAATTCAAGGGTTTCCAAAATCGAAGGCTACATTCGAGGGTTACAGAAATCGAAGGCTACATTCGACAGTTGGCAAAATCAAAGGCTACATTCAAGGGTTACCGAAATCTAAGGATACATTTGAGGGTTACCGAAATCGAACAATACATTTGAGGGTTGCCGCAATCAAAAATTGAGCAATACATTTTAGGGTTAGCGATTTAAGAATTTGATAATTATCGAATTTTTGATAGTTAGTGAAAATATGTTTGTGAGGTTAAAAAACCCAAACTAGTTCATAGTTTGAATAGTTCAGAGTTCTTACAAACTTATAAAGTTCGACCCGAAGCCAACAAGATATAAAGAATAGAAGGAAATAGAAGGAAAATCTAGGATTTTTGAAACATGTAAATGCGCCGCAGTCAAGTTAATTTAAAGCTTCAATTATAATGTACAACTATTAAATGAAAGAAAGCATACTCAATATGTAACTGGATAGTTTAAAGCCATAGTTTCACCTCTGCTGCTGGAAACTGAGGGAGAGCCTCTCTCTCCAGTCCATGGAGCTGAGAATGAATGTTGGACAGGGCACGCTGTGACATAGTCAACCTCTGCAGAGAGAGATTTGGAAAACATAAATATTGTATGCAGTAATAATGTCATCCATAACAACATTTAAAGGTACTCTATGGCCAGACTTATTACAATTAGTCATAAATGGAAGGCCACAAAACTCTGTCCACTAATGCAGGACACACAGCAGTCAACTTACCTCCTAATAATTTTCCAACAACCACCTGGGCTGATCACTTTGTAATCGGAGGGTAATCTTACTGTTACTATCTGGGATGGGTAATCTTACTGTTACTTTCTGGGATGGGTAATCCTCCTGTTACTATCTGGGATGGGTAATCGTACGGTACTATCTGGGATGGGTAATCTTACGTTACTATCTGGGATAGGTAATCTACTGTTATATCTCTGCGATGGGTAATCTTACTGTTACTATCTGCAATAGGTAATCTTACTGTTACATCTGGGATGAGTAATCTTACTGTTACTATCTGGGATGGGTAATCTTACTGTTATTATCTGGGATGGGTAATCCTCCTGTTACTATTGGGAGGGTAATCTTACTGTACATGGGATGGGTAATCTTATTTACTATCTGGGATGGGTAATCTTACTGTTACTATCTGGGATGGGTATCATCCTGGTATATATCTGGGATGGGTAATCTTACTGTTACTATCGGGATGGGTAATCTTACTGTTACTATCTGGGATGGGTAATCTTACTGTTACTATCTGGGATAGGTAATCTTACGTTTACTATCTGTGATGGGTAACTTACTGTTACTATCTGTGATGGGTAATTTACTTTTACTATCTGCGATGGGTATCTTACTGTTACTATCTGGATGGGTAATCTTACTGTTACTATCTGCGATAGGTAATCTTACTGTTAATATCTGTGATGGGTAATCTTACTTTATCATCTGCGATGGGTAATCTTACTGTACTATTGCGATAGGTATCTACTGTTACTATCTGGGATGAGTAATCTTACTGTTACTATCTGGGATGGATAATCTTACTGTTCTTTGGGATGGGTAATCTTACTGTTACTATCTGGGATGGGTAATCTTACTGTTACTATCTGGGATGGGTAATCTTACGTTACTATCTGGGATGGGTAATCTTACTGTTATTATCTGGGATAGGTAATCTTACTGTTACTATTCTGGAAAGGTAATCTTATTGTTAGTATCTGGGATGGGTTATT
The DNA here is from genome assembly GCA_019447015.1 of Hymenochirus boettgeri. Lineage (NCBI taxonomy): Eukaryota > Metazoa > Chordata > Amphibia > Anura > Pipidae > Hymenochirus > Hymenochirus boettgeri. Next base: position 190,983,519 of record CM033475.1, read on the forward strand.
TAAAACAGTTGGCAGTGAAATTAACTGGCCACTGTTTCTATATTTCTAATTAATGACCATAAGTCATGCCCACAATGTCCCACTTGATGACAGGGGGAGGTGACCAATCCTTATTATTATAAACTAAAGAAGAGAATTCATGGTGTCAGTACAAACATTAAAATAACCTGTCGAAAAGATTAGTCACATCCTGGGTACAGGAGATGTAGTACTGTAATATATCTGAAAGAAACAGACAAAAACAGATTCATTGAAAACTAATATGATCAACTTGAAAAATTGTCAAGGAAATGTACTAAAACGTGACACAATGCCAGTAATGGGAAAAGTACACTGAGGCTGCCAATAAGGGGGGGGCACAGGATCTCTGTTGCCGGGATGCTGGAGTGGGTGTCCCCAAACCTTAACAAGCAGCTCCTTTTTAATCTGTGGGGATCTGGGTTTGGTTTATGACACACAGTCACTAGTTGCTATATTACCACCACAATATTCCAGCCTACTGGTTTTATAAAGCGACAGGAACAACAATAGAAGCAGGGAGACACAGGCAAAGCATAGCTTGTAATTCAAAGTGATTTTAATGCTGCTTAAACAGGGTCACAACATGTTTCGAACGTTCAGGCGTTTATCAAGTGTATAATAACATAAACCCTGTGAACGATTAAATCCCAGTTACCCCACCCATCAGTCCCCATAGGAACTTCATTAAGGGTGCTTGAAATAAATACACCCACTGCTGGTACTTCAGTTATAGTGCAAGTCCAAGATCCAGGTAAATCTGTTCAGATCCCACCCTGTAAATAAAGTGCTTTTTTAACCATCTATTCATAAAGTGCCATTACTGCAAAAGTGCACATGTGTTACTAAAGTGCTATTCATAAAAAACACATCTACTCAGAGCAATAAAACCAATAAAAAAATTTTTTAACACTAATGCTAATCCTATATACAATCTAACAATAGGCAATAGACATGTAACCCATGGTTATATATACTTGTAACTATCTAACATTAAACTATACATAGTACATCGGAACTATTGATGCACAATCTACCTTCATGGTGTTGGTTAACTTTACATAATACTTGAAAATTAAATACACATAGGAAAGTTATTACATAAATACATAATAGCAAATTCAAACAAGAGTAAGGGGCAAATACCTGATCACACAATGTTTCTTCATTTTCAATATACAAATCTAAGAGCAAGCATAAGACAGGAGGTCAGTACATACTATAATAAGGTTTTAAACTCCAGAAATCATTCAGTCCTGAATGGATCATGGCATTCAACTTTTGATCCAAATCCCTTCAGTTTGGAGGAGTTTTTCTTTTCGGTCAAGAAATACTGGCCGATAGTACAATCAGACAAAGGGCTAATAAATGGTGTAAAAAAAACAGAGTTTTTGTTACAGAGAGGTAGGACGTTAAACGACTACCTCTGTCCATCTGAAAGAAGGAGGAAACAGAGGACATTTTTAGGGCCACCGAGATATGGTACATACCCGTGTTTACAATGTAATTGCTGTAACAGCATTATCAGGGGACCTTCTTTTAATCATCCAACTAGGCAAGGCAAGACACGTATTATGCAAGCCAAGACACGTATTCAGGAATTGCAGTGTATACGAATTTTTAAAGAAGGTACATCTTACTGTTACTATCTGGGATAGGTAATCTTACTGTTACTATCTGCGATGGGTAATCTTACTGTTACTATCTGCAATAGGTAATCTTACTGTTACTATCTGGGATGAGTAATCTTACTGTTACTATCTGGGATGGGTAATCTTACTGTTATTATCTGGGATGGGTAATCCTCCTGTTACTATCTGGGATGGGTAATCTTACTGTTACTATCTGGGATGGGTAATCTTACTGTTACTATCTGGGATAGGTAATCTTACTGTTACTATCTGTGATGGGTAATCTTACTGTTACTATCTGTGATGGGTAATCTTACTTTTACTATCTGCGATGGGTAATCTTACTGTTACTATCTGCGATGGGTAATCTTACTGTTACTATCTGCGATAGGTAATCTTACTGTTACTATCTGCGATAGGTAATCTTACTGTTAATATCTGTGATGGGTAATCTTACTTTTACTATCTGCGATGGGTAATCTTACTGTTACTATCTGCGATAGGTAATGGGTAATCTTACTGTTACTATCTGCGATAGGTAATCTTACTGTTACTATCTGGGATGAGTAATCTTACTGTTACTATCTGGGATGGATAATCTTACTGTTACTATCTGGGATGGGTAATCTTACTGTTACTATCTGGGATGGGTAATCTTACTGTTATTATCTGGGATAGGTAATCTTACTGTTACTATCTGGGAAAGGTAATCTTATTGTTAGTATCTGGGATGGGTTATTTAAAACAGTTGGCAGTGAAATTAACTGGCCACTGTTTCTATATTTCTAATTAATGACCATAAGTCATGCCCACAATGTCCCACTTGATGACAGGGGGAGGTGACCAATCCTTATTATTATAAACTAAAGAAGAGAATTCATGGTGTCAGTACAAACATTAAAATACCTGTCGAAAAGGATTAGTCACATCCTGGGTACAGGAGATGTAGTACTGTAATATATCTGAAAGAAACAGACAAATTAACAGATTCATTGAAAACCTAATATGATCAACTTGAAGAATTGTCAAGGAAATGTTTACTAAAACGTGACACAATGCCAGTAATGGGAAAAGGTACACTGAGGCTGCCAATAAGGGGGGCACATGGATCTCTGTTGCCGGGATGCTGGAGTGGGTGTCCCCAAACCTTAACAAGCAGCTCCTTTTTAATCTGTGGGGATCTGGGTTTGGTTTATGACACACAGTCACTAGTTGCTATATTACCACCACAATATTCCAGCCTACTGGTTTTATAAAGCGACAGGAACAACAATAGAAGCAGGGAGACACAGGCAAAGCATAGCTTGTAATTCAAAGTGATTTTAATGCTGCTTAAACAGGGTCACAACATGTTTCGAACGTTCAGGCGTTTATCAAGTGTATAATAACAATAAACCCTGTGAACGATTAAATCCCCAGTTAACCCCACCCATCAGTCCCCATAGGAACTTCAATTAAGGGTGCTTGAAATAAATACATCCCACTGCTGGTACTTCAGTTATAGTGCAAGTCCAAGATCCAGGTAAATCTGTTCAGATCCCACCTGTAAATAAAGGTGCTTTTTTAACCATCTATTCATAAAGTGCCATTACTGCAAAAGTGCACATGTGTTACTAAAGTGCTATTCATAATAAACACATCTACTCAGAGCAATAAAACCAATAAAAAAATTTTTTAACACTAATGCATCCTTATATACAATCTAACAATAGGCAATAGACATGTAACTCCATGGTTATATATACTTGTAACTATCTAACATTTAAACTATACATAGTACATCTCGGAACTATTGTATGCACAATCTACCTTCATGGTGTTGGTTAACTTTACATAATACTTGAAAATTAAATACACATAGGAAATGTTATTACATAAATACATATAGCAATAATTCAAACAAGAGTAAGGGGCAAATACCTGATCACACAATGTTTCTTCATTTTCAATATACAAACTAAGAGCAAGCATAAGACAGGAGGTCAGTACATACTATAAATAAGGTTTTAAACTCCAGAAATCATTCAGTCCTGAATGGATCATGGCATTCAACCTTTTGATCCAAATCCCTTCAGTTTGGAGGAGTTTTTCTTTTCGGTCAAGAAATACTGGCCGATAGTACAATCAGACAAAGGGCTATATAAATGGTGTAAAGAAAAACAGAGTTTTTGTTACAAGAGAGGTAGGACGTTAAACGACTACCTCTGTCCATCTGAAAAGAAGGAGGAGAAACAGAGGACATTTTTAGGGCCACCGAGATATGGTACATACCCGTGTTTACAATGTAATTGCTGTAACAGCATTATCAGGGGACCTTCTTTTAATCATCCAACTAGGCAAGGCAAGACACGTATTATGCAAGCCAAGACACGTATTCAGGAATTGCAGTATTACGAATTTTAAAGAAGGTACCCAGTACGATACAACTGTGTCGAGGCACTTCTTTGAAAACAAGCATAACAGTGCCCAACTTAAATGGAGGGTGCTAGAGGTGGTTGGTCCAATTAATAGAGGTGGTAACCGAAAAGAAAAACTCCTCCAAACTGAAGGGATTTGGATCAAAAGGTTGAATGCCATGATCCATTCAGGACTGAATGATTTCTGGAGTTTAAAACCTTATTTATAGTATGTACTGACCTCCTGTCTTATGCTTGCTCTTAGATTTGTATATTGAAAATGAAGAAACATTGTGTGATCAGGTATTTGCCCCTTACTCTTGTTTGAATTATTGCTATTATGTATTTATGTAATAACATTTCCTATGTGTATTTAATTTTCAAGTATTATGTAAAGTTAACCAACACCATGAAGGTAGATTGTGCATACAATAGTTCCGAGATGTACTATGTATAGTTTAAATGTTAGATAGTTACAAGTATATATAACCATGGAGTTACATTGTCTATTGCCTATTGTTAGATTGTATATAAGGATTAGCATTAGTGTTAAAAAATTTTTTTATTGGTTTTATTGCTCTGAGTAGATGTGTTTTATTATGAATAGCACTTTAGTAACACATGTGCACTTTTGCAGTAATGGCACTTTATGAATAGATGGTTAAAAAAGCACTTTATTTACAGGTGGGATCTGAACAGATTTACCTGGATCTTGGACTTGCACTATAACTGAAGTACCAGCAGTGGGATGTATTTATTTCAAGCACCCTTAATTGAAGTTCCTATGGGGACTGATGGGTGGGGTTAACTGGGGATTTAATCGTTCACGGGGTGTATTGTTATTATACACTTGATAAAGAACGCCTGAAGGTTCGAAACATGTTGTGACCCTGTTTAAGCAGCATTAAAATCACTTTGAATTGCAAGCTATGCTTTGCCTGTGTCTCCCTGCTTCTATTGTTGTTCCTGTTGGAGTATTTGGCGTGTGAGCGGACGCGCTACAGGGATTCATACAAATGAACTTGAAAGCTACACTAAGCAACTTCTGATTATTTGGTTTTATAAAGCGGTCAGCCCACAAGCATTTAGCAGTGAGAATTTACTGCAGTAAGGAACACACAAAATGAAATGGGTTTAATTTAGTTATTATCCGAGACCTGTATTTACTCTCCCCCCGTTACTTCCAGTTTCAAGACAAGCAAAAAAATTTCTACCCTCACTGTAAATCAGATTCTAAATGGATGAATTGAATCTATGACAAGTGTTGTGTACAAATTGCAGTTTGTTCAATTTGATTTTTCTTTTGTGTAATCTGGAATGTTAGAGGTACAAATTGTTAATCTCCTTCCACCAGAAATCCCAGGTCACATTGTTCAGGGCCCTAGGGACATTTATAAAGTCATGGACCTGTTGCAGCAGAAAATTGCACCGTTACTAGGGTTGTAAAATATAGTATTGGAATTTTACAGCCGTGACAGATAATAGTATTATCTGTTGATGGCCAGCGCAACTTTATCGTCTACATAGGAAATGTCTGCTGCTGACATAAAATAACATCATAGATTTCAAATACTTTTACCATTTCCATTAAAGCTCCACTGATTTACAATTGGTATTTACCAGCTCTGATTGCTATTAGGGCACAGTATTGATTGCAAAATGACTAGGCAAGGCCTAGGAATTATCTAAATGTGTATGAACTTGGCCCTCTCTATCAGGGGAACCTGAGGCCTTAAACTTTCCTCCCACTAGTAAGTGACCAGTAAGAAGATTTAGATTTAAGCTTTATAAGAGGCTTGGGGGCAGCAACATGCCAATAACATTCTTTAGCAATTATTATGCACATAGCTACTTAAAGGACAACTCCACCCTCATAAAAAACATTTTAAAAAGAATGGCCTCTTTAATATATGTTGATATATCATAGTTTGTCCTATGACTTAATTACGGTATGCCTGCTATGCTTCTGGATGCCTCATGGAAACTGAGCAATTTAGAAACCTGTACTGAGCCTGTACTGAGCCTGGGCATGCTCAGAAGAGGCAGACAGGGGATTAACATTCAGTCATTGGCTGTGATGTCAATTCATAACTGACAGTTGCTAACTGGAAGAACCAGGAAGAAACAGGGGAAACAGGACATTGTGCAGGATTTCAGGTTAGACTTATATATTTCAGATTTCAAACTATTATTGTTTAGGGGGGTGATTTACCTGTATGTAAGTTTTCATTTTGGGGCTGGACTAGCCCTTTAAACAGCAGAAGTAAACCCTTGTCACTTAATAGAAACCCAATGTAGTCTGTCAGCTAAACATCCTGCTATTAAAAAAATGGTCAAATGTTCCACTTTTTCACTTTATAGGACAATCGGCTGCAGTGATAAAGACTCAGTTGAATGTTGCATCAATTTTTTTTAAGCTGATCAACCCTTGGCTGTTATTGACCGTTCTTGTAGAGTTTATGGCAGGTTTCGATGTTGTCTGAAGGATCCCTGTACAGGACTACAGTCTTGATTGAGGCTTGTTTCTTTGTGGAGCCTTATTATTATTATTTTTTTTTAAATCTGTTGATTTCTAAGACATCAAGAAATGTAATGCAAAAAAATGTCCAGGCTTAACCTTTTACACATTTAAGTAATATATCTAAATATGATTTATACGTAAAGCACTATCAAAAGATACATGAACTTGAAATTGAAAGCAGGCAAACGGCCTCATGTCCCCTATGCTGCTAAAGTAGTTCTTGGAATGAATTCTTACCAGGACTGATGTTTGTGATCACTTGGGTCTGATTCATTACATATTCATCTGGTTCAAAGCAAAAATCACTCAGACCCTGAAAACAAACACAAACACCAAATATGTTTACTAAAAACTGTTTGACAACTGTTAAAACACAGATAAGGTCTTGAAGAACTGTTTTTACGAACAAATATGGCAATCTAATTATATTAGAGAAACTTCTAAACAGCTTGTGTCTCTATTTGCTAAGGGATCAAGTAGTAAAGAAACTGAAGTCCTACAGGGTTTTCTGTAGAGAAATATATTACTGACCTTTACAAACCTTAGAAAGCCAAGTGATAGATTGTTTTAATTAATAGTTATGGGCTATAACCTAGAATGTGTTTGAATTTCTTTTTTTAGAGATTTGATATATTTTAAAGGGTATGTCAACTTTCAAGTTCACGATTCCCAACCACGGCTCCCTTTCACTTCTCAGTAAGGCCGTCAGTCATGGCTGTGACAGTGATGTCACAGCCAATAGCTGATGGCTATTACCAGACAAGCCTCCACTGCTGCTGCTCGTGAATGGAAAAGGCACGTAGCAGCAGTGGCGAGGGAGGAAGCGGCAGTGGATCGTGGACTTGTAAGTAACTTTTCTCTTGCTGGGAGCATATTTCAGAGCTTTAACCAAAACGTACTGAGGTTTTGGGGGTCTTGCTTAACATGTTCTTTTTTTTAAGGGATGGACATACTCTTTAAGGAAGAACATTTTAAGAAGAATAAGCTACTAACTATAAGAAATCAGTCATTCTCAGTAAAGAGGCCTCCTTTCCAGTTCATTTATAAATTAATTGTCAGAAATGATTTTCAAGAGTTTTGTCCATTCCACAGAAATGTTGCTGGTATTGGAAAATCAGAATTACTGCCTTGCAGCTGTTGGAAATAACAGCTTGTTGGATTGAGCTGTAAGTCCCATCTGTTGCAGGCCATTAACTTGGTTTTCCTTGTAAAGTTTGTGGCTTCTGAGGTTCAAGAATAGAATATGTTAAAGTGTATTCTCCTAACTGATCCATATCCTCATAAATTATTCTTCATTGGAAACAAATTCCTATGTTTGCTTTATCACATTACTGGGAGTAACCATACGTTTCCAAATCAGTGGAGTCCATACGGAGTCCAATGATCTATTAGCATCTACATTGCTTTGAAAATTGGTAGACCCGTAAGCTTTAAAGAAAAATTATATTATGGAATTAAAAAACTACAATTTTGTTTTCACTTTAAGAAAATGCATAGATATTGTGTTGTACTCCAAATAATGGGATTTTAGATTGTTAAAGGGAATGTCCACCCCTCTTTTAAAAAATGAATATATTGTAGAATACCCCCCAAAACCTAAAGATCGTTTTAGTCAAAAGCTTTAAATCGGCTCCCAGAGTTATTATACTCACAAGCTCCTCGCTCCACCGCCGCTTCTGGGTTCCCCACTTAGTCTCCACTGTGGCTGCTCTGTTCTTTTTGTGTTCTTGAGCAGCCACAGTGGAGACTGGTCCGGGAATGGAAGTCAGTGATTGGCCGTGACGTCACAGTCATGGCCGACACTGACTGCCTTACCCGGGAAGTGCATAACCGCGGCGGTGGAGCCAGGAGGAGCATGTAAGTATAATAGCTCTGTGTGGGAGCCGAATTAAAGCTTTTAACTAAAACGAACTTTAGGTTTTGGGGGGTAATCTACAATATATTCATTTTTGAAAAGAGCGGTGGACATTCCCTTTAAACAACTAAAATAATTAGGGCAATCGTTATTTTAGATTTAAAAAAAACTGCTCACTTTTCGATTATCTGCCCCTAAATCTAACTGATATATTCAGCACTTTCTTACTTATAGCCTTATAATCTTACAATTCCAGGAGGGGAAGGAAACCAGAAGCTACAGAGGGGTAGGTTATAATAAATAATGCACCCGAACTGTAAATTAAAGGGATATTAGAACTCACCTTGGAGTTCTGTGTCCTGTTTAAAAGGTACTCGGCCTGCGGCCTCGTACTTTTATATGGTTACGGAACTCCTCGGTGACTTCTAATATCCTTATAATTTACAGTTCGGGGTGCATTATTCACTATATTACATTACTTACCACATATTTAAGCATAATTATTGCCTCTATTCTGGCAGGGTAAGCTGGCTCCTCCCTCCATGCAGTCAATCAAGGTATGACTGCTGTCATTACAGCCAATGAATGACTGCTGTTTCCCTGCTGCAGATATCTTTGTCAGAATGTAAGAGAACTTATCATTTAATTTCTGGTTACAAATTCATGTTATAAACTGGGGTTGTGGGCAGATAACTGTGACAAGTCACTGTTTTAAGAGTTGACATGCCCATTAAAGCTACGGTATCAATATTTTACAATATCAGGGCTTTATAAATGTGGCCCATGGTGTAGACCTTGTCCAACTTTTTAAAGTGAAATTCTATCATTTTCGTTTGATATATCAATAAAGGTGGATAAAAATAGGCCATGGGGAGCATATGTTAGGGTAAAAACACATGATCGATTTCAACTACATTTATTAAAGCAGAAAGCAGATAGGGGCCTGTTTTAATTTTGTTACATTTTCTACAACTATCTGGGAGTATCTCTGGTATTTTTCCTACTGCATTGTATTTTTGGCTGAGGGTGGTACAGCAAGTGCAAATGAAGAAACAGTAATAGTCCAATACATACATCCGAAAGACCCAGTAACGAAACACAAGAAAAGCGACATCATATACACAGTGCAGTGAAGTATGCTCTAATTTGTATGTGGGGGAGACCAAACAGCAAATGCACCAATGTACGGCCCAGCACAGAAGAGCCAATTCCTCGGGTCAGGACTAAGCCGTGTACGTGCGAAACGTCTTCAAGAACTAAACTTTAACTCCAGTTGATATAACTGAATTCAACAGATATACCATTACCTGGATGAATGAGAACCTTCACAAGCATAGTAATACTCCACTTATTGTATTAAAGTATGTTGAGTGCATGACAGCCCTTGAACATAAAGTAGGCCTGTTTGGTAATAAAAGAAAAATCAATATGTAGCTCAGGGGTGTTGCGCTTGTGTCTGGAGTATTCATCCATAGCAACTAGATTTTTGTCTTCATTGATACACTCCATCCAATGTTTTGCTCCACTCGAATGTCAGGATAGATCTTTTGAACGATGGGGACAAAATGTTGGCTATTATTTTTAACTGACCAATCTATCATTAATGAATTTAAGGAAAAATCAGTTGGTCTAAGAGATCAGATGCAAGGTCATTTGTGGAAGTAAGTGGACACTTACCCCATGGCGATAATAAGGAGTTAAAGGGAAAGTATAGTGCATGTGAAATTTTTTTTTAAAAACAGTTAAAATAAAAAGGACCCGAGGCAGGGAGGTAGGATTGGTGCTTTTACTTCCCAATATTATTTCTTTGAAGAGCAGCAGGATGAAGAAAACTGCTTCTGCCAGTCTTCCTGTATGCTTCAGCGCTATCTTAAATATAGAATGGCCCAGGGCCATAACCTGGCAGATGAAAACTGTATGTGCTGTATCTCCTAAACAAAACAATATTGGGAGGTGGGAATAATCAATCCTATCTCTTGCCCTAGGTGCTTTTCATTTTTAAAAGCTTAATTTTTACAGTATAGTTGTCCTTTAAACTCGCGCTATTGAATAGGCTAGCGTAAGTTTAACCCCTCACTTGCAGCAGCTATCCCAAAAGAAACAGGCACAGCCTCCGTAATGTATTCAATGCTGGACTTTGAGCTAGACCACACTAGTGTGATTTTGGTGCGTTTGCACATGCGATTTTTTACTAACATTGCAATTGCGGCAATGCACCGAAATCACGCGGTGATTGCGCATCCGTTTGTGATATGCAATCACATGCGATCACCATTTTTATGCGCAATCGCATGCGGTTTTATATCTCAGAAGGAGAGATTGGGTGCGATTGCGTGTGTGGCCGTGCCCTTTGTGCTAGTTCTAGCGCAAATTTTTAACGCTAGCTAATGACTGTACAGTTGCCTAGTACAGATCTGAGTGGGCTAGACCCACCCAACAGCCAATGAGGAAATAAGAAGAACATGTTGTACCTTGGTATGTGTGATAAAAGTTACTATTTTAAAAAAATAATGACTTATTCCACTGAACTTTCCATTTAATTTCCATTCATTACTTGGAGTTTTAACACAGGTGTCTGTCAGACTGTGATGATGTCTATGATGCTTGGTGTTGTAGGGGTCCTTATGGTCATTAATACGACTCATTATTACAACTTAATCCCTGAACTGTAACTCTGACACAGAAATGGGAAATCCCTCCTAACATTCAATAGACCACAGGCTTTGCTGCTTAGAATGCATTGATTTTGAAACACTTCCATTTTCATTATTCCTATTAACATAATTAATCTGAATGGAAAACCTGTGGATATTTTAACGTAAAATATGGTGTTATGTGGCAATGGACAGTGTGACCCCGGTTCCAGAACTGCATTAATATCTCATTTTAGATGCTAATTAAAGTTGACATATGTATGAGACAGCGGGTGATAGGTGGGGGGAAATCACTGACCCAACACATGAAATAGACCAATTAAATTATCTCGCTTCACAGAGCTTGATGGGCACACAAGCAGAGCCTAGAGAGCAATGGAACATGAAGAAGCGTACAGGAGGGTAGAAATTCAAATACACAACATGGATACTAAGAATCTATTTATACCAAACTGAGGATTATACCGACTGCCTAGGTGTGAAGAGCACTGCAAGAGACTGAGTGCCATTTTTTCCCAGGGGTATGCTATAGATCCATAGTGACATCTATTTCAATACGGCACACACACTGGTGATTTTTCCGGCCGACCGACCAATATACCTATATCGGTCAGTTTGCCTGAAAGATCGTCCCGTGTGTTCCCAGCTTTAGATCTGATTGATTGCTTGTTAACTGTTTGGCCAATTCGGAGCTAGAGACAGGGTTTGGCTTGTGGTATATTTTTAGTCAGGGGGACAGTAGATTTATCTCTGGGGATGCTCAGAGTGTGGGGTTGGTATTGTGTTCACTAAATAAAGAATATTGTGTAGAACCTTGAGGTGGTTTGTGCTCATTAGGAGGGTCTTTTTCTTAGACTTTTTTGGTCTAAATAGTATGGTATATGTTAGTATACCCTCTGAGCACCGTATTACGGATACGATCCACAGGGTTTATATTGGATATGGTGCACCGACCCATGTATTTTCTATATCTGATTGGTTGCTGCAGATTAAGAACACAGGAACATTTTTGCACCTCTAAGGCTGAGGCCACACTATGCTGGATGGCAGCGCTCGCACATTTCAGTGCACGTTTCACATGTGTTACAGTCCATTTAATGTCCGCTAATAGCTGCCATTAAATTCTTACTTGCGGGGGAAATATACCCAGAAACGCAGAGTCTCTGGTTATAGCAATAGTTGAGGTTTATACCGTGTTAGCCATAAACAAGAGGAAAAAAATAGGGCTGTGATACCTTTTACTGGCTAACTAGACAACAACAAAAATATAGTTTTCGGGAGTCCCAAGCCCCTTCATCAGGCTGGATGTTACTGAAGAAGCCGAGAAATCACAAACTTATATATACGTTTATATATACACATAGGGACAGTAAACATCAAACACTAGAGATACATTGAACAGATGACCACGTATAGACTGAGGAGCGGGGGTGGGTGGGGTGGGGAACAGTGGAACAGTGGAACAGTAGTGAAGGCGTGAAAGGGGCACAAGTCATCTGGTAAATCTCTTCTGGGAGGAATGATTTAGTTCAATGCACTCTATCTGGGTGAAGCGCCCTGTAAGTGTTTAACTAATGTGTAAACTGTAAAATACTGATTGCTAAAATAATGACTGTTGTGGGAAATACAGATGGCGCGTGGTATCTTCCATAGAGGAGAACCCTTTTATTTTACAGCCGTGGTCAGCCAAAAAGTAATGATACAACTGTTAACTACCAATAACACTTGGTACATTAAGGCCACGCCATAAATTTCCACAGTGGATGTTATGAACCTGCAGTGTCTGCATTTATCCATATTCAAACAGTAGTTGAGACAAGAAGAACCTTAAGAAATCTCCAACTCCTTCTACCCCTTATCTTGTGTTGAGATATATACACAGTAGTTAATTGATTAATAAAATATGAGGTATATGTGCAGGAAATCATTTGCATGTCAGTGTATACATGACTATGTTTTGCAAAAAAATCTAGTCTAATGTTGTGGTAAATTGGTCCCACGTTAAACTCAGGTTATAGGTTTACATAAAATAGCATGTCCATATATTTGTATAGTGTGTGGGTAGTCCATTAAATATCAAATTGCTGAGCCATAAAAAAAAAACAAGACCTAAGCACACTGCACCTCACAAACCTGGCAGAGGGAATTCTGGGAGATGTAGCTACTTCTGGAATGCCAATGTTTACCTAATTCTAGTATAGTGCATTATCACAAGACTTACCACTGCGGTTGCCATCTCGAGTCCCATGGATCCCCAGCTTAGTAACAGCACAAAAAAGCTCACCACAGTCATTCTGTAAATGGAATAAAATGGTTGTTAATTTATCCTGGGATACAGAAGAATGAAAAGAAAGTGATGTAATGGCACGTGTACATTTCAAATATAACTATAAACAAGAAATAATTCTTATAATGATTAGAAATGAACAAAACCAGTGATAACAAAAGCGGCTTCACAGATCTTATTGATGTTCCGAAAATCCAATTCAAGCCGAATTTCATTGGAATTTCTCAATCGCAGTTTTCAAATTTTTCGACCGGAATTTTCAATTTTCACACACAATTTTTGGATCTCATTTTCAAATTTTGATTTTCTGATATAGGATTTTTTGATAATAAGTTCCAAATTTGGAAAATATCTTTGGGTCAGCAGATTTTCTAAAACGGCAATTCCAAATCTAAACCATATATATTGCTGGTAGTTCCCCCATAGGTTACTCTGGGCCCCCTACTTCAGAAAATGAACCCTGGGAGGATACAAAAAGCGTCCTCTCAGATAAAGACTGCTAAAGTATCTCACATAACATGCGTATTCAAATAATGTAATGGATAATAATTGTAGCGCACCCTTGGGTGACAGCAAGGATGTAAAGGGTCTGCTCCAACCTAATCTAGTGACACCAGGGCGTTTCAGTGACCACACATCATGGGCAGTGCAACAGGCACAACCTAATATTTATTTAGATAGATGAAATAAAGTTAGTTATGCATTAATTAGCAGTGCAAACAAAATATAATAACTGATGCAACCGACAGTACAACAAGGTAAGGTAGTTCTAGCAACTTAAACAGTAGTTCCCTGGGTGTGCACACCTTTACCCCTAATGTTTTACCAAGGTGGGGGGCCCCCTTCTGGAAGCAAAAACCTTTTAGTGCTCCTAAGCTCCAAATAGGTAAGAAGGCAGGGTCATTTCCACAAGGCCACTTTCCTTGCCTGCTGCATATAGGTGGGTGACACTGGGCAAGCACTGTCTGAGTGCTGTGGAACATCCAGCGCTCAGCAGATCCCCAGTCCATATTGGTGGCACACAGACAGATAATAAATGTCACAGCAGTTCACTCTGGCATGGGTGACTTACAGTTTTAGTGGCAAAATAGTGGACCGGTAATCCAAAGAGGATGGTTTGGAGGCAAAACATTTGTCCTGGACTCTGTCACAAACCACAGGGGAACAATCACTTCTAAACTGGATGGTCACTGTCTCTTACTTTACAGGAGATCCCTCTCTCCATTCACTTGCTGCTCCACCCCTGGCACCTTCTCCATCTCCTTGGCTTCTTCCTGGGCCCAGCCCCTCCTCCTGTTACCCCCTCTTTCCCCCCCCCCCAGTCCTACAGTGCACAGACACTTTAGTTCCTTTGCAACAAGTTCCTATGCCTATTGTCTAAGATAGCACTGACAGGTTCAGCACCTGCAGATTGTTACATAAAAACACCGTAGATCTTAAAAGAAAAAGTCTTCAGAGACAGATCCATGCAAAAATATATAAACCAAAAACAGTAAGAGAAATCCAGGCGTAAGTTCAGTGAAATGAATATTTATTTCTCCATCAGAACAAAAAATAAAGGCAATGTTTCAAGCTCACGTCTTGCCCTTTCTCAAGCCTCAAGATGTGAGCATGAAACACCTTTATTTTTTGTTCTGATGGAGAAATAAATGTTCATTTCGTTTCACTGAACTTACGTCTGGATTTCTCTTACTGTTTTTGGTTTAAATATTGGATATTAAGGGCTTTTGCAGTAAGCTTGATTAAGAGAACTCCAGATGTACACGTGACTATTTGGTACAACCTATTTATTGGACTCCATGCAAGAATATATACAGCAATAAATCTATCAGGGTTATTCAATAAAAGTTCTTATCGGTTAAAATTGTGCTAATTTTGCCCCAACCAATCAGATGTTAGCTTACAAATGTTAAATGAGATATGATTGGGTGGGGCAAAATTAGCACCATTTTAAACGATAAGAACTTTTATTGAATCTCCCTGTTTATCTTGGATGGACAGCCAATTGCACAGAAACAGATCAGTGTCTGTTAAATATACAACTATAATAGTATTCTTGTATTAAAAGATAAAAAATCTAGACTTCTATTTATATTATTATAACACTAACAATACTATAATTTATATTCTTATTGGGCTCCTTTCACGTAACACAGTCCAGAGCCAATAGATAATTATAGTCCCAAACTTCTTATCAGCAATCCAATCCAATGCAGACACAATTAGTAGTTGTAATTAAATCACTCATCATTGTAGTCATATATTATGCAGACAACGTGTATAACTCGTAATCAATCCCAATTCTATACTTAATCCTTCTGGGTTGTATAAAAATATGCTCCTAAAGGGATTATACAATGTTCTAATGTTGTACATCACCATGCCAGCTCTGGAACTTGTGGGTTACTGGGCATGCTTTCGTCTGACAGATGTGATTTCTTCCCAACCATGGCGCAGCTCTTTAGATCCACACAAGGGTAAAGGGTAAGTCCTCCTATGTCATGATCTTACTAGCGGCCTACTCTCTGAATTCTACTTTCGCTTTCCACTGCACTGTGTTTGGTTCCCAGTTTGGTTACTCCATATCATCGCATGTACTGACGTCACTACTACGTGTTTCATCAGGCAGTGACGTAGCTCCAGACCATTTCCCTTTTTGTAGACATATTCTTTTATTATACTTTATTTAACTTTTGATTTTTCTGAACAACCATCCTTGGCTCTCAATATGATATATTTCTCCAAATAATTATTTGTTTGTATCTATACACATATACTCATGCCATTGAAACGGTGTCAATTCCATCAGATTTTTTAAACCTTCTGGTTTTGATATTGGGACTCATCAGTAATAATGATATGGTTAAGGTTTTTGAAGTATAATTGTGAATCTAGCTTGAATCTCTTCCCCTCTTTGATCCCTCACTGTTGGCACTTTTATATAAAGCATAACAAGTTTAAAAATCATTTAAAAATCATCTGATATCCCCCTGCTTAATTGGTAATATTTGTGGTTTTAAAGTTGACAAATTTCAGCATAAATATAGCATACATATACTGTAGCTTGTTTCCCCCAATGTAAAAATGGATCTTGTTGTTCCCATCCAAAGTACATTATACACGGGAAATGGATTGTGCCCCCTCCTCCATTTCCAATAAGCCTGATTAAATGTCAGTGTCCTTGATTAACTAGACATGTGAGGCCATTTTCTATGTCCTCAATTACGTTCCCAGATTTTTATGAGGGGACACATATCAGACTCAATTGGCTTGTTAACTGCAATGTGATGGAAATGTGACATTGTTGAGGATCAATAGTATTTGAAAATATACAATAATACATGTAATACACCACAGACACAAAATTATGTACAGGTGAATATTTTACACGTGAAAAAAACAAATATTATGCAGACTATTTTGAGGTACCCACTATTCTGGATTATAAACAGGAGCAAATAGTTATTTTACCGCAAAGAACTGCATTGGAGGACCCCAGAGATAAATTAAAGGACAACTAAAGCCACAGAACAACACTGAACCAGAGGGCAGAACACCTTGATATAAAACGAGTAATCAGTACCTTACCTTTCATTTTGATATGGGCGCTGGGAAATGTACCTAAATAACACATGGTTTGTGCTTTACTTCACAGCATTCTAGTATCACACAGTTTGGTCAACGACCATTATGTTCTGCACATGCTCAGTCTTTAGCTATGGCAGAAACTTGTTACAGTTGGTCACACCCATTAATAATCTCTAGCCAATCCTTTTACAGGACAGATAAAGCAAGGAAGCATATGACTGAGGTCAGGAGGTGTGGTCTGACACTGCACACACACACAGATACTTAATCCAGTTCTTAACAGGCTTACATTTACTTTAATACAATTAAGTGAAGTGGGATTTTGTAGCTTATTGGGGTTTTTAGGGGGGTTGTTTTCAGATTCTGGAGTGTAAAAAATTGGGTTTAGTTCTCCTTTAAGGGCTGATGTGTGACGAGAAACAAGGCATAAAACTTGTAGTCATTTGTGTGTTAAAGGGCATGTCCACCCCCAAAACTATAATCCCCCCAACTACTGGCCCCACCATGTAGTGTAGTTTAATCCTTACCTCACATCCCAGCTCCATAGGGTTCTCCTGTAGACCCCCCCCAAAGTCCCAAAACTAACCACCAGGAGGATAGCAGGGCTCTGCCTGCTATCTTGCCTCCGGTAGATATTTGCCATGCGTACTGCAGCCTTTCTCCCCCCTCCCTCCCCCTCCCTCTCCCTCCCGTTCACTATCCCTCCCCCTAGCACAAATCCCCCTTAATATGCTGCTCCCCCATGTCCCCCACCCCAACCGCATATTTTTTTTTCAAAAAGCTCCCCAAACTCTTACTTCCCTCTCCTCTTTCCTCCGCTGCACTGAATGACCGGCAGCCGCGTCCGTGATTGGCTGCCGCTCAGCCAATCACAGACGCGACTGCCGGTCCCGCCCCTCTGCTTGCATTCTCACAAGCAGAGGGCCGCAGTGCGGCGGAGGAACGAGGGGAGGTAAGTAAGAGTTTGGGGGGCTTTCTGAAAAAAAAATGTATGCGGTTGGGGCTGGGGGACATGGGGGAACAGCATATTAAAAAATAGTTTTACAGGTGGACATACCCTTTAACGTTTGGTGCAGAAAGACAAAATGCTTGATGGGATTTTTCTTTTTAAAATATATTGGTCCTGAAAAAGTGTAATAGATGTGGGGAACGTCAGTGGCGTAGCTACAGACTTAGGGGCCCTGATGCAAAATTTGGAGAAGGGCCCCCCAACACTGCTGCAAACACAAATCGGCACTGCAAATCAAATTATTATTTCCATAAAAAACATCCAAATTCATCATTAACATATTTTTTAAAGGCACTCATTTTAAAATACACAAACATGCTTTACCCATACACCTAGCAAAACTATTCAGTCAGATTCAAACAGTATTTCTGAACTTAGATCCTCAAACCTTCTTAAATAAATAACCAGCTGACGCTAGTAAAATGCTTGGCACACAGAGAGTGGTAAAATGCTTTGTATATAACCACTGGTAAAACAGTTGGCACACAGATGGTAGTTTTGGAACCTTAGCACAAAATGCTAATTCCTGGGATTTTAATATAGAAATTGATCATTTTAGTGATCAGCAGGTTAGAGAAAAATTGTGTCTTAACCTTCCCAAATCTATGTGCATTAGAAAGATCAGCTGCCATGCAGGAGTGTACGATTGCTAATGTAGTCTGAAATGTGTCTGCCTGTAGAGACGATTATAATCTGCCAGTGGATGCTTCATGTCTGGGGTGTATTGCCTGGTTGGATTGATAATTAGGAAACAAGCTGTATCTTTGACTACCTAAAGAATCTCATTTGCTACTTGCCTTGCATGCTTCAATGCTTTAAATGGCTACTGCTATATTCGCTTTGCCCACAAGATGTGTACATAAAAAAAAAAAAAATGTGCCCAAATTTGATCCAGGGACTTTTTCGCTTTCTGTTCCTGCATCCTCTTTCTGTACAAGTATCCAAATGAAACAGGTTTGGGGTGCACAGTTGACAATGAATGAAATAATTAAATTAATGAATGAATGTGCAGTCTAGGTTATAACTTATGGACATTACCTGTAGCGGACCTTTATAAAAAGGGCTCTATAGCATTTATGATGTCTGCTATGAAACAGGTACACACGTGAATGTTACTCCATATGAGTGTTGACAAAAGAACAAAACACATTAAAAAAATATGGGTGAGGGTGGGGCACATTAGGCTTCTAAAATGCTCAGATCATCTCTGTTAATAAATCCCTCACACATTGTGCACAGGTGTGTGCGTGAGGAGGTACAGGGATAACCAGGATAACCTATACAATACTTCATCCTGGAGGAAAGATATTTTAATTGTTTTGATTATCAGATGCTCCCTGTATTGGATGCAGACATTAAGAAGGATTTTATATTAGAAATAATAATTTTACATACAATTGTTTTTCCTTGTTGCAGTGTCTTAGCTGAACACAAGGTGGCATACTCACACAATTACCAGCCACTTGATCTGCTTGGCGAGACCGAGTAAGGTGAACAAACAAATAATCAAATCTAGGAGGAGCAGGAGGATATAGGCCAACCACCTGCAAGGTAAGTAACAAGTTAAGAAAAAAGGACAATGTAACATTTTCACCACTTACATTTTTTTTTTACAGAGAATACGAACTCTAAACCTTTCGTTGTTAAGCTAGATATACACGGGCAGACTTTGTGCAGAAGAACAGCACAAAGCTTCCTTCCTTGAGGCCTCGATCTTTCTGCAGATTTCATCTTGGAACCTGCAGAGATTGGGACAGAATATAGGGTTGGCGGAAAATTTTCTGCCTTGCCTGAACTTTGTTTTTCAGATAAACTGCTCGACATTGCCGAGCGGTCAATCAGAAAAATGGGGAAAAGGATTCGACATTTGAAACGATCCGATCGAAATGTTGAAATCGCTCTAAATGTCAAACCCGTGCTTTGCTCTGAAGGATAAAAGCCTAAAATGTGTTTGTGTAGAACAATCAGAGAGCTAGAGAGGCAACACTTTCCTCCTTTCTTAAAGACACGTTACACAATTATAATAGGTTTAGCGTGTCTTTCAGACGAGCATTTGGCCAGCTGTGTGTTATAATTAAAGTAACAGACGCAGTTAGTGACACCAGGGGTGCATTGTTTCTTATAATATATAAGTGAAAATTTGACTTTTTAAAAAAATTTGGTTACCACATTTTAAACCCTGTCAATGTTATTTCAGTATTCACCCTTACACACAGTCAAGGTCCTGCCCTAAATAATGTTAATAACTACACACCAGATTATTTACTCCATAACTGAAATCCTCCTGGCAGCAGGTGCAGAGGAAACTAAGCAGATTGTCAGAATGCCGACACGGGCGCCCTGCTGCCAGGAAGATTTTAGTTACAGAGCTTACAATTCGGTGTGTATTGACGTTTATTACAGGACCTTAATAGAGATGGACTAGAACTGGAACCCGAGTTCAAGCCAAACTATTCGTGTTCGAACGGACTCGAAATTCTCGAACTATCCCGGACCCGAATTTTCGATATTTTTTGGACTTTTGATAATTATCAAATGTTCGAACATTCAAGGAAAGCGAATATGCGAGTAAAATGTCTATTATAACTATATGCGAATAAATATTGAATCCGCGCATAAAATTATCCATTATACCTAGACGCGAGCATCGAATCCGCGAGTAAAATGTCTATTATACCAATACGTGAGCATCGAATCCACAAGTAAAATGTCTATTATACCTATACGTGAGCATCGAACCCACGAGTAAAATGTCTATATACCAACACGAGAGCATCGAATCCGCGAGTAAAATGTCTATATACCAATAAGCGAGCATCGAATCCGTGAGTAAAATGTCTATTATACCTAGACGCGAGCATCGAATCCGCAAGTAAAATGTCTATATACCACCATGCGAGCATCGAATCGTGATCAAAATGTCTATATACCAGCACGCGAGCATCAAATCCATGAGTAAAATGTCTATTATACCTAGACGCGAGCATCGAATCCGCGAGTAAAATGTCTATATACCAACACGCGAGCATCGAATCCGTGAGTAAAATGTCTATTATACCTAGACGTGAGCATCGAATCCGCGAATAAAATGTCTATTATACACGAGCATCGGTTCCGCGAGTCGTTCATGGGATAATTATCGAATGTTTAAACATGAGAGCTCGAAAGTAGTGCGAGTAAAATCGAGTTTTCGAAAGTCCTGGATATTAGAACATGTTCCCCAGACCATTTCCCAGGTCCCACAGCCATTTACATTAAGTTACCATTGATATTTTAATTGTATTTCATTCAAACTTTTCAAACTATTTGACTCCCACTGACTTTAATGGGTCCGTTTTCGAACTTGCCATATAGTTCAAAAGTTCGAAAACGGACGGAACTTTCGAAAGTTCAGCCATCTCTAGACTTTAACTGGTCCTTAACTATTCATTTTACTTTATATTCATTTACTTTTACTCTGTATTTTTTAATGTACAGCGCTGCGTACCCAAGTGGCGCTTTATAAATAAAATTATACATACATACATACATACATACTTATTTAGTGAAGCAGAAAGAACAACTTGTGTAAGGGAAGTAACAGTGTGATGAACTCTTATAATAATCAGTGATTTTTACAAGGATACATTCCAATGTTGTTCCCCTTATAATCCAGGCCACTTGTATATTATTAAAGGTTTTTTTTAGTTTAGTGAAGTAACCCACTGTTTTCCAAACCAGCATCAACTTAAAGATTTATTCACTCACCTATAATCTTCAATAAAATTAATCTGCTCTGCAGCCACACTCGGATTCAGTTCTGTTCCCTTCCAGAAAGAGATCTCTGCCAAATACTGAGCTACGGATTCCGCTTGCCGCCGGGTGTTGCGAATCATTACCAGAAACTCTGTGCGTTTAGTGAAAATCTCTTCCAGCTGGGTCAGGTCACTCTTCACAACAGAATTTAGAAGTTCTACTGTGTCTGAAATCTGTGGGAACA
The DNA here is from genome assembly GCA_019447015.1 of Hymenochirus boettgeri. Classification (NCBI taxonomy): domain Eukaryota; kingdom Metazoa; phylum Chordata; class Amphibia; order Anura; family Pipidae; genus Hymenochirus; species Hymenochirus boettgeri. The sequence continues at coordinate 191,005,457 of CM033475.1, forward strand.
GCAATAACCCAACACACAGAGAAATGGAATTAGGACACTAACTGGACTATAGCATTGTAGATTTATTGTCTTATATTACAAATTACATAAATTTTACTCATAGTTTCTCTATTGATTATACATATGGGGTACAGTTATACATGGGATACATTATTTCTTATAACAATCAAATTATAATTTAAAGGGATACTTTTTAGTTTTGCAGTTGGTATTATATTCCATTAGTAGACCATCAGTGTTGAATTAGAAATATTTAAATTTTGCAGTTATGGTGCAAAGCAGTTTAATATAGAAGTCCCAAATGCACTCACGCCTGGTAGGGTGCGAACGTCTCAAACCCCCACCCCTAGGGGTATAGGAATACAGTATACAAACACCCCAAAGGTACATGTGTTTAATGGTGAACCAAAAACAATAAAAATCACATGATAGTTTGCAAAGCATTTTAAACATGCCCAAAGGTTTGTTTGACAGATAATGCTGCAGCTCCTATTCTTTCCAGCAGTTCACCAACTCGTGTTTGGGGGATGAACTTAAAGGGAAGCTAAAGAATTAATGAAATCATCCTAGGTTTTAGGTCCTCACTCCAGGTAGAGAAGGGGGGTTTCATTTAGTCTTTAATTCCTATAAAAAAAAACACCAAATCCTTCTCTGTTGGAAATCAGTTCTTCATAAATGCTTCAATAATAGGAATTGGTCCTTTAAACTTTGATATGATTTCTCTGCAATTAGAGAAATTATATCTTTCACTCACACAGCATTAAATATACACACTTTATTTTTTCTGTCCGACTCCATCACACTTTATTGAATTTTAGATGATTATGGTTTCCTCTCACGCTACTTTTTACTTTGATTTGTCTCAACATTTACTCTGACCCTTGTTCACTGATTGTATTTACCTCTCAGTTTGAACTGATGCATTTTAGACTCAGCAATCCACATTAGGTGCAGGGAGTAACTGAGCTTGACTCACATAAAAAATACTTTATCATTACCGTACATGTTCAACAGGTTCATATGATTGGAAAAGATTTCCTTCTGTAATATTAAACTTTAAAGGGTATGTCCACCCTAAAAATAATTTTTAATATAAGATTCCCCCTGGCAGCCCAGCCCCAACCGCTATATTTATATGTTTAGAAAGCTCCCCAAACTCTACTTACCTCCCCTCTTTCCTCCGCCGCGCTGCCGGCCCTCTGCTAGTGAGAAAATGCAAGCAGAGGGGCGGGACCGGCAGTCGCGTCTGTGATTGGCTGAGCGGCAGCTAATCACGGACGCGGCTGCCGGGAGCTCATTTCGGCGGAGGAAAGGGAGAGGTAAGTAAAGTTTGGGGAGCTTTCTAAACATAATATAGTGGTTTGGGCTGGGGGGACAGGGGCAATACTATATATTAAGGGTTTTACACTAGGGGGAGGGAATCCTGAGAGGGAGGGAGAGGGAGGGGGAGGGAGGGGGAGAAGGGCTGCAGTACGTATGCCAAACTTCTCCCGGAGGCCAGGTAGGAGGCAGAGTCCTATATGGACTCTGCTATCCTCCTGGTGGGCAGTTTTTGGGACTTTGGGGGGGGACTACAGGAGAACCATATGGAGCTGGGATGTGAGGTAAGGATTACACTACACTACATGATGGGGCCAGTAGTTGGGGAGATTATAGTTTTGGGGGTGGACATGCCCTTTAAAGGATAAATCTATCTTGAGTATATTGAAATCCTTCCTGCTGACTGTAGTGATCGTATGTTTCTAAAGGGAATGTCCACCCCTCTGGGAAAAAAATTACTATGTTATGCAGGACCCCTGTAAACCTAGAGTTTGTTTAGGTTACACTTTTAAAATCTGCTTCCAGCAAGAGATCTCATACTTACAAGCTCCGTGATCCGCCAGGGCCAGCCTTAAGATAAATAGCACCCGGTGCAAGATTGGCACCTAACACCCCCTCCAACCCCCCCCCCCCCGGGCACACACAATACACTGCTGAATGCTGGTTACCTTGGCTTGCTTACAGTACATGCTGATACATATATTTGATCTGCGTCTCTGCACATCACGCTCCACTTTTGGGTAAGGTAGTCAGGCTCGGCAGTGACATCATGGCCAATCACTGACTGCCATTCCAGGACGAGCCTGCACTATGGCTGCTTGGGAACAGAAAAAGAACACAGCAGCCACAGTGGAGAGGGAGTGCAGAGACAAGAAGGAGCGGTGGATCGCAAACTTGTAAGTATGATTTCTCATGCTGGGAGCAGATTTAAACCGTGTAACCAAAACGAACTCTAGGTTTAGGGGGTGATGTATAACATACTAATTTTTTCCAGAGGGGTGGACATTCCCTTTAAATGAAAAGCTCAGGGACAATGTTTTTAGAGAACCAAAGCCTTGTGCTATTTTAAATAACAGGAGGGTAGACTGCCTTAAACAAGGATTGGTTAATGGTGGGGACGGTATGTGCCATGTCTAATTAAAGGTAAACTATAACTGTATTTTAAAGGGCATGTCCACCCCCAAAACTAAAACTTAACCCCTTACTGGCCATATCAAGTAGTTTAAAACAATCCTTACCTTACTTTCCTGCTCAAAATAGTTCCCCTGCTGTGCCCCTCCAAAGTCCAGGAAACTGCTGTGTAGGAGCAGTGTGTGACTCATGGTTTGCCTGAGTCTGCCTCAACCTCGTCAAGGTTTGAGGCATGCTCAGTGCAGCCCTCCCCCCCTCCCTCTCCCTCCCATTTTTCTCTCCCTCCCCCTAACATTAAACCCTTTGGATATGTGGTAGGGCATGCTCCCCCAGCCCCAACCGCATTAATATAATTGTTAGAAAGTCCCCCCCATCTTTACTTACCTTCCCTCTCTCCTCCGCTCTTCAGAACTCCCAGCAGCCGCGACCGTGATTGGCTGCCTCTCAGCCAATCAGGGACGCGGCTGCCGGTCCCACCCCCTGCTTGCAATTCCATGCAAGCAGAGGGCCGGAACACTGCGGCGGAGGAGAGAGGGAAGGTAAGTAAGGATCGGGAGACTTTCTAACAATTATATTAATGCTGTTGGGCTGGGGGAGCATGCCCAAAAGTTGTCTAAAGGGGTGGACATGCCCTTTAAACCTTTTTATAAAATGCTCAACTTATTCATATATGGAAAAGGGTGGCCAAGAACACCAAGAGAATTCCTGGTCCCTTCATGTCAGCCAATGTGGGTCATTGAATTTCTTGATTAGAAAATGGATTTCAAATTTACCTAGACTCTAAGAAAGTATTTACAATAAATACTCTAAAAGGAATACTAAAGCCATCAAAGATAAAATAACCCTTGACAACATTTAGATATTATGCAGGATTGGCCCCAAAACAGGAGCTCAATTTGCTAGAGAAAGATGGAGCAGTAGCTAAAGGACTTTATGTACTTTTAAGTAGACTTTTTACCCTAGATTTTAGTATATAACATGACAAATGATACATTGTTTCCAGATAATAGTATGACAATTATGTATTAAGAGAACTATTTCCTTTTACATTTGCTTAGTCTATAAACAATGCCACAGGTGGACAGGGCAAGGGGTGGGGCTACATCCGTGGCCTGTTCACTTCTTGGCTTGGGGGGACACTAGTGCCAGTGCACTACTGCACCCACTGGCTCAGGTTGAGCATCCCTGGCTTAAAGGGCATGTCCACCCCCAAAACTAAAATTTAACCCCTTACTGGCCACATCAAGTAGTTTAAAACAATCCTTACCATACATTCCTGCTCAAAATAGTTCCCCTGCTGTGCCCCTCCAAAGTCCAGGAAACTGCTGTGTAGGAGCAGTGTGTGACTCATGCTGTGCCTGAGACTTCCTCAACCTCATCAAGGTTGAGGCATGCTCAGTGCAGCCCTCCCTGCCTCTCAGCCAATCACGGACGCGGCTGCCGGTCCCGCCCCCTGCTTTCAATTCCATGCAAGCAGAGGGCCTGAACACTGCAGCAGGTGAGAGAGGGCAGGTAAGTAAGAATCGGGGGACTTTCTAACAATTATATTAATGCGGTTGGGGCTGGGGGAGCATGCCCTACCACATATCAAAAGTAAAATTTTGGGGTGGACATGCCCTTTAAAGTGTGCAATTGATGACATGTTTATACCTTATTCAACAAAATACACATCAACATTTCTTATTTGAGAAACAAACATTTAATAAAGTTCTTTGTAGATGGTCCCCTTGTGTGATTATTGTATCCAATCTCCCATAACTATTAACCATAAGGATTTTGTTAGAAGCTAATTTTTATCCTATATAATAAAATCTTTCTTGCTGCGTGTGTCCCTGAATGATGTTGCTTCTCTTGCCCAAGTGCGGATCTCTGTACATGCTCCGAATGGTGGGAGGCAGGACAAGACATTAAGCCCATTACATAGGTGCATTGCGGTGTCCCTCTGTATATGCTTAATGTCTTGTAGTTACATAATGTCACAAGTCTATATGGATATACTGTGGAGTGTTTAATTGATTGGATCAGTGCATGGTCGTTACATTAAATTAGGACAGCCCTGCCCTATCAAGATCATCTTTATAAATTATATTTGGGAAATAAATAAATAAACATAATATCACTCAGCGCCTCTCGCAGCAAATCTGAATATGGAATGTTTTCCAAAACCAAAACCCTTGTCAACATTCTCTCCATGTCTGTGAATGGCCGACAGACTGCAGGTGCAATCCATCAGTCTAAAAAAAATCAGGAAGACAACCACTGATTCCTTTCTCCAACATCCCATGTCCAGGGATAATTTAACTTTTCTTTGCCAAGGGCCCTTTAGACACAAACAGGCTGCACAGTCTTCTGCCTGATTATTCTGTAGATGTAATGGTGAGTGACAGGCAAAACCCTCAGCAGAATATTGAAGGGCAACGTTTTGTGTTATAAGATGCCTTTTTAACCTCTTAGGTGGCGGAAATATTTTCTGTGTGTGTTGTGACTGCATGCATTGGTGACACAGAGGCACATATACATTTTTAGTGGTTATTATTCTGTTTAAGAGCTGTAGGCTTTGTTAACTTATGTGAACAAATCAAAGTGTTAATTTTAATTCAAATGCAAGGTCTCGATGAATTAAAGGGCTATAGATAGCACACATCTGGTAGGACATATTGGCACCACAAAAGATTAAAAATATTGTGGCAGATGCTGCTCTAGTTTTACCGTGGGCAGCAGAGATGCTCGGCCTACTAGGTTACACTATAAGATAGGTTTAACCTGTTATCTACTGACAAAGTTTCATTAACTTTATAATGTTTGTGTACTGTGCTGCACTACATTACACTTTGTAGAATGATCAATACAAACCACGACGCACATGACCCCTCAGAAGTCAATTAACCCTTAGCTCTGATCAGTAGAGTTACGGTGAGGCCACACTGCAGCATGCTGATGCTAACGCTCGCAATTGTGCACGCAATTGCGATGTGCTCTCGCGTGTGAGATTGGCCATTGCCTCACAATCGGAGCGCATGCGTTAGTGCAAAAATATGCAGATCGCAATGCCATTAAATCGCACGTGCAGCACAGTCGCACACTAGTGAGCCCACATAGATTGGGCCACACTAGTGTGCACTTTTAACAGTGCGATTGGATGGCGCTTAAAAGCGCTGCTTCTGACATCAGCTTGAGTCCGATGTTTCTGCATTTACACCGCATGTCACATTAATTGTGTCTGCTTTTTTTTTTCTTTCCATGGACCTGTAATAAGTGCGATTTTGACAAATCGGGCTGAAAATGGGGAAAAATCCTGTTAAATCGCAGCACACATCTGTGGGGCCTACATTTTTGCGATTTACATTAGAAATAAAGTTACATTGCGGATAGCAAAGCACAAACGGATCCCCAAATTTGGCAAAAAGGCACTAGTATAGCCTAGCCCTAAATGTATACAAAAAACTGCCATATTTCATATGGTCTTGCCTATGTCTACTAACCATAGTATCCTGACCAATAAAAAAAGTGCATACTAAGAGGTGCAAGAATTTGCCTGTGATTATTTGCAGAAACCAATTAAATGTTGGCTTTTACTGGGTTAATGCAGTGAGAAAACTTCTGATTGGTTGCTGCAGATTAAAGGAGAACTAAATCAAAATTTTTATACTTCAGAATCTGAAAACAACCACCCTAAAAACACCAATAAGCTATAAAATACCACTCCAGTAAATGTAAGCCTGTTAAGAACTGGATGAGTATGTGTGTGTATGTGCATTGTCAGACCACACCTCTTGACTACAGCATTAAAAAGTAGAAAGGGAGCACCACACAGCAATCAACACTGCAACAACTTTAATGGCAACATGTTTCGGACCACACAGGGTTCTTTCTCAAGCACCTCCTGACCTCAGTCACATGCTCCTTTGCTTTATCTGTAAAAGGATTGGCTAGAGATTATTAATGGGTGTGACCAACTGTAACAAGTTTCTGCCATAGCCAAGGACTGAGCATGTGTAGAACATAATGGTCATTCACCAAACTGTGTGATAATAGAATGCGGTAAAGTAAAGCACAAACCATATGTTATGTAAATTTCCTAGCGCCCATATCAAAATGAGAGGTAAGACACAGATTACTGGTTTTATATCAAGGTGTTCTGCCCTCTGGTTCAGTGTTGTTCTGTGGCTTTAGTTGTCCTTTAGATAAGGCAAACTTTTGAACCTTTTTTTGCACCAGCCCCTTGAAGAATCCTTCCGGGTGATTTACCCTGAGCTGCACCAGTTCTGGATAGATCTCTGTGGAGGATATTTTATAGCGGCTTTGAGGTTCTGGATAAATGAACCCCTGCTAAGCTATTACCTGGCATTAAATACTCAAGCAGCCGCTGTAAGTAAGGGTTGCACTGGTGTGGAGTTAGTTATCTCATATTTTTCCATTGTGGCCAGCGGGGAATAAGGTTGCTTTTATTTATTTCCGACAGGACATGTTTTATAGTAGTATGTAGTAGAACACTCACTTACCAGTAAGTTGATGGAGGTCAGGGTGTGGTTGGCATCCATTAGAGAATAGGTCACTTGATACACCCCATCATTTGTTTCACTGTTTCCATAGAATCCAATACCAATGCCAGCACTGTAGGGTAGAGAAAAGGAAAGCGATAGATGTGTTAGTTCATTAATTCCCTCAACAGGGAAGGTTTCATTTACATTGGCATAAAAGTTGCATATTAATTAGTATTTCAAAAGGATTCACAAAGTGTTGCTGTCTAAATGGTCCTTGGGCATAGATATCTAGGCCTATTATGCCCACATAAGGATTCATAACCTACATAAAACTTTATTCTCTTTCATTCCTTGACTCTCTATAAATAATGTTAAATTACTAAACGTTATAATAATATATTTCTATCCCTCGTGCCATGCATCTGTCAGTACTTGAAGGTCAGACATTTCCATCTATACTGAAAAAAGTTAGATTTTTTTAAATTTGCCCTTAACTGAAATACGGATCTTGGAAATACAGTTGTCCTTTATTTCCGCAGTTAATATTCCATGACAGTAATACAAAGTCAGCCATTTTATAGGGTATTCCATGTATTTCCTCACGTACAGTCTATGCACTCGAATGGGAACACACAAACTTGTAAAGAGGATTGCTTCTGTATGTGAGAATTGTGGTTAACAGGAGGTGAACATGTACACAGGATGGCAGATATATACTATTTTTTTACAGTAATTCTATAGTCAGTCCAACCACACAAACAGAATATTACTGTATTTGGTCCACACAAAGAATCGGCCTAACCAATCAGAAATGACTGTATGACTGTATAAGAAACATGTTGAAGAAATCACAGAACATCTAATGCAGGAGAGCTGGCTGTCAAGTCTAATACAACTGTCTCATTATTGTCACTGACTGTTTGCTGCCAACACATTACACAGAGCTGTAACGTCTGGCAGTAAAACTCCCCAAGATTGGTAGAAATGATAAGCTCGAGCATAAAAAAGGCGAGCAGAGAAAGAAACCATATGCAGTGACATCAAATAAAGGCAGTGTTAAACCCAAAGAAATCCCACTCATAGGGCCATTTTCATAAAAGCGATACCGCGGTTTGTTAATGGGTTTGTTAATGTACGATCACGGTTGTACATTTACGACCGAACGTTCAGTAATTAGTAAACTACCGCAATGGTATTCTATTAACGATTGTTAAACCAATCGGAAATTAGCGATCGGTTTAACGATCGTTTAACCGATCATTAAAGGCGCAGTATCGCAAAAAATGTATGCCGCGCCTTAAGAAATACGTCCCTTAGGGCCCTATTTATAATTTCCAATTGTTTAGCAATGATTAATTTATGATCATTATCACAAATTAACAATAAGGATCATACATTTGCAGCCACGGTCGTACATTATAGATAATGCAATAGTTGAGGTTTGTACCGTGTTAGCCATAAGTAAGAGAAGAGAAGTAGAGCTATGATACCTTTTATTGACTAACTAAATAAAAAAGCTTTCGGGAATCCTAAGCCCCCTTCATCAGGCTGGATGTTAAAAAAGAAACCGAGAAATCACAAACTTATATACACATGGAGATAGTAAACATCAAACAAATTGAACAGATGACCAGGTACAGATTACAGACTCTGGAGGGAGGGGGGGGAGGGGGGAAACAGTAGTGGAGGTGTGAAATGGGCACAAGTAGATAGCTGTAATAATGTGAGAACAGTATCCTTTGAAATGGAAAGTGTCTTTTGAAATGCTTGGGAAGGTTCTCATTCATCCTGGTCATGGTATATCTGTTGTATTCAATTAGATCAACTGGACTTGAAGTTTAGTCCTTGAAGACGTTTCGCTAGTCATCCGACTGGCTTTCTCAATTCAGAATAACTGTGGCAATTATGTACCCTGGAAAATCCCAATTAGCATATCAGACCAAGCTTGGTCGATTGTGACTATCGGTAAATCATGGTCAATCATGCGGTTCCCTATGCCGGTCCACGGCCCACTATTGCTGTGACCATCAGTCATTTCCCAGTACTGGTGGGTCCCAGCGTAACTGGTGGAACTCTGAACTAATAATTGGCAGGCCCTATCAACCCAGTGTCAGCCTAGAGTGTTAGGGTCCACCAGGAAGTATAAGACCTGGGACAAACGAGGTAACGGACACAAATTTTATCACCCCAATCTAAAAATGCACACACTAAACTGTATGTGGTTGGATCTGACAGCATCCATTGGCAGTTAGTCTGACACAAGTCATGCTATAATCAGAATGAAAAGTATGTCTGTCATCATCTATCTCTCTATTTACCATCTATTCATCTAATATCTCAAACTAAATACACATATGTGTGCCATTACTCCTGTTATGAGCCCAAAAAACACAATTCCAAGCTCCTATTTCTTCCAACCATCATAGACTGGACTTACATGAATCTTTCCAAACCAGGCTGCAATGTCAGGTCATGTGCATTTGGTTAGCAAAGTCAGGTGTGGGTTTAGGAAGAGCTGTTGCCAGACAAGTCTCTGTAATTATCTGTTCATCCTTTGTTAATGATAGTGAATGTGTGACATGAAAGATACAAAATAGAAGCATTGCAGTGGTAAATAGGCGACTCGGCAATTAAAACTAAGAGAAGCTTTTATTATTGATCTGTTGTCAGGTTTGAAGAGCTGGATAAACGAAAATGGCTTCTGCAAGGAACATAGTGGGAAAGAGAACATAAGATATACAGGGGCAATACTGCGCCTTTACCGCGGGTTTATTACAGATATTGTAGGTTAGAAAAGGTCCCATAGATTTGCCTTTTAGTTAAGGTATTGTTCTATTTGAAGTCACAACACTTTTGTGGATTATTTTTCCCAAGTGTTGTTGTCCTCCCTACAAAGTAGGTTTATATGTGATTTACACTTATATCGGTGGATTATACATATTGCTAATTGTATGAATGATGTGTAACTGTAAAGCCATATATTCAATAGTCTCTGTCTCAATAACTGATAGATGCTGCATAAGCTAAAGATCCCTGGACCCCCCATTAACCTATGAGAAAGTTTGATGGTAAGAACGGCCCCAGTCTCTATTCAGCCTTATCCTCCTTATTCACAAACAGATGCATTGATCTTTACACATTTTGGTGTGTTGTAGCCTAATGATATGATAAATTAAAATTTTTTTCTCATCAAGCACACTTTATTCTCTATAATAACAAACTGAAACCTGGATGTTACGGGATTGAATTGATGTTAAATAATATCACATTAGACATATAACACAATGCTAGAAGCTTTGGTACAATCATAACCTCAATCATAAGATTTTATCAAGCTGTGCTTGGGCCCTCTCCAGAATATTCAATTGTGTTGTTTGCTGTTGGTAGGGGACCTTCATTCCAATGTGGTGCTAAACTGGTCTAGAGAAGCTTTCATTAAAGATATCTCTGTATTGTTTCCATTCACCTTCTCATATTACTAGTACCCCAGTCCCTGCTAATTGGGAAAAAAAAACCCACACAACTGATGCTCTCAAAATCCCAGTTCTCACAGTTGTATGTATTGTTAATTATTAGAGATGGCTGAACCCCATGAAATCCGTTCCACTTGCAGATTCGCAGAATTTTGAAAAAATCTGAAAATTCTAAATCCGCAAGCTGGAGTTAAAAAATCCAGAAGTTCCGCCCAAATTAACAAAGTGTGCGCAGGGGACTTATACTTTGCTTAATATGAGAAACCACTGGCAGTGGTGACCCAGCGACACCCGCATCAAACTACTTACCTTGAAAAGCAGGAGTGCGGGAGATACCAACGAGGCACTGCCCAAAATAAAGGTATAAATAGAAATGTAACTTAATGTAAATGGTCAGGGACCTGGGAAATAGCCTAGGGAGCACGATCTTTAAAAAAACACTATCCAGTACGGAAACTGCAGTTCCTGTTTTCTTGAAATTTCAAAAATTGACGATTTTCAAATTCGAAATTTCTAGAAATTTGAAAATTTTCGATTTTTAAAATGTAAAATTCTCGATTGGTCGATAATTATCGAAAATAGTTTTGCAGTTCCAAAAAAGCTGGAAAAAGTCAGAAATCCGAAAGGCCTGTTCCGGCGGATCCATGAAATTCGCTTGGGAACCAGGTTCGGGTTCATCTCTATAAATGATAAGTGCCTGGTTCGCTTCAAATTAAATAAATCAGTCAGTGAATCTGGCTACTCAGAGTTAAAAAGGAATTTTCCAAACTATTCTATTTTCTATGAGAAAATTAATTCGTACGAATGTTCTATATCTAGGATTATCTTGATGTGGTTAGACTTTATACATCCTGCCAATTGTGCCATGAGCCACAACACAGAAAACCTATTTCCCACAGGTTAGCATGACTCTTAAGGTTCGTACACACGTACGATTTGGAACCGAGACACGACCCCAGACCACGAAGCATTAGTGCGACGAATGGCCATTTTGCCTGAGAATTACATGTGTGTATGCGTGGTCGGGGGTCATACATGGATCAGCCTGCGTTTGTCGCACGAATGCGTCGTGGTCGGGGGCCATGAGTCGGTGCACACATCGTACGTGAGTACGAACCATAAGATCAGAATAGTGATGGTTGTGCAGGTTTCACAAGACTTCCCCGCAAGAGAATCTATATTGTATCTTGTAAACTCCCTTCATAGACTATAAAGGGAAAGCAGTCTATAATCACAATTGTTGGTAACAATACATATCCTAAAATGCTACTGGTGAACTTTGTCTAAGCTAAACTGATTCCCCCTTTACATGGCAGAGAATGCCCTTAAATAATAAAACAACACACATGGAAATCTGTCTAATGAGTGAACAATCACAGTGTCTCAAGTGAGTTGATATCAACATCAATCCAAATGAGCTGGTTTTGCCATCTGTCCCACCCACCTAATAACAGATGTAAAAGAAAAGTATTTCGGTTACATCAGTGAGAGCTGAGGTGTGAGGAATCTTGTGAATCATTCAAATTCATTCCGTCAGAGTCATATTGCAAAAAAAAAAAAAAAAGTGGTATAACTGAAAGGAAACTGCTTAAAAAAAACATTACATAGTGCGTGCATTATCACGCGTGTGCGATACTGGTGCATTGTCATGCGTTGTTCCGCATTTGTGCATGCAATTTTGTATTCTGAATTATAGAAAGCATGTTTGCGCAAAAAAAAGATGATCGCAAGATGATCGGAAATCGAATTAATTTTTGTGTTCCGCGATTAACATTCTACACAAAAGCTCAATCGCAAGCTAAAACATGTGCGCAAACTCGTGAAAAACGAGTAAGTGTGGCATAGCCATCTACCAACAAAATTTACTTCTAAACAGGATGAAGGGAGTTTAGAATATGAATTGCAAAGAAAAAAACGAATGCCTCTGCTGCAAGGCGTGAAAAATAACTCATAAATATGTCAGCATTGTATATCACACGGATTTCATATATGTGTCAGTCGCAGAAACGCTCTTTGGAGCAGTAATGGAAATCACACGGGCTGTGAAATGGAACAGAATACGCTTCAAGACACGAGGGCAAAACGGCTAGAGATGGCAAGTAGGGTGAAAAGACTGAGCCCTTAACCCGAGTCAGAAAAATGCAGCCTGCAACTCTTCTACACAGCTGATAGATGGACTTCAAGAAAACAATTAGGAGATCCTGAACCCAATACATATATCACCCCACTGGAGCAAGAAGCAATTTGCACACTGGAAAATACAAACATCGTCATAACCCAGTGGAGGAGCAGTGGTTATCATGAATACACCGGACTACATACAGGGAGCTCACAGTTATACATAGTAACATAGTAACATAGTAATTAAGGTTGATAAAGACATTCGTCCATCAAGTCCAACCATCTTTTTTTTTATTTATTTTTTTTAACCCTACCTAACAGTTGATCCAGAGGAAGGCAAAAAACCAGCTAAAAAGGGGGGAAAAAATTCCTTCCTGACTCCAAACGGCAATCGGAAAGTATCCCTGGATCAACCAGATCTATATGCATTAATACCAGTAATTCTCAATATTCTTTAGTTTTAGAAACTTATCCAGGCCTTTTTTAAAGTATTCAATGAACTTGCCATTACACACTCTGCTGGAAGACAGTTCCACAGTTTCACCGTTCTCACTGTAAAGAAACCTCTCAACCTGAAGATGAAACTTCTTTTCTTCCAACCTTAAAGGATGTCCACGAGTCCTCTGATATGACCTATAGTGAACAATGCACCAGAGAGTTCAATGTATGGGCCCTTAATAATTTGTATAAGGTTATCATGTCCCCACGCAACCGCGCTTCTCCAATGTAAACAGCCCTAACTTGTCTAATCTGCCTGCATATTCAAGCCCCTCCATTCCCCTTATTAATTTAGTTGCCCTTCTCGAACTGCCTCAATTTCCAAGATGTCCCTTTGTATATGGGATTCCAAAACTGCACCGCATATTCCAAATGTGGCCTTACCAGTGCCTTGTAAAGAGGGAGAATAATATTTTCTCTCTTGATTCCATTCCCCTCTTTACAAGACAATATCTTGCTAGCTCTAGCTGTTGCTACCTGGCATTGTTTGCTACAGCTAAGTCTGTTATCTACCAGAACCCCCAAATCTTTTTCCATTTCAGATGCACTAACACAGAGTTATTTATGGTGTAGGTGGCACAGGGATTATTAAATCCAACCCTGCACACTACTGCAAACTGCAGGAGGACCCTTGAGCCAAATACAAAAAAAGAACTCAAAAGCTTGATAAATAACTTACCTTAGACCATAGAGACCAACTTAGTGCCCTTATTCCAGACGAGCTAAAGTTGGCTGCTTTAACACTCCCCAAAATCCACAAAGAGGGATGTCCAGGACGACCATTATCTCAGGGATTGGCACGCAGACATAGAACATCTCAGGCTGGGTAGAAAAACACATCCTTAAACCACTAGTTAAGAAAACACCCAGCTACATTCAGGACACCAGAGACTGCTGAATAAACTCAGTGCATTAGGCCCCATTCCTGTCAATGCAATTTTGGCCACAATGGATGCGGGGAAGCCCTATATACATATATCGCTCATCAAGATGGTATTGCAGCATGTACATTACAGAAGGAGGGCATACACACAGAATCAGTTCTCAACATGAACACTTCACCCTTACACACAACATGTTCTCATTTAATCAGGAGATCTATCTACAACAGATGGGCACTGCCATGGGTTGTGCACCACAGTACGCCAACGTTCATGGCCAAATTGGAGAGGATTTTTATCCTCCTGCAACACCAAACCAATGACTTACTTTCGTTACATAGATGATATCCTCATTATCTGGACTGAAAGCGAGGAAGAACTGCTCTCCTTCCAAAGAAATTACAACTCCTTCCACCCATCCATTAAACTAAACTGACTACTCCAAAAGTCAAATCAACTTTCTGGACACCACAATTAAAATAAAAGGGAACACCCTAGTGACCTCGATATACCGCAACAGACAGACAGACGCACATACCTTAGGAATGGCAGCTTCCACCCCAAACACTCAAGAAATCAATAATTTTCAGCCAAGCGATACGTTACCATTGTATCTGTTCAGACCCAACAGAAAGGAATGAACACCTACAGCAACTCCGCATTGAGTTCATTAAACAGGGATACAATCCCAAAACAACAGACAAGGAATACAAAGGGCTATATCTATTCCCAGACACAAGCTATGAAATACAAACAGAAAGGAAACTGCAACAGGGTTCCCCTTGTAGTCATTACAGTCCACACCTGGAGATCCTACGCCAAATCATAAAAGAACTCCATCCCACACTACAAAGGGACGACAGTCTAAAAAACACATTTCCAGTGCCTCCACTCCTGGCATACCGACAGCCCCCTAATTTGAAACGTCTACTGGTACACAGCTCCCTGGGCAATACAACAATCAATGGCACTTTCAACTTTCAATGGCACTAGATGTGAAACCTGCGCACACATCCACACAACAGACCAAATATATGTATGCCACATTGTAAACGAATTAATCAAATTAAAGGATCATTCTCCTGTGGTTCCGCCACTGTGGTGTATCTAATAATGTGCATGAAGTGCCCTACCACATGTTCCTATGTGGGAGAAACAGGACAAACACTGCGCAACCAGATGAACTCTCATAGATTCAACATCATGCACGGATTAACAGATGCCCCTATGGCTGAGCACTTTTGTAAAAGAGGCCACAGTATAAAAGACCTCAAGATCACCATTCTTATGGGAAATTTTCACAATCAAAAACAGCGTAAGGAATGGGAATACAAATTCATTCAGAAATGTAATTCCCTGAATGGCGGACTAAAGAGGGACATGAGTTATGGGCCTGGCCAAATATAAACTTATTCCACATCACCACCCAGACTAAACCCACTTACCAGGATACTGTCTTGTACTGTTTAATAAATTTCAAAAGACATATCTGTTGTATTCAATTAGATCAACTGGACCTGAAGTTTAGTTCTTGAAGACGTTTCACTAGTCATCCGACTGGCTTTTTCAATTCAGAATGACTTGTACAAGAATCTGTGGCAATTATGTACCCTGGAAAATCCCAATTAGCATGTCACAGCCAAGTGTTAATGGCGTGATTGTATAGTGGCTAAGAGGTGTTATAGGAACGCCCAGATTAAGGTGTCAAAACAGCATGTACATGGCAGACAGTTGGTGTCAGACCCCCCACCTTTATTACCTTTAAGGGCATTGCACCCAGCCACTGGTTCAGATATGTGGATGAAACCAGGAAGGAAGTGCAAGCTTTCACAGAACACATTAAAGGGTATGTCCACCCTTAAAAAAATTTTTTGCATATCATTCCCCCGTCCCCCCAGCCCCAACCGCTCTATTTATTTATTAGAAAGTTCCCCAAACTTTACTTACCTTCCCCTCTTCCTCCGCGCGCTGCCAGGCCCTCTGCTTGCGAGATAAAGCAAGCAGAGGGGGACGGCAGCCAATCACGGACACGGTGCCGGGAGTTCAGTGCGGTGGAGGAAAGAGGGAAGGTAAGTAAAGTTTGGGGAACTTTCTAATAATATAAATAGAGCGGTTGGGGGCGGGGGACAGGGGGAATGATTTACCTAAAGGGTTTTATGGTAGGGGGAGGAATCCTAATCGGGAGGGAGAGGGAGGGGGAGAAGGGCTGCAGTACGCATGCCAAACTTCTCTCGGGGCCAGTAGGAGGCAGAGTCCTATATGGACTCTGCATTCCTCTGGTGGGCAGTTTTTGGGACTACAGAGAAACCTTATGGAGCTGGGATGTAAGGTAAGGATTAAACTACACTACACAATGGGGCCAGTAGTGGGGGGGATTATAGTTTTGGGGGTGGACATCCCTTTAATGCGGTAGACGAAAACATCAAATTTACAAGGGAAGAGGTACAAAACAACAAACGGCTTTCTTGGACTGCTTGGTAGAAGTTAAGGAAAATGGTAAACTGGAAGTAGAGGTTTACAGAAAACCAACACACACAGATCAGTATTTGATGTTTGACTCCCACCACCCTTGAGTCACAAGCTGGGTGTCATTAGAACCCTGCAACACAGAGCTGAGAACATCCCCATTAGCACAGAGGCGAAGCAAAGAAATGAAACATCTCAGAGGAGCCCTTAAACTTGTGGATATCCCGACTGGGCCTTTGTCAAAAGAAGTAGAAGGAAAGAAAAGAACACGAATACCAACAGTGAAGGAGGAAAGCAAGACAGGAGAAAGAACATGGTCATCCCATAGTAGCAGGGTTTCCGAGAAATAAGAAGAATTTTATAAAACACTGTATCCCTGTCTGCTTTAAACCAAACAAACACACTGAGGCAGCAATTGGTACATCCGAAAGACCCAATATCGAAACACATGATAAGCGACATCATATGCGCAGTGCTGTGCAGTAAAGAATGCTGTGATTTGTTTGTGGGGGAGACCAAACAGCAACTGCATCAACGTATGGCCCAGCACAGAAGAGCCAATTTCTCGGGTCAGGACTCAGCCGTGTACCTGCATCTTAAGGATAAAGGACATACCTTTGAATATTGTAATGTTAACATATTGGCAAAGAACGTGACTTGTTCAAGAGAGGTGTCAAGGAGGCCATTTCTGTGAAAATAAAGAAACCAAGCCTGAATAGAGATGGGGGGGTTCGACACCAACTGTCTGCCATGTACAATGCTGTTTTGACTCCTTACGCTGGGCGTTCCTATAACACTCATATATAGTTTGTAGGTAGGCACACTCAATATGGTATTCAAACAATACTCATTTATTTAAGTGCTGAAAACAACAAATGCCAAATACACACAATGTTTTGGGGGGTCCAACCCCCTTCCTCAGGTGTCCCTGAGGAAGGGGGTTGGACCCCCCGAAACGTTGTGTGTATTTGGCATTTGTTGTTTTCAGCACTTAAATTAATGAGTTTTGTTTGAATACCATATTGAGTGTGCCTACCTACAAACAATATATGACTGATTATACTTACCTGCAGTGGCACAGGTTTAGGTGCACCTCAAACCTTACCTATCAGGGCTACCACATTGGATTGAAAATTGGACGTTCCTATAACACCTCTTAGCCACTATGCAATCAAACCTTAACAACTGCGATTATGTTGTATTCAATTAGATCAACTGGACTTGAAGTTTAGTCCTTGAAGACGTTTCGCTAGTCATCCGACTGGCTTTCTCAATTCAGAATAACTGTGGCAATTATGTACCCTGGAAAATCCCAATTAGCATATCATAGCCAGGTGTTAAGGTCGTGATTGCATAGTGGCTAAGAGGTGTTATAGGAACGTCCAATTTTCAATCCAATGTGGTAGCCCTGATAGGTAAGGTTTGAGGTGCACCTATAACCTGTGCCACTGCAGGTAAGTATAATCAGTCATATATTGTTTTGTAGGTTAGGCACACTCAATATGGTATTCAAACAAAACTCATTAATTTAAGTGCTGAAAACAACAAATGCCAAATACACACAAACGTTTCGGGGGGTCCAACCCCCTTCCTCAGGGACACCTGAGGAAGGGGGTTGGACCCCCCAAAACATTGTGTGTATTTGGCATTTGTTGTTTTCAGCACTTAAATAAATGAGTATTGTTTGAATACCATATTGAGTGTGCCTACCTACAAACTATATATGAGTGTTATAGGAACGCCCAGCGTAAGGAGTCAAAACAGCATTGTACATGGCAGACAGTTGGTGTCGAACCCCCCCATCTCTATTCAGGCTTGGTTTCTTTATTTTCACAGAAATGGCCTCCTTGACACCTCTCTTGAACAAGTCACGTTCCTTTGCCAATATGTTAACATTACAATATTCAAAGGTATGTCCTTTATCCTTAAGATGCAGGTACACGGCTGAGTCCTGACCCGAGAAATTGGCTCTTCTGTGCTGGGCCTACTTGATGCAGTTGCTGTTTGGTCTCCCCCACAAACAAATCACAGCATTCTTTACTGCACAGCACTGCGCATATGATGTCGCTTATCATGTGTTTCGATATTGGGTCTTTCGGATGTACCAATTGCTGCCTCAGTGTGTTTGTTTGGTTTAAAGCAGACAGGGATACAGTGTTTTATAAATTCTTCTTATTTCTCGGAAACCCTGCTACTATGGGATGACCATGTTCTTTCTCCTGTCTTGCTTTCCTCCTTCACTGTTGGTATTCGTGTTCTTTTCTTTCCTTCTACTTCTTTTGACAAAGGCCCAGTCGGGATATCCACAAGTTTTAAGGGCTCCTCTGAGATGTTTCATTTCTTTAGCCTTCGCCTCTGTGCTAATGGGGATGTTCTCAGCTCTGTGTTGCAGGGTTCTAATGACACCCAGCTTGTGACTCTAAGGGTGGTGGGAGTCAAACATCAAATACTGATCTGTGTGTGTTGGTTTTCTGTAAACCTCTACTTCCAGTTTACCATTTTCCTTAACTTCTACCAAGCAGTCCAAGAAAGCCGTTTGTTGTTTTGTACCTCTTCCCTTGTAAATTTGATGTTTTCGTCTACCGCATTAAAGGGATGTCCACCCCCAAAACTATAATCCCCCCCACTACTGGCCCCATTGTGTAGTGTAGTTTAATCCTTACCTTACATCCCAGCTCCATAAGGTTTCTCCTGTAGTCCCAAAAACTGCCCACCAGAGGAATGCAGAGTCCATATAGGACTCTGCCTCCTATCTGGCCCCGAGAGAAGTTTGGCATGCGTACTGCAGCCCTTCTCCCCCTCCCTCTCCCTCCCGATTAGGATTCCTCCCCCTACCATAAAACCCTTTAGGTAAATCATTCCCCCTGTCCCCCGCCCCCAACCGCTCTATTTATATTATTAGAAAGTTCCCCAAACTTTACTTACCTTCCCTCTTTCCTCCACCGCACTGAACTCCCGGCACCGTGTCCGTGATTGGCTGCCGGTCCCCCTCTGCTTGCTTTATCTCGCAAGCAGAGGGCCTGGCAGCGCGCGGAGGAAGAGGGGAAGGTAAGTAAAGTTTGGGGAACTTTCTAATAAATAAATAGAGCGGTTGGGGCTGGGGGGACGGGGGAATGATATGCAAAAAATTTTTTTAAGGGTGGACATACCCTTTAATGTGTTCTGTGAAAGCTTGCACTTCCTTCCTGGTTTCATCCACATATCTGAACCAGTGGCTGGGTGCAATGCCCTTAAAGGTAATAAAGGTGGGGGGTCTGACACCAACTGTCTGCCATGTACATGCTGTTTTGACACCTTAATCTGGGCGTTCCTATAACACCTCTTAGCCACTATACAATCACGCCATTAACACTTGGCTGTGACATGCTAATTGGGATTTTCCAGGGTACATAATTGCCACAGATTCTTGTACAAGTCATTCTGAATTGAAAAAGCCAGTCGGATGACTAGTGAAACGTCTTCAAGAACTAAACTTCAGGTCCAGTTGATCTAATTGAATACAACAGATATGTCTTTTGAAATTTATTAAACAGTACAAGACAGTATCCTGGTAAGTGGGTTTAGTCTGGGTGGTGATGTGGA
This sequence comes from Hymenochirus boettgeri, assembly GCA_019447015.1. Taxonomy (NCBI): domain Eukaryota; kingdom Metazoa; phylum Chordata; class Amphibia; order Anura; family Pipidae; genus Hymenochirus; species Hymenochirus boettgeri. The sequence goes on from CM033475.1 coordinate 191,025,413, forward strand.
ATAAGTTTATATTTGGCCAGGCCCATAAACTCATGTCCCTCTTTATCCGCCATTCAGGGAATTACATTTCTGATGAATTTGTATTCCCATTCCTTACGCTGTTTTTGATTGTGAAAATTTCCCATAAGAATGGTGATCTTGAGGTCTTTTATACTGTGGCCTCTTTTACAAAAGTCTCAGCCATAGGGGCATCTGTTAATCCGTGCATGATGTTGAATCTATGAGGTTCATCTGGTTGCGCAGTGTTTGTCCTGTTTTCTCCCACATAGGAACATGTGGTAGGGCACTTCATGCACATTATTAGATACCCACAGGGCGGAACCACAGGAGAATGATCCTTTAATTTGATTAATTCGTTTACAATTGTGGCATACTATATTTTGTCTGTTGTGTGGATGTGTGCGCAGGTTTCACATCTAGTGCCATTGAAAGTTGAAAGTGCCATGGATTGTTGTATTGCCCAGGGAGCTGTTGTACCAGTAGACGTTTCAAATTAGGGGGCTGTCGGTATGCCAGGAGTGGAGGCACTGGAAATGTGTTTTTTAGACTGTCGTCCCTTTGTAGTGTGGGATGGAGTTCTTTTATGATTTGGCGTAGGATCTCCAGGTGTGGACTGTAATGACTACAAGGGGAACCCTGTTGCAGTTTCCTTTCTGTTTGTATTTCATAGCTTGTGTCTGGGAATAGATATAGCCCTTTGTATTCCTTGTCTGTTGTTTTGGGATTGTATCCCTGTTTAATGAACTCAATGCGGAGTTGCTGTAGGTGTTCATTCCTTTCTGTTGGGTCTGAACAGATACAATGGTAACGTATCGCTTGGCTGAAAATTATTGATTTCTTGAGTGTTTGGGGTGGAAGCTGCCATTCCTAAGGTATGTGCGTCTGTCTGTCTGTTGCGGTATATCGAGGTCACTAGGGTGTTCCCTTTTATTTTAATTGTGGTGTCCAGAAAGTTGATTTGACTTTTGGAGTAGTCAGTTTAGTTTAATGGATGGGTGGAAGGAGTTGTAATTTCTTTGGAAGGAGAGCAGTTCTTCCTCGCTTTCAGTCCAGATAATGAGGATATCATCTATGTAACGAAAGTAAGTCATTGGTTTGGTGTTGCAGGAGGATAAAAATCCTCTCCAATTTGGCCATGAACGTTGGCGTACTGTGGTGCACAACCCATGGCAGTGCCCATCTGTTGTAGATAGATCTCCTGATTAAATGAGAACATGTTGTGTGTAAGGGTGAAGTGTTCATGTTGAGAACTGATTCTGTGTGTATGCCCTCCTTCTGTAATGTACATGCTGCAATACCATCTTGATGAGCGATATATGTATATAGGGCTTCCGCATCCATTGTGGCCAAAATTGCATTGACAGGAATGGGGCCTAATGCACTGAGTTTATTCAGCAGGTCTCTGGTGTCCTGAATGTAGCTGGGTGTTTTCTTAACTAGTGGTTTAAGGATGTGGTTTTCTACCCAGCCTGAGATGTTCTATGTCTGCGTGCCAATCCCTGAGATAATGGTCGTCCTGGACATCCCTCTTTGTGGATTTTGGGGAGTGTATAAAAGCAGCCAACTTTAGGCTCGTCTGGAATAAGGGCACTAAGTTGGTCTCTAATGGTCTAAGGTAAGTTATTTATCAAGCTTTTGAGTTCTTTTTTTGTATTTGGCTCAAGGGTCCTCCTGCAGTTTGCAGTAGTGTGCAGGGTTGGATTTAATAATCCCTGTGCCACCTACACCATAAATAACTCTGTGTTAGTGCATCTGAAATGGAAAAAGATTTGGGGGTTCTGGTAGATAACAGACTTAGCTGTAGCAAACAATGCCAGGTAGCAACAGCTAGAGCTAGCAAGATATTGTCTTGTAAAGAGGGGAATGGAATCAAGAGAGAAAATATTATTCTCCCTCTTTACAAGGCACTGGTAAGGCCACATTTGGAATATGCGGTGCAGTTTTGGAATCCCATATACAAAGGGACATCTTGGAAATTGAGGCAGTTCGAGAAGGGCAACTAAATTAATAAGGGGAATGGAGGGGCTTGAATATGCAGGCAGATTAGACAAGTTAGGGCTGTTTACATTGGAGAAGCGCGGTTGCGTGGGGACATGATAACCTTATACAAATTATTAAGGGCCCATACAGTGAACTCTCTTGGTGCATTGTTCACTAATAGGTCATATCAGAGGACTCGTGGACATCCTTTAAGGTTGGAAGAAAAGAAGTTTCATCTTCAGGTTAGGAGAGGTTTCTTTACAGTGAGAACGGTGAAACTGTGGAACTGTCTTCCAGCAGAGGTGGTAATGGCAAGTTCATTGAATAACTTTAAAAAAGGCCTGGATAAGTTTCTAAAACTAAAGAATATTGAGAATTACTGGTATTAATGCATATAGATCTGGTTGATCCAGGGATACTTTCCGATTGCCGTTTGGAGTCAGGAAGGAATTTTTTCCCCCCTTTTTTAGCTGGGGTTTTTTGCCTTCCTCTGGATCAACTGTTAGGTAGGGTTAAAAAAAATAAATAAAAAAAAAGATAGGTTGGACTTGATGGACGAATGTCTTTATTCAACCTTAATTACTATGTTACTATGTTACTATGTATAACTGTGAGCTTCCTGTATGTAGTCCGGTGTATTCATGATAACCACTGCTCCTCCACTGGGTTTATGACGATGTTTGTATTTTCCAGTGTGCAAATTGCTTCTTGCTCCAGTGGGGTGATATTATGTATTGGGTTCAGGATCTCCTAATTGTTTTCTTGGAAGTCCATCTATCAGCTGTGTAGAAGAGTTGCAGGCTGCATTTTTCTGACTCGGGTTAAGGGCTCAGTCTTTTCACCCTACTTGCCTATCTCTAGCCGTTTTGCCCTCGTGTCTTGAAGCAGTATTCTGTTCCATTTCACAGCCCGTGTGATTTCCATTACTGCTCCAAAGAGCGTTTCTGCGACTGACACATATATGAAATCCGTGTGATATACAATGCTGACATATTTATGAGTTATGTTTCACGCCTTGCAGCAGAGGCATATCGTTTTTTTCTTTTGCAATTCATATTCTAAACTCCCATTCATCCTGTTTAGAAGTAAATTTTGTTGGTAGATAGGGCTATGCCACACTTACTCGTTTTTCACGAGTTTGCGCACATGTTTTAGCTTGCGATTGAGCTTTTGTGTAGAATGTTAATCGCGGGAACACAAAAATTAATTCGATTTCCGATCATCTTGCGATCATCTTTTTTTTGCGCAAACATGCATTTCTATAATTCAGAATAGCAAAATTGCATGCACAAATGCGGAACAACGCATGACAATGCACCAGTATCGCACACGCGTGATAATGCACGCACTATGTAAATGTTTTTTTTAAGCAGTTTCTCTTTCAGTTATACCACTTTTTTTTTTTTTTTGCAATATGACTCTGACGGAATGAATTTGAATGATTCACAAGATTCCTCACACCTCAGCTCTCACTGATGTAACCGAAATACTTTTCTTTTACATCTGTTATTAGGTGGGTGGGACAGATGGCAAAACCAGCTCATTTGGAGTGATGTTGATATCACACTCACTTGAGACACTGTGATTGTTCACTCATTAGACAGATTTCCATAGTGTGTTGTTTTATTATTTAAGGGCATTCTCTGCCATGTAAAGGGGGAATACAGTTTAGCTTAGACAAAGTTCACCAGTAGCATTTTTAGGATATGTATTGGTACCAACAATTGTGATTATAGACTGCTTTCCCTTTATAGTCTATGAAGGGAGTTTACAAGATACAATATAGATTCTCTTGCGGGGAAGTCTTGTGAAACCTGCACAACCATCACTATTCTGATCTTATGGTTCGTACTCACGTACGATGTGTGCACCGACTCATGGCCCCCGACCACGACGCATTCGTGCGACAAACGCCAGGCTGATCCATGTATGACCCCCGACCGAACGCATACACACATGTAATTCTCAGGCAAAATGGCCATTCGTCGCACTAATGCTTCGTGGTCTGGGGTCGTGTCTCGGTTCCAAATCGTACGTGTGTACGAACCTTAAGAGTCATGCTAACCTGTGGGAAATAGGTTTTCTGTGTTGTGGCTCATGGCACAATTGGCAGGATGTATAAAGTCTAACCACATCAAGATAATCCCATAGATATAGAACATTCGTACGAATTAATTTTCTCATAGAAAATAGAATAGTTTGGGAAAATTCCTTTTTAACTCTGAGTAGCCAGATTCACTGACTGATTTATTTAATTTGAAGCGAACCAGGCACTTATCATTTATAGAGATGAACCCGAACCTGGTTCCCAAGCGAATTTCATGGATCCGCCGGAACAGGGCCTTTGCGGATTTCTGACTTTTTCCAGCTTTTTTGGAACTGCAAAACTATTTTCGATAATTATCGACCAATCGAGAATTTTACATTTTAAAAATCGAAAATTTTCAATATTTCTAGAAATTTCGAATTTGAAAATCGTCAATTTTTGAAATTTCAAGAAAACAGGAACTGCAGTTTCCAGTACTGGATAGTGTTTTTTTAAAGATACGTGCTCCCTAGGCTATTTCCCAGGTCCCTGAGCCATTTACATTAAGTTACAATTTCTATTTATACCTTTATTTTGGGCAGTGCCTCGTTGGTATCTCCCGCACTCCTGCTTTTCAAGGTAAGTAGTTTGATGCGGGTGTCGCTGGGTCACCACTGCCAGTGGTTTCTCATATATAAGCAAAGTATAAAGTCCCCTGCGCACACTTTGTTAATTTGGGCGGAACTTCTGGATTTTTTAACTCCAGCTTGCGGATTTAGAATTTTCAGATTTTTTCAAAATTCTGCGAATCTGCAAGTGGAACGGATTTCATGGGGTTCAGCCATCTCTAATAATTAACAATACAATACAACTGTGGAGAACTGGGATTTTGAGAGCATCAAGTTGTGTGGGTTTTTTTTCCCAATTAGCAGGGACTGGGGTACTAGTATAGATTGAGGAAAGGTGAATGGAGAACAATACAGAGATATCTTTAATGAAAGCTTCTCTAGACCAGTTTGAGCACCACATTGGAATGAAGGTCCACCTACCAACAGCATAACAAACACAAGTGAATATTCTGGAGAGGGCCCAAGCACAGCTTGATAAAATCTTATGATTGAGGTTATGATTGTGACCAAAGCTTCTAGCATTGTGTTATATGTGCTAATGTGATATTATTTAACATCAATTCAATCACGTAACATCCAGGTTTCAGTTTGTTATTATAGAGAATAAAGTGTTGCTTGATGAGAAAAAAATATTTAATTTATCATATCATTAGGCTACAACACACCAAAATGTGTAAAGATCAATGCATCTGATTGTGAATAAGGAGGATAGAGGCTGAATAGAGACTGGGGCCGTTCTTACCATCAAACTTTCTCATAGGTTAATGGGGGGTCCAGGGATCTTTAGCTTATGCAGCATCTATCAGTTATTGAGACAGAGACTATTGAATATATGGCTATTACAGTTACACATCATTCATACAATTAGCAATATGTATAATCCACCGATATAAGTGTAAATCACATATAAACCTACTTTGTAGGGAGGAAACAAAACACTTGGGAAAAATAATCCACAAAAGTGTTGTGACTTCAGAATAGAACAATACCTATAACTTAAAAGGCAAATCTATGGGACCTATTTCTAAACCTACAATATCTGTAATAAACCCGCGGTAAAGGCGCAGTATTGCCCCTGTATATCTTATGTTCTCTTTCCCACTATGTTCCTTGCAGAAGCCATTTTCGTTTATCCAGCTCTTCAAACCTGACAACAGATGCAATAATAAAAGCTTCTCTTAGTTTTAATTGCCGAGTCGCCTATTTACCACTGCAATGCTTCTATTTTGTATCTTTCATGTCACACATTCACTATCATTAACAAAGGATGAACAAGATAATTACAGAGACTTGTCTGGCAACAGCTCTTCCTAAACCCAACACCTGACTTTGCTAACCAAATGCACATGACCTGACATTGCAGCCTGGTTTGGAAAGATTCATGTAAGTCCAGTCTATGATGGTTGGAAGAAATAGGAGCTTGGAATTGTGTTTTTGGGGCTCATAACAGGAGTAATGGCACACATATGTGTATTTAGGTTTGAGATAATTAGATGAATAGATGGTAAATAGAGAGATAGATAGATAGACAGACATACTTTTCATTCTGATTATAGCATGACTTGTGTCAGACTAACTGCCAATGGATGCTGTCAGATCCAACCACATACAGTTTAGTGTGTGCATTTTTAGATTGGGGTGATAAAAGTTGTGTCCGTTACCTCGTTTGTCCCAGGTCTTATACTTCCTGGTGGACCCTAACACTCTAGGCTGACACTGGGTGATAGGGCCTGCCAATTATTAGTTCAGAGTTCCACCAGTTACGCTGGGTACCCACCAGTACTGGGACAAATGACTGATGGTCACAGCAATAGTGGCCGTGGACCGGCATAGGGAACCGCATGATTGACCATGATTTACCGATAGTCACAATCGACCAAGCTTGGTCGCAGCCGGAAATATCTTACCGTGTGTACCCAGCCTAAGGGGCCATCTTTACTTTGCTTACTTAATTATATTTGTCTTGTTTTCCTTTTGACTCCTTCAGGGAGATGTAATACCCCATGCTATGGGGTAAAATGGAGTTAATCCCACACTTCCTGATACACTTGTGCATCCTCCGTTGGCCTATTTACCAGAGGCTGCACCGCTCCTTTAGGGTAATTATTTAATACTTACATGAGGGTGAGGATTCACCTAGAGCTATGAAGCCTCTGGTAAATCTCTCCTGGGAAATTTTCCCAGATTGAGTGCAACTCTGGGTGAATCTCCCTGATAGATTATACAATATGCATTATTCACTATTTTCTGCTGTTTCTTCTCATTTGTAACATTACTCCTGGTTTTACAGGAAATTCAATCTTGAAAGCTTTGCACCTATTTGACAAATGCTCAACAGAAAGTCTTCCTGTACCCTAAATATCCAAATGTTTGATATTGCTATTATTTCAACCAATATAGGATCACCAGTCCCTAAATCATCTTGTAGAATGGAACTGAATCCAACAAAATATATATTGGAATTGCTACCAATACTGTTGTTTTAATTAGCCTTCAATTAATTTAAAGCTGAGAAGACACAGCTTCATTCATAATTAATAGAGAGTATAGATGCCCAGATCTCAACCCTCTGAATATGAGCACGGAAATGGAATGAAATCTTTTACTGCTCCAGTTTCTGTGCAATAAGAACAACTGCAAGGAACTTCCACCAGTACCAGAGCCAAACACTCTGTCATACCCTGGCAATGTAGAGAATTTCTTTCCACTTCCCATGTTTTGTTGTGCAGTACCCCATGCTGATAACTTAATATGCGTTTCTGATAAATGAGCACACAAGATGAAGAATAGTGCTTGGATAAAGCTGTAACTGTGTGCTAAGCTCCAGATTTGGATGCACCCCAAAAGTTGACATTATAAGGGTTATTCACTAAGTCGGAATAACAATTTTGTGATACGATTGCATCGTCTTTGCTGTATTTTATTAAAGGAGAACTAAACCCAACTTTTTATACTCCAGAATCTGAAAACAACCCCCCTAAAAACACCAATAAACTATAAAATGCCGCTTTAGTAAACTCTGTTAAAGTAAATCAAAGCATGTTAAGAACTGGATGAAGTATATGTGTGTATGTGCAGTGTCAGACCACACCTCCTGACCTCAGTCACATGCTTCCTTGCTTTATCTGTCCTGTAAAAGGATTGGCTAGAGATTATTAATGGGTGTGACCAACTGTAACAAGTTTCTGCCATAGCTAAGGACTGAGTATGTGCAGAACATAATGGTCGTTGACCAAACTGTCTGATACTAGAATGCTGAGAAGTAAAGCACAAACCATATGTTATTTAGGTAAATTTCCCAGCGCCTGTATCAAAATGAGAGGTAAGACACAGATTACTGGTTTTATATCAAGGTGTTCTGACTTCTGGTTCAGTTTTGTTCTGTGGCTTTAGTTGCCCTTTAAGCATCTAATGGGTACCTGGTCTTATTGTTTATTGTCGAAACAATTGATATTCAATATCATTAGCATTGCCTTTGGCTGATACAATCTTTGGGGCACGATAAGAACTCTCCTTTTATCTCCATACTACTAATGTACTAGATAACATTTGTTTAGATGTTGGTTATAAATCAACAGTGTTCAGGTTATTTTCCTTAAAATTTTAAGAATGTTGGTAAATACAACTTCGAGTACTTGGGTTCTTTCATTTGATAGATTGATATTTCCGTGACATTAAAAAAAGCATGTGGCCTGCGGCCTTGTGCTTTTATACAGTATGGTCACAAAATTCCTTGGTAACTTCTAAAATCCTTATAATTTACAGTAGAGGGTACATTATCCACTTTCATGTTAAGATTTTTTTTTGCACATGATTATGTAACAGACACTGATCTGCCCATAGAATTGTAAAAACATGTAAAGGATATTAGAAGTCACAGTGAGCTGTAAGTCAGTGACTTATAACTTAATGGAGCATCAATAAATACATCCTTCCTGAAATTCCCACTACCTCTCATTTCTCTTGCGTGAATCCATAATGTAATAGCATTGGATATTCAGAAAGGAAAATACAGCTAGCAGTTCAGATTTATTTTTTTGAAGCCTATTGGTCTTCAAGATGCTTTATTTATAAGGTACAACATGGACATAATAAATTAGATCAAAGGTGTAACTACCAGGTTAGTAACCCTAGGAGGGGGCCAACTTATTACTCTTCCCCCCTCAGATACAGCCCCCCCCAGATAGATGAAGCAGGAATAGGGGCCCCATTATAGCTTTGCGGGGGGCCCAGTGATTTCTAGTTATGCCCCTGAACAAGAAAGAAATTGCGTCACAAGGAATTTGTCCTGATTTCGAAAACAAACCTGGCTTCAAAAATATGCTGATCCGATTTCCAAAATTTCCAAATTTCCAAAACTCTGATCTTTTCATCGAAAAATTCAAAATTAAACATAAGAAATTCAAAATAAGATTATCAAAATAAATCAAAAAATGATAGAAAATTCTAAAAATTCTTATTCAATTAAGTTCGAATCAGATTTTTTTTAATATGTTGCAGGGAACTGCTGTCAGAACGAAATTTCCCAGTTGCGTTCTTTTCCAATGATAATAAAAGATATAAAAATAGGTTTGAAACATTAGTGGCTCCTGGTGGGAGGGATATTACAACTAGAGAAGCCCATCAACCCACAAAATGATACTGCACAAAAGAGTAACAATAAAGCTTCAATACAGCAGCCCTTCCTTCTCTAAATATGAGAATAACTGACACTATCAGGCCACCTACGTAAATCACAGGACTGGTAGTTTTTAACTAAAATATGCATGGAGCTAATGTGACAACAATGCACATAAGTGTTAATGATGAAAGTGTATATAGAAGATATTATTTGTATGTGTGACGGTGAGCTGGAATTGATGGTAAATTATTTTTCAACTGTATTTCAGAGACGGATTAGCCATGGCAATCAAAACACCTGTTATAGCAAAGATAGATAGATATATAGAGAGATAGATAGAGAGATAGATAGACATACATCTTTAGTAGATCCTATGAGATCAATAATATCTAGTTAGCTGCAAGGCAACAGATGGACTATCTATCTATCTATCTATCTATCTATCTATCTCTCTCTCTCTCTATCCATCCGTCTGTCTGTCTGTCATCTATCTATCTATCTATTGTCTATCTATCTATCTGTCTGTTTGTCATCTATCTATCTATCTATCTCTATCTATCCATCCATCCATCTATCTATCTGTCTGTCATCTATCTATCTTTCTATCTATTGTCTATCTCTCTATCTATCTATCTATCTATCTATCTATCTATCTATCTATCTATCTATCTATCTATCTATCTATCAATCTATCTGTCTGTCTGTCTGTCTGTCTGTCTGTCTTTCTGTCTTTCTGTCTGTCTGTCTGTCTCTCTGTCATTTATCTATCTCTATCTATCCATCCATCCATCTATCTGTCTGTCTGTCTGTCATCTATCTATCTATCTATTGTCTATCTATCTATCTATCTATCTATCTATCTATCTATCTATCTATCTATCTATCTATCTGTCTGTCTGTCTGTCTGTCTGTCATTTATCTATCTATCTATCTATCTATCTATCTATCTATCTATCTCAAGACAAGACAATTTAGAGGTTCCATTGGGATCAATAAAGTCTATCTAAACCTATTTACGGAACTATAGTGGCCTAGTCACTACTGCCGAAGCTATGGTCCATCAATGTTAACTTGGGGGTAATGCACTGAGATCAGCAAGTATTTGTGTTAGGGCTAGGTCCCACTACTGTGTGCCGGGCACAATTTGCTCCCTGTTCACGCTTCCGGTTCACATTGCCAGTGCAATGCTACCAGATAGTTCATACTGTGTGCGCTGCAGCCAGGTCCGTTATTGGTTTGCATGCATGCACGACTATTCGTGTGGATCGCATGCGTGCCAATAACATGATATGGCCCGGAAGGCATCACACATGGACTATCACGCACAGCAGCGCATGCGGCTCTGTGGGTGATAGTGGGACCTAGCCCTTTATAGGTTTAGCGTTGCCTTAAGGGCAGGTTTTCAGTGTGTGCAGGCTCTCCCATTTTTCTTCACAGTCTTCACAGCACGACCGATAAAACGGGAATATGAGGACTTTTGCAGGACATTTTTAAAGCCATAAAAGGCAGGTCCTAAACACACTCAGAGGACAATAGATATATAAAAACTATATGGTTTCTATCTACAAAAGCCTACAGATTGGTGGTGTTACCTATGAAAATTGACCTGTAACCTTTATTGAGACGTTTGCCCCTCTCCCCCCCTTCCATTATATCAGGCTCCCTCCCACTTACTTCTTGTCTCCATGGTGACGCAATGTGTAGCGATGGGAGAGGAGGCATTATCATGCTAATGAGGCTCCTTTTATTTTACTGGAGAAATTCTTGGTGGGAAAATTATAGTCCTTAAATGATGGGCGGAGCAATGAGCAGGAAAAAATCCCTCGTTCTATTCCTTAGACAATAGGCTGTTAACCCTTCCTGTATAATAACCAAAGAAGAAATTGCTGCAGTGTTTTCTCTTAATAGAAAGTTCTGGGGGTCATCCTCACAAGCCCCGTAGGGGCCCCACTTGTCTATCAAATGCTTTTGGTTAAAAGTAATGAATCCCACTTTCCTGACAAACCTGATTTCAATCAGGTTTTTTTTCATAGAAAAATTGATTAGAAAATCGAAAATTCTTAAAATTCCATTCAAAGGTGCAGTATGGCGGTAAAATAAATTGTCATAAAATACCGACTGCATCTTAAAATACCGATACCATGCAGGATTTTGTGATCACATGGTTTAGTTTTTTAGTGGTTTAGGTCCTCACTTTAGGTAGGCTTAAAGGGGAAGTTCAGCACAAATACATATGCTTTTAAGAAAAAAAACAGTAATTTCCTTATCCAATCAGTGGCGGCTCCAGCTCCAGAGTTTTCCAGGGGCACAACATGGGCACAAAGGCTAACAAATGGGGCACATTAAAAAACACCAATAATCTATGTCAGCATAATGTAAGGTGTACGGAACAGCTATTACACACCTTACAGTTAAACTGTGTGTGTTTTTGACTAAGAATTTCCAGTTTATAGAATGAAATGACATAAATAGTTGAAGAGCATTGCCTGGCTACATGGCAATGCTGCTGTCTGTTCATCTATCTAGATCTGTCTATCTCTGTCTGTCTTTCTATATATCTAGCTATATATCTTCTTTCTGTCTATATCTATCTATCTTATCTGTCAGATAGATAGGCAGATAATAAGATAGAAATGGAGATAGATAGATAGAGAGAGAGAGGGAGTGAGGGATAGATAGATAGATTGATAGATAGATAGATAGATAGATAGATAGATAGATAGATATGGAGATAGATAGATATGGAGATAGATAGATGATAGATAGATATGGAGATAGATAGATATGGAGATAGATAGATGATAGATAGATATGGAGATAGATAGATATATATGGAGATAGATAGGTAGATAGACAGACAGATATAGATAGACAGACATACAGATAGATAGACAGATAGAGAGAGATAGACAGAGAGAGATAGACCGACCGACAGACAGACAGACAGATAGATAGATAGATAGATATGAACTTGCATGCATTGCTGTGACCTGTGAGTGAGGGGAGTGTCCAGCTGCTGTCTGCTTAGTGCCTGTCACACCTCCTGGGCTTAAATTGCTGCTGATTCAGATCGGCAGAGTTACAGACTGTGCTGCAACATTCACTTCCTTTCTGCATCCCCGTCCTGTGCGGAACTCCACTGCACGGAACTCCTGCTGGCCAGACAGTGCTAGGTCTTTATGAAGTTTCTTTTAAAGAAAACTTTAGAACTTACATTGCCCGGCCGGAACATACTGGAAAAGCAAGAAGGTTTGGAAGGGGGGCACTTCTTCTGTGAACTGGGGCACATGCCCCAGTGTAGCACCGCCACTGATTCCAATGACCTTAATCCTCATTAATCAATCAGAATTTTGTCTGGGTATAAATAAATGCTTCTGAAATACTGATTTCTTGTTTGCAGAACCCCTAATAGTATAAATGGTCTTGCCCTTGATTTAGCCCGTGTGTTGATTCCATTGATCAGTAGAGATCTGAGCATGTTTGGCCCACCCAACAGCCAATCAAGTAGAAATTACTGTTAGGAACATTCCAAAGAAGTGATGAGATGTAATGTGGGTTTGAATAGAACCCAGTTTCGAATCAAATCTGAGGGTTTCAAAGTCCCAATGAAACTTTCAGAACTTCAGGATTTTACGAATTTTCGATTTTTATCGAAAATCGAAAGTAGACGATCATCGAAAATCGACAATTATCGAAATAACCCTCGAAAGTAGCACTCCTTTTCGGTAACTCTCGAAAATAGAATGCGGAAACTCAAAAACAGCACGATTATGAGGAAAGATTTTGGTTATATTTACAGGTTCCCCGGACCATTTCCTAGGACTCTGTTTCATTTACAGTAACCTACTATTTGTCCCTCAAAATGGACAGAAACTTTTGAATTTTTTTCTCTCATAGACTTCTATGGGTTCGTTTTTTGAAATTTTCAAAAATGAAACGAAACTCAACAGTTTCGAACATCTCTAGTCCTGACTGCTTTTGGCCGTAAGTAAGTAAACTATAACGGATCCAGGGGTGGATCGCAGTGCGGGTAAGTTTGTTCCTTTTTCCTGGTACATTAAAGGGTATCTCCACTGGTAAAACCACTACTTGGTATTTAGTTTATGAAAAACAGTAGGTAAAGGAGCTGTGTCTTGCCTCCTGTTTTTTCAATGAAATGTTCAGGAGCCAGGAATGAAGGTAAAGAACTTTCCCCGATCTCTGCCGCCTTCTCTGACAGGTCCTGATGAACTTAGTATTCTATGTGCATGCGCAAGTGCATTGTGCATAGAATACATAGTCCGTCGGATCCTGTCAGAGGATGTGATGGAGGAGCGAGAGATTGGGAAAGTTCCTTACCTTCGTTCCTGGCCCCTAGGCGTAAAAAGCTCCTTTACACCTGGAGATACCCTTTAAGTCATAGCTCCTTAACCTCCCAGTCTTCAATCAAAACATTAAAAGAATAGTTCACTTTTACAGTGAACTAATCCTTTAAGCCTTGGTTCAATATAAATGAGATTTCTATACAGTTCCTGATATTTTAAATGAATACGGTAGTTTCCACATCTAAGGGCTCAACCAATAGAAGTGGATGGCCCCACTGTCCCCGCTGTCCTGTGCTGTGCTGATGCCAACCCTTTTCACGGCGCATGTGATAACCATATTCTGAGTGTGCATCGCATGTTCTACGATAGGGTTACATCAAAGGAATCTCACAACATTGCGATTGCACTGTGTTGCGTCATTCGTGTGTGCTGCCTAGTGGGACCTAGCCCTAAATGTCTTTAAATCACCATTCCTACACTGGTTAACATCATAGTGTATCACGTTGTGTGTAATTAGTGCACATTCAGTTGACGCATATAAAACCATAAAACACACACAGCACAGAGAGTTGGTTTGGATTCCTGTATCCTAACATCTATTTATTTAATATTTCACTATAGATAAATCATTAACTAATATCCTTTCTACTGCTTAGAGCCACTGCAAGGAGGTAACAATATATGTCCCATGAGATCTTTCCCTTTCAGCTGATTACCTGAATAAATTAACCTTCTCTGTTCTGTAATAAGTCCTACATCCTGGATTAGAAAAATAAATTAAATCATAAATAAGAGGGGGGGGGCTGTTAAAACCATAAATCTGCATTGATTATTGTTATTGCTTTTAAACCTAAATTAACATTAAGCTCATAGGAATTCAGATAACCAATTTCTCCTAGTGATGATGTTACAGTCCAATGGACCATTATACCATTACAATTAAAGTACAATATGAGATCCACTATGAATTTAAAGGCCAGACGATCCCCACATAACTACTTACCTAAATACAAGAACAGACACACACAGGTTGGTTTTACTCACAGAAAATGAATAACCCCTTTAATTTCTTTCCGTCAGACCACCGATCTGTTTATGGTTAGTAGTTTGCAGGGTGTTATAGAGACCACACGAGCACAAGGGATTTCTCAACATGTCTGACCAGTTTAAAACATTGTACTGTCTGCAGACTGATGTGTTTGATTGCACAGTAGTTTTTAGTTATTGATTAAACATGCTATTTACCTACTAATGTCTTAACAGCAATAAAAGGGTCACCAGCACAGCACATATGAAAAAATACCAAGAGCATGTCCCAACTTCCCAAGTTAAAGGACCTTATTGAGGAGTTAAAAGGGCAACTATTGTGGCAAAACATTCCTCCACATTCACTCCCCTAAAACGATGCTTACCAGGAAGGGGGCAGACAGTACTCCTACTTCCCATTTTGCCCTCAAGGCCTCATAGTGAGCTGTCAAAATTTAATTGCCCATCTCCCTGACTGTGCCTCACCCACCCACTTAGCATGTGTGCTTCACTTTGTCAAAAGAAGAGTCAAAAAAGTAGGAAGGAGATGAACGGTTGAGCTGTCAGCCATGGATTGTGTGGCTTTTTGGCAGCTCACCAAAAGGTGAAATGTAGACATACCTCCATGGTACATATACGGGGAGATTCAATATCGCGGCCTCCCATTACTTACCTTAGCCCGATCCCACGATACAATAACTGACGTAAACAAGATTACGTCAGTTATTGCATCGCGGGATCGGGCTAAGGTAAGAGCATGGGTTTAACGCCTCCCACAGAGTACCATTAAGTGGCGCGCAAAACTTAACAGTAGGGGTTTTGCATCTATAGCACGGCGCTATTTCCAAAAACATTTGGAAATGGCGCTGTGCTCTAAAATCCGTCTAAAACCCACGTTAACCCGAAATTTCTTTGGGTTAACGTGGGTTTTAGACGGAAAAGCCCTATATTGAATCTCCCCCATAGTTTTAGGGGGATAACGGTTGTTTGTCTCCTTAAAAGGAGAATTGAAACCATAAACTTACCCCTGCCCTTTCCATTCAAATATTTAGGACTTAAAACTCTAAGCTCCCATCAGCTTAGGCCACGCCTCTTCACTAGACAGGTAGGCCTCTCTGCATGGAGGGTGTCCAACCACAGGGGAATAATCGGTCTGTTGACAGCTGAGGGGAGGGGACAGGGATCTACTGTAGAATTCTAGCTCCTGGAGAGGGGTATGTTTATAGCTGCAGTTCTGCTTTAAATATAACCAGATAGTGCCAGTTTATTTGGCCCTTGTATTGGCCAGAACATCTGGAGTGCCGAGGTTTGACATCACTGATTTAGACTATTCATCAACCTGTTTCTGAAACTCTCAACCTTGTCTATTACGTTAAATGGTTTTAAACTGCATCCTTAATTAGTTTGTGTAAAGTTCATTGTTAGCTTGACTTTTCTTAAGACTGTAAACAAACGTGAAAAGCAAACTCCAATTGTTGAATAGAACTCCCAGCAGAGGCTCTAGCTGTCCAGGGATGCTGGGCTTTGTAGCTAATCACCACTGGAGGGAGAAAGGTTAGGCATAAACAGCCGCTATGGTTACTGCTGTATAAACAATGACAGGTGTTTTGTATTTGCTGCAAGATTTCGTCCCTGTTGCATCTTCCCCCTACCTAACAGTTGATTCAGAGGAAGGCAAAAAACCCCAGCTAAAAAGGGGGAAAAAATTCCTTTCTGACTCCAAACGGCAATCGGAAAGTATCCCTGGATCAACCAGATCTATATGCATTAATACCAGTAATTCTCAATATTTTTTAGTTTTAGAAACTTATCCAGGCCTTTTTTAAAGTTATTCAATGAACTTGCCTTGTTACCTTTCAGATATAGCTGTTTTGCAAAAAGTAACCTAAAATCCACTTTGGTGATGGCAGGTTCATTGGATAGTTTAAAAAAAAGCTGAATGAGGGCTAGGCCACATTGCTGCGTTTTTTTTGCGTTTGCGCTTGCGATTGCGCTTGCGATCGCTTTTTTAAAAATCATTGAAAACGCGGCAATGCAAAAAAACACGCGTTTTTCAGTGTGTTGCGATTGCGTTTTGCGTTCTGCATTTTTAATCGCAAGCGCAAACGCAAAAAAATCGCACATGAAATCGCATGCATTTGCGTTTGCGTTGCAGTGTGGCCGTGCCCTGAGCGTCTAAAAAGAAAGAATGTTGCAAGTTACTGGTATTAATACATACTGGGGTTGGGGTTGATCCAGGGATATTTCCGATTGCCAAAAGGACTGGAGAACCGTCCAGGCTGATAACTTAATGACTGAAATCCCTATTGCACTTTGGCCAATATTCCAATAGGATAACACTGTGATTTGATACTTATTTGTATGTCATCTACAAAGAATGAGTACAGTGGGAGTGGCTGAAACCATTGCATACTGCCCTCCACTAAAAAGAATATTGTAGTAAAAGCCAACACTCGTGGTCTTACCATGGTCTCCCAAATAAAAGATGGGCATTATTTCTAAAATGCTTACAGAGATGCAGAAAGTGGCACTATTTTAGGCTTAAAGGGCAACCAATAATCCAATAGAGAACCAATAGGGAAGTAAGAAAATTCTACTCCCACAGCTATAGGGGAGATTTTCTCACAGTGTATGTAGTAAATTGAGTGATGGTTTGTCTGATATGGCCTCCTAGGGGGTGGGAGTTGGATTTCCTACCTCTCTGGCTCAATGGCCAAACGCTACCTTGTGCGTGTTCAATTTAGCTCAAACAATTACGACAACTAAAAGCAGGTCCTTACAAGGGCAACCTACCTTATACACTCCTACAATGCAATACAAGGAACAGAGAGTTTACTGTGTTGCAGAAGTGTAACTGGTATGTAACTGGTATATAGCGGCAGTGCCAAATACTGCATCTACATATTTGTATTTGTTGTTTTTCTAGAAAAGGGATGGGAAGGTATAAGGTAGATTAATAAAGCACAGTGCAAATTAATTTAAGTGATACTAAAAAATGGTCAGGTCAATAATGTCTCCCCCGAATACCCATCAGTAAATCACAGCCTACTCCACAATTTGGATACAAAGAGCCAAAAGAAATTATGTAAATCAGACATGAAATAGCTTTAAGGTTTCCGATTCCATAGAAGTCAGACTGAGTAATGATTTTCTCATCTAAACATCTAGCAAGGGTTTTCCCATTCAGGGCTCCAATCTCTGCAGCCTATGATATAAATACATTTCCTGTTAAGCTAGGTACACACCTAGTGATTTTTCCTCTTGACCGACCGTTCGATACTTTCGAACGGTCGGCCAGGAGGAAGGACTGTCGGTCGCGGCAAAAGCAGCCGCGTCCGATAGTCACCGCAACCGATCGTGCGGTCCATAGAGGACCGCACGATCGGACGAGGTTTTCCACCCTGTCCGATCGTCCTTTTGTCCGATTTGGACGAACGGTCGATCGGACATGGGCACATTCGAATGCGATAATTTTGGTCCGATCGACCGATACACTGAACTATCGGTCAATCGGACCGAAATATCTAATCGTGTGTACCCAGCTTTAGGCAGTTCTATGGCAGATTGTAAGATGAATATCACCTTACCCGAAGGTAACTGGAACGAATGCAAAATAGGCCATTGGTTCATTTTGGTACTTTTAAATGTGTCATTGACTCAGAGAGATTTAACTCACCACAG
Organism: Hymenochirus boettgeri; assembly: GCA_019447015.1. Taxonomy (NCBI): domain Eukaryota; kingdom Metazoa; phylum Chordata; class Amphibia; order Anura; family Pipidae; genus Hymenochirus; species Hymenochirus boettgeri. The sequence continues at coordinate 191,043,680 of CM033475.1, forward strand.
TAAGTAATATTGTAAGTCCTGCACTGGGAATAAGGCATGAGATGAGACAGCAGCAGGATAGCAATGAAACTTTACACAATTGCATTTCCCCCCCGCCATTACTTTTGCACAGGAAACTGAAATGCTTTGGGGAACATGTTCAAACGGCTAAAATACTTTTATCCTTTAGTACTGTCTAAAGGAAACAGTATGACAGCTCCCACCCATTGGTATCAATCAGGGCCATTTTTAGGCATAGGCCACCTAGGCAAAGAACTAGGGTGCCTATGTTGATCCTGGGTGCCCAGTGTTCTCCCTAGCATCTCCCGGTCAGCTTTTTACTTGCTGTGTTAAATCTGCTCTCCTTGTTCAGCTGTAATGTGTAACATTGTATCTAGTACAGAGCCTGAACTCCACACACTCTACATAGCAACAAATTAACTGAAGGTGAAGAAAGGAGGGGGGAGGATCAGCTCAGCTAATAGTACTGAGAACAGTTCTAAAATACCAGGTAAAAGCTGTTGCAGACTTTATAACAGTGGCCCCTGTGACTAGCAGCCATGAGATCACTATCCCTGCCTCTTCCTTCCTTCCTTCCATCCAACTCTCCAATTAGAACTTAGAGTAGGTGAGGAGTGAACAATTCAATGGAGGACACATGGAAACAGGTACATACTGTATATCATGTATTTTTTGGGGGGGGGGGGCGGTGCACGTAGGTGGGAAGGCGCCTAGGGCACTAAAATGGCTAGAAACGGCCCTGGTATCAATTAAAATATATATACATAGAGAGAAGCAATGCTAGCTAGAATTTAGAAGAGAGTTAGTTAGGGCACTGACCTACACTTAGTCCTAGCAGCTAAGCATATTGCGTGTGACGTTACCACCTCACAAGATCTCGAGATGTTACGCTAACACTACGCTTTTAAACGTAGGCTATTATTGCAGTTGAAAAAGCTCCGATATTACCGGTTTGCAGAGCGAAACAAGTCCTGCCATTTGACTTGGATTCGGATCTGCTTTTAGCCCATGTTGTCTTCCACTGCACTGTGTCTTCACTTGGTCATGCGTAGGGGAACCCCCATAATGCCCACTGACTGTGACTGTTTACTGATTAGAGCTCCTTATTTGTGGATTACTCCTTGGAACTACATGGGATGTTTTTAAAGTTTTTAATGTGTGTCCCTGCTGCTATTAAAGGAATATTTGTATATACAGTAAATTATATCTTCTGTTTTTGTCAACTAGAGTTCTGCAAACTAATATCTTTTTTCTTATTTATACTAGCTAGAGGGCTGCATAGCAAGAAAACTTGTGGACTGGCTGGCAGTCTGGCTACTGGACACACAAAAGCAATACAGTGCCCCCTGCAGTTTCCTAATATTGCATTTGCGCCTCTCACTAAACATTTTTTAGTCATATAGCTGATGTTCATGTCCCAATAAGTTGGAGCAGTATTAAATCACATTGTGGCAGCTGCATGGGAGATTGTCTGAAACACAACATTTTAATTTCCTGCTAACACTTGGTAAATTGGTTACTGTAGCTTGACATTGAGATCAGGGTAAATAGCCCTGGTTGAGTTTGTGCTACAGCCCAATGGCTGGAAAAACATGTAGAACGGAGAAATAATAATCTTCTAGGACAAGTTTGCAAGTTCAGATGTTTTCATTCCATTTTAGTAAAAACTACCTGGGATGTTTGGCAGAGGAGCTGTCCATTCAGAACCCCATTGAACTACAGTAAAGAGCAGGCAGGTGACTATAATTGACAGTAGGAAGGGTACAGAATAGTAGCATATTGTATGGCTAACAAAAGGTTCTTCTATGATTTACACAACTTTGGAATTCTGCATCATAGAACCATCTATCATTTAAAAGGCCCAGGCACTTTAATACATAGGTAACAAATCATTGCACTTATAAAAAGTTATGAATGCCTGTAGGGTCTCAGACCAAGACATCAGCTCCTGTTTATAGCCCATATTGTTGTCCGAATGTGTCTGGAAAACAGTCTTTTGAGAACATTTCATAGCAGAATATTTAAACTCTCCCTATGTTCACACACAATGGTTTATTTTTTCAGTACGGAGAAATGAGCCATAAGGTCATATCTAAAAATATAATAATAGTAACTGTGACTGTATTGCTGGAGGCTATAGATATTATCACAGACATTTTTGTGCATAAAAGGATATGAACATTACAGTGAGTGCTGAAATCATACATAATTTACATTACTCACACAATGGGGCTGTACACGCACGCATGGCGAGTGGACAGTCCCTCAACTGAACAGAAAGTCTCCTAAGGACAGAAATAGAAAAGGGTTTTGTGTGTGTTTGTCTTTTAGATAAGAGGCTGATGCTAATTGGCTGCAAGGTAGTGATCTGCTAATCGCATTCAATCCTCATTTTTTGGCACAATCGCATGCAATTCTATTGTGCAACTTTGCACAATCAGAGCGCACATTCGCTGGGATGTGTTATTGTGTGGCCTCAGAGACAGACTCAAACCCGGTTCTGAATTTGATTTTAATTGGATTTTTTAAACTCGCAGAACTTTTTTTGATAATTAGCGAATTTTCAAGTCCAAATATGGGATAATTATTGAATGTGGAAAGTGGAAGCTTGAAAGTAGTGTGTGTTTAAAGGAAGTTGTTTTTTTTCCTATTTCCCAGAGCCATGTACAGTAAGTTACCATTGCAATTTTTCCTTTATTTTAACCAATTTCGGATTTTCCAATATTTTAGGAAATCCAAAATCGGAACAGATTTTACAAAGTTCAGCCATCTCCAATGATTACTGTGTCTAAATACATTAACGGGCAATACAATAAACTATCTGGGGCATTGTTCACCAATAGAATATGACAGAGGACATTCGGACATCCCTTAAGACTTGAAGAATAGAAGTTTAGTCTTTAAATTTCAAATGGTTTTCACTGTGAGAACAATTAAACTATGGAACAGTTTTCCAATATACGTGGTGATGGCAGGTTCATTGGATAGTTTAAAAAAAAAAGCTTTCTTAAAGGGACAGTTCAGTGGAAATTGTCAATATTTGTTAAATTATTAGTTTGTGTAATGCCTTTTTAGTTTTTCTACATATACTCTCCCATTTTAAAAAATCAGTTGATTTCATACACCTTTACTGTTCCTTGCTGTTGACATTAGTGAGCTGACATTTCAGGTTCTAACGGTCCTTCTTCTTCCCAGGATGCACCACATCCTTGGAATGTTCCTAACAGTAATATCTACTGATTGGCTGTTGGATGGGTCAAGGATACTCAGATCTCTACTGAGCAACTGAATCAACCCAGGCGCTGGATCAAGGGCAAGACCATAACGGTCTCTACTAGGGGTCCTGCAAACAGGAAGTCAGTATTTCGGTTGCATTTATTTACAAAATGCCGAATGGGCAGATTAAGGTCACATTGGGATGGAAAAATGCTTCTCTTTTTTCTGAAAAGCATATGTATTTCCACTGAACTTCCCCTTTAAAGCAAGGAATGTTGCAAGTTACTGGTATTGATACATAAAGTAGAGTTGATCCAGGGAAATTTCCAATAGCCACCTGGAGACAGGAAATATTTTTTTCCCATTCATGATTCTGGTGGGGTTTTTTTGCCTTCCTCTGGATCAAAAGTTAGGAAGGAAATGTGGGTATTGCTGAGTAGGTTGGACTGGATGGACGTATGTCTTTATTTAACCTTAAATACTATACTATACTAATTCCATTCTGGCCACTCACAGACCTCAACAATGAACGGAGTGTGGACCAAGAAACTCTGCCTGTAGCGTGGAAAGCACTAGACATAATCAAAAGGTAGGCTGCACTTCCTTCAAAACCAATATCTCTTTATTTAAAGCACAGTAGTTGAAAAAAGGAAACACTAGACACGTTTCAGACTCTGCCCATAATCACATATGGATAGATGGTATCTGTCCAGGATCACTCACTCATTAAAAAGAAGACAAAGCCTATTACTCTGCAGTTAGCCCTCCCTTCTACACGAGATTCAGAATTAACAATAAACAGCCTCTCGCACCTACTATGATGGAGCCCAAAGACTGAATCAAAAGTTCCCACAATGTTACAGATACTCTCTTTAAAGAACCCTAGTTCCCAGTAATTTGCAGACAGACCCTCACTGAGCAGGCGGTACCAAGCTTAAGGATTGTTTTGGAGGGGAACTGGAACGCTACAAGGTAACAGCTGAATGATGTTCACAAAAATGTTATCATTCTCCTATGATCGAAACAGAAAGGGGCCTGGAATTTTCTAGTTTCTTTTCACCCTCTTTAAAATCTATTTTCTGCTGCCTTTGTCGCCTATATAAGTTTTTTTCAAATGGTCACACATAGCATTAATTGTTCAGAGCTGTGAATATCTTACCCTCGCTTGAATGAGACCCCTTGTTCAGGCAGGAGGCTCAGCATTTTCTCCCTGTCATTCTTTCTGAGAACACAGTTTACATATACAGCTTAGCACAGCCCTATTCTTGACCCTGATCAGTCTTTTGTAACCTCCAAATCTTTTAAATGAGTCTCTAATAATAGAATCTGGGGACTTGGTCTTACTGACTAGTTTGTCTGTCTGTTTTTAAAATCAAATGGGCTCAATATAAGAAAGAGGGAGACAACTAAAGCTCTGAAGGGATCGGATACAATAAAGTTGAACAGAGTTGAAAATAAAGAAATTTGTATCATATGATTGATTTCCCGGACTGGAGCATTGTCTTTAAAATGTCAAATGCTTAAATTAGAATAGATCAGAGGAGTCCCCTGGGTCATTGTTGCTTAAATAAAGATAATGCTTCACAGAGGACAGGGGCATGACAAAAATTGACTTAACCAATTGGAATGGTAGATTCCATAAACAATATTTTTATGGTGAAATGTACAAATGAATGGATTTTAGTGAACTAAATGTGACAGCAAATCCCCCCCCCCCATCTGATCTTCCTTTTGATGCTGTTACTGATATTGTCCATTCTAGAACTCTGCCTGTCTTCACTTGTGACCAAGGTCTGACCCGGATGGGAGTATTGACACGAGGGCAGCAGTGTGGCTGCAAATTAAAGGGCCTAGGGTGGGAAAAACTGCATCAGGCTACAACATTTGAAATATATAGGTTTAATTAGTGCAAAAATTCTCAACTAGGGTTCCCCTGTAGGATTAAATTAAGAGGCAAAGGATTAATATGTTACAAAAGACACATATATAGTAAATATTGTAAAATATAAGGATATTACAAGTCACCAAGGAGTTGACTGGATTCATACCAGTCTGGTACAAGTCTGGATTCATACCTAAGCACCAATTACTGATGACATAGCTCAGCACCGTTTATACGTCTATAATTTACAAGATACATGACATATTATATTTAGAAACTATTTGTCCCTTTTAAGGCTGCAGAACCCAGGGAATAAAGTCTAGTGTGTAAAAATATGTGGACAAAAGGCAAAAACATACATGTTGTAATAAGGATGTATTATAACGGATGGGGTTAAAATAAACAAGATAATAGGCCATGTGAATAAATAATAGTATAATTAAGGAGAGAAAGGAAACAGTTTCATCTCTGGTCCAGGACTAAAGAAACAGAACAAAGCGAGTATTGTTACCACAGCTGGGAAGAGAGACACAAAATAGTCCCAGTGCCACCCAGATCCTGCCAAACAAGTGAAGTCTTGTGGAACATGTTGTTGCTCTTCTCTTTGCAATGGGTGACAGTTAGAGGGGGAGACAAACTGCAGCATTGGACCATCTCTTCTCCCTCTTTAGTCATGGGGAGTGTAGGAACCGCGTTATGGCGTGATGTTATGGGAATGCTGTAATGTCTGTTACAAATAAACACCCTGCTTCTTCATCAGGTCTACATAGAGTTGGTATATTTCCCACTGGTTTTCTCTATCACTTGTCCAGTTGCCATCTCAACTCTAAATCCCGAGATATCTAAGATCCACCCGCTTCATGAATATTAGGAGATTCATTTCGATACATACTGCAGAATTATTCCAGGCAGGCAATGTGGCACACCACATGCATTGACATTTGCTTATTTAGAATCCTAAGACCGGTGGAAGTTGGCCATGGACTAGTTGATTCCTGTGCTACTCTTACCAAATGTTGACCCTGTTCCTGATAAATAGAAATTAATGAAACTGGTGAGTTTAGTTCCGACAGTGACAGACTGAAGTGCTGAAATTCCATTTCAAACCCAACTGAATCAGAACGTCCAATTTTCAGTAGGAATATTCTACTTTCTAAATGAAATTTTCTAAATTTATGATTTTTGGATGAAAAGTTCAGAGTTTAAGAAATTTTCCATAGATTTTTGTTACATTGTGGGTTTGTATTCTCTAGAAAGGCTTGAAGTTAGGCAATGTTCCCCCTCATTTAAAATATTTATATTAAAATGCATTTTTTGTGCATACACAAAATACAATTTTCAAGCACAGAGCAAAGGACAATCCAACAGTTATGTTTATTCCGTGCTGATCCCTTCCAAATACGGTGGTAAAAGTGAGCAATGTGAACCTGGGGAAGACACTGATTTAAAGGAGTGTTTGGTTCATGGCACAGGGCAGATGCTCTGTGCTGTCACCTGCACATTGGAATGGAAGCATAATGGAGGCCTGACTATTTTTCTGACAAATTTGGCCTTGTGTAGTGATCTAACTTGGGGGCACAGCAAGATATGTACTCCCTTTCCTGTCTACCTGATATCTCCAATGTTTCATGGGTACATTTGCTTTAGGGGCATACAAAAATATAATTTACTCATGGTTACCATTTTGTAAATGCAAGATATGTTTGTAGTAACTGTCACAATAAAGGAAAATTTCATTTCCAGCTGCCTTTCCAGCTTGTAGCACTAGTACCAAAACATGGTCAGAGTAGGCTATACATTGAATTATACTATTTTATCCTTAAACTTTATATTTTGATAGTTAAACATAAGGGGGCAATGCTAATATGGGTGCTAACCGGCCAAATTAGTGTAAATCCCATGCCTCCTAAAGTATTATCGGGTGAGCGTGGGTTTTTTTTTTTTGCTACCATGTAGAGCAAAATTTAAAGGGACACTATATGGAAAAAATTACTTTGCCTCATTTTAATCTAGAATTGAATACATGTAAGTAGCACTTACTCTGATTTGCGAGTGTTGCTGCATGTCAATCCAGCACACATTTTGTTTAAGAGCAGTATCCCCCCCTCCCTCTTTTAATCACTTCCAGTTCCATCCGACCTGACTTTTCTCCTACAAACCAACTGTCAAGCCTACACACAGCATTCCAGCTGTCAAATCTCTGTCACCATTCCAGCTACAGTAAAACTACTCACAGAAGAATAGTTTTTGAGAGCAAGGAACTTGATTGACAGCTGAAATATAAGAAGTTTTAGATTGAATATCTTAAGAAATAGGGGGCAGATCAACAAAAAAATGATACAGCGGTGGTTAGGAAGAATTATAGTTTCCAGTTATGGTCAATTTAAAATAACTTATTTTCAGTATAGATGCCCTTTAACGACTTTTGAACAGAGGAACAGACCCTGCTTCTTACAGTAAATCTAGCAGGGAAGATGGTTTTAATGCACATAGCGGCATTTAAACCATTGGTACACTTTATACAAGGTCATTTTTTAAAAACATAAGAAATAGCATTGAAAATGAATGCTATATTAAAAAAAAGAAAATACCGGTAGGGCCACTGCAACATTGCTGTCAACTAGTGAAATGTATTTGTTAAGGTAAACTTTTCTAGGAAAATTACCTCTATTATATTTGATAGGTAATGGACAGTGAAGGAATCGTTATCTTCAACGAAGCTTCCTCCAACTGTGCGTGGGATTGATAGAAAGAGTAGTACGACAACCACATATTTATTACTGGTTTCAGTTGAAAGTCAAGTGAAACACATTTTAGGCTAGAATTCTATTTTATGAAGGTATGCAATTTTCCAGGTCACATTCTTAGGTGTGCAATCTAGTACAAATACACAGTGTAGTTAAGTTTGTAACATTGAAAGATGCCAAATGTTGCTGTTGATTCTTACTCTTCCTCATTACATTAGGTTTCTGAAGGTGCGTTTATTTAGTAAGAGACTAGAGAGGTTATCTATAAATAACCTGGCAAAGGAAATTAGGACAGCAGACCTGTTTGCATGACTGACCTCGGAGCTTTGAAGATGTAATTTCTCTACTCCTCTAATTCATGTTGTATTATGCAGTAGGATTTATTCTCTGGGGGTAATTTATTGTAATCTCTGCAGCGCTGCATGGATTGTAATGAATGTTTTGGAATAGTGACTACTGTATCTTGGGGGGAAAAAAACAATATAAGCAGTGGGAAGGGTTAAAAGTCCCACTGAACCAACAAAGCTAGAACAGTACTTTCAGGTCATTTATTTTTGCTTTGGATCTAAGAACTGACACCATCTTTGCGATGACATAGGTTATAAATGATGTCGTGCTACTTGTCCATTGAGCTATTTAGAAGTTGCCTTCCGGATCTTCATGTTGAAAAGGATTGTGATAAAGGTAAAATTTCTATTTCAGATTCAAAGCCACCGAGCTTGTGCAGAACTGCTAAACATATGGAGAAAGTCTAGTAAAGTATGAGAGATAAGCTCTGTTGTGCAGATTTAAATGGATCTGTCACATGGTGTCTGTCCATCTGGACCATTGCAGTAAACCAAACCTAAGGAATGTCTTTCCTGGTCTCTTTGCCAGCAGTTTTTTTTTAAATTTAATTCATAAAGCAGTCAAAGCACAACACATAAAAAATACATAGAAGCATATTAAAGACAAAGGGGCTGATTTACCCAGACTCGCTGTGCAGATATATGGAGTTAAAGTCGCACTAACCGATTCACTACTAGTTAACGTGACTTTAAATCCATATTAGCGCAGGATTCATGGGTTACACAAAAATCACCGGTGCTTCAATATCGCTAGTTTTAGCAAGGATTTTAACGGCTGGCGTTAAAATCCCGCAGTTGGTAAATCCCGGTAGATTCGCAAACACGATATTGATTAGCGAAAGGAGCATTTACCCAGAGTGATAGCGGCTGTGGGTAAATGAGCCTGAAAGTGTTGTCATGCATCTGTTAACATGTTCTACTCAATAACAATAAATTATTCATACCATGTGTTTATTGTAGCTTGGAATGTTGTGCCAATACTGACTGAATGATATCATGCACCCATGCTGAGTCTTGTTTTGTGGACAAGGTGAACACTTACTGTAACCCCTGCCCACATTTTCCCCGTCAACTCCCTTCAGTTTGACACTTATGTAGGTAATATGCAGCATCATATTGGGCATGTTTGTTACATTTAAACAATAAAGGGGTAGGCTTATTCTATTCTAATTCCCATGCATAGGGGTATTTACTAAAACCTTTAAAATGTGTGTTGGATTACTTGGGACCTAGTTGGCACTTCTGCAAGAACGATCTGTCAAAGATCAAACAAATCCACCTGTGCCACCTCCTTTAGGGACTGCAGTATAATGTTTTTAAGTGTAGTAGTTAGTTAGACATGCTGGGCTTTATGGCCACACAGAATAACAATCTATTAAAGATGACAGACAGGTATGGGCAGGATTGGCTTTATCGCTAATGTGTGTACCTAGCTTTAGGGCCACATGCAAAGCATTGTATGTGGAAATAAGTAGAGGAGCAGGTGTAGGAGTAACCTGATACAGGGCAAATGGTGTAAAATTTTAGGAACTAAACCAAATGACGTGTAGTTTATCCTACAGAAATTTGCCATCTCTGTATCTTTATATTCTGTTACAAGCCAAGATATTACCAACAGTGGAGATAATACGAACTAAAAGCACAAATACACAGTCTCCTAAATTGCTTTCGTTGTACTTGATATTATACGAGATACATAAACAGCGTTAAATATTCCATGCGCTGAGCAACAATATTGATATCTACAGCAAAACAAACAAGCAGCAAGTACAGATAAATGGGAGCGTAGGCAACTGTGAACATGAAGTAACATGTTTCTAAACCTCTAATCTCTGTATTTCTACAGTTATCTATAACATCACATCTTCTATTCGCAACCCAAAAATCCATTGTTTTTCAATATTGTACCCATGGAGAATAACTAAAGACAAGACCAGGAACAGACAAACTCATTCTCTAAGCAAGATGGTAGAAACGAAGGTAAATCATTTTAATCTCTTCGTTGTTCTGTCTTTATCCCAGTAATGGTCCTGGATAGACACCTGGGATTGCTACTTTTGCAGTAGTGATGGATGGAACTGTTTTGCAAAGCTTTCAAACCAGCACAAAATGAAAGCAAGGGATTATGTGGTACCACTGAACCACCAATACGAATACTCAAGGGCCTCCATAGTCATGTCAGGGGCAGATCCCCAGTGTCAGCTCTATTCTATGCTGTATTCATAGGGGAGAAATTGGGGAAATTGATGTCACCGCTATGGGTGGCTATTACCACAGGTAGGTACTGGCTTTCTTAGGAACCGGGCAGTGTAAGCAGCTTGGAAACCCATGCTTGTTTCAACAGACAAAGCTAAGTATCCCAACAAAAAATGGAATGGTTTAGTTATCCTTTAAAGTTAAACTATAAATATATTTCATGGGCCCTCTCACTGACCCAACCTGATCCTAACCGCCTCTCACACTCCACTGCCAATCTATTAAAAGCCTACAAATTCCCGTCACCTTATGTCTCACCCCCATTTCCTCTAGACTGTAAGCTCTTTGGGCAGGGTCCTCTCTCCTCTCTGTTTACTTATATTATGTATTACCTGTGTATGTAATATGTATGACGTTGTATAACATGTATTACCCTGAATGTAATGTATGACTATGTAAATGTAATGAGCCTTGTACCCCCTATTGGAAATTGCTGATGGGAGCTGATGTCACTGAGCTTGATCAGTTATGGGGCTTGACTTGTTAACATGATCTCACAGTGTTTTCAGGCATTTGTTTAAATTGCAGCCCAGAAACTTCCCTTCTAGGTCCATTTCTAAGCCTGGAGAGGCCTATAGACATTTAGAAAGATAAATTTACTTGATGTGGATGCACTGCAACTTTCAGTATTCACGATAGACAATTGTAAAGTTGACCTGAAAGCTGCAATTCAACAACAGTTTGGAACTTTGTGGTTTCCATATCCAGGTTTGGTTTCCAATAACTCATTATCTACAGAAGAACTCACCAGCATATAATGACAGCAGCTACACAGCTCCAGGTGACACAGCAAACCCTATGACTCTTAGATTCTTCTTCTTCTGTAGAGACACAGCAGCAATATCTGATTAAATAGATGCAGATTAAGATGAGGCTGATAATCAAGCAAAGTCCTGCAATGCTGGCTAGAAAGAGTAGTGCCTAAGGGAGAAAGAAGAAAGGAAAAATCATTAGGAAAAACGTTTACTCCGTGCAGCAGGTGTGAAAAGTCTTTCACGTGTTGGGAACCAAAAACTGCCAGTGTCCTATGGCCATCAACTTTATTGAATTACTTGCTGTTATTTTCTATCCCAAAGTTCCACACCATTGTAGCTATAACCAACACAGAAAGTCAAATGCACTCTGACCAACCCCAGGTGCAGATTCCTCTAGGTATCCACCCTCACTGGAATGCATCAATCAGATAAGGAACAAATTGAGGTTTGCACTCCAATAATACAATATCCAACTTTATTGGTGACCACACATCAAATCACAATGTTTCGGGGGGTAAACATGCCCCATTCCTCAGGTGATTACCTGAGGAAGCTGGCATGTTTATCCATCTAAAACATTGTGATTTTTAACCCCCCCCCCAAAAAAAAACATTGTGATTTGATGAGTGGTCACCAATAAAGTTGGACATTGTAATATTGGAGTGCATACCTCAATTTGTTCCCTTTCCTATTGTAGCTATACATTATGCCTTATACAACTAAGCAAGATGATCTTAATTCTCTTATTGGTTTGTGTTTATTTTGCCTTTAGAAGTATTTTAGAAGAAATAACATTTATACAAGTCTTACCTTCCATGTCTGAATTTGTTATCATTAAAAAGTTCCCATACTGTATGTCATGATCTGTTTGTTATAGCCTTTCATTGCATGTTCTTCATTTTATAAAATAAATACATTTAAGACTGGTATTTTCTATATAGTGTTCAATTTCCACTCATAACTATTTTAGTATTATTTATAATCATTAATAAAATTGTTAAATATTTAAGAGAATTCAGTAAACAGAAATTAGAAAGGTTTTCCATTGAAGAGAATATAAAGAAGGGGCTAATATTCCATATTCCCGATGTCTGTGCAGGGTAAACAAAACAGCACAGACTCAGTGAAACAAAATCACAGAAGATCAACAATTCCCTTTCATAAAGTAGGCATATCCCAGGAGTAAGAATCAATCCAGGGAATTCTGTCCCCTGGACAGGACTGCCAATACAATATTCCACCATTGCTGTGCACAGTATTGACCCACATTAACCTAATTACTTTTTTTGAGATTAAACTAGAGCACAAAACTACCACAATCTTTTTTTAAAGGTAGAACAATTGGATGGGGCATGGGGATGATTTCACTCACACTCTAATGAAATAGCACAGCTAAGTGGAACAAAGACAGGTTCATCTTTATAAGATTAATTACAATGACTGGTAGTACTCTCACTCACGGTGATTAAATGTTAGGTGGTTAGCATGTATCTTTGGATTCTTCATAAAAAGCTAAATACAAATCAATGACGTCTCCGTGATTTTTTTTACATTAGCTCTGTAAAGATCAATGATCCCATTTTAAATAACCACGTCATCCTGTAAGCTCCATACTGATTCTCTTCATCAAAGCATTTTAGCCATTGTAATATGTTATAACTAATAAATACAGTGATGTTTCTAGACAATTTGGTAACTGAAACGAACATTAAAAAGATCCCCAACTTCCCACCCCGATAAATTGGTGATAGGGAAGCACACTACCCTAAAGTAGTAGCAAATTTTGAAAGCTGCCATTGGTGTGTATTTTAATTGTGAGTAAGGTAAAGCTAGAGATGGACGAACTTCATAAAATTCGGTCCGTTTTCCAACTTTCGAACTTCAGTGAAAATTTGAATATTCAAATTTGGACCCATTAAAGTCACTGGGGGTGTGATAGTTTGAAATGTCCGGATGATTTACAGCTAAACTAACAATGGTAACTTACTGTAAATGGCTGTGGCACCTGGGAAATTGTCTGGGGAATATGGCACTATCACTAACAATAAAACTTGTTAAAACACTTCCTGAACACGAGAAGGCAATTGCCAGGTTTTGCGCAAGCTACATAGATAGATAGATAGAAAGACAGAGAGATAGATAGAGAGAGAGATAAAAAAAGATGATAGATAGATGGATAGATAGATAGAAAGACAGAGAGATAGATAGATAGAGAGAGAGATAAAAAAAGATGATAGATAGATAGATAGATAGATAGATAGATAGATAGATAGATAGATAGATAAATGATAGATAGATAAATGATAGATAGATAGATAGAGAGAGAGATAGATAGATAGATAAATGATAGATGATAGATAGATAGATAGAGATAGATAGATAGATAGATATATAGATAGATAGATAGATAGATAGATAGATAGATAGATAGATAGATAAATGATAGATGATAGATAGATAGAGAGAGATAGATAGATAGAGAGATAGATAGATAGAGAGATAAATGATAGATGATAGATAGAGAGAGAGAGATAGATAGATAGATAGATAGATAGAGAGAGAGAGAGATAGATAGATAGATAGATAGATATAGATAGATAGAGAGAGATAGATAGATAGATAGATAGATAGAGAGAGATAAAGAGATAGACAGACAGAGAGATAGATAGATAGATAGAGAGAGAGAGAGAGAGATAGATAGATGATAGATAGATAGATAGATAGAGAGAGAGATAGATAGAGAGATAGATAGACAGACAGAGAGATAGATAGATAGAGAGAGGAGAGAGAGAGATAGATAGATATATAGATAGATAGATGATAGATAGATAGACAGATAGATATATAGATAGATAGATAGATAGATAGATAGATAGATAGATAGATAGATATCCAATGAAGTAAAAGCGTTCCAGGCACTCTCAGGTCTTGTGCAAAATACAAAATTTTATTCAAATAGTAACGTTTCAGTCCACCCTCTTGGACCTTTATCAAGCCTTGATAAAGGTCCAAGAAGGGGGACTGAAACGTTGCTACTTATGTGTTTTGCACATTTACAGGGTTATTCAATAAAAGTTCTTATCGTTTAAAATGGTGCTAATTTTGCCCCAACCAATTAGATGTTAGCTTTCAAATGTTAAATAAGATCTGATTGGTTGGGGCAAAATTAGCACCATTTTAAACGTTAAGAACTTTTATTGAATCTCCCTGTTAGTTTTTTGCACAAGACCTGAGAGTGCCTGGAACTCTTTTCATTGGATATCTGTGAATCAACAACCAGAAGCACCCAGGCAGATGGAACTATTGAAGGTAGAGTGCACACTTTTCTGTTTAACTGGATAGATAGATAGATAGATGGATGGATAATAGATGATATATAGATAAATAGATAGATGATAAATAGATAGATAGATAGATAGATAGCTAATAGATAGATAGATAAATGATAGATAGATAATATATACACTATTTTTTTTTCTTTCAAACTGTCTCTGCGGTGTAATGAATTTCATGTAGCATTAACTGAAATGAGAGTTTAACAGCTTGCAAGCCAGCTAAACAGCTTGGGATTCTGCAAGAATTTCCTATATTCCAGTTAAGCGGATAAACCGAGAGCTGGGATTTATACCAGGGATTCACTGGCTCTCCAACTCCAGCAGACTGCTGGAATTCTGGGACAGCACTGTATTTCACTCACACCTGGAGAGAAGCAGGAACTATTTATGTGTACCGTCCCATGTATATTTATGTGTACCGTCCCATGTATATTTATGTATACCGTCCCATGTATATTTATGTATACCGTCCCATGTATATTTATGTATACCGTCCCATGTATATTTATGTATACCGTCCCATGTATATTTATGTATACCGTCCCATGTATATTTATGTTATACCGTCCCATGTATATTATGTGTACCGTCATGTATATTTATGATACCGTCCCATGTATATTTATGTGTACCGTCCCATGTATATTTATGTGTACCGTCCCATGTATATTTATGTGTACCGTCCCATGTATATTTATGTGTACCGTCCCATGTATATTTATGTGTACCGTCCCATGTATATTTATGTTACCGTCCCATGTATATTTATGTGTACCGTCCCATGTATATGAGGGTACCGTCCCATGTATATTATGTATACCGTCCCATGTATATTTATGTATACCGTCCCATGTATATTTATGTGTACCGTCCCATGTATATTAGTTGTACCGTCCATGTAATTTATGTATACCGTCCCATGTATATTTTAGTGTACGTCCCCATGTATATATGTATACCGTCCCATGTATATTTATGTGTACCGTCCCATGATATTTATGTATACGTCCCAGTAATTTTGTCCGTCCCATGTATATAGTATACGTCCCCTGTATATTTATGTATACCGTCCATGTATATTATGTTATACCGTCCCATATATTTATGTATACCGTCCCATGTATATTTATGTATACGTCCCATGTATATTATGTATACGTCCCAGTATATTTATGTGTACGTCCCATGTATTTATGTATACCGTCCCAGTATATTATGTGTACCGTCCCATGTATATTTATGTGTACCGTCCCATGTATATTTATGTATACCGTCCCATGTATATTTATGTATACCGTCCCATGTATATTATGTATACCGTCCCATGTATATTTATGTATACCGTCCCATGTATATTTATGTATACCGTCCCATGTATATTTATGTGTACCGTCCCATGTATATTTATGTATACCGTCCCATGTATATTTATGTGTACCGTCCATGTATATTTATGTTATACCGCCATGTATATGTATGTGTACCGTCCCATGTATATTTATGTATACGTCCCATGTATATTTATGTATACGTCCCATGTATATTTATGTATACCGTCCCATGTATATTTATGTATACGTCCCATGTATATTTATGTATACCGTCCCATGTATATTTATGTATACCGTCCCATGTATATTTATGTATACCGTCCCATGTATATTTATGTATACCGTCCCATGTATATTTATGTGTACCGTCCCATGTATATTTATGTGTACCGTCCCATGTATATTTATGTATACCGTCCCATGTATATTTATGTATACGTCCCATGTTATTTATGTATCGTCTCATGATATTATGTATACGTCCCATGTATATTTATGTATACGTCCATGTATATTTAGTGTACGTCCCATGTATATTTATGTTACCGTCCATGTATATTTATGATGTACCGTCCCATGTAATTATGTATACCGTCCCATGTATATTTAGTGTTACCGTCCCATGGATATTATGTTATTACGTCCCATGTATATTTATGATACGTCCCAGTATATTATGTATAACGTCCATGTATATTATGTATACCGTCCATGTTATTTATGTATACGTCCCATGTATATTTATGTTTAACGTCCTAGTATATTATGTATACCGTCCCATGTATATTTATGTGTACCGTCCCATGTATATTTATGTATACCGTCCCATGTATATTTATGTATACGTCCCATGTATATTTATGTATACCGTCCCATGTATATTTATGTATACCGTCCCATGTATATCCATGTTTACAGTCCATGTATAATTATGTATACCGTCCCATGTATATTTATGTGTTACCGTCCCATGTATATTTATGTGTACCGTCCCATGTATATTTATGTGTACGTCCAGTCCAGTAATTATTGTACTCCATGTATATTTATGTGTGTACAGTCCCATGTATATTTATGTGTACCGTCCCATGTATATTTATGTGTACCGTCCCATGTATATTATGTGTACCGTCCCATGTATATTTATGTATACCGTCCATGTTATATTTATGTATACCGTCCACTGTATATTTATGTTACCGTCCCATGTTTATTATGTGTAACGTCCCAGTATATTATGTTATACCGTCCCATGTATATTTATGTGTACGTCCCATGTATATTTATGTATACCGTCCCATGTATATTTATGTGTACCGTCCCATGTATATTTATGTATACCGTCCCATGTATATTTATGTATACGTCCCATGTATATTTATGTATACCGTCCCATGTATATTTATGTATACCGTCCCAGTATATATTTATTTTACCGTCCCATGTATATTTATGTATACCGTCCCATGTATATTTAGTATAGTCCCATGTATATTTATGTATGTACCCATGTATATTTATGTGTACGTCCCATGTTATTTATGTATACCGTCCCATGTATATTATGTGTACCGTCCCATGTATATTATGACGTCCATGTATATGTATGTACCGTCCCATGTATATTTATGTATACCGTCCCATGTATATTTATGTATACCGTCCCATGTATATTTATGTATACCGTCCCATGTATATGTATACCGTCCCATGTATATTTATGTGTACCGTCCCATGTATATTTATGTATACCGTCCCATGTATATTTATGTGTACCGTCCCATGTATATTTATGTATACCGTCCCATGCATATTTATGTGTACCGTCCCATGTATATTTATGTATACGTCCCATGTATATTTATGTATACGTCCCATGTATATTTATGTATACCGTCCCATGTATATTTATGTATACGTCCCATGTATATTTATGTATACCGTCCCATGTATATTTATGTATACCGTCCCATGTATATTTATGTGTACCGTCCCATGTATATATGTATACCGTCCCATGTATATTTATGTGTACCGTCCCATGTATTTATGTGTACCGTCCCATGTATATTTATGTATACCGTCCCATGTAATTTATGTATACGTCCATGTATATTATGTATACCGTCCCATGTATATTTATGTATACCGTCCCATTGTTTTTTATATTATGTATACGTCCCATGTATATATGTGTACCGTCCCATGTATATTTATGTATACCGTCCCATGTATATTTATGTGTACCGTCCCATGTATATTTATGTATACCGTCCCATGTATATTTATGTGTACCGTCCCATGTATATTTATGTATACGTCCCATGTATATTTATGTATACCGTCCCATGTATATTTATGTATACCGTCCCATGTATATTTATGTATACCGTCCCATGTATATTTATGTATACGTCCCATGTATATTTATGTTTACCGTCCTATGTATATTTATGTATACCGTCCCATGTATATTTATGTATACGGTCCCGTGTATATTTATGTGTACCGTCCCATGAATATTTATGTATACTGTCCCATGTATATTTATGTATACGTCCCATGTATATTTATGTATACGTCCCATGTATATTTATGTATACCATCCCATGTATATTTATGTGTACCGTCCCATGTATATTTATGTGTACCGTCCCATGTATATTTATGTGTACCGTCCCATGTATATTTATGTATACCGTCCCATGTATATTTATGTGTACCGTCCCATATATATTTATGTATACCGTCCAATGAATATTTATGTATACCGTCCCGTGTATATTTATGTGTACCGTCCCGTGTATATTTATGTATACCATCCCGTGTATATTTATGTATACCATCCCGTGTATATTTATGTATACCGTCCCATGTATATTTATGTATACCATCCCATGTATATTGATTATTCAGTATATGAATGGGGAGGCACTACAGAACATCCAAGCAAATGCCCCAAATGCAAAATCCCCACTCACTCTATATCAAGGCTCAACATAGCTGAACAGTCCCTTAAACATGGGACTATGTTGCCAAAACCACAGCAGTTGAGGGTTAGTTGTTTTGGAGGCATACACCGGTAGATACTTTCCAAAAGGCCATAACAGTGCCACATCCGAAATACGAATAAAGTTTCTACTATGGCTCATGGGATGTTCTTCACAATCCTGGGCTGCATATTAATAGGGCTATGTACCGAGACCCGCTTTTGCCCGGTTTAGGCAATGCACCAAGCCGACAGCATCTCTTTGTGCATCGTGAATGGTGTTAAACCACTCAGAATCTTTAACAAAAAGATTTTGTCCTAAATTGGCTCAGTACATTGGTTGCAGCGGTTGCACGACCAAGTTCTTGTTCAATGCCGTTATTTGTGTCTTAAAAGGCATGTCCAACCCCAAAACTAAAATTTAACCCCATACTGGCCCCATACTGTAGTGTTTAAAAATCCTTAACTTACATCTCTGCTCCAAATGCTTCTCCTGCAGAGACTGTGCAAAGTAGGAGGTGTCAGTGAGTCATCCAGTTGTTTCTTCCTTTTGTCCTACTACACTGCATCCCCTACTATATAAACTTTTTTACAGTGTGTAGCCCACCTCACCCCACCCCAAACCGCCAATTTACTTTTGCAAGAAAAGCCACAGAAAGATACCTTCTTCCCCTGGTGCTCTAAGTAGCCAGAAGCCGCATCTGTGGTTGGCTGCCATCTAGCCAATCACAGACACGGTCCCAGTCCCACCCCTTTCTGATGCTTCCAGCTAGCAGAGAGCCGGGAAAATAGCGCCGGGGGATCAGAGGTCGGTAAGTATCTTCCTTTGGCTTTTCTTGCAAAAGTAAATTGGCAGTTGGAGGTGGGATGGGGTGAGCTACACATAGTAAAAAGTTTAAATTTGGGGTGGAGATACCCTTTAAAGCCATGTTAACCCTTGGTACATCAGTTAATGCGGCTTTAAGACACAAATAGCTGATAGAGCCTCTCTGTACATAGCCCTAAAAGTGTTTTCAACTAATCATTATGATTTGAAGAAACTATATTGTTCATCTTTCAATTTTAATCGGCACTGAACTTTTATTAAAGGGACACTATACTGAAAAAATGACTTTGCCTCATCAATCTATAATTGAATACAAGTAGCACTCACTCTGATTTGTGTGTGTTGCTGCATGCCTTCAATCCAGCACACATTCTGTTTAGGAGCAGTATCTCCCCTCCCTCTTTCAACCACTCCCAATTCCATCCGACCTGACTTTTTTCCCACAAACTGACTGTCAAGCCTGCACACAGCACACAGCATTCCAACTGTCAAAACTCACCATTCCACCTACAGTAAAACTACTCACAGAAGAATAGTTTTTGAGAGCAAGGAACTTGATTGACAGCTGAAATATAAGAAGTTTTAGATTGGATATCTTAAGAAATAGGGGGCAGATCAAAAAAAAATGATACAGTGGTGGTTGGGAAGAGTTATAGTTTCCAGTTATGGTCAATTTAAAATAACCTATTTTTCATTATAGATGCCCTTTAAGTTACAAAAAAAAAGGAAAAGTCAGGGTTGAAACATGGACACCAAACAAGAAACATTTACCATGAAGCACTTCATAAATCTCCATAATTCAAAATAAAATGGAACCTTTCCCTTCCAGTGACCATTTTGATGAAACCTTGATGGAACGGAATGAGCCCTGTATGTGTTTTTTCTGGGATAAGAATTTGCCTTTGCACTGTTTAACCGGAAGCCGGGGATGCAACTAAAACCTCTATATACTGTATGGTCACAAATTCTATAATGTATATGAATGCTTTATAAGAATATTATTCCATTTTATGCTATTTTATATAGTAAGTAATGAATCCACAATAGTGGATATAACGTTCTTGGCAGGGAAAATTGTTTCCTATAATAAACAAGTTTAAGTAAGTCATGTGACACTGAAAATAAGAAACTTCATTAAGATAAAATTTGCAGGTTATCAGTTGCTCTTATTATTATATTTCTATATTATAAAAATAGTGAAAACTTGAAATGAAAAGCGAATTCGTTTTCTGTTACAGTAGAATTTGTGTGTCATGTACAGACTCATTTTCATTGGGATATATTAAAAAACAATCAAAACAAGGGTTCTGTGCCAATGGCTAAATATTAATGCATTTTACTCCTAAATTCCTACTCCTGTTTTCTATTCCCCTTTAAACCTTTAACAGGAGGGAATTGTTAAAAAAATCTTAAAAAAACACAGATAGTAAGTACGGTAGTCTTTGCCTGAAAGGAATTCTGCAGTGTTATTTTTAAATCTCCGGCCAATTGCAAGCATGTCCCTGACCAAGCTTGGCTTAGCACATGACTTATATCCTGCTCCAGGAGAAAGCAGGTGTCTTTTTAACGCCCCCTTAGAAGTGCATTTCTATTGTGACCCGAATTTTCTCTTCTAACTTTTATTACTTTTAAGTAATTTAAAACTTTTTTCAAAAAATATGTTTGGGTTTTTTAATCCAATGTAAAATGTTAATTTTGCACAGAGTTTAATAGATGCCTTATACTTCATGGTCTGGGTCACAGAGAGTCTATAGCGGTTTTGTTGAAATTCACTTTCTGAAGTCCCTGATCTACAATGTATTGTTCCTTGGAGTTAGTTCTCTTGATTGGCTGCCTGCTTCTGCCACACCTACTTATTGAGTCTTTGACTTGTAGACTTCCTGGCAAGTTTGGGGTTGCATAAAGCCCTATTTATGTGTTTATTGCAGGTTTTAAAACTCAATTATATTTCTGTGGAGATGAAAAGGTTATAAAATGGCAATTCAACTCTTATAGATGGAGGCTCTAAACCATGAGGTCTGCACCCCTAGGTGTTACCTAATTCAGTGAAACAAGTCTCCCATGTCCCTTCCCTGGTCCCCTGTCATAGTCCTGCACTATGACAGGCTTTACCAATGGGATAACATGATCCCTGCAGAGATTACTATTCCATTTATCAAGTATTGGGCTGTGGTGGTGATGGAAATGAGGTTATACCTAGCAGTTTACGTCCTCGGGCTGGTACTTTCGCTGGGAGAAATGGTAGAGGTGAAAGGGATGGGGGAAGTAGAACTAATTATAGTGTTTTGCTCTCCATACATTGCCCTTTCAGTGGGGCCACTCTGAATGCATTGCACTTGTGTAAGGCCTAGCCTTAATAGTTGGCCATTTTATCATTAAGATTTGATTATATCACATATCAAATTCATTTCAGGTTCAGGTAAGGAATCACTAGGCGCCCCCAGGAAAACTAATGCGTCTGATTCATCTACAGTGGTTGCCAGAAGGGAGTCTGTTTCTGTCACATTAAAAGTATGAATTTGGGGGCCCTCCTGATTCCCAGACCCCCCTGCTCCAGTGTTATGTCCCTGCTCGTAGCCCAATAGCCTTACTTCACTGGCTTGAAAGTTCAGTTTGCCTGCAAGAAACATATTGTTTTAGCTCTAAAATAAAATATAATTAACTTTAATCTGCTAATTTAAATGGAAACAAAACAAGTTTCAATTCTACAGATATAATGCATAATAGATGTTTTGTATGCAAACACAAACTGTAGGGAGAGTGTGATTTATCAGCAATGGATAATGCCAGTTCTGTACAGTATCGTCCGTTCTGCATGAGTCAAATGTGACAGGTTATTTAATGGGATTCCTAGAAGACATAGGCAGAAAGACAGAAACCTCTCATGTGGAATTAGCAGGATCAATCACAATAAGATTTATTGTCTCTGAGAGTGTGAATCTATTGGAATACAGAGCCATGTTGGTGGATGTGAAAATAAATCACGTAAGACTATTTATTTGATAATTCAGATGATTTTCTGGGTTAGGGGCTGTGTATAAATCCCCTTCTTCATGCAAGTTTGGCCGGCGTTATTGGATTAGGCATTGTCTTGATAAAGTAGGTAGAGGAAGGCAGGGGTTTATTATA
Source organism: Hymenochirus boettgeri (assembly GCA_019447015.1). NCBI lineage: Eukaryota > Metazoa > Chordata > Amphibia > Anura > Pipidae > Hymenochirus > Hymenochirus boettgeri. The sequence goes on from CM033475.1 coordinate 191,066,493, forward strand.
AGCACCAGCAAATGCTTTTCCACTGTGACACCCCGGACTTTTCACTTGTTACTGTACATAGAGATGGATGACATTTCTCTGCAAAGATTTTGCAGCAAAATTTCAGATTTTACAATTTTTGCGAACTGGTTAAACTGCACATTTAACCATTTCATTAAGCAAAGTAGTCAAAGTTGCATTTTTATGCTGGTTTTGGCCCTAACTGCTTCATTCCAGCTCATCTTCAATGGGAAGACGCATTCCATAAGAAGCATTTCTTCCAATGGCCAGTCAGGGAACAGTCTCAGACAGAGAGAGGGGGTGGATTCAGGTCCGCATTAGTGATGCAATCATTAAACCAAGGACTTCACGCAGAATTGAGTTAATGTAAAGGGCCCATTTATTCAGGAACCCAACAAGATAACGTTTCAGGAGTCACAACCACCATTGACGGTTGATTTGATCTGTTTAAATCCAGTTAAAGTTTCAAATCATTTTGAAGGCTATGAACTGGCATATGCTATACTATTCTGTACAAACGCCTTGGGGCATGTTTATAAAGGTGCGTTACAGCATGTTTTATTAGAAAAATTAATATTACCGAACATCGTAGACAATATGGCCTGTCGTTATTTATAAAGGCACAAAAAGCGTTATGATGTTACATACTATTCTCAACTAACCATCCACACCTGAATGGTACCCAGGACGCTGGGTATCATTTGGATCTACAAAATGACTTACCTAAACTGTCATTCTCCAGTCCACTCCACCTCTGCTAGTCCATCAGCTACAAGGCCAATTAGAAGAAGCATTGGCCACGTTGCAAAGGAGGAAGAGGGACAGGAGAGTGCATGGGAAAGTAGGTTAGTATTGCTGCAGTTCTAAGAAGAATCCATGTGTAAGAACCTAGCTGATTAGGTACTCACCTGTGTTCTATTCGGGTGTGGAACAGGAGGGAGGTGAGTTTAGTTCTCCTTGTTCACGTCAGAATATTGTACATTATTATTCACATGCTAAAATGTTCTCACTTTTTTAAGTTAACATTTAACATTTTTTTTGATAATGTTTATATGTTAACAATATTATGGAACATATATAACACGGCATAATTGGGATTTTAGACAAACAAATGACGATAAATAAAATAAAGTACATTTCTCATGACATGTTCACCCCTTCAGTAAAAAATGTAATATGCTGTGCACCCTTCTGCTTCCTGGCAAGGCCACCAGTGAACTTAAAGGGCACATTGCAGCAGCAGAGGAGGCGGAGTCCGCAGCGGTGGATTGGTGGATTTTGTAAGTTGGATTCCGCAGCCTGCAAGTATATTAGGACAGAGTGAGTACAATGGATATGAGGTTTTGGGGGGTCCGGCAAAGAATATTTTTACAGAAGGGGTGGACATTTAATATTTAAATGATGGTATCTTGTATATATTTGTCATCTTTCTTTTTAGGTAGGCGTCCCTATTCTTGAATTGGGTTACATTATACTGACTTGTCCTTTAAATAAGATTAAGAAGATCTTTACTTGCATATGTTGTGCACAGATGTTTTCCCATTGATAATGGTTCTTTTTTCATTGCAAAGTGAAATGTTTTTGCCTCTTTATAAATACGTCATTTGCGAATGCCGCAAAAGTTGCCTCAAAGTATAGTGTTTGCATTTATAACACTTGTTAATAAATAAGCCCCCTTGTTTCAAGAGAAGAAACCCCTTCACTAGTGACAGGAAAAGTAATTTACCCTACAAGGATCGTTTACTAGTATACAAACCACAGCTGATTGAGATGTTGCCTTACTGAGTCATTGTCAGGGGTCAGATCATTGGTTTCAGTGTGGTTGTTATGGTGCCACAAATGTGCACTTTGAGGGTGAAAGAAGGGCTGATACATTGGCGTCCCCACGCTACTCCTATTAGCATAACGAAGGGCTGGGATTAAAGACAGGAGAGCCCAAGATCTAATTCAGATGCCACAGAAAATCTACAACAAAGAGTTTAGTTATTAAATAAGGGTTAGCGCTAAGAGAGCCAGCTCTGAAGATTGGTGTCTATATGTGGGCAGCAGTGGGGAAGGATATTATCCCAACATAAAAGGACAGACAGATTTTGAAGCACAAAGGCTGAAGTGATCGTTTGAAAGGGAAAGGTCATTGTCACTGAATAGCATACATGTGAAAACTCTGACACTGTAACTCTGCTGAACTACAAAATCAAAAACCCTGACAAACAGCCTGGCCAAAGGGGTGGGAGATCTGGCCCAGTGGATCTTAGACAGTGGCCTTGCGCTTTTAAATGGTCTCTGAACTTTTTGGTGAGTTGTGCAGCAGTGGGAATGTTATCCGCTATATACACTACATTTAGCTGTCCATAGCATGCAGTATTGCTTGTACCCATAACCAGACTTACGGTACTTCCTTTACTCTACTGTACAGTGCAAGAAGCTAATCAAATAGATGTTTGAACATGCGAACCAGGAATTCTTGACAAGTCCCATAGTGTAAAGTTATTTATAGACTGGTATGGTTTCTTTGCCAGTAGTCGGGGTTGGCATAAGGTTGTAGCAGCATAATCATTTAATCTGCAGCCTTGGAGAAATTACAGTTGGCACTTGTTCTAGATGCTATAGACAGATCATTGAATCTCTTAACAGGGGGGACTTTGTGACATTACATAGTTCAGTTTTCATATTAAATAATGTATGATTCATAAGGATTCTGTTTCTTTTATCTGATCATCTATTTCAGCTTACAAGCACTAAGTTATCTGGATCAGATCACTCTGGTTTAAAACATTCCGTTGGCTGTTTAATGGCAACACTAATCTTTTCATCTCAGCAATGCTAAGGGGACTGAATCCAACACAGAAGCAATAGAGAGACAATTGGCATGGGAAGAGAGAATGAGCCTCTGGAACAGCAGGAATCTGACACAAGGTGAAGCCAAAAGAATAGGAGAGTGAATGAGACCCAGACTGTAATGTGTGGGAAAGTGGGGGGAGTGGGAGAATAGAGGATGTTAAACAAACACCACAAGGAACAGAGAATAGGAGTCAGTAAGGAGGCTGGGAGTGGGAAGGCTATCGGAAAGGAAGACTCAGGCTACAGATAATGGGAATATTTCTTTGGTACAAGAGATAAAATCAAGGACAGATGCACGGAGTCTAGTTCCCAAGGATCATACAATTCAAAGGTTTATAAAGAAAACCCTTAACGTAATGTAAACACCAGGCGATGAATTGTCACTTTTATATAAAGCCCTGCTGGGTAAATGGCAGCGTACTCCAGTACAGTAGTAAGTAAAACATATTACCAGTCAAGAGGTGCACAAGTATGCCCAACACACACACACACACACACACACAGTTCTGTGAATTGTAAACCTACTGAACCTCCAGATTGGCCTCAGGGAGAACATCTCTAATTATTATAGTATATGCTGTCTTTTTCATTTTATACTATTTTGTTGACCTTTCACGGTTTCCACTGTTGCTGGCAATTTGCCACAACTCCTCAAATCCTACAATGAGTGCAGGGTTACAGCCAGAGCAACGTGCAGGAGAGGAGATCCCCTATTGGTTGGTTGACCACTGGGTTAGGGCACGTCCAATGGGGAGTAGCAACAGCTCTCTCATATCTAAAATGATGATGTTGTACATAACCATAACCTGCAGAAGTCAACAATACCGAGTGTGTGTGTGTGTGTGTGTGGGGGGGGGGGGGTCTCTTACTTTTAAAATGTTAATTTAAAAAAAAAAAACATTAAATATACCTTAATACAAGTTACATTTCCTGTACCATATGCTTTTATATATACTTAAGGTTGCCACAAATACAGTATGTCATATTTTAGTGAAAAACATAAAGAACCAGATGAGCCATATGTGATACACACAGCGCACATCCCAAGAGATTACATGAATTGAACATATAATGTAGGTCAGTGGTTTTCATTCAAATCCTCACATAACACAAACAATGCACATACTGTAGGCAGGATGTAAAAAATAGAGCAACAGTTAATGAAGGGGTTGATGGTCCACATATTATTTGTTCCCAATTAACTACTAGAAAAGAAAAGGGGTTTGTTTCTTTTGGCGGACAATGAAATATCCTAATAGCCTTACTAATAACCTTGCAGGAAGCATGTTTAGTAAACATGAATTTTCTCTCTGCAAGTAGTGGGGATTTTGTAAAATTGTCTCCCATTGACTGAAATTGGAATCAATTGAATAGAGAGCTATAGAGAGCAGAAGTTATGTGAGTTTAATTAAGGTGATAAGCACAACATGCTTCAAGCAGGTTCTTCCTCAGGTGCATTGGTCCAAACTCACATAACTTATGCAAAGTTCTCTCTTGTCATCTATGTATGCTTGTAAGTAAAGGAAACTGGTTCAATCCTTGGCACGATTGGGCATACACAGTGTATTACTTGTCCTGCTGCGGAAGGTATGTTTCTGATTATTGGGAATGATGTATAATATTTTGTACAATTGATGTATGTATATTTTTATTATAAATAGCGACACTTGGAGCAATGCTGTACAATATCATAATAAAACAAGTCGTATAAGGGGGACAAACATATAAATATTTGCATTAATAAGTATACTAGTGCTTGAACCATGTGACATGAGGAAAGAGGTGCCTAAACCGTAGAGCCTACAATCTAGTTAGGTGGGTTACATACAGATACACAGCAAAGGGTAGAAACACCATAGTGAGAAATTAGGCAGTGTCAATTTAAACCAATCGTATGCTGGGCTGGTGCTCTGAGGGGTAAACTAGAGAACAAAAAAAGCAATACTAAAAAGATGTCCATTTGTCTTTAATGGAAAAAGGCAGAAGTGCCATAAATCCCACAAAAAAAGCACAAAACCCAATAGAACCCTTTATAACACTGATACGTGTTCTTGGGGGTTTTAAGTTTATATAATATATAATAGCCAATGTTTATAATAACTATTCATGTATTTTTACAGGTCTAATCCTGTACAGATATCTAAATGGCACCTTATTCTAGGGTGACAGCAATATTTGCTACTAAAATCATTGACTGCAGAATAGAGATGAACCCTCTACTGATTATGGATTCCTTGTTATTTTCTGAGATGTACAGAATTAAAAATAAAAGACGTATAATTTGGGCCACTATCTCCATAGCAACAGTGCTGGAAGTAGTATTTTTTAATAAAAATATATATAGTTACTTGCAGCAATCGTTGTCCTACTTTCTTATAGATTTAGATAATCTGCCACATCCCTACACTGTATTTCTAGTTCCCAGATAGTAAAGATACTTAAGTACAGTTAATGTAAACAGTAGGCTAGGATAACTTTAATCCTCCATCATAAAACTGCAATACCTGTTTCATTACTTATACTGGTCATTCTGCCTTTAAGATTAACACTACGATCTAAACACAGAAACTTCAGATTAAAACGATATATCACTTGTTTACATTAATCATTCCCAACCAATGACATTTCTGAGGTTAATATAAGTAAAACCATTAACTAATGCAGTTACTTTCCTTTTATCCCCTTCCAGACTTCAGCACAGGAAGAAACAAATAAGCTAATTGGCTCCATATTTTTATACAGGATAAAGCAAACTGAGCATGCCTGTCCCACCGGGGAGAAGGAAGTCATTTTTTTTTTCTTTTCATACGTCTATATCTGTGGTTGGGAGTTGCTTAGAAGCAAGGGATTCTAGTAAAATTAATATTAAGTCACATATTTTCATCATACTTAACATAATGGCTGGTGGGCTTTACTCTTCGTTTACAGACAATTTTGTCGTAAGTTTTCCCCTGCTATTTTTTTGTATCAGCCAATCAGATGTTTGCTTTTTACTCGGTTATTGCAGTTAGATAACATCTGATTGGTTGTTGCAGATTAATAGAATGGGAAAATGTTTGCACCTTTTATTGCACCAGCCGCTAAAGTTGGGTACACATACTAAAGATCTTTAAAAGACAAGATAAAAGACAAGATAAAAGGTGAATCCGTTGGATCGGACACAATTGTCCCATTATCATTAAAGTGTGTACTTATGATACATCTAAAAATGGCCACAGTTTTATTTGGATATATATTTGCCACCTAAAAGTTAAGAATTTTGCTAGTCTTTTTTTTTTTTGCCTTCCTCTTTATCAACTGTAAGGTAAGATTAAAAAGGAGGATGAAAGGGTTGGACTTGATGGACATATGTGTTTATTCAACCTCAATTACTATGTAACTATGTAAGTCAAATCATTTGATGATTCTGGTAACAGTCAGGAAAACACGGGAAGTAATTATACTGGAGGGTCCAAATAAGTTATGTTATGCCTTTCATTTTCCTATAAGGCAAGGACCTACTTTAAGGAGATCAAATAGACAATTCTTGAAGGTCATGTATCATTTTTTGATATTGAGAGGATTTAATAAGTACAGCCCATTTTAACTACATATGAATAAAACAATTGTTTACTAGTAAGGGAGTGTACAAGTACAATAAGATATAGGCTTTCATCTATTGAGGAATTGCAATGCCTTCATTCCTCTGACATCCATAGCCTTTCTGGTTCGGGGAATTATGTCTCTGAAGCAGCTGAAAAGAAAATCTAGCCTATACCTTATTTTCTGTCAACTAAATATGGCATCCTTAACATTTTACTTCCTCAATATATGACAGGAAATGATTGAGCTGGTTAAACTCCACAAACAATATTTGAGGCATAAGGTTATAAAGCCAATTTGTAGTGTAGTTTGGAGTCTTCTGATGCTTTTTGACAATTTTTATTGTGTTTGGACAAACAAATAAATGAATTTCACAAACTAAAGCACACCATGCGACTTTTCCTCCTGACCAACCGTTCAGCTCTTCCGACTGGTCGGCCAGGCGGACCAGTTTACCAATTGTATTTGTTGACCAATTGTATGGTCCATAAAGGACTGCATGATCGGATGTAGTTTTCCACCATGTCCGATCGACCTTTCATCTGATTCGGATGGTTGGTTGGACATGTCCGAAAACCCATGCGATTATTTCGGCCCGATTGACCGATACACTGAATTATCGGACCGAAATATTGCATGGTGTGTACCAGCCTTAAAAGTTCATTTGCATTTTGCAAGTGCAACAAACGTAATTAAAACAAAATAAATAAGCAACTGAAGATCATTGTAGGATTGACTCTGCGTGGTCAGTGATTTATTTCACATTTCTAAAGCATTCACACATACAAAGAATGATTATATTCATTTTCTATTTGTTGTTACTGCTAATTACAAAGAATCAAAACAGTTTCTTTTTTTTTTATTCAAGGTATTTTCCTTAATTATTTCCCTAATAATTTGAATGCCCCAGTGGTGTTTTGTGTACAAGTCCCCTTAGGTTACCGTAAATATTTATATATATTAGACCCAGGGCCGGCCTTAGCATTAATAACACCCTGTGCAAGATTCGTTACTAATGCCTAGCACCCCTTCCAAAACACCCCCATGGGCACACTGCTTAATGCTGCTTGCCTTGACCTGCTTCAAATCAAGTCTGCCACCTGCACTTACTGTCTAACAGTATTTGCAATGCGTGCTTGTATATATTGTGCGTACATCATTACGTAAAACATAATGCACTAAATGCAGAACAGCACAGCATACAGAAAACTTTGTCTGTGTTGGGGCTTTGTCTGTGGGGTGGTGCTGTGACATACATTTGATCTGCAGGACTGTAACTGTGGGGGCTGTGGCACTGATGCACAAATTTTACTTACAGGTCCATGACCTAACACTAGTTGCTGGCGCCCCCTTGGCAGTGCAACTTGTGCGGCCGAACAGGTCGCCCATATCAAAGGCCGGCCCTGATTAGACCAATTATTTTTGCTTCAATAACTTCATACATTCTACTTGCCATTTACTGCACATCTTATAAACAAGAAATGTCTCCCCCACTACTGAAACTCTTCCTACATTGTCTGCATAACCCTGACCTACAAAATAGCCGGGAATATAAAGGCTGGACATAAAGGAGAAATACTCTTCTGTATGCTATATTATACTGTAGAAGCTTTTCTAGCTAACCCATCATTTAGAGAGTTGCCCAAATCTCTCTTTATATATAAAATATTACTATGGTTGGTTGGTCAAACTGTCTCATGCTGGTCTTACACTCTTAAGACATTAACTAGATTGTCAGTTGTCAAATCTATCTAAAGTCTTTAAATCATATTGATGGCCCGTGCCTGGGTTCATTAATTAATTCTGAGTATTTCAGGCACTATTTGAGGTATGAATATTCCTTGATTTCTTTTGTTCTTTACGTGAATCTGTAGGTCAGTTGTTTACATTTGACAATTCATTTCAAAGAACAGAACTGATCAGAATTTAGCCCTGTACACACAATCCATAGACAGGACAGCAATGGCACTGACTGAAAAACCACACACATATTAGCCAAAACGGTTGTTCATTTTACATGTTTAGTGCTACTGTACATCTGTACAAGCCTTTCCTCTAGATAGAGCTGCAGGCCATTAATAGACACAGGAACTAATAGTCATATAAAAATATAAATAAAGACCTTACTATGTCAGGGTAGAGCTTCAGGCTCAAGATTTTAATGTAAAATGTTAATGAATCTTCTAATCTAAATGGTCTGACACAGATATAACTTTTCTTACATCAAGTCTTTATAAATAGGGCTAATACGTTTATCAGCTGAATTGGAATCTAATCAGTGATAAAATAAGTAGAGAAACACAAGATCTAATATAAATCTTTGTTATCTGAGTTGGAATTATAGCTCCAAGGTTCCTTTGAGATGCACATTCAAATTACATGATATCACAGTAACAGGCACCCACGCACTGCTTGTGAATATTTTAGTTTCACAAGACAAAAAGGAAAGAGTTTTATCAACCGGGCTACAAGTAGCAGCTACAGACCTTTTGTGAAATAGGTGTAAGTTACTCAAAGTATTCACCTTCTTTATTAGTTACACACAGTGTTCAGGATTCCAAATATATAACAGAATGTATAACAGAATCATATACTCTCTCAATTAAGTAAAACAAGCAGAATTATACTAAGGTTATGTAGGCATGTAAGATAAAGCTTGCTAGACGATCAATCCTATTATCTTTATCTGTAGGCAGTATGCTTGCCTGCAGTCTGTTCTGTTCTATAGAGTGGAATGGGGGAGCGATCAGGAGACCCAACCCCCCTCCTCACCCCAAGGCTCCCCAACATTAAGAGATTTTTTTAAACTCAATCTTCTACCGGTATCATAGAAACCATCGGGTCAATGGACACCTAAATTCAATGTAAACTCAATATGTTCTGCACTTGTTCCCTCCTTGTAGACTAACGTGGTAATGCACTTACATACCCAACAGGAATCTGTTCCATCCTAAACAAAATTGAATTTTGTGAATTAGATTTTAACCCTATTTGGACAGAAAACATTCAGGGTTATTCAATAAAAGTTCTTATCGTTTAAAATGGTGCTAACTTTGCCCTAACCAATCAGATGTAAGCTTACAAATGTTAAATAAGATCTGATTGGTTGGGGCAAAATTAGCACCATTTTAAACAATAAGAACTTTTATTGAATCTCCCCGATTGTGTTTTAGTAAAAAAATAACTTAAAAACAATCAGGGTTATTCAATAAAAGTTCTTATCGTTTAAAATGGTGCTAATTTTGCCCCACCCAATCAGATCTTATTTAGCATTTGAAAGCTAACATCTGATTGGTTGGGGCAAAAGTAGCACCATTTTAAATGATAAGAACTTTTATTGAATCTCCCTGAAAATTTCTTAGACTGGGAAGAAAAAAGCAATAAATCTCCTCCATCAACTGTTGACTTTCCACCTGCTCATCTCTATTCAGATTTGATCTGAAATCCTATTTCTAGGATCAGATCCAAGGTAACTAGAACTGCATTTGTAGTTGTTTACACCATTTACATTCCAGTTTCTACCCCCAATTTAGATTATAAACTACTGTTAGGACATCGATCCTTTTTATAATCTTATATTCATTAGCAGATTAGTCCTCAAGTGTTTTACCTTGTAAAATACACATTGTGTGAGAGTGAAGGTTCGTACACAAGTGCAACGCACAACGTGTATGAACTGCCGTTTCGGAGGATAATCGTGCCGTGTATGGGCACTTTATTGTCCGAAACTGCCGCTCGTTCGATCCCCAACCGAACGCCCATTTCAGCCAATAAAGTGATGTTACACGGCACGATTATCCGCTGAAACAGATGTTAGTACACATTGTGCATCGCAGGCCGGCCCCGCGATAGCATGTGTGTACGAACCTTCAGTATTTGCATCTCTGTGTGAAGGTTGCCATTTAAAAAAGACGTTCCCCATAGGCAGTGGTGTCTCTGTCATATGATAAGGTGAGGTGTCGCACTCATGGAGGGTGGCAAAAGTGGCAACATCTTCAGGTGTCAGAGAAGGGAAAAAAAAACACCCTGGCACATAAGATGTAACCTGGGAACATTATTATTTTCATCTAATATTTGAAACTCTATAAGGAAGATTCTCTAAGAGATCTATCATGCTCACCTAGATATCCAATGCTTCCCCCATTTCATAAGTCACCCTGTAGTAATCCTACATTTCAGTGCATCAATTGTGCTATTGAAACTCACAAAATTTACAACCCCACCTTTTATTGCAAATTGCTTGTGGTTGCAGCTCTTGGTCTAAGACCATAGGATATTTTTCACCGACCAGCCAATAGTTACATGTAGCGGTCAGAAATATCGCATGGTGTGGATAGGGTGCCCACGACCGTGCTCGGTCACCCATTTGTCTGTACTGGTCGAACGGGACTGTTGGTAAATCATTGCCAATCATGCAGTTCCCTATGGGACCACATGATCTGTTATGCGAATTATCGGTCCCGGCTACTATTGCCGCAACCGACAGTCATTTGTCCTGGTTGAGCGCCTGCTTGTAGGAACCGCTCGGTCAGGACAAAAAGTCCCCCTGCCAAGCCTGGTAACTAGCGACTGATTAGGGTCGAATTTAGCGCTAATGTGGAGCCAGAATGTACAAAAAACATCATCATATACCCAAAATGCAGACTAGACTACGTATTGTAAAATTAAAGATATACAGTAGAAAAGGAAACAATTCACTTATTACCGTATCAGGACCAGAATCTTCAAACCATTTTTACCAGTTTGACTACAGCTGTTTTTAACAGCTGCGCCAAGCAGATCTACAGCTAACTCACTCACTAGGTAACTGTCACGCCATTTCATTTCATTCCCCCACCACCAACCATCCCTAATTTGTAATGCCCACAAGTTAATCCAAATTAATATATTGTTTATAATTATAGCTGCTATTGGATATTTCATAGATGCCAGTGTACCGTACTTGTAATGCAGATTTAGTATCATTCGGATTCATCTTTTTTGGAAATGTAAAAGAAAACTGTGGTTTCAAAGTTAGGGTTAAATTAAAGCTTTTAGCCTTACCTTTAAAATAAGCCCTGGATCACACATTTAGGGGCAACCTGTAAGTTAGCTGAAAATGCTAAGCAATATAACTTTATAAACACTCTGCTTTCAGCATCTTGTAGCCATGTGACCAGCACATTGCTCTGTCTGCATTGATAGCCCTGTCAATTTTTTACAAGTATTTAGTACAAACTTTCTTGTCTGTTTAAACCTTAGATAGAAAGCAGATTGAAGTTTACTGTTTAATTGATGTCAGTCATAAGATACAGAGGTCTTGGGGATTGGTTTTCTTCACATTCAAGATTCAAGAAGATGTATCAAGAGCTAACCCTCCCACATCTGCTTGTGGTAATATATCAGGGATTATCATGAATTTAAGAGGTTTTGTGGTGTGTGCAGTATTACTGGAAAACATACTAGTCTACAAAGCACTAAATATACTTTATAATACATTTAGGATGCGAATAACAAGGTTTTTGTGTGACTTTTAAAATCTTAAACACATAACAAAAGACTAGACATGTAATACAATATCCATTGACTTATGGCGGCAATACACTTGCCCAACTTTACATCATTTTGCCGTTCGATCTGACCTAAACATCATATTGATAGTAACTTGGTCAAAATATTTCATCCTGATCTACCAAAATATCTTTTGGTTAGTGTGTTGGTCAAATTATCTACAAATTATCAACCAATGAGAACCAGCCCTAAAAATCAGCCCAATTATGGGCAAATGTGTTTATTACATTTTGTGAATTATCATCTATCTATTGGGACACTAATTTGGTTTCCCTGCTCCACCTTACAGATTACTGAGCATGTTCATATTTGCCATTGACAAACTCCTTTGAGTAAAGAATGTTTGTGAAACTGATGATCATAGGTGAAGTTGATGTGATTATTTGTCCACGGTGTTGCTATGGTGAGAGATTTAACTGTTAGAAATGACAAAAAAGGCTTATTTGTATTGACCTCTTCCTGATACACAAAACCGTTCAACAAAAGGCAAAGGGCTCCTGTAACCTGAACTAGTTTCTCTGCAATATCTGGTAACCCATAATCTAATGGTTTTTTGAACCCATGAAACAAGAGAGGTTTTTAGCTCGTCAACTCTATTAAAGTCATTGTTAGTACATAACAAAGAGACTCACATTTTGTAGTTAAAAGATTTTACTGACGCTTCAGTTCAAACCTTTTTATGTACTGGAACTTTTACCAATGAAACATATATACATAGGAATATTAGGGACTTCTAATATCTGTAAGGTACAAATGTTTATCTATACATAATAGCTATAGCTAATATACTTTAATTATTCTGGTAAGGCTAGGAACACATGGACCGATATGTCAACTCGTTCAACCGATATTTTGGTCGATCAGGTTGAAATATCAGTGGTACGTTTTAGACTGTGACAGACCAATGTCTGGACAAACCTTTGTCTAAATTGAACGAAAGTTTTATCAAACGTCAATAAATTTTGGCCGATTGTGTGATCTTCTATGGGCTACATAATTGGTCACACAAAATAACGATGACAGCTATTTTCAACCTGGCCAAGCGGTTGATATTGTAGATCAGGTGAAAATTCTACCGTGCAGGAATATCTGATTTATTTCACTTATACAAACAATCAGGGAGATTCAATAACAGTTCTTATCATTAAAAATGTTGCTAATCAGATGTTTGCTTTCAAATGTTTAATAACATCTGATTGGTTGGAGCAAAATTAGCACCATTTTTAACGATAAGAACTTTTATTGAATCTCCCTTTATGTGCTGTTGAAGTCACGGGTTACGTGACGAAACGTGCGTCGGCAGTTTAGCGTGGCCTGGTACATGGCGGCTCGGGACAGACATTGAATCTCGAGTGAAACTTCTGATAGAGAGGAATACAGGGTGTATGGGTGAGGGGACTTACCCTGAGGTAAGGTCTGTTATATCTATATAATACTTGGAGCGCTCCGGAGGTAGGATGTTTGTGAGATCATAAAGATTACCGCTATATGTAATACAAGGTGAAGTATACCCCTACCTAAGTTTTAGTCACAAGAGTAATACACTTGGACATAAATGTGTATATTATGAACATAGTATTGAAAGTCCGATTAACTGCATGTACCAGCCACTGAGGTGTGTATATAGGTGTGTTTTGGGTGTTTTGGGGAGAGACAAAGGTATTTAGGGGACACTATATGTATATTGGGCTATCTTGCCGCTTTATGGTTTAAAAAAATAAAATCTGGTCGGAGTGATGATACTGTGCCGATATGTGTTATGGGGGAAAACATAGGCACTACCTGAATTGACACAGTTAATGTGTTGCAGGGTATGAGATCTGACCCGACCTGTTGTAATAATAATGGGTCTAGTGTTGTGCAACTTATCATCCCTTATTGCTTGCATACGGAATTGTTTAAACAGAAAATGATCAGACAGGCTACTGGTCTACAACCACAAACAAACTCAATGGTGGAAAATTGCGTAGCAACTATTTTGCACGGTCACAAAGTGAGTAGAAATTGTGCATATGCATAATAATGGCAAATAATATTATCTACCACTGTCTAATGGAACGTGTCCCTAGAATTTTTTTATAAAAATGTTGGCAACTTTGCATAGAGCAATCCAGTTAAACCTCTTTGGATCGCTTGAAGGATCTTTGGTTTCCATTGCATTCAAATGCAGTCAAAGCAGAGACATACTGTAACTGAGTGAGTTCTCATGTTAGTCTTGTTAAAAAATTTAAAGGGCATCAAATTGGTAATAGAAATTCAACTGATTTTACTGATGCCCTGGATACTGTTTCATAAAAAATCCTCTCTATATCAATTAAATATCAGTCCCAATTGAGATTGGCAAAATCCAAGTGCCGAAAATCTGATTCAAACCCAATTGAATTGGTATTTTTCTAATTTTTGACTGAACATTTGGAATTTTCAATATCACGTTTGAATTTTCTATATGAATTCCAATAGAAATTTTCGATTTTCAGATAAAAGTTTAAGATTTTTGAATAGAAGTTTTGTGTTTCCGATTTTCAAGTTTTCGCTAAAAAGTTTTAATCCTGTAACACAGATGTGCCATATTCCTATTGACTAAATAAATTCATCACCCTCCAAAAAAGCATTGCCAATAATCCACATAATTAGTGATCTTCTGGCATTAAATTGTTACAAATACAGGATTTCAAATGCTCACTTTTGCTTAGTCCTGTAGTGAAAGGTGAATCCTATTAATTAGCAGGAACCCTGTGTATATACCCAACTCTTCTTGATCTCACTCATTGTGAGCTTGACAGACAGTTTGGTAACCTGTCATCTTTTTAGAAACCCTTCTGAATAGTCAACCAGTCATAGATCTCAAAAAACAATCAATGCTAATTTACAGTATATGAGCTTGCCAGAGTTCGGCTATCAATAAAATAGAATAGAAGTCCTGACTTTAAGGTGAAATAGTGTTCCACAGTAATGTGCTTAAACCCTATTAACCAAAACAATTAGAAAAGTAGATGTTAAACAAAACAAAAAATCCTTTACTATGAACAGTATTGCCCTTTTAATAGCCAGATAATCTATATTATCAGCTTTTGCCTCTTGTATTAATGAGAGTTGATTTGACAGATCCACCTGTTTAAAGCAAAGCTACCTGAGCTGAAGGACAAATAATCCTTATACATCTTGCTCATGGCTCTTAATCTAGGTACACACACTATCGATAAAGCCCCAATACCGTCGGATACAACGTTATGGGGGCTTTATCGCTAGTGTGTGTAGCGGTTTTCCCGCGGCAGACTCCTCTATAGGGAGTCTAGCAATGCCAAGGAAAATTTTCTTTTTTTCCCAAATGACCCCTTGGCCGACGGGAACATTCGGTGGCCACGCGCTCGTTTGGGAAAAAAAGAAAATTTTCCTTGGTATTGCTAGACTCTCTATAGAGGAGTCTGCCGCGGCCGAGGGAAACACACAGTCCCGAGCGTTCTCCATATGATGTTTATAGGGAGAACACTCAGGACTGTGTGTATGCAGATCTTTGATAGACGGCAGACAGGATCTTTCATAAATCTGTAGTGTGTGTACCCAGCTTTAGTGCTTTTTTAACAAATTCCCCAAAACCAGCAGGAATAACTAGAATAAAACATTTTTAGTGCATTATTATCTGATTTTGTTGCGTAAATTGGTAAATAAAAACAATTTGCATATTCCGTGTAAATCACGAGAGAGAGTTGTCTGCATAAAATGAATACAACATGATGATCTCCTTATAATACACGTACAATCAGTTTAAATTTAAACAAACACGATACATCCTGGAATTACACAAGAACCATAGATATCCTGTAAAAACTATATATAAACAAACTGTTCTTAGCTATGACATCAGTTCTAATCAATGTTTAGCAATGTGATCAATGTCCAGTGACAAAGTGAAATGATTAAATCTCTACTTTAGATTGTTAGGATACTACATGACCTGTAACAATGGTCTCAGACTGGGGCCTCTTACTTTTATGCATAAATTGAGACTTAAAGGCGGATTGTCTTTGTCTGGACTACAGTTTGGTGTTAGCTTGCCCCTGGGAGAAAGAAAGAGGGGAAAAAATGCAGCAGAGCCCAACAAAGAGTAAAGAAATCTGCCACTAAAACACACACAGAATACAAAAATCTCAGTAACCATAAAGCACTTCAGCCGCACATTCCTTTATTAAAAATAATATAGCTAAGAGGGAAAAACAGTTTTTCTGCTGTTTCCAGAAAGCATTTCCCAAGCCATAGTCCTGGTATCACTACAGAACAATAATTTATATAAAATCCAGAATGTTGCTGCTATTCCTCCTGCTCAAATGATATCAAGAGCAAACTGAACTCTCAATGAGATTATAATGGTTGTTTTAATGGTCTGCCATAAATCTTTTTTGGTAGCTCATTCTGTATCCGCTTTCTCTGAATTTTGTTTGGCAGTGAATAGATTTTGCTTGGTAAATTTGGGAAATCTGATTAGCCTGAGACTGACCCATGAAGTCATTGAAATTATTCTATCAGGTTCAACCAAAATCTAGCTAAATAGCTAGCTGCTGAGTATCCATATCTGTGTCTTCATTGGACTATTTGCTGCCAAACCGAGGATCCAGTAATAAACAGCAATACAGACCAAACAAAATATTGTACAAAACCCAGACCAAACAAGACATCACACACTCAATTATGGATCCATCCTGCCTCTCAATAACCTACTGACATCACACTGCTCCACTAAATTAAAGACAAGATACGTGTTTTAGGTAACAATAGTACATATGCAGTAGAGATGGACTTAGAACCAAACTCAAACTTGAACGTTTCGAACTACGAACTAATTCGGTTCTCTGAACTTGTGGGTGTATTTTCGATAATTATCGAACATCCAATTCTTGAATTCAATATTCCTTGAATGTAGCATTTGAATTTGGTTACCCTAACATGTAGTGTTCGATTTTGGTAACCCTTAAAGGGCATGTCCACCCCTTTTCCCAATTTTTGCCATATAATATATTTTCCAGAAATTCCCCCGATCTTTACTTACCTTCCGTCTTTCCTCCGCCACACTGCCCGGCCCTCTGCTTGCATGGAACTGCAAGCAGGGAGCAGGACCGGCAGCCGCTTCCCTGATTGGCTGAGAGGCAGCCAATCATGGAAGTGGCTGCCGGCAGTTCAGAACGCCAGAGGAGAGAAGGAAGGTAAATAAAGATCGGGGGAGTCTCTGGAAAATATATTAAAGCGGTTGGGGCTGGGGGAACTAGCTCTAATATTAGGCAAAGGGGATTTACACTAGGGGGAGGGGAGAGGACAGCTCATTGGCGGAAACAATTTCCCTGGTGGACAGGTCAGTTTTGTGGACTTTGGAGGGACTTTACAGGAGAACCATTTGGAGCTGGGATGTAAGGTAAGGATTTTTATGCACTACAGAGTGGGGCCAGTAGTGGGTGATAATATAGTTTTGGGGTGGACTTGCCCTTTAAATGTAGCCCTCGAATATAGCGTTCGAATTCGGTAATCCTCAAATGTATTCATCGAATGTAGTGTGCGGAAACACAACAATCACCTGATTGTGGGGAACGTTTCAAACTATTTCCTTGTATTGACTTTAATGTGTTAGTTTACGAACTATAGAACTTTAGAACCATACAGGAAGTTTCTCTAATATGGTAGGATCCATTACTTCAATGTTGTCCATAAATCTATATCAAAACCAACTTTCTGTGTCAGGAAAGTAAATAAAGTGTGCCCACAGTATGTCCCTGGCTTAGTCAAGATCTATTTCTCTGCATTTTGATAGATCCATTCAGTTCCATTTCAATAATGTGAGGCATCTCCATTGCAAACGGCATTTTGTCTACAAAAGTTAGTACCGGTACTGATTTTCTGGCAACTGCAGGAACTAAGAAACACATTCAATGTTAAAAACAGCTTTTTATTAATTTATACTGCATATGGAGCACATTTCCAATGAATGTTTAAAGCATATGTATAGCTACTGTATAGACAGACTATAGATGGTCTTCTAGCAATCATCGAAATAAATGAAATAACCATCTGCAGAAGTAGAGCACGCATTGCCTTCAGGCTTTTGAAGGCTGCACAACATAACATCAGCTGTGACACAGGAAGTACAGTATGCAGATTGGATAGATTGTTTAGAATATCAGACTGAATGTGTTGAATATTTGCTGGCAGAGAACAACTGCATTCCCTCAGTCAAACCCCAGTGAAAGATTCAAACTGCCTCCTATACTTCAATGTTCAATTTGTTCTCTACATTCAACTTAAATTGCAGAGAGATTGAGATTTTCACATGGAGAAAACTTTTTTAGTCTGTTTGACACTGATTTGTTAATGACTTTTTAACCCTTATAGTTTTCCCCCCTAAACCAATAGAGGGAAAAATGGCGCATTTCAGCATTCCTGGTTTTTTTAAGATTAAAGGCAGCCTAGCCACCCCTAACTGCCATGTTCGTTTTAATGTACTTACATTTCTTCATTCCCCCCGGCGCTCTGATCCCGCCCCCCCCCATGTCGGAAATTGCAAGCAGGGGGCCAGACTCGCAGACATGTCTGTGATTGACTGAGGCAGACAGTCACAGATGTGACTGCCGGCAATGCAGAGTACCGGGGGAACGAAGCAATGTAAGTACATTTCTGCAGCTTCTTTAACAAAACAAACATGGTGGCTGGGGGTGGGCTAGGGTAACTACACTACGGAAAACTTTTTTATAGGTAGGGCTCCAAGCAACAAAGATGGTTCCGGATGGATGGAGGGAGGAGGGCTACCATGTGCATGCCTAAGTCCTTACTGAGGAAGAAGCAGGGACTGGATGACACACAGACAGTTCCTACTCTTCACTTTTTGAACTTTGGAAAGACACTGCAGGAGAACCATATGGAGTAGAGATGTAATGTAAGGATTTTTTAACACTACACAGTGTTTTGGGGGTGGACATGCCCTTTAAAATATTTTTTTTTCTATAATGACTTTCTATGCTATTTTGAAAATATGCTTGGAGACTGCAATTAGTAGGCGCAGATAACTGACTAGTAATCAACAATTTTATCCATATCCATGTACTCAAATGACCAAGGAATCTACTTGTGGCCCGGCCACATGTATACAAAAAAGCAAACATGCAGTGTAGGATAGGTATGAATCTGCCAATCATCCGACATCTCCCACTCCCTACCAAGAAATTGATTGGTTGTGTAAAGCCCCCCATACACAAGATCTACATTTTAAGCTATCCAATTGAAATTATTGGATCGCTCATAATATTAAAAAAAACTTTTTCCATTTACCTGAAGGACAATGTCAAACGGTTTATCGGAAAAACAAAAATTGTCCGCCGACCCCATCTTCAGTCTCCAAGATTGGAGCCTCAAGGTGGGAGGCTTTAAAGGGTATGCCTCTCTCCTTTGCCGCACTGCCCCCGCCCTCTGTTTGCACGGAACTGCGCATGCCAAACTTTTCCCGGTGGAGAGACAGGAGGCAGAGTCCTATATGGACTCTGTTATCCTCCTGTTGGCCACCTTTTTGGACTTGGGGGGGGGATTACAGGAGAACCATTTGGAGCTGGGATGTGAGGTAAGGATTTTATTACACTACATGATGGGGCCAGTAGTGGGGGAATTTATAGTTTTGGGGGTGGACATGCCCTTTAAGCGGTTCTTCAGATTCAATCAAAAGAACACCTTCCCGTGTTAGGAAACTAAAGGCAGCCATATACTACAAAAGATTATTACGATTGTAACAATCTTTGACAGTAACAATAACAATACTTTGTAAAAATACTTTGACAGACAGGTGTACATACATAGATGTGCCATACATATTGTTAGATATTCAATTTGTTTGCTGATTAATGTCTAATGTCGTGTATTGTGAGGTTACATTACATTTACATTAAACGGAACTTCAGAAAATACTATGATTATTTTCCCCATCATTCTACAATGAATTGATATTTCAATCTACTGTCAGCAGAATAATATCGGAAAAACATTCAACTTTTGGGCAATCAGTGGAAATGTCTACTCGCATGTTGGATAGGCCCTGTGTATCGCTACCTTAAGGAACTTCATGCAGCCACCTGACTGAGCTAGATTAACCAGCCATGTTGATGCATAAGTATCATATTTACACATTTTTGTGGACACTGGATATTTAATTACAGTAATGATTTAAATACATATTGAATTATAATTTCTGATTGCTGCCAAACTGCACAAACTTTTTGATGGCCATGTCCATCCTCTGAGTTAAAAACACACCTATTTGCCTATTGCCTAGCATCAACAGCTCCACTTCTATAACTTGCACCACCAATGGAATGGTTAGCTCCTCCACTCCAAAAGTTGTCATTTCTGCCCACCTCATGGCCAATCATGGTTGTGATTGCTGACATCATTGCTAATGATTGATTGGAGTTCCGTGTGCACGCTGCTTTGTATTAGCTTGTAGTGTGGGGGAGGTAACCATTCTGTAGAAGAGGTAGAACTTTGCTTAAATAGACATTTTGGGGGATAAAGAGTGGAAAGTAGACAAACAGGTGCTTGTTTTTCACTTGGGGTATGGACATGCTCTTTAACCTATAAGACCGCCCTGCTAAGTTGTATGTGTGAGCGAGTGTACAGATTAGAATGTACAGTGGTGACAAGTTGGAATTTATTGATGGATAAAACATTTTCAATCAGAAAGCTCAGCACAACAGTTTTTAACACTGGGTCTCCGGTGCCTGTGCCATTCCCGAAAATAGGGAGGTGATGCAAAGTTAACACTTTTCAAACACGATTAAGAGTTCACACCTTTGAATAGGAGGCGGAAGCTGGTGTCGTACCTATCCATGATCCTGCGATGCACTAAATTGTCGGCTTATAATATTGCATCGCCCCCAAGGTTTGTTTCAAGACAAATTAGCAAGGTAACAATATAGAATATTCACTATTAATCCAGTTTGTAAAAGGCGTACACAGTAACGCAACATCCCTGCCTTGTCACACACTTGTGAAATAAATACATAGAAATTGTTACTAAATCTAGCTATTTGCTGGTTTCTTTTAGCAAAAGTTTTACCAGTACCATTTCTTTACACCATTAGAAACAGATAAAACGATATCCATGGAAATGTGGAGTAATATTTCAATTTGTGCACCTACAGGTCTGTCTGGTCCAGTTCACGTTGCATTTAGCCAAACCCAATGATGTAACGTTATCGGTGATGGGTGCCATGTTTGCATGGATTAGCTTGCTCATGTACCGTCAGTTTCGGGGTTAGGACAGAATTTCTTGGCACTTGGATGCTAAATTCCTAATGTGACAGGTGGTTTTATTTTACCACTTTTAGTACCAAACTTTTTCCTATCACACTGCGGCTTCCAGCAGCCACAGGCTAAATACAATGACAGAATATGGAAATACAGTGAATGGCAGGACTGGAAATATACATTTTGTTTATGGCATTTTCAGAAAACATTTCAATATATGTTCTACATTCTATACAAATACCCTGCATTAAAGAAATTCCCATTAACTTGAGTCGTCTTATTAGAAATATATAAAATAGCTTATTTAAATGTACCGTTATCATGTATTTGTGTGTGTTTGTGTGTACAGATGTATATGCATGTGTGTATGTGATGTATATGGATGTGCATGCGTATTGTTGCAAACAGAAACACACACACACACTACATTCTGTTTGTTTCCTTCCCTTCTCAGTTCCTTCTGTTTTCCCATCAACCTGCTGTTTGGCTATTGTGCTCTCTATTCCAACTCTCCGGCTCCCCATCTTACCTGCTGATAGGGCCATTCCTGTGGTGCAAACTTGCTGTCTACCACTTCAAACTGGAAATTGGTGTGAGGGACCTGGTGCAATATGTAGGTCCACCACGATGGTCGGTACCTGTGACCTGTACTCATGGCTCTTTCCCAAACACAAATAAATATTTAAAAGGAAAAAAATAGGAATGAAAATAGGAAATTTAAACAGCAGTCCCAGGTTGTCGTGACTGCTTTGTCTGGGTCTTTTTCAGTGCCGTGGATTCATTCTGTTAGTAGACACTCCGTTCAGTAGGCATGGTGGGAACTGAGGGGTCTGGCTTGTGATTGCTCATAGCCAACAGAGAAGAATAGGGGAGGAGGGAAGCCAGCATTGCTATCTCTTTCCCTTGACATGGGCCAGGGAGTACAGTAGCACCACCTGGTGGTTCGAATTTAAATTATCTGTTAATTAATTTGTCTCCCGGGAGCATTTGTGGTATAACTTGTTGTCTACTGAATTCTCTTTCACAAAGGCCACTACTAGTTAAAGACTGTGGCACAGACTGTCTGCTTTAAATTTATAACACTGATAAACAAGATTGAAGCTTTGTAGTGCAGGAGAAAGAACAGAACCAAATCTTTTCACACTCTCATTAACTCTTTAATTATTTCAAGCAGACGCTTCATCAGACTAAAAAATGAATATAGTTTCCTGGCTATTATATTGGGATTCCGCAGGTTAGTGTAGCCTTGCAAAACCTTATAGATAGAGATAGAGATAGACCCCGGCTAGTATTCTACTGACGTATTCCTGTACAGTTATGGATGCTATTGTCTAAAACCAAAGAGATTATCCTCCTGGACCAGCCCTCTGCTTCCCACCCTGCTGGTCATTCTTCTTTACTCTGGGAATTGGAAATTAACTTTCCCTTCAGATTCTGGTAAATTAATTTCTGTACCAGTTGTAATGTAAAAAATACTGTAATACTATATAATAATAATGTCCTAAATTTATAATGAACATAATGCCCCGGCCCAAGTCCTGGTAAAGTGTATGTATTTCCAACATAATTAGGACTATGTATTATGGCCGCTACGTATGATTTCTGTTTTTCGCCCGACTAAGAGCTGAAAGCAAAGTGTTAAAGTTTTACACATTTGTGTCGTTTTTAAGACAATTTTCTACGCTATGAAATTTGTGGTCTAATCTTGACACATTGAGAAATCTTATGTTGTTCACATCTGATGGCTGATAGATGTAACACCGTTATAGTTATAACAATACACTGTGTCATTATGTAGTAGATGGCTGATAGATATAACACTGCTATAGTTATAACAATACACTGTGTCATTATGTAGTAGATGGCTGATAGATATAATACTGCTATAGTTATAACAATACACTGTGTCATTATGTAGTAGATGGCTGATAGATATAACACTGTTATAGTTATAACAATACACCGTGCCATTATGTAGTAGATGGCTGATAGATATAACACTGGCTATAATGTATATACAATATCAATCCGGTGTTCTATTATGTAGTAGATGGCTGATAGATATAACACTCGCTATAGTTTATATAAACACATACAACCGTGTCATTATGTAGTAGATGGTGTATAGTATAACACTGTTATATTTAATAACAATACACCGTGTCATTATGTAGTAGATGGCTGATAGATTAACACTTCTATAGTTATAACATACACCGTGTCATTAAGTATAGATGGCTGATAGATTAACATGCTATAGTTATAACAATACACCGTGTTCATTATGTAGTAGTGGCTGATAGATATAACACTGCTATGTTTATACAATACACCGTGTCATTATTTAGTAGATGGCTGATAGATTAACACTGCTATAGTTATAACAATACACCTGTCATTATGTAGTGAGATGGCTGATGATAAACCTGCTATAGTTTAACAATACACCGTGTCATTATGTAGTGATGGCTGATAGATATAACACTGCTATAGTTATAACAATACACCGTGTCATTATGTAGTAGATGGCTGATAGATATAACACTGCTATAGTTATAAACAATACACCGTGTCATTATGTAGTAGATGGCGATAGATATAACACTGCTATAGTTATAACAATACACCGTGTCATTATGTAGTAGATGGCTGATAGATATAACTTGCTATAGTTTAACAATACACCGTGTCATTATGTAGTAGATGGCTGATAGATATACACTGCTATAGTTATAAAACAATCACACCGTGTCATTATGTAAGTAGATGGCTGATAGATATAACACTGCTATAGTTAAACAATACACCGTGTCTTTATGTAGTAGATGGCTGATAGATATAAACATGCTATAGTTATAACAATACACTGTGTCATTATGTAGTAGATGGCTGATAGATATAACTGCTATAGTATAACATACACTGTGTCATTATGTAGTAGATGGCTGATAGATATAACTCGTTCTAGTATAACAATACACCGGTGTCATTATGTAGTAATGGCTGATAGATTAACACTGCTATAGTTATACAATACACCGTGTCATTAGTAGTAGATGCTGATAGTTATAACACTGCTATAGTTTAACAATACACCGTGTCATTATGTAGTAGATGGCTGATAGATATAACACTGCTATAGTTATAACAACATAACCGTGTCATTATGTAGTAGATGGCTGATAGATATAACACTGCTATAGTTATAACAATACACCGTGTCTTATGTAGTAGATGGCTGATAGATATAACACTGCTATAGTTATAACAATACACTTGTCATTATGTAGTAGATGGCTGATAGATATAACACTGCTATATAGTTTACTAAACACCGTGTATTATATGAGATGGATATAGATATACACTGTTATAGTTATACAATACACTGTGTCATTAGTAGTAGATGGATGTAGATATACACTGTATAGTTTAACATACACTGTGTCATTATGTATAGATGGATGATAGGATATAACACTTGTTTTGAACCTCATTTAGATGTCATTTCTATAGAGCGATCAAGCTTCTTGAGCGATTTTCTGCTTAAAGGGATTTTTCTGTTTTTAGGGAATTGAGAGTGTTAAAAACTAAAGCGTTTATTAACTGTGGTTTGCAGCCTAGTAAATGTACTAACACTACACTATTTATTCTAGGAGTGTGCCTGTGTAAGTAATTAATCACTGGTGTGTTTTTTTGGTGTTTTAACTACTTACTGCTTGAATAAGGTATGGGAATTGTTTGTAGAAACTCAAGCACTGGGTTACTGAAACAAATACTGGTGTTTAAACAGCACTGTTACCTGTAGAGCGGGGTTGGTAAGAGACAAAGGAAAGGCATTTTTTTTTTTTTCCCTTTTCACTGATTGGATGGGGGTGTAGCTAATTGGTTTAAATGGCTTGGGGCTGTTGGCTCTGTGGTTTTGAACCTCATTTAAGTCATTTCTACAGAGCGATCAAGCTCTTGAGCGATTTCTGTTTTAAAGGGATTTTTCTGTTTTAAGGGAATTGAGAGTGTTAAAACTAAAGCGTTTAAAACAAGAAAGCGTTTAGAACAACACTGCTATTTCTCTGCTGTGTATTGCAATTTCTCTGCTGTGTATTGCTGTGTCTCTGCTGTGTATTGCTGTTCCTGTGTCTCTGCTGTGTATTGCTGTTCCGTGTGTCTCTGCTGTGTATTGCTGTTCCTGTGTCTCTGCTGTGTATTGCTGTTCCGTGGTCTCTGCTGTGTATTGTCGTCTGTCTCTGTCTGCTATTGCTGTTCCTGTTCTCTGGTGTGTATTGCTGTTTAGTATGGCAGTTTTGTGGGTGGGCCGTGCAATGTGCATCCTGCCGCATGTATGGATCTTGAGCACAGCCCAAGGGACCTATGTATGTGTCAGATGTGAGTGGGTTGCCCATTTGGAATCTGAGGTCCAGAATCTAAGGGGTAACTTGCAGCATTGCAGGGCTTGGCAAATCTGGGGGAAATGCAGGTACTGGGCAGGCCGTAAAACTGAGGGTGGACATGGGCAGATAAGGTGGAGAAGGAAGATAGATTTGTAAGGGTCACCAGGGGAAGTAGGGAGCGGAAGGATAGGGCGCTTCTCCCCAGCTGGTCGATCCAACAGATTTGCCATTTTAGGCGAAGATGTGGAGGACGATGGCTCGGAAGCAGCATGTATGGAGCGGGCCTTTCCCTGAGCACCCAGGGGACGGCCATCTCCAATACAGGGAGGGAGAACTGGGGGCTAGGAGGATAGGCAGGTGGTAGTGGTAGGGACTCCATTATTAGAATGGTAGATAGGGAATCTGTCGCCAAAGCCCTACATGCCGAACATGTGTTTGTCTGCCTGGTGCTAGGGTTCGACATGTGGGTGATCGTGTAGACAGATTATTGGGTGGGGCTGGGAGTGACCCGGCGTCTGGTTCACATTGGTGCCAATGACAAAGTTGAGTGAGGTGATGTCCTTAAAAATGATTTCCGAGAATTAGGGGCCAAGTTAAAGACAGGACCTCAAGGTAGTGATTTCAGAATACTACCACAGCCACTGCTACGCTAGGGAGACAACGGGAGCTCAGAGTATAAATGCGTGGCTAAGAGGGTGGTGTAAGGAGATGGGGTTTGGGTTTTTAGAGAACTGGCTGATTTTTCTGTTGGCTACAGCCTTTAGTAGAGACGGATTGCACCTCAATGGTGATGGTGCAGCTGTTTTGGGAGAAGATGGCTAGGGGTTGAGGAATTTAAACTAGGTTGGGGGGAGGGAATGTTTAACTACACAGGGGTAGATAGAGAAGTTAGGGATCTGGGGGCTAGTAACACAACGGAGGGAGGAGAAGGGGGAGGGGGAGCATAGAGGATAAGGAGGCATGTACGACCATGTATAGAAGTAAATCAATTGATAATCTAAAATGTATGTTTACAAATGCAAGGAGTCTGGCTGGAAAAACCGTCGAACTTGAAATAATAGCGATAAAGGAAAGGTATGATGTAATTTGTATAGCAGAATCATGGCTTAATGATTCACACGACTGGACAGTAAATATTGAAGGGTACTCCTTATTTAGACATGACCGAGTTAATAAGAAAGGAGGAGGAGTATGTATGTATGTTAAACAGGAATTGAAGCCAAATTTAAAAGATGGAATAGATGGGGGAGCAAACGATGCGGCAGAAACATTATGGGTGGAACTGTGTACAGGAAGCAAGAAGGTAGGTAAATTAATTGTTGGAGTGTGTTATAAGCCGCCAAATGCCGGGGAAGAGGTGGAAATGAATCTCCATATGCAGTTGGCGAAGGCTGCTGGTATGGGGCATGTTCTGGTCATGGGGGATTTTAACTACCCTGACATAGATTGGAGTAAGGGAACTGCCAGCACCTCTAAAGGTATAAAGTTCTTAAATTTCCTATATGAGCATTTTCTTTCACAGATGGTAGAAGTTCCTATTAGACAGAATGCGTTGTTGGATCTGGTGATATCTAATAACCCAGAGCTCATTATGGAGATAAAGGTAATGGGAAGCTTAGGGAATAGTGACCATGATATAGTGTCATTTAATATAGGGAATAGTGACCATGATATAGTGTCATTTAATATAGGGAATAGTGACCATGATATAGTGTCATTTAATATAGGGAATAGTGACCATGATATAGTGTCATTTAATATAGGGAATAGTGACCATGATATAGTGTCATTTAATATAGGCAATAGTGACCATGATATAGTGTCATTTAATATAGGGAATAGTGATCATGATATAGTGCCATTTAATATAGGGAATAGTGACCATGATATAGTGTCATTTAATATAGGGAATAGTGACCATGATATAGTGTCATTTAATATAGGGAATAGTGATCATGATATAGTGCCATTTAATATAGGGAATAGTGACCATGATATAGTGTCATTTAATATAGGTTGCAAAAAACTAAAGTGCACTGGGTTAACAAAAACTTTTAACTTTAGGAAAGCTAATTTTATGCTTTTAAAGGAATCGCTCCTGCTCATAGACTGGGGGGAACTGTTTCTAGGTAAAGATACTGAGCAGATGTGGACCACTTTTAAGGGATATTAAACTATTACATTTCCAAATCGGTACCTTTAGGTAACAAGTGTAAAAAAATTAGGTCCAGTCCTGCATGTCTTAATGCTCAGGTAAAAAGGGAAATGGAAAAAAAGAAAAGGGCTTTTAAAATTTTGAAAACAGAAGGCACAGAACAGGCTTACAGGGAGTACAAAAGCTGTAATAAAGAGTGCAAGAAAGCAATTAAACTAGCTAAAATAGAAAATGAAACACGGATTGCCGAACAAAGCAAGTCCAACCCCAAATTGTTTTTTAATTATATAAATGGTAAAAAGATGAGGAATGAGAATGTGGGACCATTAAATAATGGAGCTGAGGTGGTTGTAGAGGATGCCGAAAAGGCTAATCTGCTAAACCGTTTTTTTACATCGGTTTTTACTGTTGAGAATCCTTACAGTAGGGATTGTAACAATGTGCAGGGAAGAAATGAAGAGTTTTCACATTGGATAACAGAGGATATGGTACGGAAACAATTAGACAAAGTTAATATCAATAAAGCGCCAGGACCAGATGGATTGCATCCTAGGATTTTAAAAGAGCTTAGTTCAGTTCTAGCTAGACCACTGTTTCTCATTTTTTCAGATTCGCTTTTGTCTGGGGATGTGCCGCTGGATTGGAAAAAAGCCAATGTAATACCAATATTCAAAAAAGGTAGTCGTTCACAGCCTGGTAACTATAGACCTGTAAGCCTAACATCAGTGGTAGGGAAAGTGATGGAAACTTTGTTAAGGGATCATAATCCTTGACTTTGTCTCCAGAGATCATCTTATTAGTAGTAGTCAGCATGGATTTATGGGAAATAGATCATGCCAGACAAATTTAATTGGTTTTTTATGATGAAGTGAGTAAGAAGTGGACTCAGGCACAGCAGTGGATGTGGTATATTGGATTTTGCAAAGCTTTTGATACTGTGCCACATAGGCGACTAATGTATAAACTGGGACTGTTGGCCTTGAAGAAAACATTTGTTCATGGATAGAACTGGTTATTGGACCGCAAACAGAGAGTGGTGGTTAATGGAGCTACATCTATGTGGGCTAAAGTTCTAAGGCGAGTGCCTCAGGGTTCTGTACTGGGGCCGCTTCTGTTTAATCTGTTTATAAATGACTTAGAAGGGGGCATTGAGAGCAAGGTCTCTGTGTTTGCTGATGACACAAATTATGCAGAGCTTGGACACTTCCAATGATGTGCAAGTGTTGCAAGCAGACTAGATAGATTATCAAAATGGGCAGCAAATGGCAGATGAGATTCAATGTTATAAAGTAAGGTGATGCATTTGGGATTTAATAATCCCTGTGCCCCCTACACCATAAATAACTCTGTGTTTAAGTTCATCTGTAATGAAAAAGATTTGGGGTTCTGGTAGATAACAGACTTAGCTGTAGCAAACAATGCAGTAGCAACAGCTAGAGCTAGCAGATATTGTCTTGTATAAGAGGGAATAGATTCAAGGGAGAAAAATATTATTCTCCCTCTTTACAGGCACTGGTAAGGCCTCATTTGGAATATGCGGTGCAGTTTTGGAATCCCATCTACAAAAGGGACATCTTGGAAATTGAGGCAGTTCAGAGAAGGGCAACTAAATTAATGGGGGAATGGAGGGGCTTGAATATGCAGGCAGATTAGACAGTTAGGGCTTTTACATTGGAGAAGCGGCGGTTGCGTGGGGACATGATAACCTTATCACATATATTATGGCCCATACAATGAGCTCTCTGGTGCATTGTTCACTAATAGGTCATATCAGAGACTCGTGGACATCCTTTAAGGTTGGAAGAAAAAAGTTTCATCTTCAGTTAGGAAAGTTTCTTTACAGTGAGAACGGTGAACATGGGGAACTGTCTTCCGCAGAGGTGGTAATGGCAAGTTCATTGAATCCTTTAAAAAGGCCTGGATAAGTTTCTAAAACTAAATAATATTGAGAATTACAGGTATTAATGCATATAGATCTGGTTGATCCAGGGATACTTTCCGATTGCCGTTTGAGTCAGGAAGGATTTTTTCCCCCTTTTTAGCTGCGGGGTTTTTTTGACTTCCTCTGGATCAACTGTTTGGTAGGGTTAAAACAAAAAAAAAAAAGTGAATAGGTTGGACTTGATGGACGTATGTCTTTATTCAACCTTAATACTATTTTTACTATGTTCTATGTTTACTATGTACTGGCAGGAACATATGGGGATACTAAGAGATAGGATTAAGGTTGAGAAGCATGTGATGTGGGGGTTCTGTATAGGAGATGGTTCTGTGATGGGTACAGGGTACGGACAGGGACATATGGGACACTAGAGAGAAAGGATTAAGGTGAGAGGAAGCAGTGTGAGTGGGGGTCTGTATAGGAGATGGTTCTGTGATGGGTACAGGGTACGGACAGGGACATATGGGGACACTAGAGAGAAAGGATTAAGGTGAGAGGAAGCAGTGTGAGTGGGGGTCTGTATAGGAGATGGTTCTGTGATGGGTACAGGGTACGGACAGGGACATATGGGGACCTAAGAGAAAGGATTAAGGTGAGAGAAGCGTGTGAGTGGGGGTCTGTTATAGGAATGGTTCTGTGATGGGTAGGGTACGGACAGGGACATATGGGGACACTAGAGAGAAAGGATTAAGGTGAAGGAAGCAGTGTGAGTGGGGGTCTGTACAGGGATGGTTCTGTGTTGAGTGGAGGGTACTGGCAGGAACTATGGGAAGACTAGAGAAAGTGTATAGGTGGGAGGAAGCATGTGAGTGGGGTCTGTATGGAATGGTTCTGTGATGGGTACAGGGTACGGACGGGACATATGGGGACACTATAGAGAAAGGTATAAGGTGGAGGAAGCTGTAGTGGGGGGGTCTGTATAGGGAGTGGTTCTGTGATGGGGTGCAGGGTACGGACAGGGACATATGGGGACACTAGAGAGAAGGTATAAGGTGGAGGAACAGTGTGAGTGGGGTCTGATAGGAGATGGTTCTGTGATGGGTACGGGTACGGACAGGAGACATATGGGGACACTAGAGAGAAAGGTATAAGGTGGGAGAAGCCGTTGAGTGGGGGTCTGTATAGGACTGGTTCTGTTTTGAGTGGAGGGTACAGACAGGGACATATGGGGACACTAGAGAGAAAGGTATAAGTGGGAGAAGCAGTGTGAGTGGGGGTCTGTAATAGGAGATGGTTCTTTGATGGGTACAGGGTACGGACAGACATATGGGGACACTAGAGAGAAAGTTTTAAGGTGGAGGAAGCAGTTTGAGTGGGGTCTGTATAGGAGCGGTTCTGTGTTGATGGAGGTACGGACAGGGACATATGGGGAACTAGAGAGAAAGGTATAAGGTGGAGGACAGCAGTGTAGTGGGGGTCTGTATAGGAGATGGTTCTTTGTATGGGTACAGGGTACGGACAGGACATATGGGGACACTAGAGGAAAAGGTTTAAGGTGGAGGAAGCAGTGTGAGTGGGGGTCTGTATAGAGCTGGTTCTGTGTTGAGTGGAGGGTACGGGCAGGGACATATGGAGACACTAGAGAGAAAGGTAAGGTGGAGGAAGTCAGTGTGAGTGGGGTCTGTATAGAAGATGGTTCTGTGATTGGGTACGGGTACGGACAGGGACATATGGGGCACTAGAGAGAAGTAGGAAGGTGGAGGAAGCAGTGTGAGTGGGGGGTCTGTATAGAGATTGTTCTGTGATGGGTACAGGGTACGGACAGGAAATATGGGGACACTAGATAGAAAGGTATAGGTGAGAGGAAGCAGTGTGAGTGGGGGTCTGTATAGGAGATGGTTCTGTGATGGGTACAGGGTACGGACAGGACATATGGGGACACTAGAGAGAAAGGTATAAGGTGGAGGATACAGTGTGAGTGGGGGGTCTGTATAGGAGATGGTTTCTGTGATGGGTCCAGGGTACGGACAGGGACTATGGGGACCCTAGAGAAAAGGTTTAGGTGAGAGGGAGCAGTGTGATTGGGGGGTCTTACAGGAGCTGGTTCTGTTTGAGCGGAGGGTACGGACAGGGACATATGGGGACACTAGAGAGAATATAAGCAGAGCAGCGAGGACTATGGTTTTTTTATTACTCTTTGAACAAGGAAATAATCATTATTCAGTGTTCCAGTTAAACAAGGGCAAACCAGAGGTGATGACCTTCCAGCCCATTTCCTCATTATGGGTATTTCAAATGGGAAGGGGGTGGTTGGAGGGTAACTTCCCTTTTAATATCATGATTGGTTACAGGGAGATTGGTACACCTCCATCAACGCTGCATGCACAGACCTGTGTGAATGTACAGATTCACTCAATAGACCACCAGCAAAGGCTGCTGGGTAAAAAGGAACAGAGGATCTCACTTCACATCATGTTTCTTCTGGTTAAGCATTTTCAAAATGAAGTTAGTTTGGGGCCACATTATACTGGCGGTGACCCGTGTGAAAAGCATGCGTGTAATATTGCGCATTTCAAGTTACCGTCTGTTTGCAATCCGCACAATAGTTCATAATCGGATCACGGTATAGCATGTGTGCAGCGGTTCTCACACGTTAGCGTTAGTGTGTTAGAAACCGTGCTGGCGGGGCCCTAAACGTGGCCCTAAACGTGGGAGTTTAGGGCCACGGTTGAGGCCCCACTACGACGCTCCGGTGCGTTGTCCACGTTGTTTTGCATTTGCTTGTGCGATTTCGCTACAATTACGGAAAACATGGTGACGCAAAACGGAAACCGATGCGATCGGAAACTTTACGTTCCCACCGATTTCCATTCTAGCCAAATCGCACGCGCATCCACGTGAAAAATGTGTTATTGTGGCCTAGCCCTTACTTGTCAAGGTATTTTTCCCCTTGTCGAGCTGCCATGCTGCTGTTCATATGGGGTTGACGTATTTCCTTTCTCTGCTGATCACTTGGAACTGTAATGTAAATGGATTCGGGCTCAGAAAAGAACGGAGCTGCTGTACAGGTTGTCATGTGAAGATGGAGGGAGGGGGAGGGGGGTTCCAGTTCATTGTTTTCATTTCTTGCCAGTAGCCAATCACCCCCCCCCCCCCACGGATCAGCTGATTACGTCCCCCACGTGCCTGGCACAGACCTGGGCTTGTTCCAGCAAAGTCAGAGACTTTTCATTACTTAGGAAATGTCTTGGATCCAATCTGGTGCTGATCCGAATTTCCCACATTGGCATTATTAGTGATACATGGGGGTCCCCGTACACGACGTCACCTACAGCAGCCCAATGTAATATGTACAATAACCATGGTTAACTATGGGCCACAAGTGTCAATTCCTGGTCAGAGATGGAGATCTATTATTGGATGAGAATGGGTTACTTTAAATACCTGGTACAACACAACATTTGTTAAAGGAGAACTACAGTCCAAAAACCTTTTTACCTAACGTAGAGCCCAGAAACTCCCAATCCAAAGACACATCCTTTTCCTTTTCAGTCATTCCTAGTACAAGATATTCGAGTTTGAAAATAGCAAATCTTTCCACTCCAGCACCCCATAACTTTCACTTTAACCCCTCCCTCCCCCTCACAGTAAGAGGCTAAGTCGCTAATTGGAGTCACCAATTGACTGTCACTGGGAAAGGGGAGGAGTTGGATAAGAAGTAAATATTTTACTGATCTTACACCAGGGATATATTTGGTTAGGCAATTATTAAAAAAGACAAGTGATATAAACTTGAAACCAGAGCTTCTAGGCTGTAAGTCCCGATCAAATGTAAGTCCACCATACTTCTCCTTTAAGTGTATTTTTGCAATATCAGCCTACCATGGTGAATTTTATGGCAATCTTCACACGACTCCTCTAGTTCTGCCTCTGCCTTTTTATTGTAAATTGGTAAACATAGACAGACCGAACAGACGCACCTGGATTCTGGTTATTGGGATGGGTTGTGATGAACGCCCATAGAGCCAACCCATAGAGCCCGAGCACTTTCCTTCAGTATAAATTCCAAGAGACAGGCACAAACCCAACTCCAGTGATTTCATTGGTGAAGTCATGTGGGACATCTGCACTTATTGTAGACAGGAAGGGCAGGACTGAGGATAACAAAGACGTTTCCACCACCCATTATCCTAAAAAATATGTTTATTTTGATCCAGAATGAAGGCGGCTTGGGACGCAACACAGAAGATGCTATGGGAAGGGCAGGTCCTGGTACATAAGAATAATAGGCGGGGGGAACACCCACTGAGCTTCTTCCATCATAATAACAAAATACATGCACAGCAAAGTTTAAATAGACAAGAGCCCTGCCCCCGCCCTTTGGAATGATTAAAACAGCATTTTCCCTGCGCGTTGTCCGGTGTATCTATCACTGCCCTTTATCATGTCTGGTTCTGAGATACCCGCCGGTTAAATTAAGAAATCCAGTCCAAGACACCTGACTCGCTGCAGCTCCTGTAATTGATTGACATGACGTACCAAATTCACATCTGTTTCTGGTTTATGCTGACAAATAATTGTTTACTGTAAAGAAGTGAGCTGCCAATATATTATATCTGGGTGAGGGATTTATAAGGAATAATTGCATATTGGGAATGGATATAAGGGAATTGATAACATGTTTCATTTAGCTAAACAAGGGCAACGCACAGACAAAAACGAGGTTTTCAAGCCTTTGTTTCTCTTCTTAAAAATGAAAACCTCTATGAACGGCCTTTCCTGAAGCTTGGAATCCTAAAGCGCCACCTGCGGGGATGGTACATTTAATGGTACAAGACTCCAGCATCTTATGATAGGGCGACCACAATGGACCAATTGCTGGCCCCCCAGATGTTTCAAACTAACAACTCCCAGCATTCACTACCTTTAAAGACAACGGACCTGTGCAACAAATTCTTAAGGCACGGACACACTGCAACCGCAAGTGCGATGATTCCCCTGCCGATTTCTTTGTTTGAGATAACGAAATCGAAAGCGATGTGCTTTAAAATGGTGATCACGTGCATTGCGTCTTGCAAACGGAATCGCAATCGCTGTTTTAGGAAAACCGCATGCGCATCACGAGGACTACACTCAACTTCTACAGTTTCATCTGCCAGATTAGGTCCCTGGACCTTCCAGTATAAGATAGTGTTGAAGCACTGAGAAAGCCTGGCGGAAGCAGTAATTCCTTATGCTGGCAATCCTCACAAAATATATTGGGAGTAGGAATGACCATCCCCCCTGTCCCCAGGTACTATTTTTCCTAAAGTTTGTTATGATGCACTATAGTTTTCCTTTAATTTTTACGTATGGAGTTACTAGGAATCATTAAACTGTCCTTCCTCCATGGCATAATGTGGAGTTAACAGGAACCGATTGAAACATGCATTGAAACAATACAGGAAGTTATAGCTTATAGGCAAATGATAATATTGATACAGTATATAGTGACCATCGTAAACTACAGACTGCCTATAGAGGGCGCTATATAAGACGGTGGTAGTTCAGATCGTTCATTAAAAAATCAGGGAGATGTAATAAAGTTTAATGAAAGTTCTTTCTTACAAGTGTTGCTACATTTTGCTCACCAATCAGATCCTATTACATTTGAAGCTAACATCTATTGGTTGGGGCAAATCGCACCATTTGTAACGATAAGAACTTATTTGAATCTCCCTGATATGTCACCCGCACCGCTACCAATGTAGCAGCACTCTAGAAATATTATCCATGGACAGGAACAGATCATTATTATAAACCCTCGTTCGGAAAGGTCAATATCTTGGTTAGGTCGCGGCCATAAATACTTTACGTCGACCAATGGCCCATCATACACAGTATTGAATGGACGATACAATCGTTTATTGCATCGTGGTTGTACATTTGCTCCATGTGTAAGCCACCATTGGTTATCGATACCGTGGCACATTCCTTCCCAGTTAGGTGAACTGGGTGGATCAGACCATTAAGGTGAATCATCACTGCAACACAACAGGTTTCATTGGTATGAAAATATCTCTGGATCCTCCATCTCCTTACGAAGGAGAATTTCCTGTTTATCCCTCAACCTACAGCAATATTGGTAATTCTATGGATGTCAGAACATCCCTCAGTACCACGGAACATCCATCCTGCCGGGAACTAGTATATGTATTAGCCAGAGGGGGCTGAGGGGTGCATTCTGGGAATGAAGTGTATTCTAGGATGCGCTGATAATCCCCATCCCAGATATTAACTGGTTCCCATGTCAGTCCCTTTTATGACCAATATACGTTAACGAATCCCTTCCTAGAATCAACCATACATGCAAAACCCAGTGCCTCTTACTTATGGAAATCCACTTTATGTCTCAGCTTGCTTTGGAACTATAGGAGTCACGAATCCATTACTTATCCATAGAACTGGGTGTTTACTTCACCGAATTACACGTCAGGAATTCTGGTAGATGATCTGACTTAGCATGAGGATTACCGGACAAACGTAGGACAAAATGTGCACCTAAAAAACCTGCAATTTATTGTCTGGAGTTAACGGTAGTGTAGATTTGTATGTATGTATGTATGTATGATGTATGTATGTATGATGTATGTATGTATGATGTATGTATGTTACAGTATGTATGTATATGTTGTAGTCTGTATGTATGTATGTATGTAGTATGTTTGTATGACCGTAGTATGTTGTATGTACAGTATGTATGTATGTATGAAATGTATGTCTTACTTGTATGTATGTATGTCGTATGTATGTTGTACAGTATGTCTGTATGTATGTATGTATGTCAGTATGTAGTATTTGCGAATGTATGTACAGTATGTATGTATCGTATGTATGTAACAGTATGTATGTTACATGTATGTTGTCTGGATGTTCAATATGTTGTATGTCTGTACAGTATGTATGTATGTATGTTGTAATGTTTATGTAGTTATGTATTATGTATGTATTATGTATATGTATGTATGTTATCGTATGTACGTATGTCTGTTGTATGTATGTATAGTATGTACAGTATGTATGTGTATGTTGTTCAGTCTGTATGTATGTAATGTAAGAAAATCATGTCTGTATGTATGTATTGTATGTATATAAGTATGTATGTATGTAATGTATGTACAATTTCATGTATTGTATGTAATGTACAGTTGTGTATGTATGTAATGTTGTATGTATGTATGTTGCATAGTACAGTATGTATGTATGTATGTATGTATGTACATTATGTACATAGTATGTACGTATGTATAGTCTGTATAGTATGTATGTATACGTATGTATGTATGTATAATATAGTATGTATAAAGTATTATGTTATGTCGTAAAGTATGTATGTAATGTATGTAACAGTATGTTGTATATGTATGTATGTATGTAAAGTATTATGTATGTATGAATGTATGTATGTAAGTATGTATGTACAGTATGTATGTATCAGTTATGTAATGTATGTATGTATGTATGTACATTATGTATGTATGTTAATATGTGATGTATGTATGTAAAGTATTTGTAGTATGTACAGTATGTTGTCCATATGTTGTCAGTATGTTATGTACAGATGTATGTAATGTATGTAAGTTGTATGTATGTAGAGTAAAGTGTCTCACATTATAGTCCAGTAAGTTATGTATTGTATGTTTATGTATGTATGTACAGTCTGTATGTATGTACAGATGTATATATAATGTAGGTACAGTACAGTACATATATGTATGTACTGATGATGTATGTACAGTATGTTGTGTGTACAGTATGTATGTACGTATGTATTACAGTACGTATCAGTATGTATGTATGTACATACAGTATGTATGTATATGTACAGTATGTATAATATGTATCGTACATACAGTATATAGGTATGTATGAATGTATGTATGTACAGTATGTAGTATGTGTGTGACGTATGTTGTACAGTATGTATTATGTACTGTATGTATGTGTACAGTATTATGTAATGTCATGTACAGTATGTATATGTAGTACAGTATGTTGTACATATGTTACTATGTTGTATACGTATAGTATGTATGTATTTTGTTTAATGTATGTATGTACAGTTGTAGTATGTATGTGTGTGTACAGTCATGATGTAACGTATATGTACGTCGTATTATATGTCTGACTACAGTATGTAGTAGTGTAGTATATAGGTTGTACATAAGTATAATATTGTATGTATTAATGTATTCGTACATTAGATGTATGTCAGTATGTATTACAGTATGTATGATATGTATGTGTGTACAGTATGTATGTACAGTATGGTAGTATGTATGTATGTATGTACAGTAGTATGTACAGTTGTATATATGTAGTCTACAGTATATTATGTGAATGTATGTACACATGTTGTATGTAGTGTTGTGTCAGTAATATGTGTACTGGTATGACAAGTATGTACATATGAGTTCGTATGTATATGATTACATACAGTAATATATATTATTATGTTATGTACAGTAGTAGAGTTGTAGTCAGTATGTGTAGTCTGTGTGACAGTATGTATTACATAGTATGATAGTTTTAATACGGAGTACTTGGGGAAGCAGCCTTACATAAAAACAAAAATCATACAAGGGATAAAAATAATAGTATCTAGTACATAAAATATTAAGATTAAATAGAATCTAACTTTGCACAAGAAAGGTCCTGCCGTAGAGCTAATCTGTTGATGACCGAAACAAAATGGAGACTAGGTACAAATGATTATACAAAATGTAAAATGGCAGATTTCCCTTACTAACAGAAACGAAACATAGACTTTAGACACAAGTTCTCCCTTGGTAGCACAGCTCACCATGATAAGTCTGATAGAATGTGTTGAAACAGTTTGAGATTGGTAATATATTAAAATAATAATGTACAACTCCCAGTCAGAGGATGGAAGACGATTTATTGTACATGAACTTGTACACGGGTCATTTTAAGATGGGTAAATTTGATCAAAACCCCAGAAATAATCGACACATCGGTGTTTTCCATTCGGATAGACGATCGAACCTGACAAACTACTGAACATGATGCAAGGTGGGACAGATTGAAACTATTGGCAGTTCTCCCTCCCCCTTAATACAAGAGTACTCATTGGACAGATCCTCTCTCTATCACATGCCGAAGTCAGTGAGCATGTCGGAGTCAGTGACTTAGGGAGGGGATGAGTTACAAATGACTGGAAAGCTTGTACTGCACACAGAAGCCATAATATTTTAGGAATAATCAATCTCCTACATTATTGGGAATTTGAATTCAGAATTAAGTGAATCAGATGGAAAGTATACTTCTTGTTATATAGACTAGTTCTGGGAAGGATTTGGCGTAAGAGAATCTGGGGAAATGTAGTCTCTAGATCGGGAACGTCATGTTTTATTGAGCTAAAAAAATCAACCACTTTTTGAGGATGTCGTCGAGTTCAACTTTAATTTAATTTCCCTTTTTCCCATAAGTTTGGCCCCATAATTAACTCACAATTTAGTATCCTGGTAAATCTGCTGATTCATTTTCTGGCAGCGAAGAGGTTAAACAAACATCAGCAGGATGCCCCTCCTGCAGGAAATACGATTGGAGTGAATGAGAATAGCTTAAAGGACATTCATTCCTATTGCAGGTACACATGGGACAGATCACTTTCCCCCCCATATTATCAAAGGATATCACCCTCACTTTTTTGGGGCACCGAAAGAGTTAAAATAACCCCTACACAACAGTCTAAAGAGTAAATGATTAAAACCTATGGAGGTTTAAAGTTGTTGCCACCTGGATTCACTCCAAAAACCCCGTCAGCCATGGCACACACTCGATAGGCCATTTCATTTCTAGGATTTGTAAAATGATACATTTAATAATCCCTTATACCACACTCTGGTGTATATAAGGGAGG
Organism: Hymenochirus boettgeri; assembly: GCA_019447015.1. NCBI lineage: Eukaryota > Metazoa > Chordata > Amphibia > Anura > Pipidae > Hymenochirus > Hymenochirus boettgeri. The sequence goes on from CM033475.1 coordinate 191,106,086, forward strand.
AATGTGCAGCTGCTTTTAAACTACAGCTCACCAAAATCCTGGGCCCAAAGGAATTCAGGAAACCTTGGGGCCACAACAAAATGAAACATTCATTAAAATCAGGGAATTTAAGACTGTTAACTACAACTAACTCCAAGATCCCCTTCAGACGGGAATTTTAGTATCAGGATGGTGAGTGATAAGAATCGATTTACTCACCAAAACAAACAATCTGTATGGCATCTCCCTTGTCGCACCAAGAAACATTGCAGGGCCAACAATGGAAATTGACATTAATACCAATATAAGAGATGCACCAGGAGATGAATGTTAAAACTCCTAGTCAATTAGCTACCATGCTACTGGGATTTGCACGGTCCTGTTATAATGCCACACACGTGACATCAGCATAACTATCTTTATTAACCTACACACCCACACTTAAAAAAGGGTGTTTTTACCCAAAATAGTTGTGTACCAGGTCTCAATAATCACACATTGAGCGCATTGGCTCAGTTCCTTATCTTTTTCTTATATTATAACCACTAGATGTCATTTGGGTCTTATTATAAAACTAGATGTCATTGGGTCTTATATAACTAGATGTCATTCGGGTCTTATAAATAAACTAGATGTCATTCAGTCTTATATAACATATGTCATTCAGGTCTTTTACTAACTGTTTCATTCAGTCTTATTGTAACTAGTTGTCATTCAGTCTTATTAACCTAATGCATGTCAACAGAGTCATTCAGTCTTATTAAACTAGATGTCATTCAGGTCTATTATAACTAGTTGTCATTCAGGTCTTATGTAACTAGTTGTCATCATAAGTCTTTATTATAACTAAATGTCAATTGGGTCTTATTATACTAGTTGTCATTCAGTCTTATTGTAACTAGTTGTCATTCAAAGTCTTATTTATAACTAGATGTCATGTTCGTTTTATTATAACTAGTTGTCATTCAGGTCTTATTATAACTAGATGTCCATTCAGGTCTTATTATAACTAGTTGTCATTCAGGTCTTATTATAACTAGTTGTCATTAGGTCTAATGTAACTAGTTGTCATTCAAGTCTTATTATAACTATGATGTCATTCGGTCTATTAACACTAGATGTCATTCAGTCTTATATAACTAGATGTCATTCGGTCTTATATAATAACTAGATGTCATTCAGGTCTATATTATACTAGATGTCATCAGGTCTTATTTATACTAATGTCATTCAGGTCTTATTATACTAGATGTCATTCAGGTCTTATTCTACTAGTTGTCATCAGGGTCTATTCATAAACTAGTTGTCATTCAGGTCTTATTATAACATTGTCATGTCTTTAACGATTCATTGGTCTATTATAACTAGATTGTCATTCGTATTCATACGTGTCTTTATCTTTATATACGAGGTTCATTCGATATAGCTAGCATTCAGCGGTCTTATTATACTAGTTGTCACGGTCTTATATATAACTAGTTGTCATTCGGTCTTATTATACTAGATGTCATTCGGTCTTATTATAACTAGATGTCATTCGGGTCTTATTATAACTAATGTCTTCGTGGTCTTCTTATAACTGATGTCATTCTAGATCATTTATTATAACTAGGTAATGCATTCGGTCTTCTTATAAACTAGATGTCATTCGGGGTCTTATATATAACTAGAGTCATTCGGGTCTTATTAATTATAACAGATGTCATTCGGTCTATTATAACTAGATTCATTCGGTCTTATATACTAATCTAGTCTTCATTCGGGTATTATTATAACTCGGATGTCCTTTGGTCATTATAACTAGATGTCATTCGGGTCTATATACTAGATGTCCATTCGGGTCTTATTATAACTAGATGTCATTCGGTCTTATTATAACTCTAGATGTCTTCAGGTCTTATTATTAACTAGATGTCATTCAGGGTCTTATTATCCAGATGTCATTGGGTTTATTATAACTAGATGTCATTCGGGTCTTTTATAACTAGATGTCATTCGGGTCTTATTATACCTATTGTCATTCAGGTCTTATTATAACTATTGTCATCAGGTCTTATTAACTGTGTCATCAGGTCTTATTATACTAGTTGTCATTCAGGTCTGATTATAAACTAGATGTCATTTGGGTCTTAATTATAACTGATCATTCAGGTCTTATTATTAAGTCATTCAGGTCTTATTATAACTATTCATTCAGGTCTTATTATACTAGATGTCCATTCGTTTACTTATACTAGATGCTTCAGTTCTTATTAAACTAATGTCCATTCAGTCTTATTATAACTAGATGTCTATTCAGGTCTTATTATAACTAGTTGTCATCAGTTCTTATTTAAACGAGTTGTCATTCAGGTCTAAATAAAAACTAGTTGTCATTCAAGTCCTTGATTAAACTAGTTTGTCATTCAGGTCTTATTATAACTAGTTGTCATTCAGGTCTAAATAAAAACTAGTTGTCATTCAGGTCTTATTATAACTATTGTCATTCATGTCTTATTATAACTAGACATCATTCAGGTCTTATTATAACTAGACGTCATTCAAGGTCTTATTATAACTACGTCATTCAGGTCTAATTACAACTAGATGTCATTCAGTTCTTATTGATAAACTAGATGTTCATTCAGGTCTTATTAGAACTAGTTGTCATTCAGGTTCTTTATAAACTAGTTGTCATTCATGTCTTATTATAACTAGTTGTCATTCGGTTCTTATAAATGTATCGTCTAAATAAACTAGTTGTCATTCAAGTCTTATTATAACTAGTTGTCATTCAGGTCTTATTATAACTAGTTGTCATAAGTTCTTATTATACACTAGATGTCATTCGGGTCTTATAACTAGATGTCATTCAAGTCTATTATAACTAGTGTCATTCATCTTATTATAACTATTTGTCATTCAGGTCTAAATAAAACTAGTTTGTCATTCAGGTCTTATTATAACTAGTTGTCTTCAGTTCTTATTATACTAGATGTCATTCGGGTCTTATTATAACTAGTTGTCATTCATGTTCTTATTATAACTATTGTCATTCAGGTCTAAATAACCTATTTGTCATTCAGGTCTTATTATACTAGTTGTCATGCAGTCTTATTATATAACTAGTTGTCATTCGGTCTTATTCATAACTAGTTGTCATTCGGGTCTTATTATAACTAGTTCTGTCTTTCGGGGGGTCATTATATAACTAGATGTCATTCGGGTCTATTATACTAGATGTCATTCAGTCTTATTATAACTATTTTGTCATCGGGTCTTATATAACTGTTCTGTCTTATTTACTAGATTCATTCAGTCTTATTATAAAGTTGTCATTCGGTCTTATTATAACTAGTTGTCATCAGGTCTTATAAAACTAGATTCATTCGGTCTTTCTACAGTATGTCATTCAGGTCTTATTATAACTAGTTGTCATTCAGGTCTATATATAACTAGATGTCATTCAGGTCTTATTATAACGAGATGTCATTCAGGTCTTATTATAACTAGATGTCATTCAGGTCTAAATATAACTAGTTGTCATTCAGGCCTTATTATAACTAGTTGTCATTCAGGTCTTATTATAACTAGTTGTCATTCAGTTCTTATTATAACTAGTTGTCATTAAGGTCTAAATATAACTAGTTTAATTCGGTCTATTATAACTGTTGTCCATTCTAGTTATAACAAGTCATTCAGCTCTTATTATAACTAGATGTCATTCAGGTCTTATTATAATAGTTGTCATTCTGTCTTATTATAACTAGTTGTCATTCAGGTCTTATATAACTAGTTGCATTCGGTTAAATATACTAGTTGTCCTTCAGTCTAATAGAAACTAGTTTGTCATTCAGCTCTTATTATAAAACTAGTTTCATTCAGCCTTATTATAACTAGTGTCATTCAGGTCTTATTATAATTAGTTGTCATTCAGGTTTATTATAGCTAGATGTCATCTCAGGTCTTATTATACTGGTTGTCATTCAGGTCTTATTAACTGGTTGTCATTCAGGTTAATTATAACTAGATGTCATTCAGGTCTAATTTATAACTAGTTGACATTCAAGGTCTTATTATCCAGTTGTCATTCAGGTCTTATTATAGCTAGATGTCATGCAGGTCTTATTACAACTAGTTGTTCATTCAAGGTCTAATAAAACTATTTGTCATTCGGTCTAAATATAACTATTGTCATTCAGGTCTTATTATAACTAGATGTTGTTCGGTTTATTATAACTAGATGTGCTTCAGGTCTTTATTATAACTAGTTGTCGCATCATTCTTATTTAACTAGTTTTTCATTCTCAATTAACAGTTGTCATTTCTTATACTAGTGTCATTCAGGTCTATTAAAACTAGTTGTCATTCAGGTCTTATAATAACTAGTTGTCATTCAGGTCTTATTATAACTAGTTGGCATTCAGTTCTGTTTCAATTATAACTAGTTCCCTTTACAGATATAATAGTTGCATTCGATCCATACAGATAATAACTAGTATCAGAAAATGTCCCTTACAGATTATAACAGTTACACAATGTTTCCCTTCCAGATTATAACTAGTTGTCAGAATGTTCCCTTGACAGATTAGAACTAGTTATCAGAATGTTCCCTTTACAGATTAGACCTAGTTATCAGAATGTTCCCTACGATTAAACTGTTGTCAGAATGTTTCCCTTTACAGATTATTAATTTATCAAATGTCCCTTACGATTATAACTAGTTGTCGAATGTTCCCTTACAGATTACATAACTAAGTTTGTCAGAGCCACTTTACGACTATAACTATTTACAGAATGTTTCCCTTAACATTAGAACTAGTTGTCAGAATGTTCCCTTTACGATTATATAACTAGTTATCAGAAGTTCCCTTACGATAGAACTAGTTCAGATGTTCCCTTTACAGATTATATACTAGTTATCAGAATGTTCCCTTTACAGATTATAACTAGTTATCAAAATGTTCCCTTTACAGATTATAACTAGTTATCAGAATGTTCCCTTTACAGATTATATAACTAGTTATCAGAATGTTCCCTTTACAGATTATAGACTAGTTTACAGAATGTTCTCTTTACAATTATAACTAGACAGTTATAGACAGACAGTAAAGGGAACTTTCTGATAACTAGTTCTAATCTGTAAAGGGAACATTCTGACAACTAGTTCTAATCTGTAAAGGGAACATTTTGATAACTAGTTATAATCTGTAAAGGGAACATTCTGACAACTAGTTATAATCTGTAAAGGGACATTCTGATAACTAGTCCTAATCTGTAAAGGGAACATTCTGAAAATAGTTATAATCTGTAAAGGGAACATTCTGACAACTAGTTCTAATCTGTAAGGGAACTTCTGATAACTAGTTCTAATCTGTAAAGGGACATTCTGATAACTAGTTAAATCTGTAAAAAAGAAAAATTCTGATACTAGTTATAATCTGTAAAGGGAACTTTCTGATAACTAGTTATAATGTTAAAGGGAACATTCTGATAACTAGTTCCTTAGTTATCATGACTGTTCCCTTTACAGATTATAACTAGTTATCAGAAAGTTCCCCTTTACAGATTATAACTAGTTATCAGAATGTTCTCTTTACAGATTATAACTGTTATCAGAATGTTCCCTTTACAAGATTAGAACTAGTTCTCGAGTTTTCCTACAGATTGAACTAGTTGTCAGAATGTTCCCTTTCAGCTTTAACATATTTTCTGAATGTTCCTTTACAGATTAGACTAGTTATCAGAATGTTCCCTTTACAGATTAACAGTTTTCAGAATGTTCCCTTACAGATTAGAACTAAGTTGGAGTTAGAGGTGATAATTTATATAACACTGTTATAGTATAACAATACACTATGGGGCATATTTATAAAGAATCGATAATATCGCAAAAAAATTACCGCCGCACATCGTGCCGCGAAAATAGCGCTATCGCCGTATTTAAACGGCGACGCTATTCCCGTGATACCTATCGCGGCCGCGAGTGCTGCGGTAATTTTAACCCTTCGCGGCGATACTGTATAGTATCGCCGCGAAGGGACTTAAAATCCTTCCCGACGCCGTCCTTACCCCGCCCACACCCCCGCGGCGGCAGCGGCGACCACCCGCCGCCGCCGCCGCTTCAGCAGCCCCTCCCAACCCGTTCCCGTTCGCGGCAATCTCGGATGGGAGGCTAGGAGGGGCTGCCGGATGGGGCCGCAGCAGGGTCGCGACCACCCGCGCCGCACCCCCTCCCCGGCAACCCCTCCAAGCCCCCGCCCCGCCGCTCCGGGGAGGGGACGGGAGGGAGCCGCTGGGGGGGGGAGGCTCCCTCCAGCGGGGCCCTGAGAAGGGCCTTTTGGGGCTTAGGGGGTCCGCAGCTCGAACCGGGACCCCCTCCCCGGCCCTTACAAGGGCCCTTGCGGCACTGACAAGTGCCTTTGGCGGGGTCCCGCAGCTGAAACCGGGACCCCCAGTGCGGCTCTAAAAGAGCCTTGGGCGACGTCTTCTTCTTTCCAGTCCGGCGACACCAGCTCGCCGAGGCGCGCCGACCCCCGGAGGTACCTGCGGCCGCCAGGGGTACCCCGGGGCGCCGGCGACCCTAACGAGGCCGATGTTGCCGGGTCTTGATCCGACGCGACGTCTTCGGGCTGGCGACACCAACCCCACTCAGGTGCGAGCCAGGCAGATCACCTGCGGCTGCAGTGAGCCTGCTGGCACCGCCGGCCTCAGCGGAGCCGATGTTGCCAGCCGCCTTCTTTCTTCTTTCTTCAGCCATCTACTGCGATGGCATCTGAGTTCCACGCGGAAAGCTTCTTTATATAGGTTTGCAGAAATCCATAATCCGTTTCTGATGGTCAATTTTTTAATACTTGCTTACATTAACCAATCAGATTTTTGGAAAGTTCTGAAATCTGATTGGTTAATGTAAAGCAAGTATAAAAAATTGACCAATCAGAAACGGATTATGGATTTCTGCAAACCTATATAAAGAGGAGCTTTCCGCCGAGGAACTCAGATGCCATCGCAGTAGATGGCTGAAGAAAGAAGAAAGAAGCGGCTGGCAACATCGGCTCCGCTGAGGCCGGCGGTGCCAGCGGGCTCACTGGCGGCCGCAGTGAGTCTGCCTGGCATCGGCGACCTGAGTGGGGTTGGTGTCGCCAGCCCGAAGACGTCGCGAAGGGCTTTTTAAGAGCCGCACTGGGGGTCCGGTTCGAGCTGGGGACCCCCGCCAAAGGCACTATAGTGCCGTAAGGGCACTTGTAAGTGCCGCAAGGGCCCTTACAAGGGCCGGGGAGGGGGTCCTGTTTCGAGCTGCGGGACCCCTAAGCCCCAAAGGGCTCTTATAAGAGCCGCAAGGGCACTTGTCAGTGCGCAAGGGCCCTTATAAGGGCCGGGGAGGGGGTCCCGGTTCGAGCTGCGGGACCCCTTAAGCCCCAAAAGGCTCTGTCAGAGCCGCAAGGGCACTTGTAAGTGCCGCAAGGGCCCTTATAAGGGCGGGAGGGGGTCCCGGTTCGAGCTGGCGGGACCCCCTAAGCCCCAAAAGGCCCTTCTCAGGGCCCGCTGGAGGGAGCCTCCACCCCCCCAGCGGCTCCCTCCCGTCCCCTCCCGGGAGCGGCCGGGCGGGGGCTTGGAGGGGTTGCCGGGGAGGGGGTGCGCGGCGGGTGGCGCGACCACCTGCTGCGGCCCCTTCCCGGCAGCCCTCCTAGCCTCCCGTTCGAGATTTGCCGCGAACGGGGAACGGGTTGGGAGGGGCTGCGGGAAGTGGGGCGGCGGCGGGGTGGTCGCGCTGCCGCGTGGGGGGTGTGGGGGCGGGGTGGGCGTGTCTCCCGGGGCGGGTGCGACCACCCGCCGCGGGTTGCCTGCCCACCCGCCGGGGAGGTTAGTATCGGCTGACTTCGCCTCCTTCAAGGTGGAGAAGTAAAACAGCCGATACTAGCCGAGCGAAACCAGTACCGCCGCTTTATACAGAAAGCGGCGGAGTAGGTAGAACAGGTAGTATCGGCGCGAAAGTGGTTAACGCTTCGTTAACTTTTCGCGGCCGTTTTCGGACCTTATAAATGCGCGTAAACGCGTTTATGCGTTAATGTCCGCGAAAACGGCCGCGAAAAGTTAACGAACCTTTATAAATATGCCCCTATGTCTTATGTAGTAGATGGCTGATAGATATAACACTGCTATAGTTATAAACAATGCACCATGTCATTATGTAGTAGATGGATGATAGATATAACACTGCTATAGTTATTAACAATACACTGTGTCATTATGTAGTAGATGGATGATGATAGATATAACACTGTTATAGTTAAACAATACACTATGTCATTATGTAGTAGATGGCTGATAGATATAACACACTGCTATAGTTATAACAATACACTGTGTCATTATGTAGTAGTGGCTGATAGATATAACCTGCTATATTTATAACAATATACTGGTGTCATTATGTAGTAGATGGCTGATAGATGTAACACTGTTATGTTATAACAATACACCTTGTCATTATGTAGTAGATGGCTGATAGATGTAACACTGCTATAGTTTATAACAATACACTGTGTCATTAGTAGTAGATGGCTGATAGATATAACACTGTATAGTAATAACAATATCTGTGTATTAGTAGTAGATGGCTGATAGATGTAACACTGCTTAAGTTATAACAATCACTGTGTCATTATGTAGTAGATGGCTGATAGATATACACTGCTATAGTTTAAACAATACACCGTGTCATATTGTTAGATGGCTGATAGATATAACACTGCTATAGTTATAACAATACACCGGTCATTAGTAGTAGATGGCTGATACATATAACACTGTTATAGTTATATAACAATACACCGTGTCATTATGTAGTAGATGGCTGATAGATATAACACTACTATAGTTATAACAATACACTGTGTCATTATGTAGTAGATGGCTGATAGATGTAACACTGTTATAGTTATAACAATACACCGTGTCATTATGTAGTAGATGTTTTTACACTTCAGTAACACACATGTATCCAATAACAAACATAAAGCCATTGTCGCAGAAAATCATAACAACCACATTAACGTGAAAATACAACTTAAAACACAATACACCAACACTTTGCTACATACACAAATCACACACCACGTAGCTCTACATAGCCCTGATTATGTTTATTTCTTGTGAGACAAGTTGTTGCTTTGCAGTTATATTTTATTGCTCTCCTTCTTCTTCCATAATTCACTTGTCCCCTTTGAGAGACGGTAATTCATGCCTGCGATGAGTGTGGCCTAGTCATTTTTTTAAAATGCAGCGACAGAGATCAGGTAAGCAGTAAACAAACAAAATCCAAATGATATCTCTCCTGTACAAATGTAATGTAATATAAATGTAATGACATCTCTCATACGGCTCTGACCCTCTCAGGTTTATTCAATAAGAGGTGCAAAATTTTGCCAGTGCTGTTAATTTGCAGCAACCAATCAGAAAGTTACCTTCTACTGCGGTTAGAAACCATTAATGACATCTGATTGGTTGCTGCAGACTAACAGCACAAGCAAAATGTGCACCTTTTATTAAAATAGCCCAACTGTATTCATTATTTAAACATATTATTTAAAAATACTTTCTGTGCCAAATAAACTCATTAATCAAATTGGACAAATTGTTATTGAAATTAGTAGCCATTCAATTTATAATTCTAAAACAAATGTCTTCATGGGTTTTAAGACAGCCCCAAACAATTGCCCACTGATTAAAGATCCTGAGATCTGCCAAGAACCATGGGTGTGTTTTCCTGGTGCTGCTGGGTAATTTCAATGCAAGACCCTTATATAGGGTGGGGGGTAATCTGGTCAGACAGATTATTAGGATTCTATTAATAAGAGCCCTCTATAATGTGTGATAATTGTAGACAAAGATGGCTCTTCCCTATATTGAAATAATGAGAGAATATAAGATTCTGGAAAGGTTTAGAGATCAGTGCACAGGAATGTTTTACATGTGAATTCACACAAATATCATGTTTTTGTTTACAGTGTTCGTTATTGTACCAAGAAGACAAATACCAGACCCAACGATGAAGAAAACCCAAAGGAGGAAGAATCTGAAGGGTAAGTAATATCATGAATGAATGGATTTTATAATGGGTCAATCCTTTAAAATTATGGTTAGTTATATCTATTTTATGTATTCAGAAAATTTGGGAACCCAGAATATATATTTAAATAAGCTCACGGTAGCTTTAATTTGATTTCCAAACAATGCTGTTTTTTTTTTTAATGTAATTTATAAAACAGTTGAGGAGGAGAGAGAAGAAGAATCTGAAAAATCTGAAGAGCAAGAAAAAGAGTCAGAAAGTGAGTCAGAAGAAGAACAAGAAAAAGAGTCAAAAGTGAGTCAGAAGAAGAAACCAGAAGAAGAACCAGAAGAAGAATGAGAAGAACCAAGAAGAAGAACCAGAAGAAGAATGAGAAGAAAAAACAAGAATAAGAACCAGAAGAAGAATGAGAAGACAGAAAAAACAAGAAAACATACATGAAGAATTAAGTAGTAGAAATATCCCACTTAATTTAAATAGGGGAAAGTGTATCTAATGTAGGTTAAGGAAAGTTAAGGCTTAAGTTAAACTAGTTAACTTGCTTTGAATGCTATTACAACTTGAGTAGAATGCTGTATGGCTTCCCATGTCATTTTGAGACAAGGTACAATCCCACGGTCCTTATGGAACATGGTAAACACATCAAATGGAATGTCAGCACAGTGTTTGGGTAAACAACAGTTTATAAACACAGGCCAGGATTTTCCAAAAGCCACCAGTAGGCACGTAAGGATTGTTTATCTGTATTGAGACATTACCAATAACAACTTTTATAAATGATGGCTCATAGTTATATAAAAACATGTTGTCTTTAAGTTGAATAAGTACAGTTATTAAGAAATAGCACCAAGAAACTGTGAAATATTGCATTTTATTTTAAATGTATGTTGCAGTTCTGTCAGTTACCAAATAAAGCAAATTTAAGTAAAACATGTGAATGGTTTTTATTTATTAATATTTTGCACCTGTATGCAAGTTTCAATACACAGCACATCCCACATGAAACCTAGGGCAGGGAGATAAAGGGCGGCAGGCCACAGATCACCCTGCAAGCAAAAGTTCATACCTAGTGTGCAGAAAGGAAATAACCTTCACAGTTTAAAGTCCCTTCTCTTGATCCTGACCCAAATGCTTTTTCTTATCTTACAACTCTGTCTTGTGTTGTAATTTCAGCACAGGTACGTGGGGGAGGGTTGCAGTCCATGTCCAGGAAAGAGCCTATGTAATCTGCTGCCCAGACCAACTGATAGAGTGGAGGCCAACAAAGTTTGATCAAACCCAACATATTGATGCTACTGGTCGAATTATTTAGTTACCGACTGGGCCTGAAGTTTAACTACAAATTAACTTTAGCTCCTTACTCAATTATGACTGGTATGTATTAAACTATACATTTAATTTTGAAATACATTACTGAACAATTTAGATTTAAACAAGAAGGATTTTTTTATTGGACAAATACTGTTTTTTTATATTTATTAACTGATTTCATTGTTTTTTGCTTATTTAATAATATTGGCAATTAGGTCATTTGAACTGGGCTTGTTACTTCCAGACATGCAAATGTCTCTTCTCCAGAACCAACAGAGAAAAAACAAAATGGTGCAATAGAAATTCCTGTGCATAATCACCAAGACCAAGTAGTTAAAGTAGCCACGGGATAATAAAGAAAAATATAACCCATAAGGCTAGTATCTAAAAAAAGTGAGTAATCTAAAGAGCAAGTGCAAAAAGTTGTACGTAATAAAACACATACTAAGATGCCACTGAGAGTGAAAAACACCCACAAGAATATAGACACAGAGACAAGTTTAAACCACCCAATATATAAGTGTAGGAACTGAGTGTCCGCTAAATAACAACTACCGGTAAGTGTCTGTGCTGGTTAGAACGATAACATCCTAACAAAAAAGACATAATCAGGTTACAAATGCAGACATTTAAGTTTCTACAGTAAGTAGGTAACAATCTGTACATACATCACTGATCCTTAAATATGAGCAAACATAAAAAATCATACCGAATCCTCCCGTTAGCTTCTCTGGCACCCTCTGATGTGGGTTACACTGCCTCACCCAAAATAGTCACATAACAGCAAAATTCCAAGTATAGAGGGTCAGGCATTGATATGGTGCAAAATAGGTGAATTTATTCCTCCGTAAAGTAAACGGTAAGGTTTACAAAGGGCTGAGTGTGTTTACTCTTATAGGGGAATAAATTCATCTTTTTTGCACCATATCAACGTGGACCCTTAAATATAGCATACAGAAAAAGAAATTAAAACTATTAATAGGTCTATAGGACCAATAATATAATACCCACTGTCGAGAGTAAAAAGTAACGGGTCTGTATAAAACCTAAAAAGGAATGCATAGTTCAGTAATCAGATTTTCTGTTTTAGATACCTTCTCAATGACTCTGTCTAGTTCATCTGCCTTGTACCCTCTTTGTAAAAAACTGTGTTTGAGGTCAGTCATCTGCTGAGCTGCTTTCCCTTTGTTACTATTATTTCCAGCCAGCGGTGAAATTGACTATGTGGAATCGTTTTTTTGAGGATTTCAGATGACAGCTACGTTGAAGTAAAATAGTATTTTTGTCCATAGGTTTCCTAAATAAGGAAGTCTGTAATGTGGAAATGCTTATATCTTTACATCCAAAAGATCCACCATGTGAGGGTTAAAAAGTTGTGACAATAGGAGAGGGAGATAGTAAAGAAAAATACAATGTAGAACGAGAAAGAAAAAGCAAGGGAGAGAAATGTCAGAGGTGTCGAAAGAATCCAGTAATAAAGGTTTCGGCATAGTGGATCTGCACACAGTTAGACATGACGGAGATGTGGGGATAAATGCAGGTCAAACAAAAAAGTTTGAGGTAGAGGGAGTGGGAATGCAGCAAAATCGAGAAGGGACGGGAAGAAAGCGTCTAGAAGGGACACAGAGAGTTGGAGAAAGAGGAGAGGGGAAGGGAGGCTAAGGGGAAAGGGAAAAAGGGGATGAAGAAGGAGAGGTGGGAGGAAAACTCACATGCAGTAGGGAGGGATACTGAGAGGAATACGTTATACAAGAAGAATACAAGTATAATTAATACGCAATATATTGTATAAACCTAAAAAAGTTCCAATTCTAGTGAAATAATAAAAAACGAAAAAAAAAAAAAAAAAAAAAAAACGAAGAACACAAAAAAACAAGAAAACCACCAAACCCACACCACCCCCCACACCCAACAACCACCCCCCCCCCCCCCCCCCCTCCCCCCCCCGTTGTTCGGCTGGCCTATGATAAGATATTATATCATTTGATAGAGATTTACATAAGTGCCCTACTCCAATTTCCGTAAGGTATCAGAAATTGGATATAACTTAGACTGTTCTACTGAATGGAATGTCATTCTTAAACCAAATGGAAAATACTTAAATGGACTCAAGTAGTGTTAGTTAGCATCATTCCTTGTTTCTTTTAATTTTTTTAGACACGCTCCAAGTTTGCACAGCATAGTATACTTTAAAATGATTACTTACATTTAAGGGTATGTTGCAAATTCACCACAGATTGACTTCAATGTTAATTGATTCAGTTTATTATTAGTGGCAAAATTGATATTCATTTATTAAGTAACAGAACTGTCTTCCGTAGAGGTAACGATGGTGGCTACGTAACATTGAATATCACCATCTCTGTTGTGTCTGGGGCCACCCCTTTAATCTGCAAGCCGCTCATGTCGCTCATTCCCTTGTGGTCGCTCTTGAGGACATTCTTTTTGTTTAGTTTGTCCAGGGGATGAGTACCTGACCACATATCCAAGGTTATGGATTTTCCCCTAAGCCCCAAAGGGCTCTTATAAGAGCCGCAAGGGCACTTGTCAGTGCCGCAAGCGCCCTTATAAGGGCCGGGGAGGGGGGTCCCGGTTCGAGCTGCGGGACCCCTTAAGCCCCAAAAGGCTCTTGTCAGAGCCGCAAGGGCACTTGTAAGTGCCGCAAGGGCCCTTATAAGGGCCGGGGAGGGGGGGTCCCAGTTCGAGCTGCGGGACCCCCTAAGCCCCAAAAGGCCCTTCTCAGGGCCCCGCTGGAGGGAGCCTCCACCCCCCCAGTGGCTCCCTCCCGTCCCCTCCCCGGGAGCGGCCGGGGCGGGGGGCTTGGAGGGGTTGCCGGGGAGGGGGTGCGCGGCGGGTGGTCGTGACCACCTGCTGCGGCCCCTCCCGGCAGCCCCTCCTAGCCTCCCGTTCCGAGATTGCCGCGAACGGGGAACGGGTTGGGAGGGGCTGCTGGGAAGTGGCGGCGGCGGCGGGTGGTCGCCGCTGCCGCCGCGGGGGGTGTGGGCGGGGTGGTCGGCTGACTTCGCCTCCTTCAAGGTGGAGAAGTAAAACAGCCGATACTAGCCGAGCGAAACCAGTACCGCCGCTTTATAAATAGAAGCGGCGGTAACAGGTAAGTATCGGCGCGAAAGGTTAACGCTTCGTTAACTTTTCGCGGCCGTTTTCGGACCTTTATAAATCGCGGTAAACGCGATTTATGCGTTAATGTTAGAAAATAAATACATATAAGAACTGGTATTTCTATATAAGTGTTCAATTTCCACTCATAACTATTTTTTTTAGAGTATTTATTAATCAGTAATAAAAATTGTTAAATATTAAGAGAATTCAGAAACAGAAATTCGAAAGGTTTTCCATTGACAGAGAATACAAGAAGCGGCTAATATTCATCCTTCCGATGTATGATGCCAGGGCTAACAAAAACCAGCCACAGACTCTAGTGAAACAAATCACAGAAGATCAACATTCCCTTTCATAAGTAGGCATATATCCCCAGGAAGTAAGAATCACCAGGGAATTCTGCCCGCTGCCGACAGGGACTGCCCATACAATATTCCAACATTGCTCTGTAGACCACAGTATTGACCCACATTAACCTAATTACTTATTTTCTGAGATTAAACTAGAGCACAAAACTACACAATAGTTTTTAAAGGTTCTAGAACAAGTGCGATGGGGCTCTATGGGGATAGATTTCACTACACTCTAATGAAATAGCAAAGTAAGTGGAAACAAAGACAGTTAATCTTTATAAGATTAATTACAATGACTGTAGTACTTCTCCACTCACGGTTGATTAATGTTAGGTGGTTAGCAGTGTATCTTTAGGAGATTCTTCATAAAAAGCTAAAATACAATCAATGCACGTCTCGCTGATGTTTTTACATTAGCTCTGTAAAGATCAATGATCCCATTTTAAATAACCACGGTCGATCCTGTAAGCCTCAAATACTGTTCTCTTCATTCCAAAGCATGTTAGCCATTGTAATATGTATAATAACTAATAAATACAGTGATGTTTTAGACATTTGGATAACTTAACACGAACATTAAAAAGAATCCCCAAATTCCCACCCCGATATAAATTGCGTGATCGAGGAAGCACACATACCCTAAATAGTTAGTAGCAAATTTTGAAAGCTGCCATTGGTGTGTATTTTAATGGTGAGTAAGGTTAAAGCCTAGAGATGACGAACTTCATAAAATTCCCGGTCCGTTTTCCAACTTCGAACTCCAGTGAAAATTTGAAATATTCAAAATTGGACCCATTAAAGTCATCTGAGGGGTGTGATAGTTGAAAACTGTCCGTATGATGTACAGCTAAACTAACAATGAAAGTAATTACTATAAATGGCTGTAGGAACCTAGGAAATCTGTCTGGCGGAATATGGCACTATGCACTAACAATCGAAACTTAGTTTTTAAACCTTCCTGAACAAGAGAAAGGCAATTGCCAGGGTTGTGCGCAAGCTACATAGATAGATAAGATAGAAGACAGAGAGATAGATAGGACGAGAGAGATAAAAATGATGATAGATAGATGCGATAGATAGATAGAAGACAGAGAGATAGATTCGATAGAGAGAGAGATAAAAAAGATATAAGATAGATAGATAGATAGATAGATAGATTAGATAGATAGATATCGTGATAGATAAATGATAGATAGATAAAGTGTAGATAGATAGATAGAGAGAGAAGCATAAGATAGATAGATAAATGATAGATGATAGGGATAGCATAGATAGAGATAGATAGATAGATAGATATATGATAGACAGATAGATAGATAGATAGATAGCTAGATAGATAGATAAATGATAAGATGATAGATAGATAGAGAGAGAAGATAGATAGAGATGATAGATTAGATAGAGAAGATAAATGCATTAGATGATAGATAGAGGGAGAGAGATTAGATTGAATACGATAGATAGATAGAGAGGAGAGAGAGATAGAGAGAGAGATAGCTAGATAGATAGATAGATAATAAGATAGATAGAGAGAGATAGATAGATAGATTTAGATAGAGTAGAGAGAGATAAGAGATAAAGCACAGACGAGAGATAGATAGATAGATAAGACGAGAGAGAGAGAGATATAGATGATGATAGATAGATAGGATAAGATAGAGAGAGAGATAGATAGAGCGCCTAGAGATAGCAGACAGGAGAGATAGATAGCATTAGAGAGGGAAGAAGCAGGCAGAGATGGATAGATATATAGAGAGATAGATGCATTAGATAGATAGACTAGATAGAATATAGGATAATAGATAGATAAGATAGATAGATAGATAAGATAGATAATATCACAATGAGATAAAAGCAGTCAAGGCCACATCAGGTCTGTGCTAAAATACAAAAGGGGGTCTTATAATTCAAATAGTAACGTTTCAGTCCACCCTCTTGGGACCTTTATCAAGCCTTGCTAAAGGTCCAACGAAGCGGGGATCGAAACGTTGCCTACTATGTGTTTTAGTCAGCATTTACAGGGTATATTCAATAAATTCTTATCGTGTAAAATAGTGCTACTTTAGCCCCCAAACCAATTAGATGTTAGCGCTTTCTCAATGTATAAAATAGATCTGATTGCGCTTCGGGGCAAAATTAGCACCATTTTAAACGTTAAGAACTTTTAATTGCCTCTCCCTGTTAAGTTTTTTTTTTGCACATAGACCTGAGAGTGCCTGGCACTCTTGCATTGGATTATCTGTGAATCACAACCCAAGCACCCAGGCAGCATAGAACTATTGTAGTAGGTAACTGTGACACTTTCTGTTAACTGTAGATAGATCATAGATGTATGGATTATAAGTAGATTATAGTATAATAGAATCGATAAATTGCATAGATAGATAGTAGATGAGCTAAATAGATAGATAGATAATGAATGATAATAGATAATAGACTACACTATTTTTTGTTTCTTTCAAACGTCTCTACTGCGTGGTGTATAATGAATTTCATGTACATTAACTGAATGAGAGTTAACAAGCTGCAAGCGCAGCCTAACACTTGGGATTTCTGCAAGATTTCCTATACATCTAAGGGATAAACCGAGAGCGGCAATTATACCAAGGGAATTCACTGGCTCTCCAACCGCAGAACTCGCTGGAATTACTGGGACAGCACTGGTATTCTTCACTCACACCTGGAGAGAGCGAGGACACACTATTCTGTGTACCGTCCCCTTATCTGAGTGTACGTCCCATTATATTTATGTATACCCGTACCCATTGTATATTTATGTATAACCCGTCTCATGTATATTCTATTATATAACCGCCCTATTTATGTATATAGTAGGTATAATCCATGTATATACGTACCGTCCCATTCATTTTATGTATCAAACCGTCCATGTATAATATTTTGCTTTGTACGTTTTTTCTATCCCTGTATACGTCATGATTATGATAACCCGCCCATGTATATTTAATGTGTACCGTCCCATGTTATATTATGTGTACCGTCCCATGTATATTATTCGTCCAGTCCATGTTATAGTTATGTGTTACCCGCCCTGTAATTTATGTGTACCGTCCCATGGTATGAATGGTCCCGTCATGTATCTTTATGTGTACCGTCCAGTATATTTATGTGTACCGTCCATGTATATTTATTGGTATACCGCGTCCCATGTATATTTATGCTTATCCCGTCCCATGTTATATTATGTTATAACCGTCCCATGTATATTCTTTTTATGTGTACCGTCCCATGGTAGTTTGATGTTACCGTCCCATGTAATATTTATGTAGTACCGTCCCATGTATATTTATGGTACCTCCCATGTTATACGTCCATGTATATTATGATGTACCTGTCCCATGTTTAGTATCCGCTGTATGTATAACCGCCACTGTATATTATATTTTATACGTCCCATGATATTTATATGTATACCGTCCCATGTAGAATTTTGAAGATATCCAGTCCCATGGATATTTATAGTATACCGTACCCATGTATTTATTTCTCATGTTATTTGATTAAACGTCCCATGTATATTTATGTATACCTCCCATGTATATTATGTGCTACCGTCCGTATAGTTATGTTATAACTGTCCCATGTATCATTTATGTGTCCACCCGTCCCATGTATACTTTATGTGTACCCGTCCCATGTATATTTATGTATATACCGTCCCATGTATATATATAATCTGATACCTTCCCATGTAATTTATGTATACCGTCCCAGGTAATATTCTATGTATATACCGTCCCATGTATATGTATGTATACCGTCCCATGTTATTTTGTGTACCGTCCCATGATATTTATGTATAACCGTCCCATGTAGATTTATGGGTACACGTCCCATGTCTAGTTTATGTATACCGTCCCATGCAGATTTATGTGTTAACCGTCCCAGCGTATTTTAGTATACGCTCCCATTAATTTATGGATACGTCCCATGTATATTTATGTATACCGTCCCTGCTATCGACCTACGTCATTATATTTATGCTATACGTCCATGTGATAATATTTATGCTATACCGTCCATGTATATTTATGTATACCGTCCCATGTATATTATTCTATGTATATTTACTGTAGCCCCATGTATATTTATGATATCCGCTCCCATGGAGAGCTTTATGTCCTACTCGTCCATGCTATATTTACTGTTACTACCCGCTCCCACATGTATATTATGTATACACTCCCATGTATATATATGTATTACCGTCCCATGTATATTTATGTATCTACCGTTTTTTCCCAGTTTGTAATTATGTATTACCGTTCCCATTTATATTGAATGATAACCCGTCCCATGTTATTACTATCGTCATGATTTTATGATACCGTCCCATGTATTCTTATATCGCCAATCTTATGTATACGTCCCATGTATGTACAGTCCCATATATTATTATTCCGTCCCATGTATGTCTACCGTCCCATGTATATTTATGTTATACTCCCATGTCAATATTATGTTACCGTCCACGTTTATGTACGTCCATTTTAATTTAGTATACGGTCCCCTGTATATTATGTATAGTACCGTCCCATGAGAGTTATGTGTATACCTGTCCCATGTATATCTTAGGTATTATACCGCTTCCCTGCTATAATTTATGTATACGTCCCAGTATATTCTAGCTGTTCACCTCCATGTATATTATGGATTACCGCTTCCATTAATGTAGATATGTTCGCCATGTTTGTAGTACCGCTGGTTTATAGGTTACCGTCCCATGTATATTTATGTATACAATCCTGTATTGATCGCCATGCTAATTATCATCCATGATATTTGTGTACCTTCCCATGATATATTTATTGTATCCCGTCCAATGTAAATTATGTTTGTTACCTGCTATATTATACCGTCCCAGTGATTATTTATGGTCCTCCCGTAATATTTATGGTAGTACCGTCCCATGTATATTTATGTATAAGAATACCATCCCTTGTAATATTTTGTGTACCGTACTTGAACCTACCTGTATATTGATATCCTGTATATTTATGTATACCTCCCATAGTATATTTGTGAGTTCATCCTCGATATTCATTTGAATGATGCGGGAGGGCACTACAGAACATCCAAGCAAATGCCCCAAATGCAAAATCCCCACTCACTTCTAGTACAAGGCTCAACCATACTGACAACAGTCCCCTTAAACATGCGGACATGTTGTCCAAAACCACAGGCAGTCTTGAGCCCGGGTAGTTGTTTTGGTGAGGCATACACCCGGATAGATACTTCCAAAAGGCCATAACAGTGCCACATCCGGAAATAAACTCAATAAGTTTCTACTATGGCTCCATGGGATGTTCTTGCCACAATCTGGGACTCGCCATATCAATAGCTAAATGTACCGAGACCCCGGAGCCCCTTTCTTGCCCGCGTTTTAAGCAATGCACCAAGCGAAGCATCTCTGTTGTGCATCGTGAATCGTGTTACAAAACCACTCTAGAATCTTTTAACACAAGATTTGTTCCTAAAATTGGCTGCAGTACATTAGAGTTGCTGCAGCGTTGCACGACCAAGTTCTTGTTCAATCTGCCGATTATATTGTGTCTTAAAAGGCATGTCCAACCCCAAAACTAAAATTTAACCCATACTGGCCCCATACTGTAGATGGTTTAAAAATCCTTAACTCTACATCTTGCCTCCAAATGCTTCTCCTAGCAGGACTGTGCAAAGTAGGAGGTGTCAGTGAGTCATCCAGTTGTTTCTTCCTTTTTGATCCGGACTACACTGCATCCCCTACTATATAAACTTTTTTACAGTGTGTAGCCCACTCACCCCACACCCCAAACCGCCAATTTACTTTTGCAAGAAAGCCACAGGAAGATACCTTCTTCCCTCATGGCTGCTCTAAGTAGCCAGAAGCCGATCTGTGTGGCTGCCATCTAGCAATCACAGACATCGGTCCAGTCCCACCCCCTTCTGATGCTTCCACCTAGCAGAGAGCGGGGAAAATAGCTGCCGGGGGATCAGAGGTCGGTAAGTATTTCCTTTGGCTTTTCTTGCAAAAGTAAATTGGCAGTTGGAGGTAGGAGCGGAGTGAGCCCTACAATCAGTAAAACGGTCTTAAATGGGGTTGAGATACCTTTCTAAAGCCATGTTACCCTTAGTACATCAGTTAATGGCCCTTGTTTTTTTTAGACACAAATTATGATGATAGAGCCTCTCGTGCACATAGCCCCTAAAAGTGTTATTCAACTAATCATCTATGAATTGAAGAAATACTATTGTATCTTTCAATTTTAATCGCACTGAATTTTATATAAGGGACACTATACTGAAAAATGACTTGCCATCATCAATTATAATGAATACAAGTAGCACTCACTCTGAATGTGTGTGGTTGCTGCATGCCTTCAATCCAGCACACATTCGTTTAGCGCAGGAATCTCCCCTCCTCTTTCACCACTCCAATTCCATCGACCTGACTTTTTTCCCACAACGACTGTCAAGCCTGCCACACAGCACACAGCATTTCAACTGTCAAAACTCACCATTCACCTACAGTTAAAACTATCACAGAAGAATAGTTTTGAGAGCAAGGAACTTGATGACAGCTGAAATATAAGAAGTTTTGATAGATTATATTAAGAATAGCGGCAGATCAAAAAAAATGAATACAGTGGTGGTTGGAAGAGTTATGATTTCCAGTTATGTCAATTAATAAACTCATTTTCATTATAGAATGCCCTTTAAGTTACAAAAAAAAGGAAAGTCAGGTTTGAAACATGGACACAAACAAGAAACATTTACCATGAAGCACTTCATAAATCTCCATATTCAAAATAAAATGGAACCTTTCCCTTCCAGTGACCATTTTGATGAAACTTGATGGAACGGAACTGAGCCCTGTATGTGTGTTTCTTTCTGGGAATAGAATTTGCCTTTGCACTGTTTAACGGAAGCGAGGGATGCAACTAAAACGCTTATACTGTATGGTCAACAATTCTATAATGTATATGAATGCTTATAAGAAAAATATTATTCCATTTTATGTCATTTATATAGTAAGTAATGAATCCCAATAGTGGATATAACGTTCTTGGCGAGAGGAAATTGTTTCTATAATAACACGTTTAAGTAAGTCATGTGACACTGAAAATAGATCGACTTAATTAGTAAAATTTGCAGGTTATCCGTTGCCTCTTATTTATTTATTTATATATGTTATAAAAATATGTGAAATTCGAAATGAAAGCGAATTCGTTTCTGTATCAGTAGTAATTTGTGTGTCATGTACAGACTCACATTTCATTGGGATATATTAAAAACAATCAAACACGGTTCTGTGCCAAGCTAAATATTAATGCATTTTACTCCTAAATTCCTACTCCTGTTTCTATTCCCTTTAAACCTTCTAACAGGAGGGAATTGTTTAAAAAAATCTTAAAAACACAGATAGTAAGTACGGTAGTCTTCTGCTGAAAGGAATTCTGCAGTGTTATTTTTTAAATCTCCGGCCAATTGCCAAGCATGTCCCCTGCCAAGACTTGGCTTAGCACTATGACTATAATCCTGCTCCAGGAGAAAGCAGGTGTCTTTTTAACGCCCCTTAGAAGTGCATTTCTATTGTGACCCCGAATTTCTCTTCTAACTTTTATTACTATTTAAGTAATTTAAAACTTTTTCCAAAAAAATATGTTTGGGTTTTTTAATCCATGTAAATGCTTAATTTTGCACAGAGTTTAATAGATGACCTATACTTCATGGTCATGGGTCACAGAGAGTCTATAGCGGTTTTGTTGATCATACTTCTGAAAGTCGCCTGACTCTACAATGTATGTTGCCTTGGAGTTAGTTCTTGATTGGCTGCCTGCTTCTGCCACACCTACTTATTGAGTCTTTGACTGTTAGACTTCCTGGCAAGTTTGGGGTTGCATAAAGCCCTATTTATGTGTTTATTGCAGGTTTTAAAACTCAATTATATTCTCGTGGAGATGAAAAAGGTTATAAAAGGGCAATACACTCTTATAGATGGAGGCTCTAAACCATGAGGTCTGCACCCTAGGTGTTTACCTAATTCAGTGAAACAAGTCTCCCCATGTCCCCTTCCCTGGTCCCCTTCATAGTTCCTGCACTATGACAGGCTTTACCAATGAGTGGGATAACATGATCCCTGCAGAGATTACTATTCCATTTATCAAGTATTGGGCGTTGGTGGTGATGGAAATGAGGTTATTATACCTAGCAGTTTAAGTCCTCGGGCTGGTACTTTCGCTGGGAGAAATGATTAGAGGTGAAAGGGATGGGGAAGTAGAAAATAATTATAGTGTTTTCTACTCCGAGACATTGCCTTTCAGTGGGGCCACTTGAATGCATGCACTTGTTGTAAGGCCTAGCCTTAATAGTTGGCCATTTTTCATAAGATTTGATTATATCACATATCAATTCATTTCAGGTTTCAGGTAAGGAATCACTAGGCGCCCCCAGAAAACTAATGCGTCTGATTCATCTACAGTGGACTGCCAGAAGGGAGTCTCTGTTTCTGTCACATAAAAGTATGAATTTGGGGGCCCTCCTGATTCCCAGACCCCCTGCTCCAGTGATTTATGTCCCTGCTCGTAGCCCAATAGCCTTACTTCACTGGCTTGAAAGTCAGTGCGCTGCAAGGAAACATATTGTTTAGCTCTAAAATAAATATAATTAACTTAATCTGCTAATTTAAATGGAAACAAAAAAGTTTCAATTCTACAGATATAATGCATAATAGATGTTGTATGCAAACACAACTGTAGGGAGAGTTGTGATTTTTATCAGCAATGGATAATGCCGTTTCTGTACAGTATCGATCCGTTCTGCATGAGTCAAATGTGACAGTTATTTAATGGGATCCTAGAAGACATAGGCAGAACAGACAAGAAACCTCTCATGTGGAATAGCAGGATCAATCACAATAAGATTATTGTCTCTGAGAGTGTGAATATATTGGAATACAGAGCCATGTTGGTGGGATGTTGAAAATAAATCACGTAAGACTATTATTTGATAATTCGATGAATTTTCGGGTTAGGGGCTGGTGATAATTAATCCCCTTCTTCATGCAAGTTGGCCGTGCCGGGTTATTGGATTAGGCATTGTCTTGATAAAGTAGGTAGAGAAGGCAGCGGTTTATTATAAGCACCAGCAAATGCTTTTCCACTTGTGACACCCCGACTTTTCAACTTGTTACGTACATTAGAGATGGATGACATTTCCTGCAAGATTTTGCAGCAAATTTCAGATTTTACCATTTTTGCCCGAACTGGTTAAACTCACATAACCATTCATTAAGCAAAGTAGTCAAAGTTGCATTTTTATGCTGGTTTTGGCCCATACTGCTTCATTTCCAGCTATCTTCATGGGAAGAACGCATTCCATAAGAAGCATTTCTTCCAATGGCCAGTCAGGGACAGTCTCAGACAGAGAGAGGTGGGGGGATTCAGGTCCGCATAGCTGATTGCAATCATTTAAACAGGAATTCACGCAGAAATGACGTTAATGTTAAAGGGCCCCATTCTATTCAGGAACCCAACAAAGATAACGTTTCAGAGAGTCACAACCACCATTGACGGTGATTGATCTGTTTAAATCCAGTTAAAGTTTCAAATCATTTGAAGGCTATGAACACGGCATATGCTATATATTCTGTCAAACGCCTTGTGCAATGTTTATAAAGGTGCGTTACAGCATGTTTTATTAGAAAAATTATATTACCGAACATCGTAGACAATATGGCCTGTCGTTATTTATAAAGGCACAAAAAGCGTTATGATGTTACATACTATTCTCAACTAACCATCCACACCTGAATGGTACCCAGGACGCTGGGTTATCATTATGGATCTACAATGACTTACCTAAACGTGTCATTCTCCAGTCCACTCCACCTCTGCAGTCCATCAAGCTACAAGGCCCAATTAGAAGAAGCATTGGCCACGTTGCCAAGGAGGAAGAGGGACAGGAAGTGCATTGGAAAGTAGGTTAGTATTGCTGCAGTTTCTAAGAAGAATCCATGTGTAAGAAACCTAGATGATTAGGTACTACCGGTTCATTCGGGTGTGGAACAGGAGGGAGTAGAGTTTAGTTCTCCTTGTTCACGTCAGAATATGTACATTATTATCACATGCTAAAAGTTCTCATTTTTTAAGTTAACATTTAACATTTTTTTTGATAATGTTTATATGTTAACATATATAGGAACCTATATAACACGGCATAATGGGATTTTAGACAAACAAATCGACGATAAATAAAATAAAGTACAGTTCTCATGACATGTCACCCCTTCAGTAAAAAATGTAATATGCTGTGCACCCTTCGCTTCCTGGCAAGGCCACCAGTGAACTTAAAGGCACATTGCAGCAGCAGAGGAGGCGGAGTCCGCCAGCGGCTGGATGGTGGTGGATTTTGTAAGTTGGATTCCGCAGCCTGCAAGTATCATTAGGACAGAGTGAGTACAATGGATATGAGGTTTGGGGGGTCGGCAAAGAATATTTTTACAGAAGGGGTGGACATTTAATATTTAAATGATGTATCTTGTATATATTTGTCATCTTCTTTTAGGTAGGCGTCCCTATTCTTGAATTGGGTTACATTATACCTGACTTGTTCTTTAAATAGATTAAGAGATCTTTACTTGCATATGTTGTGCACAATGTTTTTCCATTGATAATGGTTCTTTTTTCATTGCAAGTGAAATGTTTTGCCTCTTTATAAATACGTCATTTGCGAATGCCGCAAAAGTTGCCTCAAAGTATAGTGTTTGCATTTATAACATTGTTAATAAATAAGCCCCCTCGCTTTTCAAGAGAAGCAAACCCCTTCACTAGTGACAGGAAAAGTATTTACCCTACAAGGTCGTTTACTAGTATACAAACCACAGCTGATGGAGATGTGCCTTACTGAGTCATTGTCAAGGGTCAGATCATGGTTTCAGTGTGGTTGTTATGGAGCACAATGTGCACTTTGAGGGTGAAAGAGAGGGCTGATACATGGTCGTCCCCACGCTACTCTATTAGCATAACGAAGGGCCTGGGATATAAGACAGGAGAGCCAAGATCTAATCAGATGCCACAGAAAATCTACAACAAAGAGTTTAGTTATTAAATAAGGGTTAGCGCTAGAAGAGCACGCTCTGAAGATGGGTGTCTATATGTGGGCAGCAGTGCGGGAAGGATATTATCCCAACATAAAGGACAGACAGATTTGAAGCACAAAGGCTGAAGTGATCGTTTGAAAGGGAAAGGTATTGTCACTGAATAGCATACATGTTGAAAACTCTGACACTGTAACTCTGCTGAAAAACCAAAATCAAAAACCCTGACAAACAGCCTGGCCAACCAAGGGGTGGGAGATCTGGCCCAGTGGATCTTAGACAGTGGCCTTGCGCTGTTAAATGTCTCTGAACTTTTTGGTGAGGCTGCTGCAGCAGTGGGAATGTTATCCGCTATATACACTACATTTAGCTGTCCATAGCAATTGCAGTTATTGCCTTGTACCATAACCAGACTACGGTACTTCCTTTACTCTACTGTACAGTGCAAGAGAGCTAATCAAATAGATAGTGTTGAACATGCGAACCAGCAATCTGACAAGTCCCATAGTGTAAGTTATTATAGAACTGGTATGGTTTCTTTGCCAGTAGTCGTGGGTTGCATAAGGTTTTGTAGCAGCATAATCATTAATCTGCAGCCTTGGAGAAATTAACAGTTGGCACTTGTTCTAGATGCTATAGACAGATCATTGAATCTCTTAACCGGGGGACTTTGTGACATTACATAGTCAGTTTTCCTATTAAATAATGTATGATTCAGAAGGATTCTGTTTCTTTTATCTGATCATCTATTTCAGCTACAAGCACTAAGTTCTCTGGATCAGATCACTCTGGTTTCAAAACATTCCGTTGGCTGTTTAATGCAACCACTAATCTTTCATCTCAGCAATGCTAAGGGGACTGAATCCAACACAGAAGCAATAGAGAGACCAATTGGCCTGGGAAAGAGAAGAATAGCCTGGAACAGCAGGAATCTGACACAAGGTGAAGCCAAAGAATAGGAGAGTGAAGAGACCCAGAATGTACATGGGGGAAAGTGGGGGGAGTGGGGAGAATAGAGGATGTTAAAACAAAACACCACAGGAACAGAGAATAGGAGTCAGTAAGGGGCTGGGAGTGGGAAGCCAGCTATCGGAAGGAAGAATCAGGCTACAGATAATGGGAATATTCTTTGGTACAAGAGATAAATCAAGGCAGATGCACGGAGTCTAGTTCCCAAGGATCATACAATTCAAAGCGTTTATAAGAGAAACCCTTAACTAATGTAAACACAGGCGATGAATTGTCACTTTTATATAAAGCCCTGCTGGGTAAATGGCAGCGTACTCCAGTACAGTAGTAAGTAAAACATATACCAGTCAAGCAGGTGCACAAGATGTGCCCAACACACACACACACACACACACAACACGTTCTGTGAATTGTAAACCTACTGAACTCCAGATTGGCCTCAGCGGAGAACATCTCTAATTTATAGTATATGCTGTCTTTTTCATTTTATACTATTTTGTTGACTTTACGGTTTCCACTGTGCTGGCAATTTGCCACAAACTCCTCAAATCTACACATGAGTGCAGGGTTACAGCCGAGCAACGTGCAGGAGAGGAGATCCCCTATTGGTTGAGTTGACCACTGGGTTAGGGCACCGTCAATGGGAGTAGCAACAGCTCTCTCATATCTAGTAAAATGATGATGTTGTACATAACCATAAACCTGCAGAAGTCAACAAGACCGAGTGTGTGTGTGTGTGTGTGTGGGGGGGGGGGGGGTTCTTTACTTTTAAATGTTAATATTTAAAAAAAAACATAACTATTACCTAATACAAGTTACATTTCCTGTATACCATATGCTTTCTATATATTTAAGGTTGTCTCCACAAATACAGTATGTCATATTTTAGTGTCAAAAACATAAAGAACCAGATGAGCCATATGTGATACACACAGCGCACATCACAGAGATTACATGAATTGAACATATAAGTAGGTCAGTGGTTTTCATTCCAATCCTCACACTACACAACAATGCACATACTGTAATGGCAGGATGATGTAAAAAAGTAGGCAACAGTTAATGAAGGGGTTGATGGTCCACATATAATTTGTTCCCAATTAACACTAGAAAAGAAAAGGTTTGTTTCTTTGGCGGACAATAAATATCCTAATAGCCTTACTAATAACCTTGCAGGAGCATGTTTAGTAACATGAATTCTCCTCTGCAAGTAGTGGGATTTTGTAAAATTGTCTCCCATGACTGAAATTGGAATCAATTGAATAGCGAGCTATAGAGAGCAGAAGTTATGTGAGTTAATTAAGGTGATAAGCACAACATGCTTCAAGCAGGTTCTTCCTCAGTGCATTGGTCCAAACTCACATAACTTATGCAAAGTTCTCTCTGTCATCTATGTATGCATTGTAAGTAAAGAGAACTGGTTCAATCCTGTGCACGATTGGGCATACACAGGTTATTACTTGCCTGCTGCGGAAGGTATGTTTCTGATTATTGGGAATGATGTATAATATTGTACAATTGATGTATGTATATTTTTATATAAATAGCACACTTGGAGCAATGCTGCCTACAATATCAATAAAACAAGTCGTATATAAGGGGGACAAACATATAAATATTTGCCATAATAAGTATACTAGTGCTTTGAACCATGTGACATGAGGAAAGAGGTGCCTAACCGTAGAGCACAATCTAGTTAGGTGGGTTACATACAGATACACAGCAAAGGGTAGAAACACCATAGTGAGAAATTAGGCAGTGTCAATTTAAACCAATCGTATGCTGGGCTGGTGCTCTGGAGGTAAACTAAGAACAAAAAAAGCAATACTAAAAAGATGTCCATTTGTCTTTATGGAAAAAGGCAGAAAGTGCCATAAATCCCACAAAAAAAGCACAAAACCCAATAGAACCCTTTATAACACTGATACGTGTTCTTGGGGTTTTAAGTTTATATAATATAAATAGCCAATTTATATAATAAACTATTCATGTATTTTTACAGCTCTAATCCTGTACAGATATCTAAATGGCACCTATATCTCATGGTGACAGCAATATTTGCCTACTAAAATCATTGACTGCAGAATAGAGATGACCCTCTACTGATTATAGGATTCCTTGTATTTTCTGAGATGTACAGAATTAAAATAAAAGACGTATATTTGGGCCACTATCTCCATAGCAACAGTGCTGGAAAGTAGATATTTTTTAAAAAAATATATATAGTTACTTGCAGCAATCGATCTTGTCCTACTTTCTTATAGATTTAGATATCTGCCACATCACTACACTGTATTTCGAGTTCCCAGATAGTAAGATACTTAAGTACAGTAATGTAAACAGATGAGCTAGGATAACTTTAATCCTCCATCATAAACAATACCGTTCATTACTATATCGTCACTTGCCTTTAAGATTAAACACTACGATCTAAACACAGAAACTTCAGATTAAAACGATATATCACTTGTTTACATTAATCATTCCCAACCAATGACATTTCTGAGGTTAATATAAGTAAAACCATTAACTATGAGCAGTTACTTCCTTTTATCCCCTTCCAGACTTCAGCACAGGAAAAACAAATAAGCTAATTGCTCCAATTTTTATACAGGATAAGCAAACTGAGCATGCCTGTCCCACCGGGGAGAAGGAAGTCACTTTTTTTTTTCTTTCATAAGTCTATATCTGTGGTTGGGAGTTGCTTAGAAGCAAGGAATTTCTAGGTAAAATAATATTAAGTCACATATTTTTATCATACTTAACATAAGGCTGGTGGGCTTTACTCTTCGTTACAGAAACATTTGTCGTAAGTTCCCCTGCTATTTTTTTGTATCAGCCAATCAGATGTTTGCTTTTTACTCGGTTATTGCAGTTGATAACATCTGATTGGTTGTTGCAGATTAATGAATGAGGCAAAAATGTTTGCACCTTTTATTGCCACAGCCGCAAAGTTGGTGACACATACTAAGATACTTAAAAGACAAGATAAAAGACAAGATAAAAGGGTAGATCCGTTGGATCGGACACAATTGTCCCACTATACATTAAAGTGTGTAATATGATACATTAAAATGGCCACAGTTTTATTTGGACATATATTTGCACCTAAAAGTTAAGAATTTGCTAGTCTTTTTTTTTTTTGCCTTCCTCTTTACAACTGTAAGGTAAGATTAAAAAGGAAGGATGAAAGGGTTGGACTGATGGACAATGTGTTTATTCAACCTCAATTACTATGTAACATGTAAGTCAAATCATTTGATGATTCCGTAGTAACAGTCAGGAAAACACGGGAAGTAATTATACTGGACGGTCCAAATAAGTTATGTTATGCCTTTCATTTTCCTATAAGGCAAGACCTAATTTACGGAGATCAAATAGACAATTCTGTGAGGTCATGTATCATTTTTTGATATGAGAGGATTTAATAAGTACAGCCCATATTTAACTACATATGAATAAAACAATTGTTTACTAGTAGGGAGGGTACAAGTTACAATAGATATAGGCTTTCATCTATTGAGGAATGCAATGCCTTCATTCCTCTGACATCCATAGCCTTTCTGTTCGTGGGAATTATGTCTCGAAGCAGCTGAAAAGAAAATCTAGCCTATACCTATTTTCTGTCAACTAAATATGCATCCTTAACATTTTACTTCCTCATATATGAAAGAAATGATTGAGAACTAGCAGTTAAAACTCCACAAACAATATTTGAGGCATAAGGTTATTATAAAGCCAATTGTAGGTAGTATTGGAGTCTTCTGGATGCTTTTTGACAATTTATTGTGTTGGACAAACAAATAATGAAATTACAAAACTAAAGCACACCATGCGCGACTTTTCCTCTGACCAAACCGTTCAGCTCTATCCGATATCGGTCGCCAAGCGGACCAGTTTACAATTGTATTTTGTTGACCAATTGTATGCGTCATAAAGGACTGCATGATCGGTTGTAGTTTTCACCATGTTCGATCGACCTTTCATCTGATTGGTGTGGTGGTTGGTACATATCCGAAAACCCATGCGATTATTTCGCCGATTGACCGATACACTGAATTATCGGACCGTAATATTGCATGGTGTGTACCAGCCTTAAAAGTTCATTTGCATTTTGCAAGTGCAACAAACGTAATTAAAACAAAATAAAAAGCAACTGAAGATCATTGTCAGAGATTGACTCCGCGTGGTCAGTGATTATTTCACATTTCTAAAGCATTCACACATACAAAGAAGATTATATTCATTTCTATTTGTTGTTACTGCTAATACAAAGAATCAAAACAGTTTCTTTTTTTTTATTCAAGGTATTTCCTTAATTATTTCCCTAATAATTTGAATGCCCCAGTGGTGTTTGTTTTGTGTACAAGTCCCCTTAGGTTACCGTAAATATTATATATATCTAGACCCAGGGCCGGCCTTAGCATTAATAACACCCTGTGCAAGATTCGTTACTAATGCCTAGCCACCCTTCAAAACCCCCAATGGGCCACACTGCTTAATGCCGCTTGCCTGAACTGCTTCAAATCAAGTCTGCCACCTGCACTTACTGTCTAACAGTATTTGCAATGCGTGCTTGTATATATGTGCGTGCTACATCATTAGCTAAACATAATGCACTAAATGCAGAACAGCACAGCATACAGAAAACTTTGTCTGTGTTGGGGCTTTGTCTGGGGGTTGGTGCTGTGACATACATTTGATCTGCAGGACTGTAATGTGGGGCCGTGGCACTGATGCACAAATTTTACTCAAGGTCATAGAACTAACACTAGTTGCTGGCGCCCCTTGGCAGTGCAACTTGTGCGGCCGAACAGGTCGCCCATATCAAAGGCCGGCCCTGATTAGACCAATTATTTTTGCTTCAATAACTTCATACATTTACTTGACTTTACTGCAGCCATCTTATAAACAAGAAATGTCTCCCCCAACACTGAAACTCTTCCTACATTGTCTGCATAACCCTGACCTACAAAATAGCCGGGAATATAGAGCTGGACATAAAGGAGAAATACTCTTCTGTAATGCTATATTAACTGTAGAAGCTTCTAGCTAACCATCATTTAGAGGTTGCCCAAATCTCTCTTTATATATAAAATATTACTATGGTTGGTTGGTCAAAAATGTCTCATGCTGGTCTTACACTCTTAAGACAATTAACTAGATTGCCAGTGCAAATCTATCTAAAGTCTTATAAATCATATTGATGGGCCCGTGCCTGGGTCATTAATTAATTCTGGTATTTCAGGCACTATTTTGAGGTATGAATATTCCTTGATTTCTTTTGTTCTTTACGTGAATCTGTAGGTCAGTTGTTACATTGACAATTCATTTCAAAGACAGAAACTGATCAGAATTTAGCCCTGTAACACAATCCATAGACAGGACAGCAATGGCACTGACTGAAAACCACCCACACACATATAGCCAAAACGGTTGTTCATTCTACATGTTTAGTGCTACTGTACATCTGTACAAGACTTTCCTCTAGATAGAGCTGAGGCCATAATAGACACAGGAAACTAATAGTCATAATAAA
This sequence comes from Hymenochirus boettgeri, assembly GCA_019447015.1. Classification (NCBI taxonomy): domain Eukaryota; kingdom Metazoa; phylum Chordata; class Amphibia; order Anura; family Pipidae; genus Hymenochirus; species Hymenochirus boettgeri. The sequence continues at coordinate 191,138,506 of CM033475.1, forward strand.
AATATAATAAGACCTTACTATGTCAGGGTAGAGCTTCAGGCTCAAGATTTTAATGTAAAATGTAATGAATCTTCTAATCAATGAGTCTAGCACAAGATATAACTTTTCTTACATCAAGTCTTTATAAATAGGGCTAATACGTTATCAGCTGAAATTGGAACTAATCAGTGATAAAATAAGTAGAGAAACACAAGATCAATATAAATCTTTGTTATCTGAGTTGGAATATATAGCTCCAAGGTTCTTTGAGATGCACATTCAAAATTACATGATATCACCGTAACAGGCACCCCCGCACTGCTGTGAATATTTTAGTTTCACAAGACAAAAGGAAAGAGTTTTATCAACCGGGATACAAGTAGCAGCTACAGACCTTTTGTGAAATAGGTGGTAAGTTACTCAAAGTATTCACCTTCTTTATTAGTTACCCACAGTGTTCAGGATTCCAAATATATACAGAATGTTATAACAGAATCATATACTCTCTCAATTAGTAAACAAGAGAATTATACTAAGGTTAGTAGGCATGTAAGACATAAAGCTTGCTAGACGGATCAATCCTATTATCTTTATCTGTAGGCAGTATGCTTGCCTGCAGTCTGTCTGTTTATAGAGTGGAATGGGGGAGCGATCAGAGACCCAACCCCCCTCCTCACCCCAAGGCTCCCCAACATTAAGAGATTTTTTAAACTCAAACTTCTACCGGTTATCATAGAAACCATCGGGTCAATGGACACCTATTCAATGTAAACTCAATATGTTCTGCAGTTGTCCTCCTTGTAGACTACGTGGTAATGCACTTACATACCCAACAGGAATCTGTTCCATCCCTAAACAAAATTGATTTTGTGAATTAGATTTTAACCCTATTTGGACAGAAAACATTCAGGGTTATTCAATAAAAGTTCTTATCGTTTAAAATGGTGCTATATTTGCCCTAACCAATCGATGTCAAGCTTACAAATGCTTAATAAGATCTGATTGGTTGGGGCAAATTAGCACCATTTTAAACAATAAGAACTTTTTATTGAATACTCCCGATTGTGTTTTAGTAAAAAAATAACTTAAAAACAATCGGGTATTCATAAAAGAGTTCTTATCGTTTAAAATGGTGCTAATTTTGCCCCACCAATCAGATCTTATTAGCATTTGAAAGCTAACATCTGATTGGTTGGGGCAAAAGTAGCACATTGTAAAGATAAGAACTTTATAGAATTCCTCGAAAATTTCTTAGACTGGGAAGAAAAAAGCAATAAATCCTCCCTCAACTGTTGACTTTCCACCTGCTCATCTCTATTCAGATTTGATCTGGAAATCCTATTTCTAGGATCAGATCCAAGGTAACAGAACTGCCATTTGTAGTTGTTTACACATTTACTCCAGTTTTACCCCCAATTTAGATTATTAAACTACTGTAGACATCGATTCCTTTTTATAATCTTATATTCATTAGCAGATTAGTCCTCAAGTGTTTTACCCTTTAAAATACACATTGTGTGAGGATGAAGGTCGTACACAAGTGCAACGCACAACGTGTATGAACTGCCGTTTCGTGAGGATAATGTGCGTGTATGGGCACTTTATTGTCCGAAAACTGCCGCCGTTCGATCCCAACCAAAGCCCATTTCAGCCAATAAAGGTGATGTTACACGGCACGATTATCCCGCTGTGAAACAGATGTTAGTACACATTGTGCATCGCAGGCCGGACCCGCGATAGCACTGTGTGTACAGAACCTTCAGCTATTTGCATCTCTGTGTGAAGGTTTGCCATTTAAAAAGACGTTCCCCATAGGCAGTGCGTGTCTCTGTTCATATGATAAGGTGAGGGTGATCGCATCATGGAGGGTGGACAAAAGTGGCAACCATCTTCAGGTGTCAGGAAGGGAAAAAAAACACCCTGGCACATAAGATGTAACCTGGGAACATTATTTTTTCATCTAATATTTGAAACTTATAAGGAAGATTCTCTAAGAGATCTATCATGTCACCTAGATATCCAATGCTTCCCCCATTTCATAAGTCACCCTGTAGTAATCCTACATTTCAGTGCATCAATTGTGCTATTGAAACTCACAAAATTTACAACCCACCTTTATTGCAAAGATTGTGCGTTGCAGCTCTTGGTCTAAGACCATAGGATATTTTTCACCGAACCAGCCATAAAGGTACATGTAGCGGTCAGAAATATCGCATGGTGTGGATAGGGTGCCACGCGGACCGTGCTCGGTCACCCCATTTTCTGTACTGGTCGAACGGGACTGTTGGTAAATCATTGCCAATCATGCAGTTCCCTATGGGACCACATGATCGTTATGCGAATTATCGGTCCGGCTACTATTGAGCCGCAAAACGACAGTCATTTGTCCTGGTTGAGCGCCTGCTTGAGGAACGCTCGGTCAGGACAAAAGTCCCCTGCCAAGCCTGGTAACTAGCGACTGATTAGGGTCGAATTTAGCCTAATGTGGAGCCCAGAAATGTACAAAAAACATCATCATATCCCAAAATGCAGGACTAGACTACGTACCATTGTAAAATTAAAGATATACAGTAGAAAAGGAAACAATTCACTTATTACAGTATCAGGACCAGAATCTTCAAACATTTTACCAGTTTGACTACAGCTGTTTAACAGCTGCGCCAAGCAGATCTACAGCTAACTCACTCACTAGGTAACTGTCACAGCACATTCATTTCATTCCCCACCACCAACCATCCCTAATTTGTTAATGCCCACAAGTTAATCCAAATTAATATATTGTTATAATTATAGCTGCTATTGGATAGTTCATAGATGCCAGTGTTACCGTACTTGTAATGCAGATTAGTATCATTCGGATTCATCTTTTTTTGGAAATGCTAAAAGAAAACTGTGGTTTCAAAGTTATGGTTAAATTAAACTTTTAGCCTTACCGTTTAAAATAAGGCCTGGATCCACCACATTTAGGGCAACCTGTAAGTTAGCGTGAAAATGCTAAGCAATATAACTTTATAAACACTTGCTTTCAGCATCTTGTATGACCATGTGACCAGCACATTGTCTGCTCGCATGATAGCGCCTGTCAATTTTTACAAGTATTTAGTACAAACTTCTTTGTCGTTTAAACCTTAGATAGAAGCAGATTGAAGTTTACTGTTTAATGATGTCAGTCCTAAGACAGCGGTCTTGGGGATTGGTTTCTTCACTTCAAGATTCAGAGCAGTATCCAAGAAGCTAACCCTCCCACATCTGCTTGTGGTAATATATCAGGGATTATCATGTATTTAAGCAGTTTAGTGGTCCGCTGTGTGTGCCAAGTATTTACTGGAAAAACATCTAGTCTAAGCACTAAATATTTATAATACATTTAGGATGCCGAAATAACAGGTTTTTGTGTGACTTTTAAAATATTAAAACAATAACAAAGATTCTAGACATGTAATACAATATCCATTGACTTATGGCGGCAATACACTTGCCAACTTTACTCCTTTGCCGTTCGATCTGACCTAAACATCATATTGATAGTAACTTGGTCAAATATTCATCCTGATCTACCAAATATCTTGGTTAGGGTTGCGTAAATTATCTACAAATTATCAACCAATGAGAACCAGCCCAAAAATCAGCCCAATATGGGCAAAGTGTTTATTACATTTGGTGAATTATCATCTATCTATTGGGACACTAATTGGTTTCCCTGCTCCACCTTACAGCATTACTGAGCATGTTCATATTTGACATTGACAAACTCCCTTGAGTAAAGATAGTTTGTGCAACTGATGATCATAGGTGAGTTGATGTTTTATGATTATTTGTCCACGGTTGTTGCTATGGTGAGAGATTAATGTTAGAAATGACAAAAAAGGTTATTTGTATGACCTCTTCCTGATACACCAAAACCGTTCAACAAAAGGCAAAGGGTCTTGTAACTGAACTAGTTTCTCTGCAATACTGCGTACCCATAATTAAGGTTTTTTGAACCCATGAAACAAGAGAGGTTTTTTAGCTCGTCAACTCTATTAAAGTCATTGTTAGTAATAACAAGAGACTCACATGTTGTAGTTAAAGATTTTACTGACGCTTCAGTTCAAACCTTTTTATGTACTGGAAACTTTACCAATGAAACATATATACATAGGAATATTAGGGACTTCTAATCTGCTAAGGTACAAATGTTTATTATACATAATAGCTATAGCTAATATACTTTAATTATTCTGGTAAGGTAGAGAACACATGGACCGAATGTCAAACTCGCTTCAACCGATATTTTGGTTCGATCAGGTTGAAATATCAGTGGTACGTTTTAGACTGTGACAAGACCAAGTCTGGACAAACCTTTGTCTAAATTGAACGAAAGTTTTATCCAAACGTCAATAAATTTTGGCCGATTGTGGGATTCTTATGGGCTACATAATTGGTCACACAAAATAACGATGACAGCTATTTTCAACCTGCCAAGCGGTTGATATTGTAGATCAGAGTGAAAATTCTACCGTGCAGAAGATCGATTTATTTCACTTATACAAACAATCATGGAGATTCAATAACAGTTCTTATCATTAAAAAGTTGCTAATCCGATGTTTGCCTTTCAAATGTTTAATACATCTGATTGGTTGGAGCAAATTAGCACCATTTTTAACGATAAGAACTTTTATTGAATCTCCTTTATGTGCTGTTGAAGTCACGGGTTACGTGACGAAACGTGCGTCGGCAGTTTAGCGTGGCCTGGTACATGGCGCTCGCCGGACAGACATTGAATCTCGAGTGATGAAACTTCTGATAGAGATGGAATACAGGGGTGTTTATGGGTGAGGGGACTTACCCTGAGGTAAGGTCTGTTATATCTATATAATACTTGGAGCGCTCCGGAGGTAGGATGTTTGTGTGAAAGCATAAAGTATACCGCTATATGTAATACAAGGTGAAGTATACCCACCTAAGTTTTAGTCACAGAGTAATACACTGGACATAATGTGTATATTATGACATAGTATTGAAAGTCCGATTAACTGCATGTTACCAGCCACTGACTGTGTATATAGGTGTGTTTGGGTGTTTTGGGGAGAGAGACAAAGTTATTTAGGGGACACTATATGTATATTGGCTATCTTGCCGCTTTATGTTTAAAAAATTAAAATCTGATCGGAGTGATGATGATACGTGCGATATGTGTTATGGGGAAAACATAGGCACTACCTGATTGACACAGTTAATGTGTTGGCCAGGGTATGAGATCTGACCCGACCTGTTGTAATAATAAGGGGTCTAGTAGTGTGCAACTTATCATCCCTTATTGCTTGCATACGGAATTGTGTTAAACAGAAAATGATCAGACAGGCTCTGGTCTACACCACAAACAAACTCAATGGTGGAAAATTGCCGTAGAAAATATTTGCACGGTCAAAAGTGAGTAGAAATTGTGCATATGCCATAATAATGCCAATAATATATATCTACCCATCCATCTAATGGAACGTGTCCCTAGAATTTTTTTATAAAAATGTTGGCAACTTTGCATAGAGCACATACAGTTAAACCTCTTGGAATCGCTTGAAGGATCTTTGGTTTCCATTGCATCAAATGCGTAGTCAAAGCAGAGACATACTGTAAACTGAGTGAGTTCTCATGTTAGTCTTGTTAAAAATTTTAAAGGCATCAAATTGGTAATAGAAATTCAACTGATTTTATGATATGCCCTGGATACTGTTTCATAAAAAATCCTCTATATATCAATTAAATATCGTTCCCAATTGAGATTGGCAAAATCAAGTGCCGAAAATCTGATTCCAACCCAATTGATTGGTATTTTTAATTTTTGATCTGAACATTTGGAATTTTCAATATCACGTTTGAATTTTCTATATGAATTCCAATAGAAATTTCGATTTTCAGATTAAAGTTTAAGATTTTTGAAATAGAAGTTTTTGTGTTTCGCATTTTTCAAGTTTCGCTAAAAGTTTTAATCCTGTAACCCAGATGTGCCATATTCCTATTGACTAAATAAATTCATCACCTCCAAAAAAGCCCTATGCCAATAATCCACATAATTAGTGATCTCTGCATTAAATTGTTACAAATACAGGATTTCAAATGCTCACTTTCGCTTAGTCCTGTATTGAAAGGTGAATCCTATTAATTAGGCAGGAACCCTGTGTAGTATACCCAATCTCTTCTTGATCTCACTCATTGTGAGCTTGACAGACAGTTGGAACTGTCATCTTTTTAGAAACCCTTCTGAATAGTCAACAGTCATAGATCTCAAAAAAAATCATGCTAATTACAGTATATGAGCTGCCAGAGTTCGGCTATCAATAAAATAGAATAGAAAGTCCTGACTTTAAGGTGAAATAGTGTTCCACAGTAATGTGCTTAAACCTATTAACCAAAACAATTAGAAAAGTAGATGTTAAACAAAACAAAAATCCTTTTACTATGAACAGTATTGCCTTTAATAGCCAGATAATCTATATTATCAGCTTTTGCCTCTTGTATTAATGAAGAGTTGATTTGACAGATCCACCTGTTTCAAAGCAAAGCTACCTGAGCTGAAGGACAAATAATCCTTATACATATGCTCATGGCTCTTATCATGGTACACACACTATCGATAAAGCCCAATACCGTCGGATACAACGTTATGGGGGCTTTATCGCTAGTGTGTTGAGCGGTGTTTCCCGCGCAGACTCCTCTATAGGGAGTCTAGCAATGCCAAGAGGAAATTTCTTTTTTCCCAAATGACCCTTGGCCGACGGGAACATTCGGTGGCCACGCGCTCGTTGGAAAAAAAAAATTTTCCTTGGTATTGCTAGACTCTCTATAGGGAGTCTGCCCCCGGCCGAGGAAACACACAGTCCCCGAGCGTTCTCCATATGTGTTTATAGAGGAGAACACTCAGGACTGTGTGTATGCAGATCTTTGATAGACGGCAGACAGGATCTTTCATAATCTGTAGTGTGTGTACCCAGCTTTAGTGCTTTTTTTAACAATATCCCCAAACCAGCAGGATAACTAGAAAAAACATTTTTTACGTGCATTTATCTGATTTTGTTCGCTGTTTAAATTGGTAAATAAAAAACAATTTGCATATTCCGTGTAAATCACGAGAGAGAGTTGTCGCATAAATGAATACAACATGATGATCTCCTTATAATACACGTACAATCAGTTTAAATTTAAACAACACGATACATCCTGGAATTACAAAGAACCATAGATATCCTGTAAAAACTATATATAACACAACTGTTTCGTATGCTATGACATCAGTTCTAATCAATGTTAGCAATGTGATCAATGCCAGTGACAAGTGCAAATGATTAAATCTCTACTTTAGATTGTTAGGATACTACATGACCTGTGTAACATGGTCTCAGACTGGGGCCTCTACTTTTATGCATAAATTGAGACTTAATAGGAGGGATTGTCTTTGTCTGGACTACAGTTTGGTGGTGCTTGCCCCTGGGAGAAATGAAAGAGGGGAAAAAATGCAGCAGAGCCCAACAAAGAGTAAAGAAATCTGCCAATAAAACCACACAGAATACAAAAATCTCAGTAACCATAAAGCCACTTCAGCCGCACATTCCTTTATTAAAATAAATAGCTAAGAGGGAAAAAACAGTTTTCTGCTGTTTCCAGAAAGCATTTCCCAAGCCATAGATCCTGGTATCACTACAGAACAATAATTTATATAAATCCAGAATGTTGCTGCTATTTCCTCCCTGCTCAAATGATATCAAGAGCACAACTGAACTCTCAATGAGATTATAATGGTTGTTTTAATGGTTCGCATAAATCTTTTTTGTTTAGACTCATTCTGTATCCGCTTTCTCTGAATTTTGTTTGGCAGTGAATAGATTTTGCTTGGTAAATTTGGGAAATCTGATTAGACTGAATGCCCATGAAGTCATTGAAATTATTCTATCAGGTTCAACCAAAATCTAGCAAATAGCTAGCTGCTGAGTATCATATCTGTGTCTTCATGGCTATTTGCTGCCAAACGAGGATCCAGTAATAAACAGCAATACAGACCAAACAAAATATTGTACAAAACCCAGACCAAACAAGACATCACACACTCAATTATGGATCCATCCTGCCTCTCAATAACCTACTGACATCACATGCTCCACTAAATTAAGACAAATACGTGTTTTAGGTAACAATAGTACATAGCAGTAGAGATGGATTAGAACCAAACTCAAACTTGAACGTTTCGAACTACGAACTAATTCGGTTCTCTGAACTTGTGGGTGTATTTTCGATAATTATCGAACATCCAATTCTTGAATTCAATATCCTTGAATGTAGCATTTGAATTTGGTTACCCTAACATGTAGTGTTCGATTTTGGTAACCCTTAAAGGGCATGTCCACACCCTTTTCCCAATTTTGCCATAAATATATTTTCAGCAAATTCCCCCGATCTTTACTTTACCTTCCGTCTTTCCTCCGCCACACTGCCCGGCCCTCGCTTGCATGGAACTGCAAGCAGGGAGCAGGACCGCGCGCCTTCCTCTGATTGCTGAGAGGAGCCAATCATGGAAGTGGCTGCCGGCAGTTCAGAACGCAGAGGAGAGAAGAGAGGTAATAAAGATCGGGGAGTCTCTGGAAAATATTTAAAGCGGTTGGGCTGGGGAACTAGCTCTAATATTAGGCAAGGGGATTTACACTAGGGGGAGGGGAGAGGACAGCTCATTGGCGGAAACAATTTCCCTGGTGGACAGGTCAGTTTTGTGGACTTTGGAGGGACTTTACAGGAGAACCATTTGGAGCTGGGATGTAAGAGTAAGGATTTTTATGCACTACAGAGTGGGGCCAGTAGTGGGTGATAATATAGTTTTGGGGTGGACTTGCCCTTAATTAGCCCTCGAATATAGCGTTCGAATTCGGTAATCCTCAAATGTATTCATCGAATGTAGTGTGCGCGAAACACAACAATCACCTGATTGTGTGGGACGTTTCAAACTATTTCCTTGTATGACTTTAATGTGTTAGTTTACGAACTATAGAACTTTAGAACCATACAGGAAGTTTCTCTAATATGGTAGGATCATTACTTCAATGTGTCCATAAATCTATATCAAAACCAACTTTCTGTGTCAGGAAAGTAAATAAAGTGTGCCCACAGTATGTCCCTGGCTTAGTCAAGATCTATTTTCTGCATTTTGATAGATCCATTCAGTTCCATTTCAAAATGTGAGGCATCTCCATTGCAAACGGCATTTGTCACAAAAGTTAGTACCGGTACTGATTTTCTGGCAACTGCAGGAACTAAGAAACACATTCAATGTTAAAAACAGCTTTTATTAATTATACTGCATATGCGAGCACATTTTCCAATGAATGTTTAAAGCATATGTATAGCTACTGTATAGACAGACTATAGATGGTCTTCTAGCAATCATCGAAATAAATGAAATAACCATCTGCAGAAGTAGAGCACGCCATTGCCTTCAGGCTTTTGAAGGCTGCACAACATAACATCAGCTGTGACACAGGAAGTACAGTATGCAGATTGGATAGATTTGGTTAGAATATCAGACTGAATGTGTTGAATATTTGCTGCAGAGAACAACTGCATTCCCTCAGTCCAAAACCCCAGTGAAAGATTCAAACTGCCTCCTATACTTCAATGTTCAATTTGTTCTCTATTCAACTTAAATTGAGAGAGATTGAGATTTTCACATGGAGAAAACTTTTTTAGTCTGTTTGACACTGATTTGTTAATGATTTTTAAACCCTTATAGTTTTCCCCCCTAACCAATAGAGGAAAAATGGCGCATTTCAGATTCCTGGTTTTTTTAAGATTAAAGGCAGCCTAGCCACCCCTAATGCCATGTTGTTAATTTTGTACTTACATTCTTCATTCCCCCCGGCGCTCTGATCCCGCCCCCCCCCATGTCCGAAATTGCAAGCAGGGGCCAGACTCGCAGACATGTCTGTGATTGACTGAGGCAGACAGTCACAGATGTGACTGCCGGCAATCGCAGAGTACCGGGGGAACGAAGCAATGTAAGTGTACATTTCTGCAGCTTCTTTAACAAAACAAACATGGTGGCTGGGGGGTGGGCTAGGGTAACTACACTACCGAAAACTTTTTATAGGAGGGCTCCAAGCAACAAAGATGGTTCCGGATGGATGGAGGGAGGAGGGCTACCATGTGCATGCCTAAGTCCTTACTGAGGAAGAAGCAGGGACTGGATGACACACAGACAGTTCCTACCTTCACTTTTGAACTTTGGAAAGACACTGCAGGAGAACCATATGGAGTAGAGATGAATGTAAGGATTTTTTAACACTACACAGTGTTTGTGGGGGTGGACATGCCCTTAAAATAATTTTTTTTCTATAATGATTTCTATGCTATTTTGAAAATAGCTTGGAGACTGCAATTGTAGGCGCAGATAAACTGACTAGTAATCAACATTTATCCATATCCATGTACTCCAAATGACCAAGGAATATACTTGTGGCCCGGCCACATGTATACAAAAAAGACAAACATGCAGTGTAAGGATAGGTATGAACTGCCAATCATCCGACATCTCCACTCCCTACAAGAATGATTGGTTGTGTAAAGCCCCCCATACACAAGATTACATTTTAAGCTATCCAATTTATTATGGATCGCTCATATATTAAAAAAACTTTTTCCATTACCTGAAGGACAATGTCAAAACGGTTTATCGAGACAAAACAAAAATTGTCCGCCGACCCCATTTCAGTCTCCAAGATTGGCGCCTCAGGTGGGAGGCTTTAAAGGGTATGCCTCTCTCCTTTGCCGCACTGCCCCCGCCCTCTGTTTGCACGGACTGCGCATGCCAAACTTTTCCCGGTGGAGAGACAGGAGGCAGAGTCCTATAGGACTCTGTTATCCTCTGTTGGCCACCTTTTTGGACTTGGGGGGGGATTACAGGAGAACCATTTGGAGCTGGGATGTGAGGTAAGGATTTTATTACACTACATGATGGGCCAGTAGTGGGGGAATTTATAGTTTTGGGGGTGGACATGCCCTTTAAGCGGTCTTTCAGATTCAATCAAAAGAACACCTTCCCGTGTTAGGAAACTAAAGGAGCATATACTACAAAGATTATTAACTTGTAACAATCTTTGACAGTAACAATAACAATACTTGTAAAAATACTTTGACAGACAGGGTGTACATACATAGATGTGCCATACATATGTTATATTCAATTTGTTTGCTGATAATGCTAATGTCGTGTATTGTGAGGTTACATTACATTTACATTAAACGAACTTCAGAAAATACTATGATTTATTTTCCCCCATCATTCTATCAATGAATTGATATTTCAATCTACTGTCAGCAGAATAATATCGGAAAAACATTCAACTTTTGGGCAATCAGTGGAAATGTCTACTCGCATGTTGGATAGGCCCTGGTATGCCTACCTTAAGGAACTTCATGCAGCCACCTGACTGAGCTAGATTAACCAGCATGTTGATGACATAGTATCATATTTACACATTTTTGGGACACTGGATATTTAATTACAGTATGATTTTAAATACATATTGATTATAATTTCTGATTGCTGCCAAACTGCAAAACTTTTTGATGGCCATGTCCATCCTCTGATGTTAAAAACACACCATTTGCCTATTGCCTAGCATCAACAGCTCCACTTCTATAACTTGCACCACCAATGGAATGGTTAGCTCCTCCCACTCCAAAGTTGTCATTTCTGCCCAACTCATGGCCAATCATGGTTGTGATTGCTGACATCATTGCTAATGAGTGATTGGAGTTCCGTGTGCACGCTGCTTTGTATAGCTTGTAGTGTGGGGGAGGTAACCATTCTGTAGAAGAGGTAGAACTTGCGGAAATAGACATTTTGGGGGATAAAGAGTGGAAAGTAGACAAACAGGTGCTTGTTTTTCAATGGGGTATGGACATGCTCTTTAACCTATAAGACCGCCCTGCTAAGTGTATGTGTGAGCGAGTGTACAGATTAGAATTACAGTGGTGACATGGAATTTATTGATGGATAAAACATTTTCCATCAGAAAGCTCAGCACAACAGTTTTAACACTGGTCTCCGGTGCCTGTGCCATTCCCGAAAATAGGGAGGTGATGCAAAGTTAACACTTTTCAAACACGATTAGAGTTCACACCTTTGAATAGGAGCGGGAAGCTGGTGTCGTACCTATCCATGATCCTGCGATGCACTAAATTGTCGGCTATAATATTGCATCGCCCCCAAGGTTTGTTTCAAGACAAATTAGCAAGGTAACAATATAGAATATTCACTATTATCCAGTTTGTAAAAGGCGTACACAGTAACGCAAATCCCTGCCTTGTCACACACTTGTGTAATAAATACATAGAAATTGTTTAAATCTAGCTATTTGCTGGTTTCTTTTAGCAAAATTTTACCGTTACCATTTCTTTACACCCATTAGAAACAGATAAACGATATCCATGGAAATGTGGAGTAATATTTCAATTTGTGCACCTACAGGTCTGTCTGGTCCAGTTCACGTTGCATTAGCCAACCCATGATGTAACGTTATCGGTGATGGGGTGCCATGTTTGCATGGATTTAGCTTGCTCCATGTACCGTCAGTTTCGGGGTTAGGACAGAATTTCTTGGCACTTGGATGCTAAATTCCTAATGTGACAGGTGGTTTATTTACCACTTTTAGTACCAAACTTTTTCCTATCACACTGCGGCTTCCAGCAGCCACAGGCTAAATACAATGACAGAATATGGAATACAGTGAATGGCAGGATGGAAATATACATTTTGTTTATGGCATTTTCAGAAAACATTCAATATATGTTCTACATTCTATACAAACTCCTGCATTAAAGAAATTCCCATAACTTGGGTCGTCTTTTAGAAATATATAAAATAGCTTATTAAATGTACCGTTATCATGTATTGTTTGTTTGTGTGTACAGATGTATATGCATGTGTGTATGTGATGTATATGGATGTGCATGCGTATTGTTTGCAAACAGAAACACACCACACATACATTCTGTTTGTTTCCTTCCCTTCTCAGTTCCTTCTGTTTTCCCATCAACCTGCTGTTTGGCTATTGTGCTCTCTATTCCAACTCTCGGCTCCCATCCTACTGCTGATAGGGGCCATTCCTGTGGTAAACTTGCTGTCTACCCACTTCAAACTGGAAAATTGGTGTGAGGGACTGGTGCAATATGTAGTCCACCACGATGGTCGGTACCTGTGACCTGTACTATGGTCGTTCCCAAACACAAATAATATTTAAAAGGAAAAAAATAGGAATGAAAATAGGAAATTTAAACAGGCAGTCCCAGGTTGTGTGACTGCTTTGTCTGGGTCTTTTTCAGTGCCGTGGATTCATTCTGTTAGTAGACACTCCGTCAGTAGGCATGGTGGGAAATGAGGGGTCTGGCTTGTGATTGCTCATAGCCAACAGAGAAGATAGGGGAGGAGGGAAGCCAGCATTGCTACTCTTTCCCTTGACATGGGCCAGGGAGTACAGTAGCACCACCTGGTGGTTTCGAATTTAAATTATCTGTTAATTAATTTGTCTCCCGGAGCATTGTGGTATAACTTGTTGTCTATGAATCTCTTTCACAAAGGCCACTACTAGTTAAGACTGTGGCACAGACTGTCTGCTTTAAATTTATAACACTGTAAACAGATTGAAGCTTTGTAGTGCAGGAGAAAGAACAGAACCAAATCTTTTCACACTCTCATAACTCTTTAATTATTTCAAGCAGACGCTTCATCAGACTAAAAAATGAATATAGTTTCCTGGCTATTATATGGGATTCCGCAGGTTGTGTTTAGCCTTGCAAAACCTTATAGATAGAGATAGAGATAGACACCCGGCTAGTATTCTACTGACGTATTCTGTACAGTTAGGATGACTATGTCTAAAACCAAAGAGATTATCTCCTGGACCAGCCCTCGCTTCCCACCCCTGCTGGTCATTCTTCTTTACTCTGGGAATTGGAATTAACTTTCCTTCAGATTCTGTAATTAATTTCTGTACCAGTTGTAATGTAAAAAATACTGTAAACTAGATATAATAATATGTCCTAAATTATAATGAACATAATGCCCCGGCCCAAGTCCTGGTAAAGTGTATGTATTTCCAACATAATTAGGACTATGTATATGGCGCTACGTATGATTCTGTTTTTTCGCCCGACTAAGAGCTGAAAGCAAAGTGTTAAAGTTTTACACATTGTGTCGTTTTAGACAATTTTCTACGCTATGAAATTTGTGGTCTAATTTTGACACATGAGAAATCTTATGTTGTTAAATCTGATGGCTGATAGATGTAACACCGTTATAGTTATAACAATACACTGTGTCATTATGTAGAGATGGCTGATAGATATAACACTGCTATAGTTTATAACAATACACTGTGTCATTAGTAGAGCTGGATGATGCTACACTGGCTATAGTTTATAACAATACACTGTGGCATTATGTAGTAGATGGCGATAGATATAACACTGCTTAGTTATAACAATACCCCTTGTCATTATGTAGTAGATGGCTGATAGAAAAACACTGCTATAGTTAAACAATACACCGTGTCATTATGTAGTAGATGGCTGATAGATATAACACTGCTATAGTTATACAACAACACCGTGTCATTATGTAGTAGATGGCTGATAGATATAACACTGTTATATTTATAACAATACACCGTGTCATATGTAGTGATGGCTGATAGATGTAAACACTGTTATAGTTATAACAAACACACGTGTCATTATGTAGTAGATGGCTGATAGAGATAACATTGCTATAGTTATTAACAATACACCGTGTCATTATGTAGTAGATGGCTGATAGATTAACACTGCTATAGTTATAACAATCACACGTGTCATTATGTAGTAGATGGCTGATAGATGTAACACTGGTTTAGTTATAACAATACACCGTTGTTATGTAGTGATGAGATGGCTGATAGATATAACATGCTATAGTTATAAACAATACACGTGTCATTATGGAGTAGATGGCCTGAAGATATAACACTGCTATAGTTATAAACAATACACCGTGTCATTTGTAGTAGATGGCTGATAGATATAACACTGCTATAGTTATAACACTACACACGTGTCATTATGTAGTAGATGGCTGATAGATATAACACTGCTATAGTTATAACAAAACCGCTGTCATATGTAGTAGATGAGATGGCTGATAGATATAACATGCTATAGTTATAACAAACCACGTTGTCATTATGTAGTAGATGGCTGATAGATAACACTGCTATAGTTATAACAATACACCGTGTCTTATGTAGTAGATGGCTGATAGATATAACACTGCTATGTTATAAACAATTACACCGTGTCATTATGAGTAGATGGCTGATAGATATAACACTGCTATAGTTATAACAATACACGTGTATTTATGTAGAGGCTGATAGATATATAACTTGCTATAGTTCTAACAATACACTGTGTCATTATGTAGTAGATGGCTGATAGATATAACACTGTATAGTTATAACAATACACCGTGCATATGTAGTAGATGGCGCTGATAGATATAACACTGCTATAGTTAAACAAACTACACCGTGTCATTATGTAGTAGATGGATGATAGTTATAACACTGCTATAGTTATAACAATACACGTGTCATTATGTAGTAGATGGCTGATAGATATAACACTGCTATAGTTATAACAATACACCGTGTCATTATGTAGTAGATGGCTGATAGATATAACACTGCTATAGTTATAACAATACACCTTGTCATTATGTAGTAGATGGCTGATAGATATAACACTGCTATAGTTATAACAATACACCGTGTCATTATGTAGTAGATGGATGATAGATATAACACTGTTATAGTTATAACAATACACTGTGTCATTATGTAGTAGATGGATGATAGATATAACACTGTTATAGTTATAACAATACACTGTGTCATTATGTAGTAGATGGATGATAGATATAACACTGGGTTTTGAACCTCATTTAAGTCATTTCTATAGAGCGATCAAGCTCTTGAGCGATTTTCTGCTTTAAAGGGATTTTTCTGTTTTTAAGGGAATTGAGAGTGTTAAAAAACTAAAGCGTTTATTAACTGTGGTTTGCAGCCTAGTAAATGTACTAACCTAACACTATTTATTTCTAGGAGTGTGCCTGTGTAAGTAATTAATCACTGGTGTGTTTTTTGGTGTTTTACTACTTACTGCTTGAATAAGGTAGTGGGAATTGTTTGAGTAAACTCAAAGCACTGGGTTACTGAAACAAATACTGGTGTTTAAACAGCACTGTTACCTGTAGAGCGGGGGTTGGTAAGAGACAAAGGAAAGGCATTTTTTTTTTTTCCCTTTTCACTGATTGGATGGGGGTGTAGCTAATTGGTTTAAATTGGCTTGGGGCTGTTGGCTCTGTGGTTTTGAACCTCATTTAAGTCATTTCTACAGAGCGATCAAGCTCTTGAGCGATTTTCTGTTTTAAAGGGATTTTTCTGTTTTAAGGGAATTGAGAGTGTTAAAAACTAAAGCGTTTAAAACAAGAAAGCGTTTAAGAACAACACTGCTATTTCTCTGCTGTGTATTGCAATTTCTCTGCTGTGTATTGCTGTGTCTCTGCTGTGTATTGCTGTTCCTGTGTCTCTGCTGTGTATTGCTGTTCCTGTGTCTCTGCTGTGTATTGCTGTTCCTGTGTCTCTGCTGTGTATTGCTGTTCCTGTGTCTCTGCTGCGTATTGCTGTTCCTGTGTCTCTGGTGTGTATTGCTGTTTAGTATGGACAGTTTTGTTGGGGCCGTGCAATGTGCATCCTGCCGCATGTATGGGATCTTGGAGCAGCAGCCCCAAGGGACCTATGTATGTGTCAGATGTGAGTGGGTTGCCCATTTGGAATCTGAGGTCCAGAATCTAAGGGGTAAACTTGCAGCATTGCAGGGCTTGGCAAATCTGGGGGAAATGCAGGTACTGGCAGGGGCCAGTAAACTGGAGGGTGGACATGGGGCAGATAAGGTGGAGAAGGAAGATAGATTTGTAAGGGTCACCAGGGGAAGTAGGGGACGGAAGGATAGGGGCGCTTCTCCCCAGCTGGTCGATCCCAACAGATTTGCCATTTTAGGCGAAGATGTGGAGGACGATGGCTCGGAAGCAGCATGTATGGAGCGGGCCTTTCCCTTGAGCACCCAGGGGACGGCCATCTCCAATACAAGGGAGGGAGAACTGGGGGCTAGGAAGGATAGGCAGGTGGTAGTGGTAGGGGACTCCATTATTAGAATGGTAGATAGGGTAATCTGTCGCCAAGACCCTACATGCCGAACAGTGTGTTGTCTGCCTGGTGCTAGGGTTCGACATGTGGTGGATCGTGTAGACAGATTATTGGGTGGGGCTGGGAGTGACCCGGCGGTCTTGGTTCACATTGGTGCCAATGACAAAGTTAGAGGTGGAGGTGAGGTCCTTAAAAATGATTTCCGAGAATTAGGGGCCAAGTTAAAAGCAAGGACCTCAAAGGTAGTGATTTCAGAAATACTACCACAGCCACGTGCTACGCTAGGGAGACAACGGGAGCTCAGGAGTATAAATGCGTGGCTAAGAGGGTGGTGTAAGGAGATGGGGTTTGGGTTTTTAGAGAACTGGGCTGATTTTTCTGTTGGCTACAGGCTCTTTAGTAGAGACGGATTGCACCTCAATGGTGATGGTGCAGCTGTTTTGGGGGAGAAGATGGCTAGGGGGTTAGAGGAGATTTTAAACTAGGTATGGGGGGGAGGGAATGTTTAACTACACAGGGGTAGATAGAGAAGTTAGGGATCTGGGGGCTAGTAACACAACGGAGGGAGGAGAAGGGGGAGGGGGGAGCATAGAGGATAAGGAGGCATGTACGACCATGTATGGAAGTAAATCAATTGATAATCTAAAATGTATGTTTACAAATGCAAGGAGTCTGGCTGGAAAAACCGGCGAACTTGAAATAATAGCATTAAAGGAAAGGTATGATGTAATTGGTATAGCAGAATCATGGCTTAATGATTCACACGACTGGACAGTAAATATTGAAGGATACTCCTTATTTAGACATGACCGAGTTAATAAGAAAGGAGGAGGAGTATGTATGTATGTTAAACAGGAATTGAAGCCAAATTTAAAAGATGGAATAGATGGGGAGTAAACGATACGGCAGAAACATTATGGGTGGAACTGTGTACAGGAAGCAAGAAGGTAGGTAAATTAATTGTTGGAGTATGTTATAAGCCGCCAAATGCCGAGGAAGAGGTGGAAATGAATCTCCATATGCAGTTGGCGAAGGCTGCTGGTATGGGGCATGTTCTGGTCATGGGGGATTTTAACTACCCTGACATAGATTGGAGTAAGGGAACTGCCAGCACCTCTAAAGGTATAAAGTTCTTAAATTTTCTATATGAGCATTTTCTTTCACAGATGGTAGAAGTTCCTACTAGACAGAATGCGTTGTTGGATCTGGTGATATCTAATAACCCTGAGCTCATTATGGAGATAAAGGTGATGGGAAGCTTAGGGAATAGTGACCATGAAATAGTGTCATTTAATATAGGTTGCAAAAAACTAAAGTGCACTGGGTTAACAAAAACTTTTAACTTTAGGAAAGCTAGCACGCAGTTAGACAGCACGCAGTTAGACAGCACGCAGTTAGACAGCGCAGAGTTAGATACAGGCAGTAAGGGGTCAGTTAGGGGTGCAGGGCCTGCAAAGCCAGGCACAGATAGTGACATATCTAGTTAGTAGTGTGCCCTGGGCCTGGGGGACAAGACTTTGTGTGTCAGTATATCTGTATGTGTGTGTAGTGTGTATCAGTGCATGTGTGTGTGGTGTGTATCAGTGCATATGTGTGTGGTGTGTATCAGTGCATGTGTGTGTAGTGTTTATCAGTGCATGTGTGTGGTGTGTATCAGTGCATGTGTGTGTAGTGTATATCAGTGCATATGTGTCAGTATACATGCATGTGTGTGTAGTGTGTATCAGTGCATGTGTGTCAGTATATGTGTGTGTAGTGTGTGTCCAAATATCAGTGTATATGTGTCATGTTTGTGGTCTGTGTCAGCATATCTCCATGTGTGTGTTGGTGTATCTGTGTGTGTGTCTCAGTATATCAGTGCATGTGTGAGTCTTGTGTGTGTCAGTATATGAATGCATGTGTGTGTCAGAGTGTATGCTGGTGTGTGTGTCTCAGTATGTCAGTCAGTGTATGTGTGTTAGTTTGTGTCCATGTATGTGTGTGTCTGTATGTCAGTGCATGTTTGTCTGTCATATGTGTGGTTAAGCGTATGTATCTGGCAAAGATAGAGATATAGGATGACACAGGCAGACAGACAGATGGATAAACAGGATATAGAAAGATACAGATAGATAGACAGACAGACAGAAAGAGATAAATAGATAAGATAGACAGGTAGGTAGATGGACAGAAAGATAGATAGATAGACAGATGGGTAGACAGACAGACCAGGCTATATAAATAGATACAGACAAACACAGATAAACACTGATATTACCATACTGGGTAGTGGCGTATGTATATTTTAAAAAGTGTCCTCTGTTTCATGGGGTTTATCTTTAAATTGGGGGCGTAACCTATGGAAGATGGGCGTGATCTAAGAAAATGGGTGTGGCCTAATAAAAATGGGCGTGGCTAAAATGTGCCGCAGGCGCGCTAATGTTGTGGGTTATTCACCTAATGTGGGGGACACATGTGGACGAGATTCTTTCATGGTCATGTACATGGCACACACCCTCCAGCAGGGGTTACTTACCTTACCCCCAAAGGGTTTTACACTAGGTGCACCAATGGCTGAGGATGGATCTGCTAGATTGAGAGTCTACCGCGGCCGAGGGAAATTGTAGTTTTTTCATGAACGGCGGGAACATTCGGCGGCTGTGTGCTCGTTCGCTACATACACTACCAGTAAATCCCCGATACCGTCAATATCGCCGGTATCTGAGGCTTTATCGCTAATGTGTGTACATAGCTTAATATTTTAGCTGTCAATCAAGTGCCCAGTATTATAAACTCTTCTGTTATGTATAGTTCCTCAGGGGTCCGTACTGGGGCCGCTTCTGTTTAATCTGTTTATAAATGACTTAGAAGGGGCATTGAGAGCAAGGTCTCTGTGTTTGCTGATGACACTAAATTATGCAGAGATTTGGAAACTTCCAATGATGTGCAAGTGCTGCAAGCAGACCTAGATAGATTATCAAAATGGGCAGCAGAATGGCAGATGAGATTCAATGTAGATAAATGTAAGGTGACGCATTTGGGATTTAATAATCCCTGTGCCCCCTACACCATAAATAACTCTGTGTTAAGTGCATCTGAAATGGAAAAAGATTTGGGGGTTCTGGTAGATAACCGACTTAGCTGTAGCAAACAATGCCAGGTAGCAACAGCTAGAGCTAGCAAGATATTGTCTTGTATAAAGAGGGGAATAGATTCAAGGGAGAAAGATATTATTCTCCCTCTTTACAAGGCACTGGTAAGGCCTCATTTGGAATATGCGGTGCAGTTTTGGAATCCCATATACAAAAGGGACATCTTGGAAATTGAGGCAGTTCAGAGAATGGCAACTAAATTAATAAGGGGAATGGAGGGGCTTGAATATGCAGGCAGATTAGACAAGTTAGGGCTGTTTACATTGGAGAAGCGGCGGTTGCGTGGGGACATGATAACCTTATACAAATATATTAATGGCCCATACAGTGAACTCTCTGGTGCATTGTTCACTAATAGGTCATATCAGAGGACACGTGGACATCCTTTGAGGTTGGAAGAAAAGAAGTTTCATCTTCAGGTTAGGAAAGGTTTCTTTACAGTGAGAACGGAGACACATCTGTCTTCCAGCAGATGTGGTAATGGCAAGTTCATTGAATAACTTTAAAAAAGGCCTGGATAAGTTTCTAAAACTAAAGAATATTGAGAATTACTGGTATTAATGCATATAGATCTGGTTGATCCAGGGATACTTTCCGATTGCCGTTTGGAGTCAGGAAGGATTTTTTCCCCCCATTTTAGCTGGGGTTTTTTGCCTTCCTCTGGATCAACTGTTAGGTAGGGTTAAAAAAAAAAAAAGTGAATAGGTTGGACTTGATGGATGTATGTCTTTATTCAACCTTAATTACTATGTTACTATGTTACGGTATATTGTCCCTGTATATGATGGTTATGGTTACATTGTGACGGTATATTGTCCCTGTATATGATGGTTATGGTTACATTGTGAACTGGCTGCACTTGGTTGAATCTCGGCTGCTGGTTCTGGATTTGTCCCCACGTGTCATTTTTCTGTTTCCTACCAAATAAAGATCAACATTTCATATTCCCCAGACAGTCAACAGAGCTGGAGAGAGAGACAGAAACAAAGAGTGCGAGTGACAGAGAGAAATGGAGAGAGATAGACAGACAGAGACGGAGAGAGACAGACAGACAGAGACGGAGAGAGACAGACAGACAGAGACATGGAGAGAGACAGAGAGAAACAGAGACAGAGAGAGATTGAGAGACAGATAGAGAAAGATGGAGAGAGACAGGCAGAGAGAGAAATGGAGAGAGAGAAATAGACACAGAGAGAGACAGACAGGGAAAGAGATGGCAAGAGACAGACAAAGAGATGGAGAGAGACAGACAGATGGTGAGAAATAGAGACAGACCGAGAAAGAGATGGAGAGAGACAGAGAGATGGAGAGACAAAGATAGACGCCCTATTGCAGTGACCCACATTCACCATTGATTGAGATAATGAGGGTGTAAGACACTAATGAATTTGATAATCATTCCCTGGCAGATTACGGTTATTACCGGGCAGGGAGAGGGGACGTGGCGCTGGTTTATTTTTGTTTTTCTGTGTCCAAGATCCTTTTTATCTGTTGGGCCCTAGAGCCAATGGAATCCTTCCCGTTATCCCGCATTCCGACACGTGTTTGGCTAATTACAGTGTTTACTTCCCCTTTAGGATCTGTTCGCTGTGAATCTTTGGCATAACTGGGTTCCGGTCTATAAAGCTGTTTGCTTGTAGTTGCAGACAAATGATTTGTATCAGGGAAATCTCTGTGCGAACACGCAGCTCTGACAGGCAGGAGATTCAACACAACCCAGACAGGGTCTTACCGTCCAACACTTCCCTTTGTCAACACGGACATACAGAACTTTCTCTATGACTTTATCGCCATATTGTCTCAGCATAGAGCATTATGGGGACTTTACCTATAATTCTTCCCAACCACCACTGTACCATTTGTTTGTTGGTCTGTCCCCTATTTCTTTACATATACAATCTCAAGCACCTTACATTTCAGCTGTCAATCAAGTGCCTTATTATCATAAACTCTTCTGCTGTGTGCATTTTTGCTGTAATGGTAATGGTGACGGGGTTTTGACAGTTGGTATGCTGTGTGCAGTTTTGACAGTTGCTATGTAGGAATTCCCTCTCCTTATAGTGCTGCCTTATACTGATTACTGAGCATGCTTGCCCTCATAAAAAAAAGTCTGGTCAGATGGAAGGAGGAGGGGTTAAAAGAGGGAGAGAGGGGATACTGAGCCTAAGCAAAACGAGTACTGGATTAAAGGCATGCAGCAACACAAACACCGCAGAGTAAGTGCTACTTACACAGATTTATTTATAGATTAAGATGAGAAAAATACTTTTTTTCAGGAAAGTTGGCCTTTAAATATTGCCCATGGACTCTATGATTGGAAATGTTACTGTTATTGTTACCCTGATAGGGTCACAGGAGCATAGCACTCCATGACTCGCGGCTTGGGATCAGTAATAGGAAAGTTGTAGGTGTGAGTTTACTTTCACTTTACCCTTTTGAGTTTACTTTCCCTTTACCCTTTTCCTCTGATGTTCCAGTGTAGTGTAACCCGCTAGTAATTGTTCTCTGCACGTTTGCTGTTCCAGTGATCACTTGGCCGGGATGCGCTGGATTGCGTTCAGATTGTGTCACATGGGAGAGGTCATTCATTTCCTTATCCAAGACTTTCAAACCACTTTAATATCAGTTTGAGGCCAGGGGAATGTGAGGAGAAGGAGGCCAAGAGCTTGTGTGAAACCAGATTTGCTTTCGTCCTGTACAACTGAAACTAGAACCAACCGGTCACATACGGACTCCCTGAGCCCAGTAGCGCACACTGTGCCGCAAAGTCAGTGAATTAATGAGCTTCAATTCCTATAAAGTGACAGATTTACAAATCACAAAGCGAATAACAATAAATACAAATGACACAACATGGGATAGACCAGGTTCGGGGACAGTGTTGCTGGTGTTGGGGTGTCACAGTTGTGCCGATTGTGACGTTGTGTTATTTTTGTGTGTGCACTAATAAATGGAAGCACCCCGATTTGAATACTAAAGGACTGGACAGCCCTGGTTTTCTCATATACTGGATGTGAATACTGGCAGTAAGATGGACGCCTGGTGGGTCCTCTGCATCACTAGTTTCATTTGTCGCAGTTGGTAGCACAGTTGGATTATGGGATTATCGTTTGCCAACACCAACATCTCCTGCGTTGAGGTGACACTCTGCCACCGAGCGCTTCTCCGTAATATTATCCTTCCAACAGGGAGGGGCCCGTGATGTGAGCAAGTGACGTCAGGCGGTCGGACTAGAGGTCGAGCGTAAAAACAAACAAACATTCCGACTCTTCCCACCCCCCACTGGGTCACGACACGTCACCCTTTCATCGTGTTCTGTTCTCCAATATAAAGGGGAGAATAATCCATGTCCCAATCCCATTAACAATATCAGCTGTCAGTCACAGCATATTAAAGGGGAAGTTATATTGAATTTGATGTTAAATTGTACGTGTGTGTGTGTGTGTGTGTGTGGTTACAAAGTAATGTAAAACTTCCTAGACCTGGAATTCTGGGAACCAACAAGCAATCCTTTGTTTTTCTTATAAAAAGTTAAATAGAATGTGGAATTCCATTTCCAGGTTTTGACAGTCTGAACCCCAAGAGCTTGCACTTTGTTTCAGCGTTGTGACTTGTCCCATAAAGGGCAGTGATGTACCATAGCAGCCCTGCTGGGGGCAGTTTTCCTGCTATTTGGGGGAGTGACATCACATCCCACTCATTCCGTGCTAGACATCCCCATATATCAAGTAAATGAGTTCTGCACTGGGGTCGCTCCTACACATCCACTAATGAACATTCATGTTTTCAGGATGTCACTCGCCCTGTGTGGGACACATGGGGGTCATCGCTCTGACCCAGCCAAGGGAAAACACATTTCAGTTTCCAATGTAAATACTGAGACCATGAGAAATGTGCTGCGCTGGTTACTTTGCCTTTACAGGATCTGCGCTGTGTCCACTTATGGGAACCATTAGACTCCTGGCTGTTAATCACACTGGGGGGTGTTAGAAGTGAATGGGGGGGTCTGACACCCTCACCAGGTTTAATGAATCTGCTGTTTGGTCCTATGGGAACAGAGAACAGGAAGGGTCAGTGTGTCTGTGTTGGGATAAGAGGTTAATGCGTTACATTAATAAAGACACAACTCCCAGCATCCTCTGACAACCCCTGTGGCCACGATTCGTGTTTATTTACACCTGTGGGTTTATAAATTTATCTTCTTTAATAAATTGGATCATTAACCGTCTAATGACCATTTACACTTTACCAGTCATAAGTCATAAGTAACCAACGGAATATGATAACTACCCTAAAAATAACTGCAGTGTTCTCACTGTATATTCCAGTCCGTATTCTCACTGTATATTCCAGTCCACTGATTAAATGCATCCTGAGATCTGCCAAGAACCATGGGTGTGTTTAGGCAGAGGTATACAGGTTATCAGATAACATCCAGCCTGATGAAGGGGGCTTAGGACTCCTGAAAGCTTGCTTAATTTTTTAATTTAGTTAGCCAATAAAAGGTATCACAGCTCTACTTCTCTTACTTATGGCTAACACGGTACAAACCTCAACTATTGCGATGAAGTGGGGCTCTCCCCCGAAACACGTTAAGCATTAGCCCCTGGTGGGGTGTTTGGTGATTTTGTTCACGTGGAGTTTTAATAAGAAAGTCTATTTGTACCAAAGCTAGTTGCCTACCTACCTTGCCTATACTATGCTCAACGTGCAGGAAAAGCGTGTGCACGTTTCATTTTCCCCCCTAAATTATAGTTATGGTGGCCTCAATAAGGTTGGATGAACCAGCTTTTAATTTGAAAGGAAGATATATATATATATATATATATATATATATATAATAGGCATATTTTCTGCATAAAAAGCAACAGGAGGAAGTCAATTCAAACATTCCATTGATTAATCAGTGCAGTAGTAAGCTGTGATTGGCTGAATCTGTAAAATTACAAACCATTGCTTTAATTTCATTATGTCTGTTGGACAGAAAAAAAAAAATCTATATTGTCTCGTATTCTTTCTGCATACAAGTATCTTTTTTTTTAAGCATTAAATGCAAAAAAGTAATATTTTAAATGTTTTTACTTTTTAAAAATGGGCCCCAAAAACCTGTATAATTTTTAAAAGGTTACAAAATTCTGTTATCTTATTAAAGTACTATACCACTGTGACATCATCAGTAACTTGATACCATTATGACATTATCAGTGCTAAATACCATTATGACATAAATATGCAAATTAGAGGTGTAGCTGTGAGTACAGATTTTTGTCATTTTTGAGTTGAGAGCTTGGTGAACAGACGTATTTCTTACAAGTTCTTAATTTTATCAACAAATCGGTGAGTATAAAATTATACCCTTAAAATCTGAAAATGAATGTATTATCTGGGGGCTGTGTATATGTAATTTGGTTTCTATGTGGAACTGTGGGTTTCAAAATTTCACGAATCCATTGGGACATTCAAAATTTTGAAGGAAGGAATTTTGTTGAAGTGCAAAGTAGAATATTTTAAAATTTTGAAATTCATTATATTCCCATTGACTAATCACACGACTGGAATAAAACTATTTTCATTCAACTCTACTTACAATGAGAATATTTTATTAGGTATTTTTAATTTTTAGGGATAGAGAGAATAGCTACTTTGGGACTGAATTTCTTAGACATTTAATAGATAATACCTATAGTTATAACAATACACTGTGTCATTATGTAGTAGATGGATGATAGATATAACACTGTTATAGTTATAACAATACACTGTGTCATTATGTAGTAGATGGCTGATAGATATAACACTGCTATATTTATAACAATATACTGTGTCATTATGTAGTAGATGGATGATAGATATAACACTGTTATAGTTATAACAATACACCGTGTCATTATGTTATAGGATTTTTGCAAAAGCTTTGATACTGTGCACATAGGCGACTAATGTATAAACTGAGGACGTGGGCCTTGAAGAAAACATTTGTTCATGGATAGAGAACTGGTTATTGGACCGCAAACAGAGAGTGGTGGTTAATGGAGCTACATGTATGTGGCTAAAGTTCTAAGTGGAGTGCCTGGGGTTCTGGTACTGGGGCCGCTTCTGTTTAATCTGTTTATAAAGACTTAGAAGGGGGCATTGAGAGCAAGGTCTCTGTGTTTTGCTGATGACACTAAATATGCAGAGCTTTGGAAACTTCCAATGATGTGCAAGTGCTGCAAGCAGACCTAGATAGATTATCAAAATGGGCCGACAATGGCAGATGAGATTCAATGTAGATAAATGTAAGGTGATGCATTTGGGATTTAATAATCCTGTGCCATCTACACCATAAATAACTCTGTGTTAAGTGCATCTGTAATGGAAAAAGATTTGGGGGTTCTGGTAGATAACAGATTAGCTGTAGCAAACAATGCCAGGTAGCAACAGCTAGAGTAGCAAGATATTGTCTTGTATAAAAAGGGGAATAGATTCAAGAGAGAAAAATATTATTCTCCCTCTTACAAGGCAATGGTAAGGCCTCATTTGGAATATGCGGTGCAGTTTTGGAATCCCATATACAAAAGGGACATCTTGAAATTGAGGCAGTTCAGAGAAGGTCAACAAATTAATAAGGGGAATGGAGGGCTTGAATATGCAGGCAGATTAGACAAGTTAGGGCTGTTTACATTGGGAAGCGGCGGTTGCGTGGGGACATGATAACCTTATACAAAATATTAATGGCCCATACAATGGCTCTCTGGTGCATTGTTCACTAATAGGTCATATCAAGAGACACGTGGACATCCTTAAGGTTGGAAGAAAAGAAGTTTCATCTTCAGGTTAGGAGAGGTTTCTTTACAGTGAGAACGGTGTGAAACTGTGGAACTGTCTTCCAGCAGATGTGGTAATGGCAAGTTCATTGAATAACTTAAAAAAGGCCTGGATAAGTTTCTAAAACTAAAGAATATTGAGAATTACTGGTATTAATGCATATAGATCTGGTTGATCCAGGGATACTTTCCGATTGCCGTTTGGAGTCAGGAAAGAATTTTCCCCCCTTTTAGCGGGGTTTTTTGCCTTCCTCTGGATAACTGTTAGGTAGGGTTAAAAAAAA
Organism: Hymenochirus boettgeri; assembly: GCA_019447015.1. Taxonomy (NCBI): domain Eukaryota; kingdom Metazoa; phylum Chordata; class Amphibia; order Anura; family Pipidae; genus Hymenochirus; species Hymenochirus boettgeri. The sequence continues at coordinate 191,165,968 of CM033475.1, forward strand.
AAAAAAGTGAATAGGTTGGACTTGATGGATGTATGTCTTTATTCAACCTTAATTACTATGTTACTATGTTACTGCTATAGTTATAACAATACACTGTGTCATTTTGTAGTAGATGGCTGATATAACACTGCTATAGTTATAACAATACACTGTGTCATTATGTAGTAGATGGCTGATAGATATAACACTGCTATATTTATAACAATACACCTTGTCATTATATAGTAGATGGCTGATAGATATAACACGTTATAGTTATAACAATACACTGTGTCATATTGTAGTAGGATGATAGATATAACACTGCTATATTTATAACATATACTGGTCATATGTAGTAGATGGCTGATAGATGTAACACTACTATAGTTATAAACAATAAACGGTCATTATGTAGTGATGGCTGAAGATATACACATGCTATAGTTATAACAATGCACTGTGTCATTATGTAGTAGATGGCTAATAGATATAACACTGCTATAGTATAACAATACACCGTGTCATTATGTAGTAGATGGCTGTTAGATATAACACTACTATAGTTATAACAATACACTGTGTTATTATGTAGTAGATGGCTGATAGAAATAACACTCTATAGTTATAACAATACACTGGTCATTATGTTGTAGATGTTTATACACTTCAGTAACACACATTTATCCAATAACAAACATAAAGCAATTGCCGCAGAAAATCATAACAACCACATTAACGTGAAAATACAACTTAAAACACAATACACCAACACTTTGGCTACATACACAAATCACACACAGTAGCTCTACATAGCCCTGATTATGTTTATTTCTGTAGACAAGTTGTTGCTTTGCAGTTATATTATTGCTCTCTCTTCTTCCCATAATTCACTTGTCCCCTTTGAGAGACGGTAATTCATGCCTGCGATGAGTGTGGCTAGTCATTTTTTTAAAATGCAGCAGGCAGAGATCAGGTAAAGCAGTAAACAAAACAAAATCCAAATGATATTCTCCTGTACAAATGTATGTAATATAATGTAATGACATCTCTCATACGGCTCTGACCCTCTCAGGTTTATTCAATAAGAGGTGCAAAATTTTGCCAGTGCTGTTAATTTTGCAGCAACCCATCAGAAGTTACCTTCTACTGCGGTTAGAAACCATTTAATGACATCTGATTGGTTGCTGCAGACTAACAGCACAAGCAAAATGTTGCATTTATTAAAATAGCCCAACTGTATTCATTATTTAAACATATTTATTTAAAAATACTTTCTGTGCCAAATAAACTCATTAATCAAATGTGGACAAATTTGTTTATTGAAATTAGTAGCCATTCAATTTATAATTCTAAAACAAAATGTCTTCAGGGTATTTAGACAGCCCAAACAATTGCCCACTGATTAAATGCATCCTGAGATCTGCCAGAACCAGGGTGTGTTTAGGCCGAGGTATACAGGTTATCAGATAACATCCAGCCTGATGAAGGGGGCTTAGGACTCCTGAAAGCTGCTTAATTTAATTTAGTTAGCCAATAAAGGTACACAGCTCTATCTCTACTTATGGCTAAAACGGTACAAACCTCAACTATTGCGATGAAGTGGGGCTCTCCCCCGAAACACGTTAAGCATTAGCCCTGGTGGGGTGTTTGGTGATTTTGTTCACGTGGAGTTTTAATAAGAAAGTCTATTTGTACCAAAGAGTTGCCTACCTACCTTGCCTATACTATGCTCAACGTGCAGGAAAAGCGTTGGGCACGTTTCATTTTCCCCCCTAAATTATAGTTATGGTGGCCTCAATAGGTTGGATGAACCAGCTTTTAATTGAAAGGAAGATTATAATATATATATATATATATATATAATAGGCAATTTTCTGCATAAAAAGCAACAGGAGGAAGTCAATTCAAACATTCCATTGATTAATCAGTGCAGTAGTAAGCTGTGATGGCTGAATCTGTAAAATTACAAACCATTGCTTAATTTCATTATGTCTGTGGACAGAAAAAAAAAAATTATATTGTCTCGTATTCTTTCTGCATACAAGTATCTTTTTTTTTAAAGCATTAAATGCAAAAAAGTAATATTTTAAATGTTTTTACTTTTTAAAAATGGGCCCCAAAAACCTGTATAATTTTTAAAAGGTTACAAATTCTGTTATCTTATTAAAGTACTATACCACTGTGACATCATCAGTAACTTGATACCATTATGACATTATCAGTGCTAAATACCATTATGACATAAATATGCAAATTAGAGGTGTAGCTGTGAGTACAGATTTTTGTCTTTTTGAGTTGAGAGCTTGGTGAACAGACGTATTTCTTACAAGTTCTTAATTTTATCAACAAATCGGTGAGTATAAAATTATACCCTTAAAATCTGAAAATGAATGTATTATCTGGGGGCTGTGTATATGTAATTTGGTTTCTATGTGGAACTGTGGGTTTCAAAATTTCACGAATCATTGGACATTCAAAATTTTGAAGGAAGGAATTTGTTGAAGTGCAAAGTAGAATATTTTAAAATTTTGAAATTATATTCCCATTGACTAATCACACGACTGGAATAAAACTATTTTCATTCAACTCTACTTACAATGAGTATTTTTTAGGTATTTTTAATTTTATGGGATAGAGAGAATAGCTACTTTGGGACTGAATTTCTTAGACATTTAATAGATAATACCTATAGTTAAACAATACACGTGTCATTATGTAGTAGATGGATGATAGAATAACAATGTTATAGTTATAACAATACACTGTGTCATTATGTAGTAGATGGCTGATAGATATAACACATGCTATATTTATAACAATATACTGTGTCATATGTAGTAGATGGATGATAGATATAACACTGTTATAGTTATACAATACACCGTGTCATTATGTAGTAGATGGATGATAGATATAACACTGTTATAGTTATAACAATACACTATGGGGCATATTTATAAAGAATCGATAATATCGCAAAAAAATTACCGCCGCACATCGTGGCCGCGAAAATAGCGCTATCGCCGTATTTATAACGGCGAGCGCTATTCCCGTGATACCTATCGCGGCCGCGATGTGCTGCGGTAATTTTAAGCCCCTTCGCGGCGATACGATAGTATCGCCGCGAAGGGACTTAAAATCCCTTCCCGACGCCGCTCTACCCCGCCCACACCCCCGCGGCGGCAGGGCGACCACCCGCCGCCGCCGCCGCTTCCCAGCAGCCCCTCCCAACCCGTTCCCGTTCGCGGCAATCTCGGAATGGGAGGCTAGGAGGGGCTGCCGGGATGGGGCCGCAGCAGGTGGTCGCGACCACCCGCCGCGCACCCCTCCCCGGCAACCCTCAAGCCCCCGCCCCGGCCGCTCCTGGGAGGGGACGGGAGGGAGCCGCTGGGGGGGTGGAGGCTCCCTCCAGCGGGGCCCTGAGAAGGGCCTTTTGGGGCTTAGGGGGTCCCGCAGCTCGAACCGGGACCCCCCTCCCCGGCCCTTACAAGGGCCTTGCGGCACTGACAAGTGCCTTTGGCGGGGGTCCCGCAGCTGAAACCGGGACCCCCAGTGCGGCTCTTAAAGAGCCCTTGGGCGACGTCTTCTTCTTTCCAGTCCCGGCGACACCAGCTCCGCCGAGGCCGCCGACCCCCGAGAGGTACCCTGCGGCCGCCAGGGGTACCCCGGCGGGCGCCGGCGACCTAACGAGGCCGATGTTGCGCGCGTCTTGATCCGACGCGACGTCTTCGGCTGGCGACCACCAACCCCACTCAGGTCGCCGATGCCAGCAGACTCACTGCGGCTGCCAGTGAGCCTGCTGGCACCGCCGGCCTCAGCGGAGCCGATGTTGCCAGCCGCTTCTTTCTTCTTTCTTCAGCCATCTACTGCGATGGCATCTGAGTTCCACGGCGGAAAGCTCCTCTTTATATAGGTTTGCAGAAATCATAATCGTTTCTGATGGTCAATTTTTAATACTTGCTTACATTAACCAATCAGATTTCTGGAAAGTTCTGAAATCTGATTGGTTAATGTAAAGCAAGTATAAAAAATTGACCAATCAGAAACGGATTATGGATTTCTGCAAACCTATATAAAGAGGAGCTTTCCGCGAGGAACTCAATGCCATCGCAGTAGATGGCTGAAGAAAGAAGAGAAAGAAGCGGCTGGCAACATCGGCTCCGCTGAGGCCGGCGGTGCCAGCGGGCTCACTGGCGCCGCAGTGAGTCTGCCTGGCATCGGCGACTGAGTGGGGTTGGTGTCGCCAGCCCGAAGACGTCGCGCAAGGCTCTTTAGAGCGCACTGGGGTCCCGGTTCGAGCTGCGGACCCCCGCCAAAGGCACTTATTAGTGCCGTAAGGGCACTTGTAAGTGCCGCAAGGGCCCTTACAAGGGCCGGGGAGGGGGTCCTGTTTCGAGCTGCGGACCCCAAGCCCCAAAGGGCTCTTATAAGAGCCGCAGGGCACTTGTCAGTGCCGCAAGGGCCCTTATAAGGGCCGGGAGGGGGTCCGGTTCGAGCTGCGGGACCCCTTAAGCCCCAAAAGGCTCTTGTCAGAGCCGCAAGGGCACTTGTAAGTGCCGAAGGGCCCTTATAAGGGCCGGGGAGGGGGGTCCCGGTTCGAGCTGCGGGACCCCCTAAGCCCCAAAAGGCCTTCTCAGGGCCCCGCTGGAGGGAGCCTCCACCCCCCCAGCGGCTCCCTCCCGTCCCCTCCCCGGGAGCGGCGGGGCGGGGGGCTTGGGGTTGCCGGGGAGGGGGTGCGCGGCGGGTGGTCGCGACACACCTGCTGCGCCCCTTCCCGGCAGCCCCTCCTAGCCTCCGTCGAGATTGCCGCGAACGGGGAACGGGTTGGGAGGGGCTGCTGGGAAGTGGCGGCGGCGGCGGGTGGTCGCCGCTGCCGCCGTGGGGGGTGTGGGCGGGGTGGGCGTGTCTCCGGGGCGGGTGCGACCACCCGCCGCGGGTTGCCTGCCCATCCCGCCCGCGGGAGGTTAGTATCGGCTGACTTCGCCTCCTTCAAGGTGGAGAAGTAAAACAGCGATACTAGCCGAGCGAAACCAGTACCGCCGCTTTATAAACAGAAGCGGCGTAAAAGGTAGGTCACAGCGCGCGAAAGGTAACGCTTCGTTAACTTTTCGCGGCCGTTTTCGGACCTTTATAAATCGCGGTAAACGATTTATGCGTTAATGTCCGCGAAAACGGCCGCGAAAAGTTAACGAACCTTTAATAAATATGCCCCTATGTCATTATGTAGTAGATGGCTGATAGATATAACACTGCTATAGTTATAACAATGCACCATGTCATTATGTAGTAGATGGATGATAGATAAACACTGCTATAGTTATAACAATAAATGTGTCATTATGTAGTAGATGGATGATAGATATAACACTGTTATGTTATAACATAACCTATGTCATTTGTAGTAGATGGTGATAGATATAACACTGCTATAGTTATAACAATACACTGTGTCATTATGTAGTAGAGTGCTGATAGATATAACACTGCTATATTTATAACAATATACTGGTGTCATTATGTAGTAGAGATGGTGATAGATGTTAACACTGTTATAGTTATAAAATACACCTTGTCATTATGTAGTAGATGGCTGATAGATGTACACACTGCTTAAGTTATAAACAATACACTGTGTCATATGTAGTAGATGGCTGATAGATATAACACGTTATAGTAATAACAAACTACTGGTATTAGTAGTAGTATGGCTGGATAGATGTAAACACAAAGAACACTGCTATAGTTATAACAATACACCGTGTCATTATGTAGTAGATGAGATGGCTGATAGATATAACATTGCTATAGTTATAACAATACACCGTGTCATTATGTAGTAGATGGCTGATAGATATAACACTGCTATAGTTATAACAATACACCGTGTCATTATGTAGTAGATGGCTGATAGATATAACACTGTTATAGTTATAACAATACACCGTGTCATTATGTAGTAGATGGCTGATAGATATAACACTACTATAGTTATAACAATACACTGTGTCATTATGTAGTAGATGGCTGATAGATGTAACACTGTTATAGTTATAACAATACACCGTGTCATTATGTAGTAGATGTTTTATACACTTCAGTAACACACATTTATCCAATAACAAACATAAAGCAATTGTCGCAGAAAATCATAACAACCACATTAACGTGAAAATACAACTTAAAACACAATACACCAACACTTTGCTACATACACAAATCACACACACGTAGCTCTACATAGCCCTGATTATGTTTATTTCTTGTAGACAAGTTGTTGCTTTGCAGTTATATTTTATTGCTCTCCTTCTTCTTCCCATAATTCACTTGTCCCCTTTGAGAGACGGTAATTCATGCCTGCGATGAGTGTGGCCTAGTCATTTTTTTAAAATGCAGCAGGCAGAGATCAGGTAAAGCAGTAAACAAAACAAAATCCAAATGATATTCTCCTGTACAAATGTAATGTAATTATAAATGTAATGACATCTCTCATACGGCTCTGACCCTCTCAGGTTTATTCAATAAGAGGTGCAAAATTTTGCCAGTGCTGTTAATTTTGCAGCAACCAATCAGAAGTTACCTTCTACTGCGGTTAGAAACCATTTAATGACATCTGATTGGTTGCTGCAGACTAACAGCACAAGCAAAATGTTGCACCTTTTATTAAAATAGCCCAACTGTATTCATTATTTAAACATTATTTATTTAAAAATACTTTCTGTGCCAAATAAACTCATTAATCAAATGTGGACAAATTGTTTATTGAAATTAGTAGCCATTCAATTTATAATTCTAAAACAAAATGTCTTCATGGGTATTTAGACAGCCCAAACAATTGCCCACTGATTAAATGCATCCTGAGATCTGCCAAGAACCATGGGTGTGTTTAGGCAGAGGTATACAGGTTATCAGATAACATCCAGCCTGATGAGGGGGCTTAGGACTCCTGAACGTTGCTTAATTTTTTAATTTATTTAGTTAGCCAATAAAAGGTATCACGCTCTACTTCTCTACTTATGGCTAACAACGGTACAAACCTCAACTATTGCGATGAAGTGGGGCTCTCCCCGAAACACGTTAAGCATTAGCCCCTGGTGGGGTGTTTGGTGATTTTGTTCCACGTGGAGTTTTAATAAGAAAGTCTATTTGTACCAAAGCTAGTTGCCTACCTACCTTGCCTATACTATGCTCAACGTGCAGGAAAAGCGTGTGCACGTTTCATTTTCCCCCCTAAATTATAGTTATGGTGGCCTCAATAAGGTTGGATGACCACGCTTTTAATTGAAAGGAGATTATATATATATATATATATTATATAATAGCATTTTTCTGCATAAAGCAACAGGAGGAAGTCAATTCAAACATCCATTGAAATCAGTGCAGTAGTAAGCTGTGATTGGCTGAATCTGTAAAATTACAAACCATTGCTTTAATTTCATTATGTCTGTTGGACAGAAAAAAAAAATCTATATTGTCTCGTATTCTTTCTGCATACAAGTATCTTTTTTTTTAAGCATTAAATGCAAAAAAGTAATATTTTAAATGTTTTTACTTTTTAAAAATGGGCCCCAAAAACCTGTATAATTTTTAAAAGGTTACAAATTCTGTTATCTATTAAAGTACTATACCCACTGTGACATCATCAGTAACTTGATACCATTATGACATAATCAGTGCAAATACATTATGAACTAAATATGCAATTAGAGGTGTAGCTGTGAGTACAGATTTTTGTCATTTTTGAGTTGAGAGCTGGGTGAAAGACGTATTTCTTACAAGTTCTTAATTTTATCAACAAATACGGTGAGTATAAAATTATACCCTAAAATCTGAAAATGAATGTATTATCTGGGGGCTGTGTAATTAATTTGGTTTCTATGTGGAACTGTGGGTTTCAAAATTTCACGAATCCATTGGGACTTCAAAATTTTGAAGGAAGGAATTTGTTGAAGTGCAAAGTAGAATATTTTAAAATTTTGAAATTCATTATATTCCCATTGACTAATCACACGACTGGAATAAAACTATTTTCATTCAACTCTACTTACATGAGAATATTTTATTAGGTTTTTTAATTTTTAGGGATGAGAGAATAGCTACTTTGGGACTGAATTTCTTAGACATTTAATAGATAATACTATAGTTATAACAATACACTGTGTCATTATGTAGTATTGATATAGATATAACACTGTTATAGTTATATACAATACCTGTGTGTTCATTATGTAGTAGATGGCTGATAGATATAACACCTATATTTATAACATATACTGTGTCATTATGTAGTAGATGGATGATAGATATAACACTTTATAGTTAAACAATACACCGTGTCATTATTAGTGATGATGATAGATATAACACTGTTATTATAACAATACACTATGGGGCATATTTATAAAGAATCGATAATATCGCAAAAAAATTAACCGCCGCAATCGTGCCGCGAAAATAGCCTATCGCCGTATTTATAACGGCGAGCGCTATTCCCGTGATACCTATCGCGGCCGCGATGTGCTGCGGTAATTTTAAGCCCTTCGCGGCGATACTGTATAGTATCCGCCGCGAAGGGACTTAAAATCCCTTCCGACGCGCTCCTACCCCTACCCCGCCCACACCCCCGCGGCGGCAGCGGCGACCCCCCGCCGCCGCCGCCGCTTCCCGCAGCCCTCCCAACCCGTTCCCCGTTCGCGCCAATCTCGGAATGGGAGGCTAGGAGGGGCTGCCGGGATGGGGCCGCAGCAGGTGGTCGCGACCACCCGCCGCGCACCCCCTCCCCGGCAACCCCTCCAAGCCCCCCGCCCCGCCGCTCCTGGGAGGGACGGGAGGGGACCCGCTGGGGGGGTGGAGGCTCCCTCCAGCGGGGCCTGAGAAGGGCCTTTTGGGGCTTAGGGGGTCCCGCAGCTCGAACCGGGACCCCCCTCCCCGGCCCTTACAAGGGCCCTTGCGGCACTGACAATTGCCTTTGCGGGGGTCCCGCAGCTGAAACCGGGACCCCCAGTGGCGTGCCTTAAAGAGCCCTTGGGCGACGTCTTCTTTCTTCTTTCCAGTCCCGGCGACACCAGCTCCGCCGAGGCCGCCGACCCCCAGAGGTACCCCTGCGGCCGCCAGGGGTACCCCCGCGGGCGCCGGCGACCTCAACGAGGCCGAGTTGCCGGCGTCTTGATCCGACGCGACGTCTTCGGGTGGCGACAACCAACCCCACTCAGGTCCGCCGATGCCAGCAACTCACTGCGGCTGCCAGTGAGCCTGCTGGCACCGCCGGCCTCAGCGGAGCCGATGTTGCCACCGCTTCTTTCTTCTTTCTTCAGCCATCTACTGCGAGGTGCATCTGATTTTCCACGGCGAAGCTCCTCTTTATATAGGTTTGCAGAAATCCATAATCCGTTTCTGATTGGTCAATTTTTAATACTTGCTATTAACCAATCAGATTTCTGGAAAGTTCTGAAATCTGATTGGTTAATGTAAGCAAGTATAAAAAATTGACCAATCAGAAACGGATTATGGATTTCTGCAAACCTATTAAAGAGGAGCTTTCCGCGAGGAACTCAGATGCCATCGCAGTAGATGGCTGAAGAAAGAAAAGCGGCTGGCAACATCGGCTCCGCTGAGCCGGCGGTGCCACGGGCTCACTGGCGCCGCATGAGTCTGCCTGGCATCGGCGACCTGAGTGGGGTGGGTGTCGCCAGCCCGAAGACGTCGCGCAAGGGCTCTTTTAAGAGCCGCACTGGGGTCCCGGTTCGAGCTGCGGGACCCCCGCCAAAGGCACTTATTAGTGCCGTAAGGGCACTTGTAAGTGCCGCAAGGGCCCTTACAAGGGCCGGGAGGGGGTCCTGTTTCGAGCTGCGGACCCCAAGCCCCAAAGGGCTCTTATAAGAGCCAAAGGCACTTGTCAGTGCGCAAGGGCCCTTATAAGGGCCGGGGGGGGTCCGGTTCGAGCTGCGGGACCCCTTAAGCCCCAAAAGGCTCTTGTCAGAGCCGCAAGGGCACTTGTAAGTGCCGCAAGGGCCCTTATAAGGGCCGGGGGGGGGGTCCCGTTCGAGCTGCGGGACCCCCTAAGCCCCAAAAGGCCCTTCTCAGGGCCCCGCTGGAGGGAGCCTCCACCCCCCCAGCGGCTCCCTCCCGTCCCCTCCCCGGGACGGCCGGGGCGGGGGCTTGGAGGGGTTGCCGGGGAGGGGTGCGCGGCGGGTGGTCGCGCACCACCTGCTGCGGCCCCTTCCCGGCAGCCCTCCTAGCCTCCCTTCCGAGATTGCCGCGAACGGGAACGGGTTGGGAGGGGCTGCTGGGAAGTGGCGGCGGCGGGGTGGTCGCCGCTGCCGCCGTGGGGGGTGTGGGCGGGGTGGGCGTGTCTCCCGGGGCGGGTGCGACCACCCGCCCGGGTTGCCTGCCCATCCCCGCCGCGGGAGTTAGTATCGGCTGACTTCGCCTCCTTCAGGTGGAGAAGTAAACAGCCGATACTAGCCGACGAAAACATACCCGCCGCTTTATAAACAGAAGCGGCGGTAACGGTAAGTATCGGCGCGAAAGGTTAACGCTTCGTTAACTTTTCGCGGCCTTTTCGGACCTTTATAAATCGCGTAAACGCGATTTATTGCGTTAATGTCCGCGAAAACGGCCGCGAAAAGTTAACGAACCTTTATAAATATGCCCCTATGTCATTATGTAGTAGATGGCTGATAGATATACACTGCTATAGTTATAACATGCACCATGTCATTATGTAGTAGATGGATGATAGATATAACACTGCTATAGTTTAACAATACACTGTGTCATTATGTAGTAGATGGATGATAGATATAACACTGTTATAGTTTACAATACACTACTATGTCATTATGTAGTAGATGGCTGATAGATATAACACTGCTATAGTTATAACAATACACTGTGTCATTATGTAGTAGGGCTGATAGATATAACACTGCTATATTTATCCAATATACGGTGTCATTATGTAGTAGATGGCTGATAGATGTAACACTGTTATAGTTATCAACACACCTTGTCATTATGTAGTAGATGGCTGATAGTAACACTGCTTAGTTATAACAATACACTGTGTCATTATGTATAGATGGCTGAAGATATAACACTGTTATAGTAATACAATTACTGTTCATTATGTAGTAGAGCGGATAGATGTAACACTGCTATAGTTATACAATACACTGTGTCATTATGTAGAATGGCTGATAGATATAACACTGCTATAGTATAAACATACACCGTGTCATTATGTTAGATGGCTGATAATATAACACTGCTATAGTTATACCAATACACCGTGTCATTATGTAGTAGATGGCTGATAGATATAACACTGTTATAGTTATAACAATACACCGTGTCATTATGTAGTGATGGCTGATAGATATAACTACTATAGTTATAACATACACTGTGTCTTATGTAGTAGATGGCTGATAGATGTAACACTGTTATAGTTATAACAATACACCGTGTCATTATGTATAGTGTTTTATACACTCAGTAACACCCATTTATCCAATAACAAACATAAAGCAATTGTCGCAGAAAATCATAACAACCACATTAACGTGAAAATACAACTTAAAACACAATACACCAACACTTTGCTACTACACAAATCACACACACACGTATCTACATAGCCCTGATTATGTTTATTTCTTGTAGACAAGTTGTTGCTTTGCAGTTATATTTTATTGCTCTCCTTCTTCTTCCCATAATTCACTTGTCCCCTTTGAGAGACGGTATATTCATGCCTGCGATGAGTGTGGCCTAGTCATTTTTTTAAAATGCAGCAGGCAGAGATCAGGTAAAGCAGTAAACAAAACAAAATCCAAATGATATTCTCCTGTACAATGTAATGTAATATATAATGTAATGACTCTCTCATACGGCTCTGACCCTCTCAGTTTATTCAATAAGAGGTGCAAATTTTGCCAGTGCTGTTAATTTTGCAGCAACCAATCAGAATTTACCTTCTACTGCGGTTAGAAACCATTTAATGACATCTGATTGGTTGCTGCAGACTAACGCACAAGCAAAATGTTGCACCTTTTATTAATAGCCCAACTGTTTCATTATTTAAACATTATTTATTTAAAAATACTTTCTGTGCCAAATAACTCATTAATCAAATGTGGACAATTGTTTATTGAAATTAGTAGCCATTCAATTTATAATTCTAAAACAAAATGTCTCATGGGTATTAGACAGCCAAACAATTGCCCACTGATTAAATGCATCCTGAGATCTGCCAAGAACCATGGGTGTGTTTCTCCTGGTGCTGCTGGTAATTTCAATGCAAGACCCTTTATATAGGGGTGGGGTAATCTGGTCAGACAGATTATTAGGATTTCTATTAATAAGAGCCCTCTATAATGTGTGATAATTGTAGACAAAGATGGCTCTTCCCTATATTGAAATAATGAGAGTAATATAAGATCTGGAAAGGTTTAGAGATCAGTGCACAGGAATGTTTTACATGTGAATTCACACAAATATCTAATGTTTTGTTTACAGTGTTCGTTATTGTACCAAGAAGACAAATACCAGACCCAACGATGAAGAAAACCCAAAGGAGGAAGAATCTGAAGGGTAAGTAATCATGAATGAAATGGATTTTATAATGGGTCAATCCTTTAAAATTATGGTTTTATATATCTATTTTATTGTATTCAAGAAAATTTGGGAACCCAGAATATATATTTAAATAAGCTCACGGTAGCTTTAATTTGATTTCCAAACAATGCTTTTTTTTTTTTAATGTAATTTATAAAACAGATTGAAGGAGGAGAAGGAAGAATCTGAAAAATCTGAAGAGCAAGAAAAAGAGTCAGAAAGTGAGTCAGAAGAAGAACAAGAAAAAGAGTCAGAAAGTGAGTCAGAAGAAGAACCAGAAGAAGAACCAGAAGAAGAATGAGAAGAACCAGAAGAAGAACCAGAAGAAGAATGAGAAGAAAAACAAGAATAAGAACCAGAAGAAGAATGAGAAGACAGAAAAACAAGAAAACATACATGAAGAATTAAGTAGTAGAAATATCCCACTTTAATTTAAAGAGGGAAAGTGTATCTAATGTAGGTTAAGGGAAAGTTAAGGCTTAAGTTAAACTAGTTAACTTGCTTTGAATGCTATTACAACTTGAGTAGAATGCTGTATGGCTTCCCATGTCATTTTAGACAAGGTACAATTCCCACGGTTCCTTATGGAACATGGTAAACACACATCAAATGGAATGTCAGCACAGTGTTTGGGTAAACAACAGTTTACTACACACAGGCCAGGATTTTCCAATAAGCACAGTAGGCACGTAAAGGATTGTTATCTGTTATTGAGACATTACCAATAACAAACTTTTATAAATGATGGCTCATAGTTATAAATAAACATGTTGTCTTTAAGTTGAATAAGTACAGTTATTAAGAAATAGCACCAAGAAACTTTGTGAAATATTTAGCATTTTATTTTAAATTGTAATGTTGCAGTTCTGTCAGTTACCAAATAAAGCAAATTTAAGTAAAACATGTGAATGGTTTTGTATTTATTAATATTTTGCACATGTATGCAAGTTCCAATACACAGCACATCCCACATGACAACCTAGGGCAGTAGGAGATAAAGGGCGGCAGGCCACAGATCACCCTGCAAAGCAAAAGTTCATACCTAGTGTGCAGAAAAGGAAATAAACCTTCACAGTTTAAAGTCCCTTCTCTTGATCCCTGAACCCAAATTGCTTTTTCTTATCTTACAACTCTGTCTTGTGTTGTAATTTCAGCACAGGTACGTGGGGGAGGGTTGCAGTCCATGTCCAGGAAAGAGCCTATGTAATCTGCTGCCCAGACCAACTGATAGAGTGGAGGCCAACAAAGTTTGATCAACCCAACATATTGATGCTACTGGTACGAATTAATTTAGTTACCGACTTGGGCCTGAAGTTTAACTACAAATTAACTTTAGCTCCTTACTCAATTATGACTGGTATGTATTAAACTATACATTTAATTTTGAAATACATTACTGTAACAATTTAGATTTAAACAAGAAGGATTTTTTATATTGGACAAATACTGTTTTTTTATATTTATTAACTGATTTCATTGTTTTTGCTTATTTAATAATATTGGCAATTAGGTCATTTGAACTGGGCTTGTTACTTCCAGACATGCAAATGTCTCTCTCCAGAACCAACAGAGAAAAAAACAAAATGGTGCAATAGAAAATTCCTGTGCATAATCACCAAGACCAGTAGTTAAAGTAGCCACGGGATAATAAAAGAAAAAATATAACCCATAAGGCTAGTATCTAAAAAAAGTGAGTAATCTAAAGAGCAAGTGCAAAAAGTGTGTACGTAATAAAACATCCATACTAAGATGCCACTGAGAGTGAAAAACACCCACAAGAATATAAGACACAGAGACAAGTTTAAACCACCCAATATATAAGTGTAGGAACTGAGTGTCCGCTAAATAACAACTACCGGTAAGTGTCTGTGCTGGTAGAACGATAACATCCTAACAAAAAAGACATAATCAGGTTACAAATGCAGACATTTAAGTTTCTACAGTAAGTAGGTAACAAATCTGTACATACATCACTGATCCTTAAATATGAGCAAACATAAAAAATCATACCGAATCCTCCCGTTAGCTTCTCTGGCACCCTCTGATGTGGGTTACACTGCCTCACCCAAAATAGTCCATAACAGCAAAATTCCAAGTATAGAGGGGTCCAGGCATTGATATGGTGCAAAATAGGTGAATTTATTCCTCCGTTAAAAGTAAACAGGTAAGGTTTACAAAGGGCTGAGTGTGTTTACTCTTAATGGAGGAATAAATTCATCTTTTTTGCACCATATCAATGCGTGGACCCCTTAAATATAAGCATACAGAAAAAGAAATTAAACTATTAATAGGTCTATAGGACCAATAATATAATACCCACTTGTCGAGAGTAAACAGTAACGGGCTGTATAAAACCTAAAAAGGAATGCATAGTTCAGATAATCAGATTTTCTGTTTTATGATACCTTCTCAATGACTCTGTCTAGTTCATCTGCCTTGTACCCTCTTTGTAAAAAACTGTGTTTGAGGTCAGTCATCTGCTGAGCTGCTTTCCCTTTGTTACTATTATTTCCAGCCAGCCGGGTGAAATTGACTATGTGGAATCGTTTTTTTGAGGATTTCAGATGACAGCTACGTTGAAGTAAAATAGTATTTTTGTCCATAGGTTTCCTAAATAAGGAAGTCTGTAATTGATGGAAATGCTTATATCTTTACATCCAAAAGATCCACCATGTGAGTGTTAAAATGTTGTTGACAAATAGCGCTGGATTCATCTCTATGCCATATAAAGAACATATTATCAATGTATCTCTGAAAGAAAAATAATGTTAGATGAATATATGTCAATAATATGTCCATGTTCAAATTTATCCATATATAGATTCGCTATGGATTGCACCACATTCTAACCCATAGCACTGCCTGATATTTGTTTGTAATATGACATATCAAAGCAAAAATAATTTTGAGTTAAAGTGAATGTCAGCAAATCGATCAAGGCCTCTATAGGTGGACTACAGTGATTGTGCTTAATGTGGGGAAAACCTACATGCATCTATACACTCTGAGAAATAACTGTATACAAGCTAGTGACATGTTATTAATTAATCACTCCAAGTATGTATTGGTGTCAGATAACCTATAAGTTGCCCTATGTCTCCTGAGCGGTAAAGTATAACTACCGCCCCCCCCCCCCCCCCCCCCCCCCCCCGTTGTCGGCTGGCCTATATGATAAGATGATAATCATTTGATAGAGATTTAATAGCTGCCCTCTCCATTTCGTCAGGTTATCAGAATATTGGATATACTTAGACTGTTCATACTGAATGAATGTCATCTTAAACCAAATTGGAAATACTTAAATGGACTCAGTAGTGTTAGTTAGATCATTCCTTGATTTCTTTTAATTTTTTTTAACACTGCTCCAAGTTTGCACAGCAGTAGTATCTTTAAAATGATTCTTACATTTAAGGGTATGTTGCAAATTCAACAGATTGACTTCAAGGTTAAATTGATTACATTTATTATTAGGGACAAATGATAGTCATTTATTAAGTACAGTAACTGTTCTTCAGTAGAGGTAAGATGGTGGCTACTTAAATTGAATATCACCATCTCCTGTTGGGTCTGGGGCCACCCCTTTTAATCTGTCAAGCCTGCTCATGTTCTCATTCCCTGTGTGTCGCCTTGAGGACATTCTTTTTGTTTAGTTTGTAGGGGATTTGAGTCCCCTGAAATATCAATGGTATGGAGTGACCTGCTAAAGGGCGTTTCTGATGGCCCTTACTCCAAGCCGATGTGTGTTGGCCCGAAAGCCAGCCATAAACCCTCTTATCAAGATAATCCTGATATCTGTTGTATTCAGTTAGTCCTTAAGATGCAGGTACACAGCTGAGTCCTGACCCGAGGAATTGGCTCTTCTGTGCTGGGCCATATGTTGGTGCAGTTGCTCTTAGGTCTCCCCCACATACAAATCAGAGCATTCTTCACTGCACTGCACTGCATATATAATGTTGCTTTTCTTGTGTTTCGGTATTGGGTCTTTCGGATGTACCAATTGCTGCCTCAGTGTGTTGTTTGGTTTATAGAAGACAGGGATATAGTGTTTTTTTTAAATTATTCTTAATTTCTCAAAGACCCTGCTACATATGGGATGACCATGTTCTTTCTCCTGTCTTGCTTTTCTCCTTCACTGTTGGTATTCGTGTTCTTTTCTTTCCTTCTACTTCTTTTGATAAAGGCCCAGTCTGGATATCCACAAGTTTTAAGGGCTCCTCTGAGATGTTTCATTTCTTTAGCCTTCACCTCTGTTCTAGTGGCGATGTTCTCAGCTCTGTGTTGCAGGGTTCTGATGACACCCAGCTTCTGATATAAAGGGTGGTGGGAGTCAAACATCAAATTCTGGTCTGTGTGGGTTGGTTTACAAAAAAACAGTATTTGATGTTTGACTCCCACCACCCTTTAGATCACAAGGTGTCAAGGAGTCCATTTATGTGAAAGTAAATAAACCAAGCCTGAATAGATGTGGGCGAGGGGGTTTCAACACCAAATCCCTGCCATGTACAATGCTGTCTTGACACCTTACCCTGGGCAGTTTCAATAACACCTCTTAGCCTCAATGCATCCACACCTTGCATTTAGAAGGTCCCTAACACCTGGCCATCATATACTAATTGGGACTTTACAGGGTACTTAATTGCCAACAGATTCTTTTCATTCTGAATTGAGAAAGCCAGTTGATCTAACTGAATACAACAGATATACCATGACCTGGATGAATGAGAACCTTCAAAAGTATATTCTAAATTTGATCTTTCAACTTGGCAAGCCAAACACTGTTCTTGTCATTACGTAATGCATCCATATGTTTCTCCTCTAAATCTGTAATGTCTTTTTTAATGTTGGCTAATTCTTTACCGGACTGTTCAATCACCAGTAAAAATAGGTCTAAGTACAGTCAGAAAACAAATCAAGTTTAAATAGAAGATGTATCGCTAACTAACCCTTTTCTGTTTTTCTTTTTTTTTTAGGTCTCTCCAGAGCGCACGGAGGGATCTGCCACTAGATCCTTTGACACAGCCAGGAATGAGGTCCAACAGGTCTCGGGGGCGGAGCTTACCTGATAGAACACAGTATCCAAGATGGCCAGCACTTTATAAGTCCACAGGTATTCTCTGGAGAGACCTAAAAACTTTAACTTTAAACTTTTTAAACTTTATTTGTTTTCTGACTGCACTTATCCTTTAAGTATCCCACACCAACGGGTGCAGAAATCCCTATCCAATCTCTCGATGGTGGACATGTTCTTAAAGGGCATGTCCACCTCCAAAACTACTGGTCCCACTGTGTAGTTTAAACAAATCACTACCTTACATATCTGATCCAGAGTAGGGGCTGTCCCTGTGTGAAAATGTTTCTGCCTCCTCCCTGTCCTCAAGGAGGGACTGTGACTTGGGGATGGGTAGCCCCCCCCCCTGGATCCCTCCCTGCCTGCCTTCCCTGATAGCTATAAATGTTATTTTCTGTAGTATAGAGCAGACCCACAACCACTTGGTTAAATTAGTAATAAAAAAAAAAAAGCAGCACAAAAATACTTACATTGTTTTGTTCCCCCGGCACTCTGCATTGCCAACAGTCTATGATCACAGTTTCTGGCAAACAGAGGGCCGGGCAGAGACAGTCGTGGGAGCTAAGCAATGTAATTATGTTTGTGCTTCTTTTTTTTTTACTAATCTAACTTGATTGGGGGTTGGCAGGGGTGCGCTACAGAATATTAAAGAAAAACCTTCTAGGGTGAGGATACCCTTTAACACGAAATCCTCTAGGGATCTTCTTATCTCATAGCCATGTAATAGAGAGTTGATTCCTTTCCTTTTAAGCCTAACTAGCTGGTAAAATAAATATTTTCCAGGAACATTGAATATTGAAGAGAATTCACTGAATAAAATGTGTGCAGCATCATTCTAAGTAATGTAAAATTCTTGGTCAGTCCACATGCATTTAGGAAGCGGTTGCTTCAGCCATGGTACACCGTGGAACGTATCACGGCTAAGTAGATGCAAAAGAATAATCCAATGTATAGTCTGGGCTCACAAGCTGAAGAAAGTCTATATACATATACAGAAACCTGCTTGTACTCTCGGATCTTCAATAGATTGAAAACAATTTAATTGTATTAACATGTTTCCGCCTGCCAAGTGTGTTTTTAGAAAGTTACTTCCACAACCTCAACCAGTTTTAGGGAATGTATGGCCAACCACAGGACATCAATACAACATGCTCTTTTGGACCCTGACCCATCTTACAAGATCTCCAATAAATATGGTTATATGGAAGTTGCCAAACATTGCAATCTATTTAAACATTCCGCTGCCTCAAATGGATGATTATCAATGGGATTGACTTTAAACAACAATGTTACAGTGACATTGAAACTACACTTCTCCATTTGAAGGCTAAATGGATATACCAACATGGGACACTCTCTCCAAGAGGAATAAAAGAACAATGGGCTCTCCAATGCTTTTTATAAGATTTTTGCTAGACTTCACAACCTTTTTATTTTTTTTAAGTAGTTTTCATCCTGTCATTGTAGTCATCGGTGGCATAGTTTAAAGGACAAGTCCAGCCATAAAATGAAAACATACATACAGGTAAATCACCCCCCAAAACCCTAAACGGTAATAGTTTGAAATGTGAAATATATAAGTCTAACCTGAAATCCTGCACAATGCCCTGTTTCCCCTGTTTCTGCTTTCTGGTTCTTCCAGTTAGCAACTATCATTTATGGATTCAACAGTTGACATCACAGCCAATGACTGAATGTTAATCCCCTATCTGCCTCTTCTGAGCATGTCCAGGCTCAGTACAGGCTCAGTACAGGTTTCTAAATGGCTCAGTTTCCATGAGGCATCCAGAAATGAATTCATAGGACAAACTATGATATATTAACATATTTTAAAGAGGCCATTCTTTCTAAAAGATTTTCTTATGAGGGTGGAGTTGTCCTTTAATTGTTCCTAGACAGTAAAGATTACTATGCATTGTAACATAGTAATTGAGGTTGAATAAAGACATACGTCCATCAAGTCCAACCTATTCACCCTCTGTTTTAACCTTAACAGTTTATCAAGAGGAAGACAAAAAAGCTAAAAAGGGGGGGGGAGAAATTCCTTCCTAACTCCAAATGGCAATCGTAAAGTATCCCTGGATCAACCAGAACTGCAGTATATGTATTAATACCAGTAATTCTTAATATTATATAGTATCCCTGTACCAACCAGAACTACAGTATATGTTTTATTACCAGTAATTCTCATTATTAACAACAGTAGAAGCAGGGAGACTCAGGCAAAGCATAGCTTGCAATTCAAAGTGATTTTTAATGCTGCTTAAAACAGCGTTTGATTTGGTTTAAGCAGCATTATTAAAATCACTTTGAATTGCAAGCTATGCTTTGCCTGTGTCTCCTGCTTCTACTTGTTGTTCTGTTGAAGTATTTGGCGTGTGAGCAGATGCGCTGCAGGGATGACACAAACGAACTTGAAAGCTACACTAAGCAACTTTCGATTATTTGGTTAATTCTCAATATTGTATAGTAACCTGTACCCACCAAAACTACAGTATATGTATTAATACTAGTAATTCTCAATAATATAGATTCCCTGTACCAACCAGAACAGCAGTATATGTATTAATACCAGTATTCTCAATATTATATAGTACCCTGTACCAACCAGATCTACAGTATATGTATAATACCAGTAATTTCAAATTATATAGTATCCCTGTACAACCAGAACTAAAGTATATGTATTATTACCAGTAATTCTCAATATTATAGTATCCCTGTACCAACCAGAACTACAGTATATATATATTGACCAGTAATTCTCAATATTATTTAGTTTTAGAAACTTATCTAGCCCACTTTTAAATCTATTCTCAATGAACTTGCCATTACCACATCTGCTGGAAGACAGTTCCGTTTCACCACGTCTGTGATTGTCTGCCTCTCAGCCAATCACAGACGTGGCTGAGGTCCGGCTCCTGCTTGCAAGCAGGAGGCCAGATCGAATTGCCGTGGGAGAGAGGGCTGTGTAAGTGGAAATGTGGTGATTTTTTGTGCGTGTAAAGGTTCTCATTCATCCAGGTCATGGTATATCTGTTGTATTATATTAGATCAACTGGACTTGAAGTTTAGTTCTTGAAGGCGCTTTGCAAGTCATCCGACTGGCTTTCTCAATTTAGAATGAGAAAGCTGAATTCTGAATTGAGAAAGCCAGTCGGATGACTAGCGAAACGTCTTCAAGAACTAAACTTCAAGTCCAGTTGATCTAATTGAATACAACAGATAAATTATGGTGGAGGTTGGGGGTGGGTAGGGATTACTTACCTACCCCCAAAGTTCATTTTGGGGGTGGACATGCCCTTTAATTTCCTTCTCTGTATGGTTATATTTGAGGATCAGTGATATGAATAGATTTGTTACCCATTTATAAATTAAATGTATGCATTTGTTACCTGATTATGTGTGGATTTTATTTGTTAGGATGCTATCGTTCTACCAGTATGGACACTTAGGGGCATATTAATAAACAATTGCTATTTTTGCCATTTCGATATCGCAGGACATCGCAATGACAAATAGCGCTATTTTCGCCTTATTTATAAAACCGCTCGTTTTCCTCTTTGCGGAAAAGTATCGCTGCATCAATGTGTGGCAATAGTTTTCGCCTTATTCATTGCGTTAAGTGTGGTATCACTGGGAAAAGAGAGATTGCTCTCTAGTGTAATTTCAGAGCTATTTTTGTCACTTTTTATTTACAGCCATTTATAAATAGGTGAATTGTCGTCTTTTTGCCCCTTTTCTCCCTTTTGTTGCATTTTTTTGCAGTGTTACCAGAATTTTTGCCAAACATCATTATTTACTGGAATGTTCCATTAACATGACTATTTCTTACACAGCACTATGATATGTTCCCATATTAGTGAAACTGGTTTGATAATTAGCTGCAGTTTGCTGAAAATAATTAATACTATAAAATGTCCTATTAATAAAATGGAGAAAATTCACCTTTTGAGTTCTACACTATTTACCATGTCCTATAAGCAAAATAGAGAAAATTCGCCTTTTGAGTTTTACACTATTTATATGTTTGGCTGAAAAAAACACCAGGCTATTTTTAAATAACAAAGATAGATGTTCAGTGTGTAGTACCGTATATACTTGAGTATAAACCGAGGTTTTCAGGCTTTTTTTAAAAATCTTACCTCGGTTTATACTCGAGTCTCTTACCTTGTCCAGCGGCCGCGCGATTCGCATCCTCAGTGCGCATCCGGATGATGTCACTACCCGGCGCCGAGTAGTGACATCATCTGGATGCGCACTGAGGATGTGGAGCGAGGAGCGAGCGGCCGCCGGACAAGGTAGGAGAATACTACGGACGCCAGGGAGGGCAATATTTACAAATAAGGGTAAAACCTTCTTTATTTGTGCATACTGTATGCACAAATAAAGGAGGATTTACCCCTATTTGCAAGTATTTGCCACTTAAGATGTTTGAAAACTACAACTCCCAGCAATAAAGCATGCTGGTTGTTGTAGTTTCCAAACATCTTAAGTGGCAAATACTACCCACTCGGTTTATACTCGAGTCAATGTGTTTTTCCTCCTTTTTTACCTAAAACTAGGTACCTCGGTTTATACTCGGGACGGTTTATACTCGAGTATATACAGTAACCAATTTAATACTACTTTGAAAATCCAACAGGGAGTATTCCCTATTTACCATCATATGTGCTGAAGTTTTCCAGCATTATTAGTGCCGCTTTTTGCCTTTTATTTGCCTTTTTAATAACTTTGATTAAAGGAAAAGTTGAAAGTTTAATAAAAAATTATGGTAAAGGCTGGTGGGGGGGAAAAAAAGCAAAAATAATGCCCCTTAACCTTAAAAAAGCAAAATCTCAGATTGTATTATAGAAAATGCTGGAAAATAGTCTAACACCCCCCTGGGTACTTATTAGTATTGAGAAACACTCCACAATGTACTGACACCTTCCATGGACCCATTGGCATGCTAAATAAATGGCCACTTGTGTGTTTTCACCACCTCAGACTTGGCGAATTGGAATGGCTGAAATTAAAGCAAAAATACACTTTTCACCATTTTATAAATATGATTGAGCGGTTACCGGAGCGATGTATGGCGAAAAGCGAAATGTAGCGGTAATGACCTTTTGCCACTGGTTATCACTGCTTTATAAATAGCAAAAAGTCCAAATTAGGCAAAAGGCTGCGTTAAAGAAGGCAAAAAGTTTAACAAACCTTTATAAATATGCCCCTTGGTTGCTTAGAGTTCCTAATCTTCTCTGACACCTGAGGAAGGGGGTTGGACCCCCCGAAACGTTGTGTGTATTTGGCATATGTTGTTTTCAGCACCTTAATAAATGAGTATTGTTTGAATACCATATCGAGTGTGCCTACCTACAAACTTTATATGACTTATTATCTGTGGGCTCTGAAGGTAGACATTTGCATGGCTGCGCTTTCAGAGGTGTACGGGTTGGTTGCGTCTACTTGGGGTTGTGTTTTTACTAGATACTCTTTTGAGGGTGTGTGTCCTTTGGGTTCGCTTCTCCTTTGGGTTTTTACTTTGTTTGTTATTACCCTAAGTGAAAAATGTCCAAATTGTGGCCAATTTTCCATTTTCAGAAAAGGCTTCGCCATAGGCGACCAAAGACGTTGAGTGCATGTGCTCAGCTTCATATCAAAGAATTTATTTTGCAAATAAACCAAGAAATGCTACCACCATTGCAGTATGATAGCAACCCTAAACACACCTCCAAAATGACCACTTGCTAAAGAAACCGAGGGTAAAGTTGCTGGACTGGCTAAGAATGTCTCCAGACCTAATCCCTAATGAGCATAATTTTGAGATTTTGCCCTTGGGTGTACTCACTTTCGGTGCCAGTGGTTTAGACATTAATGCCTGTTTTCTGAGTTGTTTTGAGGGGACACTTACAAAAATGTGAGGGATGTATTGTGAGTACAATATTATTCCCTTCAAATTTGATATTGAATATATTATCTATCGAGCTGTACATGTGTTTCAATGAGTAGAATTTATTAAGTGTTTTTAGGGAGGATAGACATTTGAAAGATAAAGATGGACGGATGAACATTATCGGGGATAATAATATAAATCAGACCAAAAATTTATCAATCCTGATATTAATCAGCCGGTTTCCAGTATAAGGTGATAATATTACTACTTCAATGGCCATAATAATACTGTATATATAAGGAGTGGGATAAAGAGCTAGAGGTGACAGTTAATTTTGGATACAATGTAAAAAAGGCAGCTTTACATCTGAAAAAAGGTAACTGAGGGTCGCACTCCATATCTTTAGAAAATTTTATTGTGAACCACACATATCCACGTCACAATATGGATATGTGGATATGTGTGGTTCACAATAAAATTTTCTAAAGATTTGGAGTGCAACCCTTAGTTACCTTTTTTCCTGTGAAACTACTGGTTCCTAAGGGAAGAACCTACAGAGGTGTTTGCACCCACGGTTGGGTAGAGTGCACCTCCGCCATTGTTTATCCAGCTTTACATCTGAACCTTCTATTTCTCTTAAATAACTTATTTTAATTAGTAAGTTATTATTATCTGTAGATAATTCCTGGGCACACTGTTTCTTTAATACCAATAAATTTTATTTAACGTTTCGCCGATACGTCTTCATCAGAACACAATCAATAGTGCAAAATCACACCACACATTATATATCATTATACAACATCATGTGACTAAAACCACACCCCCAAACTTTCCAATAAAGATTCCAGTTGACTTCTGTGTATTCATTAACATAGTGAAATGAGTGTTAAAAACATGTAAAACAAAAACCAATACACATCTAGATAAAGTAACATATGCATCATTTTCTTCAATAAAAATCCCTATGTAAGATAACATTCAAAGTTATTTAATGGTAAAGTGATATAATATTACCTATAAAGTGACCATGTAAAAGTGCCTTATAAAGTGCCTTATATTACCTATAAAGTGACCATGTAAAGTGCCTTATAAAGTGCCTTGTGTATAAGTTATTTATTTTAAAAAATGATAAATATGAATTTAAAACTCTGTCTTTCTTTGTCTACACTCATATATAGAACAACAAAATCTTCAGGTTTGAGGATAATATTTACCTCCAAATTGCAGGAACACCGATGGGGAGTCGCACAGCACCATCCTACGTGAATTTATTCATGTGTTATCTGGAGGAGTTCTGCATTTTTTCATCTGAATTGTACCGTAATTACGCCACCACTTTCTATTGTGGCATGGTAGTAAAAATGAATTAGATTATTTTGTGATGTTTTTAAACAATGTATGTCCTAGACTGAAGTTAAATCCAGAGATTCAAGATACCAGGATTAATTTCCTGGATGTCACAATTATTAAGAAAAATCAGGGGTTTGAAACCACATGGTATAAAAAAACCCACTGATAAAAATACAAATTTGAGGGCAGATAGTTTTCACCCTAAAAAACTCACTCAAGGTTTAGCAATATCCCAATTCTTAAGAATCATGAGAATTTGCTCAGAAACACAGGATTGTGAGTCAAAATTAAAAGAAATGTGGAATAGATTTTATGAGAGAAGTTATAAAAAATGGGTGTTAAAACAAGCCTTAGAAAAAGCTAGGCATATTGTTTTAAATGATGGAAAGGTCAAAAATGAAAAGAAAAAAACAACAGATACCATTTGTAATACAATATAGCGAGATGGGTGGACCGGTTAAAAAGAAAGCAAATTAATAATGGAGAATTATTAAATGTGATCCAAATGTTGGAAAACTTACCAAACCAAGAGTAGTGTACAAGAGAAATAGAAATTTGAGAGACTTGGTCAGCTGATGCCATCAGTAAATACAATACAGGGAGAGAGAAAACATGTAGAACCGGGCGTACCAGACGTTACGGATGCAGCATGTGCAATTTTATGATGGAAGCTAAATTTTTCTACCATCCTCACAGTGGCCAAAGAACTGAAATCAAGGACAAATACGATTGCAATGCAGATTTTTGTATATAATCATAAGATGCCCCTGCTCCTTATATTATGTAGGGAAAACAGTCACCCATTTTAAAAAAAGATTCGCCACGCACAAATCTCACATTAAGACGGCAAAAGAGAGGTTGATGAGAAATGAACTTAAAGGGGGTGAGAATCCGGTGGCTCTACATTTTGCCAAAGAAAATCACCCTGTAAGTTCTTTAAAAGTGATGGTGATAGATCAAGTTAAACCCCTACAAAGAGGAGGAGATAGGGGCAATCACCCATTACGTAGAGAGGCAGAATGGATCTATAAGCTGAACACAATGTCCAAAGGTCTCAACACCCAATTCTCTTTTAAATGCTTTTTATATATAATATTGACCTGCATTCTATAATAATATTAACCTGATGATTTATTGATACCGATTGATTTATACTAGCAAATGTTGTTCTATATATGACATAAGTGTAGACAAAAAAGACAGAGCTTTAAATGCATGTTTATAATTTTTTATAAGTCATAAATAACTTATACACAAGGCACTTTATAAGGCACTTTACATATCAGTCACTTTAGATGATGTCACTTTATAGGTAATATTATATAAATTTACCATTGAATAACTTTGAATGTTATCTTACATAGGGATTTTTATTGAAGAAAATGATGCATATGTCACTTTATCTAGATGTGTATTGGTTTTTACATGTTTTTAACACTCATTTCACTATGTTAATGGATACACAGAAGTCAACTGGAATTTTTATTGGAAAGTTTGGGGGTGTGGTTTTAGTCACATGATGTTGTATAAATGATATATAATGAGTGGTTGCACTATTGATTGTGTTTTGATGAAGACGAACTGAGTATCGTCGAAACGCCAAATAAATTTTATTGGTATTAAAGAAAAAGTGTGCCCGGAAATTATCTACAGATTATGGACTACTGGGTGTATATGGTGGATGAGTGCAGAAGTCCCATACAAAACACGTTGTTAAATTATTATTATTATTTAATTAATTTGCTTGTCATTTACTTGTTACCGAGGCACCCCAGGAAGCACAGCACACCACAATTTGTTATAATCCAAATATAGGGAGGAGAAATGTCTGGGTAATTTCCATGTTACTATGGCAGCCCTTCAATAAATGTTATACCTTCTACTGTGTTTTAACAGTATTACACGAGCTGCAAGTGCCTGATGTTAAAGGAATTCTATCTCCCCAAACCATCCCCAAGCGTAAAGACCTATAGCTTTAGGTCAGAGATATCCACAGCTATTTAAAACAACACCTTCTAGCTGCATTCTTCAACTGATAGAAGATATCGTTTTCAAACATCGAGAGTTGCTAATTGGACTTTTAGAATTGGGGGGTTCATATGGTGCAACATAGTCGCATGGAATTTCTGCACCTGTGGGGCCGTCGGAGTAACACATGGTTTATTCTATATATATAGCTGTCTTTACTTGGACATCTATGAATACTTGCTAAACGGAAGCTTGGACATCTGATGAATGTTCGAAAAACGAAGGTTTGGATATCTTTTCAGAAGATGTGTTATCATCGTCCCCTTTTATACACATGCCGTCTGGCAAGTAGTACATCATTCGGAATGACTTCTCATGGATGGATGGAATATAGGAAGTCAATACACACACACTCCCTCGGTTGAAGAAGATAAATATCTTTTTGAACATCTTCGTTGTCATACAAATATTTACCTGGATAATAATACTTGAGTGCAAACTCTGTATTCTGAATGCAATTAATGCTTGAGTGCAAACTCTGTATTTTGAATGTGATACTCACCTCTGTTGGACTGCTGGTACTTTATTCAGTCTTATTGTGAAGAAACTCATAGGATCCTTCCTACCTATGAGCAATATGGACTCAATGACTATACTAAATGCTGTTACCTTGAATGATTATTTTGTACAGATTTTTGTGTACATATTTGTGGTGGTTGTATGCTGTCTGGATCATGACTACGACAGTGACTTACAGGGGGAATATAGGGGTTAATTCTGTGGGGATCACATGAGTTATTTAGCCTATCAATGTGCCCGAAAGCTAGGAGCGCATCTCGCGAGATGGTGACGTCACACGCATACGGCGCTACGCTATTTAAAGGGACGAGAGACAGTGATAGGCTGTAGTTGAAAAAGCTCCCGTGTGTGTTTGGGGTGGAGCGAAACGCGTCCTACCATGTGATGGACTCGATTTTATCCCACTTCTCTCCTTTGCACTGTACTCCAGGTCATAAGTAGGGTCACCCCCATGATGTTTATGCATTTGATCCATAATGACTATGTGACTATATGACTAACTTGTGGTGACGTATAGACTTTGTGAGTGCATATATATATTATACTTATATTACTCATACTCACTATAGATTTTGAGGAGATTGGTGACTTTTTAATTGTTTTTAATGTATATCCCTGTCTAATGGAATAAAGGATTTTTAGCCTTTCACCTTTACATATATCTTTCATATCATTAGAGTGTTGCAGATCAGATCTTTTCTCTATCCTTTTCAACATTATTATTTGAACCTAGAGATCCCTCAGATTTTGTTCTCCATTGTTTTTGGCAGAGTTATGTGAAAATAGTTCTAAATAATGAAAAATCCCAGTATCTCTGAATTGTGCAGGCATTGTAATGTTGCAGTTATGGAAGATGATAAAATACATTGAAATAAAAAATCCAAAAAAGTTTTGTATTTATTTACATGACTGAATTTCAATAAGTAGCATGTCGTAGTTATTCATTTATTATTAATACACAATGAATCTTTTAATTTGGAACACATATTAAAACATTGCACATGCAGAATTATAGACGTTTGTGATGCAGGAGTACGGAAAATGCTGCACACAGCTGATAAACAATTAGATTAGATAAACAATTATTGGATTGTCATGGCAGGTTTGTGAAAATCTTCGAAGTAGAAGTTCAACACAAATACACACACCACCCAATGATATCTATCTGTATAAATACATTTTTCCAAAGCACCGACTGCATGCAGGACACCTAATAATATTCATTATGGTCTTGTCCCTGAAGGTAATGTAGTTTCTCATTAGAGGGAATGTTTTACCCATGCAACAGCCAATGAGGTGAAAATTACCATTGGGAACATTCCAAGTAGAAAAGGCAGCTAGAAAGCTTAGGGAGAGGGGGGCCAAAAGGAGCAAAAAGCCCTTCACTGAGCATAAAAATGGAGAAACACCTTCTTATAACAGAAGGCATCTTGTAGTCTCATGCTATATGAATAGCATTGCCCACAAAACCTAAGAAACAAGAAGTAATTTCTTACTCCCATGTTCCCCAGAGTTAGGGGTGGAGATATGCACAATGGTTTTGAGACTGCAAGATGCCTTCTGTTATAAGAAGGTGTTTCTCCATTGAACATTCCAAGGAAATGAAAATCTGGCTAGATGACGGCAATTGCAGGATCTAAAAAGGCAGCTCACAACTAAATTGCAATGTGCCGACAGATCACATTAGTATCTGTCGGCACATTGCGAAGGGAACCTGCACACATTGAACTGACCGATCCCCATACGCGGTATGGGGATAAGTCGGTCATCCGGCAATACACGGTACGATCGTATTGAAAGTAAAGGGAGTCGATATTGGCCGACGGAAATTTTCCATCTTTCCCGACCGGCCGTTGTGGCGACTACGGTCGTTCGTCGGCACTACGATCGGTCAGGAAACTCCCATACACTTGAATGATAATTACTCATTATCGTTCATATGTATGGCCACCTTAACAAATTCAGGGCATAACAAAATGGTTGGACTGGGCTCATGGGTAAGCTAAAAAGGTTGGACTAGATGGACGTGCATCTTTATTCAACCTTACATACTATTTAACCATGTATTTATGTATGTAACTTTTTATGAGAATTGTACACACGATTCTGTGAAGAACCACTGCAGGATCTTTACCAGTTTCTAATTTAATGAGTCTTTATCAGTGCAACCTAGGCCCCTGGCCTGCAGTTTGATGCGCCGCACTTCAGACCAATAGAGTAGTTTAAGGCCAAACCTTCCTTCTCATAATGCAATTAGGTTTCACATTTCTACGGGATAGACTTCTGGCTAAGTTCCACGTTTCTATGGTAACCCTTAAAGGGTATGTCCACCCTAAAAACCAATTTTGCATATATGATTCCCTCTGTCCCCCAGCCCCAACCGCTCTATTTATACTCTTAGAAAGTGCCCCAAACTTTACTTACCTCCCCTCTTTCCTCCCGCCGCGCTGCCGGCCCTCTGCTTGCGAGAAAATGCAAGCAGAGGCGGGACCGGCAGTCGCGTCTGTGGTTGGCTGAGCGGCAGCCAATCACGGACGCGGCTGCCGGGAGTTCATTTCGGCAGGGAAGAGGGAAGGTAAGTAAAGTTTGGGGCTTCTAAGAATATAAATAGAGGCGTTGGGGCTGGGGGACAGGGGGAATCCTATAGCTAAAGGGTTTTTACACTAGGGGAGGGAATCCTGAGAGAAAGGGGGGGGGGAGAAGGGCTGCAGTACGCTGCCAAACTTCTCCCGGAGGCCATGTAGGAGGCAAGCCCTATATGGACTCTGCTATCCTCCTGGTGGGCAGTTTTTGGGACTTGGGGGGGGACTACAGAACCCTATGGAGCTGGGATGTGAGGTAAGGATTAAACTGCACATCCATGATGGGGCCAGTATTGGGGGGGATTATAGTTTTTGTGGGGTGGACATGCCCTTTAAGTAAATGCTATATCTATGAGACTTCCAGCTGCATTCTGCAAGAAATATGAGTTTAGTTTTTTAATACCTGGAGAGTTACTACTTTAGGTCCTCAGTATTTTTATGGGAGGGGATGGTATAAAAATACTGCAATGTTAGATTTTTGCCACAGTTATGTGTAAACAGTTATAAATATTGAAAAACCATGGTATCTCCGAATTGTAAGTACAATTAATAAGATGCCAAATAAAACAAATGTAAAAAAATCGAAATTTTTTTGTATTTATTTACTATTTACTCATTATGAAATGAGTTACAATAAGCAACACGTCACACTTCGTAATGATTAATTTCATATTATTAAAAGATAACTATACTGTAAAAAATAACTATTTAACAATGTTAAGTACTGGATCAGGGAGGTCAGATTGATTATTCCTACCTCACATATCGTTTTGTTGAGGACTACAGCACCTACAGTTTTCATTTGCCAGGTTAGTCCTGGACTATTCCTTTATTAAAGATAGTGCTGATAGCCAGAGGAAGACTGGCAGAATCAGTTTTTTTTTGGGCTGGTGCTCTTAACAGAAACATTATTGGGAGGTAGGAATTACCAGTCCTGTATCTCTGTCCCAAGTAATTTTCATTTTACAGTTTTTAAAAAAAACTTTATACACACGATAGTTCTCCTTTAATTCCCAATTTGATTATTATTGTTATTATTTCAATGTTTGATTTGTAGGTTCTATGGTCGCGTCTGTGTCAGTCTGTGTGTCAGTGCACAAAAACGTGGAGCCGGATGATCTGTGGTCGCTTTCAAATTGCTTTTAATTGCTCCCACACTATTAATACAGTAAATAAGAAGCATCCCATATTACATTACTAGTACTTACAGGATGACTAAAACATAGCACAGAGCTGCAAAGGGAGGATAATGAAGTAAACCTGATCTTAGCACAGCTCTGTGCAATGGATTTCTCAATAGTGTCCCTATCTGTAAATGAAACGTTCCCTATCGGAAGGTGAATGAAACCTTCAGAGCAGATCATCCGGCTCCACATTTTTGTGCACTGACACACAGACTGACACAGACGCTAGAATGAGAGCGACCATGAGATCTCACTTCAATCCTGTGTGTGAGACTCTTTACTATATGATAAAGTGACTGGGAAGAAAAGTAGAGCTGTGATACATTTTATTCGTTAAAGTGACTGGGAAAAGTGATAAAATCTCCAATTTACAAACGACTGGAACGAAGAGGCAAATGAAAACTTGAAGTTGGTAGAGAGACATAAGGTGAGTGGAAAAGGGTGTAAGTGTCCTTTTAGGTAAGTAAAGACGTGCGATAACGCACACAACGCCTGACCGCCACCTGTATGCCGAACAACCGTTTGGACTGACACTTTGCTCCTGTATGGGTGATCGGCCGGGTATCATTGATTATCCGATCCTGGCCAGGGATGCCCCATGCTGGTAAATCTGACTGATTTAAATGTGCGCTCCTCCAGTATCTCCTCTGCAACAGTAGAGTGCAGACAGGGAATTCTGGGAGTAGTAGTTTTCTAGGGGGCTGCTGATTTGTTATCCCTGGTGTATATTATACAGTATCTCTGTGCACTCCACATCACTCATTATCAGCAAGGGAAGATCAAACACAGACACTGCTGTAAACACACAAACAAGTCCAATCTAGTCTGTCTGACTGACTAGGAGGCGAGACAGGCAGAGGAGACCAGCAGGCTCCACCTTCCATTCCCATCAGCCCAATGATCAACTTCCTGGAGGGGGGGCAGTCCCTCTGAAGCCTGACAGATGAATGCAGCCTGGGGGGAAGAGGAGGGGGCGTTGACACTGACTGAGCACACAGGAAACACACAGGAAAGATGGTTGACAGATGACAGATGATCTGCAAGATCCTGTCTGTTATTCTCCCTATACACAGCATATACACAGTATACGGAGATCGCACAGGACTGTCTGTTTTCCTTGGCTGCGGCCAACTCCCCTATAGGGAGACAACCACGGCCGAGGGAAATTTTCAGTCTTTTCAGAACGACCGCGAGTCAGACCAGAACGTTTGGCACGCTCGTTTTGGGAAAGAAGATACACACACTAACAATAAGGCCCCAATACCGGATTTATCGCTAATGTGTGTACCTAGCTTAACAGAATGATCGTTTCTATCTCTGTATCTATCATCTCTCTACCTCTCTCTCTTATTTATCTCTGTATCTAGCATATATCTCTGTCTATCTATCAACAATATATTTATAAAGGCATGGTCTTGCTTTTTTAATGATCGTTGCTGCAATCATATATTTCCGATTGAGGTTGTAAAGCAACAACAGCGATCGTAAATCTACAATTGCGGTCATAAATTTACAATCGCAGATTACATCAGAAACATCCATTGAATACCATTACTGCAATTTACTACTGCATGGTATTCTACACCCGAATGTTCGTAGATTTATTTTTTTGACAGTGTAAATTTATGGCTGCTGGTCATCCGACTAGATTTCTTAATTCAGAATGACTTGTGCAAGAACACCTCTAAGCTACAATGCAATCAACACCTATTTAGGCGTCCCTTTGCTGTTATATGCTGATTTGGACACATTCCAGGGTATTTCTTGCCAACAGCTTTTTGTACAAGTCATTCTGAACCGAGAAAAGTGTTGGCAAAAACTAAACTTTAAGTCCAATTGATCTAACTTAAAGGACAACTCCACCCTCATAAGAACATATTTTAGAAAGAATGGCCTCTTTAAAACATGTTGATATATCATAGTTTGTCCTATGAATTCATTATTGTATGCCTGCTATGCTTCTGGAGGCCTCATGGAAACTGAGCAATTTAGAAACCTGTACTGAGCCTGTACTGAGCCTGGGCATGCTCAGGGGATTCACATTAAGTCATTGGCTGTGATATCAACTGTCAAATCCATAACTGACAGTCGCTAACTGGAAGGACCAGGAAGCAGAAACGGGAAACAGGATATTGTGCAGGATTTCAGGTTAGACGTATATATTTCAGATTTTAAACTATTAACGTTTATGGTTTTGGAGGATGATCTACCTGTATG
The DNA here is from genome assembly GCA_019447015.1 of Hymenochirus boettgeri. Taxonomy (NCBI): domain Eukaryota; kingdom Metazoa; phylum Chordata; class Amphibia; order Anura; family Pipidae; genus Hymenochirus; species Hymenochirus boettgeri. Next base: position 191,199,391 of record CM033475.1, read on the forward strand.
TAAGTTTTCATTTTTGGGCTGGACTTGCCCTTTAATAACACAAATGTAATTGGAAGAGAGTTTATCCATAAACCTGTTGTGGGTGGTGCTTATTGATTTCTTCAGTAATGGCTGGAAGGATCTGGCTGAGTCACTTTTTTTAGTATCCCAGCTGCATTTGGTCCACCATTCCCCAAAGGTTATTCTGCATGTCTCCCACATTCTCTCTGCTTATCCTAAATTCCATCAATTCCAAGCATATTTGGTTCTAAATTAAAGGGAAAGTTCAGTGGAAAATCAGTTGAATTTATACCCCTTGCTATTTCCTGCTGTTGACATGTAATGGTCCTTCTTCCCAGAATGCAAATTTCCTTGGAATGTTCCTAACAGTAATTTCTACTGATTGGCTGCTGGATGGGTCAAAGATGCTCAGATCTCCACTGAGCAACTGAATCAACCCAGACACTTGGTCAAGGGCAAGACCATAACGGTCTCTATTAGGGGTCCTATAAACAGGAAGTCAGTATTTGAAAAACATTTATTTATATACAGAGAAAATGCTGAATGGGCAAGTTAAGGTCATTAGGATGGAAAAATACTGCTCTTTTTTCTTAAAAGTATATGTATTTGGACTGAACACTTCCCCTTTAAGATCTCTAGATATTTATGAACTACCTTCAAGCATACTGACCTTTACTCTCCACCAGGATGTTGGAAGTTTAGGCTTTACAGTGATATGTGGCCTTCTTGCTCAGAGGAGAGAATGTCAACAGCACTTCTGTGTGACGAGGTTTTGGGATTTTATGAAATTTTGTTGAAGTTTGCTTTACTAATTTCAGTCCATCTGTTCAGTGGAGGAACAGATAAAAACAGGCACAGAAATCAGTTGTTTTGGTTTCTTTTATATTCTAACAATTATACAATATAATTTCTTTGCTTTCAATCTAATGTGTTTTTTGTTTACTGTTTGCCTTTATTTTATTGCAATCGAAGAGTTTATGAAATAAGCAAACAATTATTTGTGAATGGGATTTAACCAATTTGTTTGCACCCATCTGCCTGAACTACCTCAGATGCTTCAAGGATTGCAGGGACCTTACCCTGCTTTTCAATTCCAGTATACAAAATACGCAGCTTCTGAATAAAATCATTGATACATTTTGTCATCGTTTTGGTGTTACTGGAAGTTATGATGAAGGTGGTCTGGGTGGGCTGAAAAAAAAAGTATTAGGCTTAGGCCCCACTATACTTTGGATTTTTCGAGCAGTTTTCCCCTGTAATTTAGTTACATAACTGCATTTAATGCCCACCAGAAATGGTGATCACGTGTTGTGAAAATGCAGCGCAATGCAGATAGTGGGGCATAGACAGAGCGGTTTCCATGTAATCATGGTGTTAATGCAAAGTGCGAAAAATGTGCGATCCGATAAACCTATTGCATCATCCACATTTTGGTCATAGAGGGGGAAAATCCCTTAATAATTAATTTGGCTTGAAAAAACCAAATTACTGTTCTTTCTATTTCTTCTTTTTCTTCTTCCGTTTTGTTCTTCCACTTTTTTTGGACTGTATCTCCTCCCACAGTTTTTGAGCTAGAGACGTGCGAGTCATATAAGAGAAGTGTGCTATCCTCTAGCTAAGGAATCCGTGGAAGCGTTACAGCGTTATCGGTGAATTTCCGGACATTTTTTCCCATAGACTATAATGGTAAAAATCCTCAAATGTGGATATTTCAAAACAGTTTGTTTCATGATCATAAATAAAAATGCTGATACCCCCAACCCCCCACACAGGCACAGATACATCCACCTACTGACCTACCTTTCCATTCCCATGCTTTAAGCCATACTTAAAGGGTAACTAAAGTAAAAAAAAACTAATTTAGATTTATCCTCAATAAAGAGATTTTATGGTTGTAAACACAAAAAAAGACATCCCCTCAACCAGACCCAGGGACAACACCTACTGATCTACTTATCCCTTACTGTGGCAGCCATACTTAAAGGGTAACTAAAGTAAAAAAAAACTAATTTTGATATATCCTCAATAAAAGATAATTTTATGGTTGTAAACACAACAAAGACATACCCCCTCAACCAGACCCAGGTACACACACCTACTGATCTACTTATCCATTACAGTGGCAGCCATACTTAAAGGGTACTAAAGTCCAAAAACTAATTTAGATTTTTCCCAATAAAAGATAGTTTATGGTTGTAAACACAAAAAAGACATACTCCTCAACCAGACCCAGGTACACACACCTACTGATCTACTTATCCATTACTACAGCAGCCATACTTAAAGGGTAGCTAAAGTCAAAAAAGCAAATTTCGATCAATAATCAAAACAGTTTGTTTTTTTAACGCCCAACGTGATACAGGTATACACACCTACTGACCTACCCCTCCATTACTGTTGCAGCCATACTTAAAGGGTAACTAAAGTCAAAAAACTAATTTTGAACAATCATTAAAAAAGTTTATTTTTTTTAACCCTCAACCTGACACAGGTACACACACCTACTGATCTAATTCCATTACTATGGCAGCCATACGTAAAGGGTAACTAAAGTAAAAAAAACTAATTTTGATCAATAATCAAAAGTTTGTTTTTTTAACTTCCAACCTGATCAGGCACACAAACCTACTGACCCACCCTTCCATTTCCATGGCAGCCATATTTAAAGGGTAACTATAGTCAAAAAACACATTTTGACCAATCATCAAAAAAGTTAGTATTTTATTCCCCAACCTGATATGAATACACACACACCAACCGACCTACCTTTAATGCATGTGACATATTTAAAGGGTAAGTAAAAACATTACGTCCTTTCATTGGCATTATTGAGTTTTAAAATCTGCAGCACAAACATCAATTCCCTTCCAAAATGCAGTCTTTCAAGCCAAATTCAAAGTTTATACTTAAACTTTCCCTTTATTATTTTATATTAAGAAGCCGAGAGCTCTGAGATTTTGTATACTGGGATCTAGCCAATGAAATTGTTAGTTTCACTGTTATTGTATAAGTACTGTAGTTCCCCATAGAGGAAATTGCCAGACAAGTTCACATCACAATACATGAAACATGAGCCAGCTCATTGCATTCGCCTTCATTTTACTCTGTAAGTATGTTTCTCTTTTGCTGTATTTCCAAAATTAAAACATGGATCTTCTTTTTAATGCCTTTTAGAAAACACATATGGGAAAGGCTGACTTTCTTATGTTGCATTCTTTAATTACTTCTTAAAACTGCACCTACAGTGAAAGCAATAAGAAAAACCACTACAAAACATTTATAAGAAAATATATCAAGATTAAAGGGATGATTTAGTTACTTTTTATGTAAGTATAGTTTATTTATATAATACAGCCTTGTATGATATTATATTACAAAAAGTTATCCAAGGGTTTATAAATAAATACAGTAAATAATTATGTACATTAATAATTATATTATGAAGCAAACAAGTGCTTGAACCTTGCAATGCCAAGAACGGGGCCCTTGCCCTGTAGAGCTGACAATCTAGTTAAATGGGTAACATACAGATACACAGGGAAGTAAAAGTTCCGCTGTGAGAGTTACTGCAGTGTCAGTTAAAACAATCATATACTGTGCTGGTGTTTTAATTCTTAAAGACGAATGAGGGAAATAGTAGGATGTCTGTGTGTAGGAGATAGTTCTGTGATATATTGGGACACTGGAGAAGAAATATAAGGAGGTGCAGCAAAGGGAAGTGATTTGAAAAGGATTCGTAAACAATACATGGTTCATTGGGGAACAATGTATTTGTTTGGTACAGGTTACAGTTTAGAGAGTAAGGCTGGGTACACACAAGGGCACTATTTGTCGGTCGGGACAAATATCTGTTGGGCGCGGCAATAGTGGGCGCGGCCGACAATTCATGCAACCGATCGTGCAGACGCATAGGGATTTAGCGGCACGTCAGGTCTGGACGAATGGGCGGCTGACCTCAGTGGCAGTGGCGGCCAATAGCGGCACAGAAAAATCTGCCTGTATGTACTAAAACAATGTGTGCAGCAGTGATTAGTATTGACTGAGGAGAAAGATGGGAAGCAGGGAAAACCAGTAAGTACAAGGATACAATAGTCCAGGCAGGAAAATTATTAGTTTTATAAAGATTCATTTTAAAACAGCAGTGTGCAATCCAGGGGGGATGGCAAGAAGACAGTTGGAGACACCTAAAAGGATGTCAGGTCTTGAATGTTAGGTATTTGGTCTTAAACATAGGTGATTAATCCAACTTGTCACATTCTAAATTTAACAATAAACAGAGAGATGTAATAAAATTCTTATTGTGAAAATGGTGCTCACTTTGCCCCAACCAATCAGATGGTATTTACCATTTGAAAGCTAACATCTGTTTGGTTGGGGAAAAATTAGCACTATTTTTAAAGATAAGAAATTTTATTACATCTCCCTGTAAATATCTTAAAAATTGACTAATTCGATTCTCTAGCCAGGCAATTTAATAACTAATATTGTTCAATATAGATGTTTTATGTATTCATGATTAAAGAATGGGCTGTAAACCTATAAGCAGTTATTCCCAAAGGATTTGTGCAAATCTCTGTTGAAATAACTATAGTAAATTTCTCTGTCTAGTTAGTTTAATTAGTCAAGACCCTGGGTGGCCAACCTGCACTCCCCCACAGACCACCAAGGCCCCTAGGGACCCCAATGGTCAAGAAGGTGCAGTGGTTTAAAATACTTGCTAATATGTTTCCTGTGGTTATTTGTTATTTTGCAAGCTTAGTATGTGGTAGGAGTAGTGCATGTTCATGTTGACTGCATTATTTTTTTTCTGGGGGGGGGGGGCAATAAAGTTTAAAGGGAATGTTTACCCTTAAAAAAAAAACTGGTCGCATGTATTTTACCTACCCCCAACCCCAACTAATTTATTCAGCCCATTATAAGAGATATTATTAACCATATACTTAAGTTTAATTATTTTCTGCTGATTCCCCTGCTGTCTTCACTGCACATGCTCAAGCTTATAAAAAGCTCTTTAAGCAGAAACAGGAGACAATTTTATTTCCAGAATGGAAAAAAAACATATGATTACATATCTGGTTACTGTAAGGAACTTACCTGCTCTCCCGGGCCAACGTCGGTCCACTAGGGCACGCTCCTGCACTGGTGATGCGAAGGGGCGCTGTGACGTCACCATGCATTCGTGCCGTCCGACGCGAATGTTTAAATAAATCCTCCCTCCCATGGACGCCCCGGCGTCCATTTGCTGGCAGGTTTCTCAGCCTTCCTGAGTTCTCCTGTCTCCAGAATTGTTCCTGTTTCCTAGCCTCCATTGTTCCAGTTATCAATCCTGCCTTGTACAGTTCAGTCTCTCCATTGTTCCAGTAACAGCTCCTGCATTGTTCCAGTTCAGCCTCTTCATTGTTCCAGTCACAGCTCCTGCATTGTTATAGTTCAGCCTCTCCATTGTTCCAGTCACAGCTCCTGCATTGTTACAGTTCAGCCTCTCCATTGTTCCAGTCACAGCTCCTGCATTGTACAGTTCAGCTCTCCACTGTTCCAGTTACCACTCCTGCATTATTACAGTTCAGCTCTCCATTGCTCCAGTCACAGCTCCTGCATTGTTACAGTTCTGCCTCACTATTGTTCCAGTTACCATTCCTGCATTGTTACAGTTACAGCTTCAGCATTATTCCTGTATCCAGCTCCAGCATTGTGTCCGTTCCTGTACAGTCTCCTGGACTCAGGAGGACTAAAATATCAGTCTCCCAGGTACCTCCCCTCCAGCAGTACCGGGAAACCATTACAGTTACAAGAAACTGGTAAAAATAGTAATTGGGGTTGCAGGCAGATAACTGATTTTAAGTTTTTTTTTGGGTGAACTTGCCCTTTAAGTATTTTATGCAGTTTTAACAAACCTCTCCTTTCCATATAATTTAACTTGAAGGAAAGGTACAAAGTCATGCAACCAGTGAGCTCTGTCTCCGATGGTCAGTTTCTAAAATTCCCAATAAATGTGTTTCAAGGCATGATATAATACATTGGATTCCACCGCACACCAGTTTTAAGTCTTAATAATAAAAGAATTTTGGGACTAAAACCTGGTGTGCGGTGGAATCCACTATAGCAGTTTACATTGCCTACTCAGCGGCAATCACCACAACGCACCCAGTACCGATTCATTAAAATGTGCTCGTATCCTACCTGTTTGTTCTGGATAATATAATACATAAAGGTTTTATCACAATTTGTATGTTTTGGGGAATCAAATTTGAGAGGCTAATAAAAAAGTACAACCAAAATAGTGGCCAATGTATGGACTACATTTGTTTACACTTGTGCAAATAATGTCCATTTGATGTCATATATATGTATGTGAACTTCGCTTTTCTTTTAAAGTAGTTTAAAGTGTTCTTGTTGTGTACGTGTGCATGTCTGATTTGACCTAAAATGTGTTTATATTAACCAAGTTTTAAAGCCTGTGCAATATGTAAGCTCCCTTGTAGGTTGTCTGTGTAGTGAAGCAGTGAATCCATTTTAACAGAGACTTAGAGCACGGCCACACTGCATGCGTTTTCTTCAATAGGTATAGGAAAACGCATGCAATTGCGATTAAAAATGCGGAACGCAAATCGTAATTGCAATTGCAACGCCCTCGAAAAAGGCGCGGTTTCGGTGCGTTGCTGCGTTTTCAATGAACTGAAAAAAATGCAAGCGCAAACGCAAACAAAAGCGCAAACGCGGAAAAAAACGCCGCAGTGTGGCCTAGCCCTTAGGCTTTGTTCACATTTTCCAATTTTTTTACCGCAGCGGAACATTGCGCTAGCGATTTAGTGTGCTGTTGCAGTGTGTTAGCGCATAGCGACGGCCATCATTTTCAACCCCCCCAAAAAATCTGGGAGTTAAAGGCACCTTTTAGTTTTGTGTGAGGACATTAGCACAAGTCATTGAGTTAAGAAAATACACTGTTAGATGCTGCATTAGAATTATATTTTGATTGTAAAGCTATTGCCCAGTCATATACCAATACAAGTTCACATTTAAAGGGTATGTCCACCCTTGAAATAAATTTTTGATATAGCAATCCCCCTGTCCCCCCAGCCCCAACCGCTATATTTATCTATAGGCCCCTGGCCTGCAGTTTGATGCGCCGCACTTCAGACCAATAGAGTAGTTTAAGGCCAAACCTTCCTTTCTCATAATGCAATTTAGGTTTCACATTTCTACGGGATAGACTTCTGGCTAAGTTCCACGTTTCTATGGTAACCCTTAAAGGGTATGTCCACCCTAAAAACCAATTTTGCATATATGATTCCCTCTGTCCCCCCAGCCCCAACCGCTCTATTTATACTCTTAGAAAGTTCCCCAAACTTTACTTACCTCCCCTCTTTCCTCCGCTGCGCTGCCGGCCCTCTGCTTGCGAGAAAATGCAAGCAGAGGGGCGGGACCGGCAGTCGCGGGACCGGCAGCCAATCACGGACGCGGCTGCCGGTCATTCAGTGCGGCGGAGGAAAGAGGGGAGGTAAGTACTGTTTGGGGCACTTTCTAATAAAATAAACAGCGGTTTGGGCTGGGGGGACAGGGGGATTATTATAGCAAAAGGGTTTTACACTAGGGGGAGGGAATCCTAATCGGGAGGGAGAGGGAGGGGGAGAAGGGCTGTAGTATGCATGCCAAACTTCTCCCAGAGGCCAGGTAGGAGGCAGAGTCCTATATGGACTCTGCTATCCTCCTGGTGGGCAGTTTTTGGGACTTTGGGGGGGACTACAGGAGAACCTTATGGAGCTGGGATGTGAGGTAAGGATTAAACTACACTACACAATGGGGCCAGTATTGGGGGGGATTATAGTTTTGGGGGTGGACATGACCTTTAAATCCTTTTTACCCAGCCTTCTGTTTTCTTCTGGGGATTTTTCTATGTCCTCCTGTGTTTTAGCTCTACCTATATCGTATACTATATTTGCATCATACAAATACTTTATAGTTTAATAAGTGTTGTATTGGCACCAGGAATGGTTTTAACCTGGTTAGGTTAGGTCAATCTTCTGCTACTTGGTCTACCAGAATCACCTCTATATCTCAGACAGAGAAATGGAAACTTGTCTAAAATCTGCACAGTCTTTAGGTTTTATCAGACTAATCCCACACACATTGGAAAGATCCCTTTCTGACTGAAAGCTGTTGTGGGCATCTTCCTTCTTCCATATCATAAGAGGTTGCTGGGGTCTGTGTCTAAACAAAGGGGGTTATTCAATAAAAGTTCTTATAGTTTGAAATTGTGCTAATTTTGCCCCAACCAATCAGATGTTATCTTTCAAATGTTACATAAGTTCTGATTGGTTGGGGCAAAATTAGCACCATTTTAAACGATAATAACATTTATTGAATCTCCCTGAAAATATTTAATGGAAAACTTTTTTTTTTCAGATTTCCTTCATAGCATGAAACACGTTATAGGTGGTAAGTATTTGTCTTGAATAAATAGATTGAAATATAAATTAATAGAACCTTTATATTGTTTATATTTCCATTAATTATTGTCTTGGTTTTATATAAATGTCAACTCTAGAAGTAGATACATTAGGAGGACAAAGTATATCATTGTAGTAAACATACTATATACACAAGCATATACCTATACATTCTCTGAACCAGGTTTGACATAATATGATCACCAAACTGTAACAAGCCCTAAAAACAAAATGAATACCAATAAATGCAATTGGACCTGTTTAATAAGATAAGACAATTGGGAATTGTTATATTAACAACAATAGCATTCTATTATTATTATTTTATAAAAATGTTATCATTTGTATTTTAGAATACAATGAGAACATTGATTTTTCATTGGTATATGTTATCCATTAATATTTAGTATACACTACCTGTATGCAGTTCCTGATGTAATCATTTGTTAGAATGTGATTTTAGTGGAGTAGTAACTCACTGGACAGCTCCTCTCTTCTTGGGGGAAGCACAGTGAGCACATCCGAGCCAGTGGCAAAGGATAAGGAATGGCTTAACGTCACACTATGGATAGCTATTACTTAGAAAGTTAAGTAACGCATCATTAATCAGCAATTTATGTGCTATATTGTAAGTTAGGAAAAATTGTGTTTTAGGCTAAACTTATTTTTCTGCTTTACATTTAGCTAAAAATATAAATATTTACAGCATTGCTATTTTCTTATTTTAATCCTTAGCCAACCTTCCAAAGCCTGCATTAATAGTAATCTCAAGAGATCCGGATGACGTGATAATGATGGGAGATACAATCACTTTTGTCTGTGAAACAGCCTATGAGGAGGCTAAAAGTTTCACTTTAGAAAGGGAAAAGTCTAAGCCGACAACCGTACAGACTCATTCAAATTTTACAGTTAGTGGAATCACTTTTAATGACACTGGCTCCTACACATGTAAATACCGTGACAAGTCATCATGGTCAGAACCAAGTGACCATGTGTACATTTATGTTCGAGGTAAGATTCAGTATTTTTCTTACAAAAATCTGACCTAATTAATTATTTAATAAAACTAATTTTATACAACTGCATAAGACACATGAACATCCTTAAATCTGTCTCATAATCAGTCTGTAGGGTGGCTCAGTAGGCAATGAAATACGCTGTTATATAACACCACAAGTTTATACTATAAGCTTTGTGGGACACAGATTCACATTGTAATTGTAAAAGGTTTAGGGGTGGTACACACTATACTAGTGAGTGGTGGTTTCACTGTCGGTCATGGCAAATGTAGCCTCCAGTTCTGCAATCAGCCATGGCAAAAGTAGCCACAGCAAACAATTTGCCACGACCAATCATGTGGTCCCTAGGTGACAGCATGATTGGACGTGATTTACTGGCATAACTGATGATCCATTCATCTGATCCGTACTAACAAGTGTCCGACATCTGTCACGCATACCTGCAAATACACTGCAGATTTTTACGGCCAGCCTGCCCAAAAAATCTGCTCATGTGTGCCCAGCCTTAACTGAATAAGTCCAGACTTTTCCCCTGGTGTATTTGCTTACTGATAGTATTACTGTTATTTATTGGAGTACTTATCTCTGTAATGGTTAAACAAGTCAGGCAGTGCATTGGCAGCAAGCAAGACCTCAAAGGAGACTGATGACTTCATTCAGACAGGGACAATTTTCATGCTAAGTGTGCCTTTATGCTTTTAAGAAGATACACTTAAAATAAGCTATTTCATATAGGATCAGTGCAAAATCTCTCTGTTGCAATAAGGTATAAAAACAATTTCTTCTGGTAGTACAACAAATGAGAAAATTAGGAAAAGCAACAGGTGGAATACACTAAATTCTTGACAGCCTGTGGGGAATTAAAACCCATGTTTTGTGAAATGTGCCCAGTACAGGGTTATTAAAGGAATAGTTGACTTGAAAAGTAAACTATTCCTTTAATGTATTGAGGAAGACCGGGAGGTTAAGGACTTCCGTTCTTCAATCAATATCTCAGGAGCCAGGGACGAAGATAGCAGAAACTTACCTTTTGCACAATCCACCGCAGCAGAACTGACAGGTCCTAACCGCTTCCTGGTTCTAATCAACTATAGCATGCATGCATAACAATCCGTGCTATAGTTGATAAGAGCCAGGAAACAGTTGGGTATTTTCAGTGGTGCTGCGGTGGATGCGTGAAAGGTAAGTTTCTTATGACTTCGTCCCTGGCTCCTGAGATATTGAAGAACAGAAGGTAAGGTGATAGCTCCTTAACCTTCCAGTCTTTAATCAATACATTAAAGGAATAGTTTACTTTTTAAGTAAACTATTCATTTAATACTAGGCATTTTGTGTGGTAAAGTATATGTCTGTACATGCTATAAGCAAACATGCGGGATTGTCCTTAGCACTCGCAAGTCATCTCTATTTTAATGGGTATGTCCACCCCTGAAACATAAATTCTTCTGCCAGCGGTGATTGGGTGAGACATCGTATCTCAGCCAATCAATGTCATGCCTGCCGGTCCAGCTTTTTCCCGTACCGGAAAAGGTACGGGAGACAAGCAGAAGGCAGCCGTGGAACAAGGGCTGTTAAATAAAAGCCTGAATTGAGGTGTTTAGACCATGTATGTTCTAGGTTATGGGTGGTTTCCAATTGCCAGAAGAATTTTTGTTACAGGGTGGATATACCCTTTAATATAATTAAAATCCCTACTTTATTACATCATGTATGTTTAATTTTTCAATGCATATTTTTGCCCTATAATTTAGCTCTTTAATTCTTCATGTCCTACCCTACCTTCTAGCCTTCAGTCCATTGCATCACTGCAATCGATTACATCAGTAATAAGACTAGTATTAGTCCATACACAGATGTCTGGAATAGACCTTCGAACATACTACTTACCTTGCCGTCTTTTATTAATGGCAGATCCTGAGGGTTTAGGAAAATGGTCCTTTTATGCTTTTCCTAGAAATGATAAATGATCAATAAGATGATTGTAAACCATTGGCCTATATAGATTTCTGCCAGACCTTGGAGAGTTAGTGGTCATGTGCCATGTCCTGTTTAATTAGCTATTGGCTGTAAGACCTAGCCAACCACGTGATTGTCATATGACTTTAACCTCTCCAAAGGTTTATTGGTTGTCATTAGTGATTAACCCCCATTTTTAAAAAAAAAAAACCTGATTTTGATTCGGGAACAACCAGTTTTGAAAGTCTATGGATCTGACTTTTTTTTAAAAATTAGAAAATTCAAAATTTAAAAAACCCCTGTAGAATATGCGAGAAGTTTGTTTGAAAATTTAAAAAGATTCATATTCATTTGGGTTTGAATTGAATTTTTAGAACTTCAATATGTTCCGTCACTTTCATGGAACCACCATCGAAACAAAACTCCCCAGTTTCCTTTATCTCTATTTGTCATTTGTGTGAAAACTGAGTAATTTGTACTTTATATTGCACAGAAACCTTCCCTGAGCCAGAGATTTCTGTTCAACCACGTAAGATTGTGCAGCCTGGAATGAGCATGATAATCACCTGTACTGCTCGCTATGAGAACGTAACCATTTATTTTTTAAAAAACAATCATTTGATTAAAGAAGAAGCTATAAGTGAAAATTCATCATCTTATGAAATAAAAAGTGTCAGCCAGGAAAATATTGGTCAATATATTTGCCGTTATAGCAAATGGACAGTTAATAAACTGCAAATTCTGTCTGAACAAAGCCTACCGATGTCGATAACAATTAAAGGTAAGAAGCGAATTTATTAAACTGTAGTTTACTTCTGTACATTAAAACAGACGCTTTGGGTAAGATCTCCCATATGAGATTCACAAGAGGCTGTGCGTCTCTGGGTAAATTTCTCTTGATAGAAGTATCTAACCCCAGCTGTTAAAAGTAGATGCACAACTGCTGGTGAATAGACTGCAGCGCCTGCATGAGTGTCTCTTGCAATGCACGCAGCCACTGCTAGATAAGTCATCCTAACAGGTAGTGAATCGGTTAGCGTGCCTTTAAAGGACAATTACTTTATACTCATTTTCCCTGATCCTTTCCTCTTGTCACTACCTTATGTACCCAGGGTAAAGACCTAAATAGCTAAGTCCTCACCCTAGGATTGAATAGCTAAATCCTCACCCTTGGATTGAATAGCTAAGTCCTCACCCTTGGATTGAATAGCTAAGTCCTCACCCTAGGATTGAATAGCTAAGTCCTCACCCTAGGATTGAATAGCTAAGTCCTCACCCTAGGATTGAATAGCTAAGTCCTGTAACTGTACAAACGGAGGCACTCACAGGTCTTTTCAAACACATGGGTGTTTATTCCAACATGGAGATTATATATATATAATAGATAAAGGCGATCAGCACTCCATTCCAGAAAGCAACCGCCCGGGTGCACCTCAAAGACAAGTAATCCAGATGTGGAGACCGAAGGCACTCACGGGACTTGGTAAAACTTAACTTTTATTTATACAAAGTATAAGCGCTATATCAAAGCGTTTCGGCTAACCAACAAGCCGTCCTCAGGATCAGGACTGAGGGCGGCCACCTGGGTGCTTCCTAAGTAACAAGTATAGGCAAAGTTGGATGAAGGAGCACTCCTCGGATTTGTTAGTCCATTTACTCAAACAAGTGTCAACGCGTTTCGGTCCGACATGGACCATTCTTAAGTCTTGAGGCCTGTGTGGCAGTATCTCACATAAAAGGATCAGTCACAATCTCTTGTGGTCTTGTTTCCTGTGTGGTGACTAAAGATCATCTAGCTATACTGCAGTGTTACACCAACTAATTATGTATAAAAATGAAACACTAAAGGGTAACTCCATCCCCAAAAAAACAAATACTCTGAAGGGTCACCTCCCAAAACACCAGTTTCATTCTATTTTTACCTTCACCCGACGTTCCCACACTAGGGAATTACAACTTACAAAACCATGATACCTTGCCGGTCTCCTCTCTGCTTCCAGCTTATAACTGTCAGTCATGGGCGTGACAGCCATTATCGATCGAGTTAGGAGCATGCTCGCAACAGGAGCAGAGGAGGGACTTCCAGCGAGGGATTGTGGTTCTTGAAGTTGTAATTCCTCAGCGTGGGAGTGTCGAGTGAAGGATAGAATAAAACAAAACTGGGTTTTGTCCTGATGTAAAGTTTTTTTGAGGCTGGACATGACCTTAAATGGGCTTATTTAATAAGAGGTATAAAAAAACTTTGCACGTGCTGTTAATTTGTAGCAACCAACCAGATGTTATCAAATGTTTTCTAACTGTAGTAGACCAGTAAAAAGGTAATATGATTGGTTGCAGATAAATCCTAACAATTGCTCTGATGTAATATGTAACCTGTTCTGTTCCATTCTTGGTTTATTATTTCTTTTCCAAGATCTGCCTAAACCTTCAGTTTCTAAGGAAATAAACAAAGATGGAAGTCTCGGGATTCACTGCACCGCACCCAATAAATATGAGAAGATGTGGTTTCAGCTTTTAAATGATACAAACCACGCTGAACAAGAAATAGAAGAAACACGTGAGAAGGAAGTAACATTTGTAGTTAAGGATCCTAAACATTTTAACAAGCCCTTTTACTGTATTTACAGTATACGAATTGGTTCTGACTATGCAGATTCTTTGATAAGCAATGCAGCTGGTAAGTGTTGCAAAATTAGAATCTTACATTGTTTTTCCCCCCAAAAAGAAATATTCTCTTTTGCACATTCTGCATCATGTAGCCACCCAAGTAATATGGCTGTTCTATTTCTCCACACTCAACCTTGTCAAAAGTTGTTTTTTTTTTTAAAAAATGAAGAGAAATCACCTGAATAGATAACTATGGGGCCATTGCATTATCGGCTATTTTTGCCTGGAATGAGTGCAAAACCCACACTAGGAAATAGCGCGGTGTAGCTAATTAAGAGTTTTGCACTAATCCTAATGCACTTACTACTGTGGCATACTGTGTAGTACTAAAATGATAGGTCTTACCTGACTATGATCTCGTGAGAGACTTTAAAGCATCGCGGGATCCCGGTCAGGTAAGACATAACTTTTTTAGTACTACATCGGCCCGTAAATCTTTAGAGAGGACATCACCCCAGATCTTAGTACACAGAAGTTATTTCCTCTGATGTTTGCGGAACCCCCCTGTGCAGCTGTTCTTAAAGGGCATGTCTACCTCCACAAATAAAATTAACCCACTACTGGCCACATTGTGTAGTGTTAAAAAATCCTTACCTTACATCTCTGCTCCAAATGGTTCTCCTGAAGTGTATGTCCAAAATTCCAAAATGTGAAGAGTAGGAGGTGTCTGTTAGTCATCAGGATGCCTGCTGCTTCCAGGTCCTTATTGAGGTTATGGCATGCACAGGGCCTTCCCCCCCAACCATCCGGATCCATCCTTGATCCTGATCTATGCCGTTGCACTTAACATGAAACCCTTTGGGCGTATTGTAGATGCCCCCTACCCACCCGTAACCACGAGTTGTTTCTTAAAAAAAAATGATCAGAACGTTAGAACGTTACTTACAGAACTTCGTTCCCGCTGCGCTCTCCATTGATGGCAGCTGCATCTGTGATTGGCTGCCTCTCAGCCAATCACAGACACGGCCGATGGTTCGGCCCCCTGCTTGCCGTTCCGGCAAGAAGAGGGCCAGGATCTGCGCGCAGAGGGCCGAGATCTGAGCATCGGGGGAATGAAGGCCTGTAAGTAGAGTTTTGATTGTTTTTTTTACAAACAAACCTTGCAGAATCCCTGCAATCATTGACCATGACTTCATTTGTCACAGCTATGACTGAAAGCTCTAACACGAAGAATAGGAAGAGCTGCTGAAATTAACAGCAATTGGGGGTGTGAATATTACAATCTTGGGGTTTGTGTGGGTGCTTGAATAAAAATTTTAAGTTGTGGGTGGACATGACTCGTGTATAACCTCTGTGTACAAACATGATCAAAAAAGTTAAAAGATTTATTAAAAAACACACTAAAATACAATACAACTAAGCAATTAGCATGGTTGAAATGTAGCCCTGAATAATTGGATTATGTTGGGTACCTCACACAATCATAGAGACCTGATGAATAATTCAAAAACTTCTTGACATCTTACAGTTTTACTGCCATTCATGTGTTTCGATTTCTATTTAACGCATTGTCCATTTAATTATAGGGTTCGTTGACTACACACAAGCAAACATTATCCGTTTACTTCTCGCTGTAATTATCTTTATTATCACTTGTGTCATTTTCTGGAATTATATCAACAGTTTAAAGAACTTTGAAGATATTCCACCAGAGCTACCAAGTGGCAGAGTCAGGTTTATTAAAGAAGAGAAGATGGAGACTGTGATAGAATCTAAGGACAATGAATATAAGGAATAACAATCTTTATTAACACTGCATTCTTTAGCTGAGGTTACATTTGGCACATTACTCCTACACAGAGAATATAAGATTAAAGAGACATTTTATAGTAAGTATACTGCGCTGTACTGAGATGTTAGAAAAGAAAATCCTTACATACGTTTAGTCTGTATTTCTTTCATTTTATTGTAAAGATAAAACAACAAGAAACTCAGATAGCAAACATTATCTGGTCAGTGTTATAGTTCCACACACAAATATATACCCCCATCCATCTCAGTTTGCCTTGTCTCAGTGTCCCAAAACTACTGAGTTTTGTCCTGCATGGTGCGGGAATTCTGGGGCATGGTCAGGGGCATTCTGGGGGCATGGCTGTTTTTCCTTATGGCTGTGTGGCCAAGAGGTCCCATCCTCAAAATGGATGGAGGCACGTGGTAAACTATTTAAAACCCAAATAACACATTGCTTGATGCTAACAGCAGACCAGAACTGCAAAGAGGAAATACAAAGCCTGACTCAAATGAATATTTGTAGCTGATATTGGTTGCTTTATTCCTAGTCTATCACACAACATATTTCAGGTCTCAGAGATCCTTCCTCAAGACAGGCCTAAAACACATTTGACCGGATTAAGAGAAAGCCACAACGCAAGTGAGCACTAACCTATTCACTGCCAGTTATCGTGACTTTAACCCCCTGCTTATAGAAACAGTGCAGGTAAAGCAAGAGACAACCATGCAGCCTCCTCAGGCTATTCACCAGCGGCTGCACAGCCCCAATTAGGTGAGTATTTAACACAAGCTAATAACTTATTTTAAATAGTCATATAATGGTAAATTGCAGAAGTGACTAAATCTTCCTAGCTGTTTGACATGGAATAAAGCAGCCATTATCATCTAGTTCTGCTAGTTTTCTGCTTCATTACCTACCACATATATACAATTAGATGTGTGTGTACATTGGATGGATGCAAAGTGGAGGTAACATGTTCATATTTGTGGTATTGTATCAATACTGAGCTCAAACAGTAGAACAAATTTTCTTTCCAGCCATGGTATCAATTCTTGGTGAATTCTCCCTGCAGTTTGTGTCTCCTGTTTTACCTGAATCACTGGATTTTTATCAGCACCTTATGTATCATAACCAGCTCCTATATAAAACTATATAAACCAGATTTTAGAGACCAGGTCATTTCATGTATTCCATGTGAAAAGTTGAAGGTTGTTAAAGAAAAATAAAATGGTATCAAAGATGATGACGAGGCAGACAGGAGGCAGATATTTAATAATTTAAAGGGCATGTCCACCCCAAAACTATATTTTAACCCACTACTGGCCCCACTGTGTAGTGTAATAAAATCCTTACCTCACATCCAAATGGCTGCCCTGCAATGTCCCTGTAAAGTGCCAAAAAGTAAAGACCAGGAGCCTGCCCGTGCCCCATAATGTGTCTTCCCCCTGTCTTTCCTCCGAAAGAAGTTTGGCATGCACACTGAAGCCCTCCCTCCCTCTCCATCCCATTTCTCTCTCCCTCCCCCTATCTCCAAACTCCTTTTCTGTAGTGTAGGGTTCCCTCACCCAGCCCCAACTGCTCTATTATTTTGTAAACGATCTCCCCCAATCATTACTTACCTTTTTTCACCAGCATTCTGCACTATCGGCAGCCACGTCCGTGATTGGCTGCCTCTCAGCCAATCATGGACACAGCTGACGGTCCAGCACCCTACTTGCAGTTTCATGCAGAGGGCCGGGACTGAACGCCGCAGAAAAGAGGTAATGTAAGTAATGATCAGGGGAGATTTTTTTTACAAAATAATAAAGCAGTTGGGGCTGGGGGAGGGAGCCCTACACTACAGAAAATATTTGTAAAAAGGGGTGGACATGCCCTTTAATTAACATGTAATGATAAAATGTCTGGGCATAACAGGAAATGAGCTTGCCTTTAATTGTCAGCATTGTTATATATACTGCATTAATACCTGTATATTATTTGTTTCTAATTTTATATTAAAAAGAACTCAGTTCTTCTCAGTTAAATCCACCCCTGGGACACATCTGATGTGAATGTATAAATGTAATTGTAAAGCGCTACGGCACTATATAAAATACTAATAATAATTAAACAATATAAATTAAGAATAATATTGATTTAGAAATGTTCCATTCTGTTCTTTTTTACAATCACATAAAGTGGCTTTGTGTGGTTTTTCCCCGATATAACAGTCCACAGGGACAAATCAGGACATACACCAACAATCGTGAATCCCAAGTAAAGCAACCATTAACGTGCTTTTACCCACAGTAGAATGGGTGAGCATTTTCCCTTTAATTATCGCTGCAGAAGATACAATTCAAAGAGGGGTACAAACCCCCATTTAAAGGGCATCTCTACCTACAAAATAATTTAATATATTGTAGGGCACCCTAGCCCACCCCCAACCGCCAGATTTGTTTGTTAAAAAAGAAGCACAACTCTACTAACATTACTTCATTACCCCGGAACTCTGTTGCCGGCCCTTTGCTTGCCAGAAGTTTCTAAGAGGCTGCCAATCACAGACGCCCCTGCCGGCAATGCAGAACGCTGGGGGAATAAGGTAAAACAGTAGAGTTCAGCTGCTTTTTTTAACAAACAAACCTGGTGCCTGGGGGTGGGCTAAGGTGCCCTACAATGTATTTAAAGTTTTTAGAGGTAGGGCACTAGGCAGCAAAAAGGGATCCAGAGGGAGAGGGTGAAAGGGCTCCCCTGTGCATGTGACAGTCTTTTCTGAGGGTAAGGAAGCAGCAGGGACCAGATGACTCACAGACATCTCCTACACTTCAGTTGTTTTTTTTTTTACTTTAAACAGGCACTGCAGGTCAACCATAAATAGCAGAGGAGTAAGGTAAGGATTTTTTAACACTACACAGTGGGGCCAGTAGTGGGTTAAATTTTAGTTTTGGGGGTGGACATTGCCTTTAAAATTGTCATCCAGTTGCCCCTTTTTCATTTTATGTCATCTCAATTCTCACTACATTAAATGTTACCGCAGAGCAAATATTTCTACTCCTTCTATAAGAGATAAGGAGGAGAATCTAAAACTTCTCAATATTGGGAAGAGCCTGTTGATACAGGCTAATGCTGATCACCTCTATCACACATTTGAAAAAGGCGTCAAACTAAAGCTGGGTACACACAGGACAGAATACAGAAAAATGACAGACAGGATCTGCAAGATCAGAATACACAAAGTACAGAGCGTTCTCCCGATACACAGCACAGGGAGAACGCCTAAGGACTGTGTTTTTCTCTCGACTATCCTATAGGGAGACTACGGTGGCCGAGGGAAATTTACGGTGTTCCCTGAACAATCACTCGGCCAACCTGAATGTTTGGTTTATTTATAAAGATATGCGGTGATGTGTAGTGCTGCGATATTAAGTCCTGTATCCTGGCAAAAAGTGAAAATGACTGCCAGCGAAGGTGAAAAAGCGAACTTTGTAAAATCAGAAATCACGAAAAATAGCCTAACACACTCCCTGGACCCTTATTAGTATAAAGAAACACTCCACAATGCCGCACTTATTGGCATAGTTACCGTTCACTGCTGGTTATTTCTTCTTTATAAATTGTGTTTAGTTCAGATTTAACAATAACAAAGCTAAAAGTTAACAAACCTCAATAAATGACCTGCAATATATATATATATATATATAAAATACGGCAAGTAGATCAGCACTCCATTAATTCAAGTAAGTTGATGCCTGGGTGCCACATTAAAGCAGATATAAACCCAAAGAAAAAAGGGCACTCTCAGGGATATCATAAAACTTAGCTTAGCTAATCAAGATATCGTGTCAGATCTTCAAAGTCACATTTATACACCAACATACACCCATAATCCCATCATACAAGTGCATAAAAGTATAAAACAATACATATACATATATACATATGTATGTACATTTGTATATATATATATATATATATATATATTTATTTATTTATTTATATATAAAATCATACATCTATAGATATGTTAAATAGTTGAACACCCCTTAATCTTTTCTAAAGGGTCACTATACTCACTCAAACAACTGTGTTTGCGTTGTCATTAAATTATTAATGTTAAGTGAGTGCTCAGCCTCACCATAGACACTGCTCTGCTTACACATCTCCCCCTCCCCCTGCTTTCTTTTCTCTGTTGATTCTCTTTATTGTTGCAGAAAGTGTGCTGGCAGGCAGCCAAAGATCCTAGTAAAAGGTCAGGGATGGAGAACATTATAATTTCTGCTTCTGGAGGGACAGGTTTTCCCTGTAAATGCTGTAGCTTGAAATAATTTTTCTCAGAATCTACAGCTCAGATTTAAAATCCGAAAAAAGTTTTGATGTAGTAGTAGTCTTGCTGTATCTAAAGGTATATTTTTTAAAATTAATTTTTGTAGCGTATAGATACCCTTTAACATTAGATATGTTAGTATAAAACTCACCCAAGACAAAAAGGGTAACAGCATGGCTAATATTCCGCCTGTTTATATTAAAGGACAACTATACTGTAAAAATTAACTTTTTAAAAATGAAAAGCACCTGGGGCAAGGAGATTGGATTGATTATTCCTACCTCCCAATATTGTTTTGTTGAGGAGCTACAGCGCTTACAGTTTTAATCTGCCAGGTTATGGCCCGGGCCATTCTATATTAAAGATAGTGCTGAAGCATACAGGAAGACTGACAGAAGCAGTTTTCTTTGTCCTGCTGCTCCTCGTAGAAATAAAAGTGGGAGGTAAAAACACCAATCCTACCTCCCTGCCTCAGGTACTTTGTATTTTAAAGTTTTTTTTAAAAAAAACTCTATACGCACTATAGTTTCCCTTTAATCACTATGGGGATTTACTAGTTTAATTGTTGCGTTAATGGAATCTTCCTAGTAAACAAAATACCTATTAGGTCCTAAAAGTCCTCAAAATTCATCAGTGTCATCTTGGACTTGGCAAAATATTTTGATTATTTTTTGTGGTGTACTGACTTTATAAATCTGGACCATATAGCTTTTATTGCCTCCAAGGTGTCCACGGAAGGTAAAGTTATTGCTTTTCATGTCCTCTTCTTAGTCATATAGAGGAGCAGATAGGATAAAATGGTGAATACAGGAGGGAGAAGAGTAAAAGAAAATGAACGGATGTAAAATGAAGTCCAGCCTCCAGCCCTAAAGTCTAATGTATGAAATGACACATGACCAAATACAAAGTTACCAACATTTATTTATTGATTTATTAATAATGTAATCATATCTATACACTCCTATACAGTATATACAATATATTCAGTACATATATTAAAATCTGAATACATAATTAACTCAGCATTGGCACAGTGACAAATCACTACAATACCAAAGACTAATTTCTCACTGACGTCAACTTCAATTAAACTTATTATGAGAGGTGTTATTCTCAGTTGTTACATCCTGTTCACACTGTCAGTTTAACCCACCATAATCACCAAGCTCCATCTTACAGTGCAGTGACACATTCCTCGTAAGGCCACTAGGTGTGATATGCTGTGTGATTAGCTGAAAGCATAGCGGGACTTTACCAGGGATGGCTAGACCATGAAATGGTTAAAAATAACTAAATGTGGCCGTGGATACATGTACCCCTTATTATTATCTCCACCCTTAATAATCCCTTTCCACCCCTAACCGCTATATTAGATTGTAAAAAATGCAGGAGAACTCTACTAACAGCCCCTCGCTCTATTTGCCGAACTTGCAAACTGGGGCTGGACTGCTAGCCGCGGCTGTGATTGGCTGAGAGGCAGCCGTGGCTTCGGGAGCGAAGGGCTGTAAGAACAGTTTGGATTCTTTTTTAAGTGATCTAATATTGAGGTTGAGGGTGGGAAGGGATTTCCTGCATTATATATAAAACTTTTTACATTAGGTGAGGGGCAGTCAGGGAGGGATCAGGAGGGAGAGAGGGACAAGCACTGCAGGAGAACCATAAGGAGCAGAGATGTAAGGTAAGGATTTTTTTAAACTACACAGTGGGGCCAGTATGGGGTTACATTTTAGTTTGGAGGGTGGACACGCCCTTTAAAGGGGCTTCTCACATAAAAGTAAACAAACAAACATATGTGGGCATGTTCCTTTGGTTTGTATTATTCTCTT
Source organism: Hymenochirus boettgeri (assembly GCA_019447015.1). NCBI lineage: Eukaryota > Metazoa > Chordata > Amphibia > Anura > Pipidae > Hymenochirus > Hymenochirus boettgeri. The sequence goes on from CM033475.1 coordinate 191,221,341, forward strand.
TCTCATGGCTATGTAGTGATGTTGTCTGCCTTTGTTGTAGCACATAATGACAATGTTACTGGAAACACTGTCTGGTTATTTCTTGCTGCTTCTTCTACTTATTACCATGGGTGTCATTAGGTGTGAAGAGCTTTGAATTTTAAACCTTACAACTGAACTGGCAACTGCTTGAATCGGATTTGAAAAATTATTTGTAAAGTGGAATAAAAACATGGAAATGAATACAAAGTATGAAACTAAAGATGGGTACACAACATTCACTCGAAATATTGGATGGTTCCTTAATGCAACTGCGACTGAAGTTGGACCATTCGTTCGGGCCAACGGGTGATTGGACAGGTCGGAAACCGTGGGCAGTCGTGTGGTCCTCTATAACCGCACACTCGGTCACAGCCACAGCTTATTTTGTTGCAAGAATCGAACCTTCTGTGGGGACAAATGATCCGGATGTGTGTACCCAGCCTTACAGGTCAACCCTAAATATTAACTTCTAGGATAACATATAGCAGAAACCCAGCACCTATGATTGCTGTGGTAAGCTTCCCAAAAATGAATGCTTGCAAAGTTACTTACCTTATTGAAGGTGAATAGTGTGGTCCAGTGATCCACTATTCATTCCAGTGGTTGAGCAGATCAGCTGCCTCTTGCTATGTCTGCTGCAGGACTAATCCCAGAAGAGGAGCAGGATTTTTGGTGATGTCACTTCCACCCACTGTGCATCGGGCGTTTTAGGCAGTAACTCTGGGTGCTAGATTGCTGCCTTTTCTTACCCAAAAAGTGAATATTTTCTCCTTTTAGGATTTAATTAAGCTCATAATATCTTTTAGTTTGCGAACCTTTATTACTTTTTTATACCAGGAAATGTTTTTTCATATTTATAAATTGGCATTTCAACAGCGTTTATTTTCGATGTGGCAAAAAGCAGTGTTAAAAATGGTAAAAATCTTTCAATAAGTGATAAAAATGTAGCTAAATAGAGAAATAAATCCAGAACTTAATCAAATACCAGACCAGGGCATAATAATGTTAACTAGGTAACATAGCAGGGAGATAAGTTAATAAAATAACTGTAGAAACCATTTCCATCCAGATACCAATAGACTAAACTGCTCCCTTATTACTGGAAGGACTGATCTGATTACGGGAAGAGATGTTGTGAATATTGAGGTTTTTAATGAAAACCCATGACTCAGTCGATATATTGCTGTCTGTTGTATAATGGAACTTCCCCTTACCCATTAATTGGAATATTACAGGTTGCAGTTAAATAATCTGAAATAAAGACACAAACCCCCAACAACAAATAGACATGGTGCCATGGAATTAAAAGGTGAGTTTAATCCCACATACAACACATTTAACAGCCTATATCAATGACATGTGGCAGCACATTGAGAAATCAATACTAATACATCAAGTAAACTTTGGTTTGATTTCTTCACAAAATTACATTAAGACATGAAAATCTTTTACTAAACAGTCCACACGCCCCGTAGTTCCTCTTCCCCTTAGCACCAAGGAATGTACAGCAGCCGATTGCAGGGCTGCTCTCTTTCCCTGGATGAAACATACTGAGCATGCTCAATCCATAAAACAAATAAGGGGGCAGACACCAGAGCCTTTGTCTAGTAGGAAAAATGAAAACTTCATAATGCTGTATGTCTGTGAAGAAATTTGAAAGACGAGTGATAAATAACTAAAATCAGGGATGTTGAAACTGTGGCCCTCCAGATGTTTGGAAATTTTATCTCCCAGCATGCCTGGAATGTTTTCCAAAACAGCTGAAGGGCCGCAGGTTTCATGTTCATTGTCTCTGATTTACATCAATAATTTCTGGATTGTAATTCAGAAAAAATGTAGCCAAACATTTTTATTTCAAATGATGATAGTAGCACTTGTGTTTCATGTAATTGCTTTGTCTGTCGCTGAATAACACATTTTATGCTGTGATAACCCCAATCCGCATTGGATGGGACCACCTTTATCTAGCAGGCACCACTGTTACTGAAAAGGCTCCTCCAACTCCAACATGTTCTCTTCTTTTATCCTCACGACCCTTACCTGACTGCCCAACCACAGATCGATAACATTTTGAAGTTAACTGCAGTGATGAATGTTCAGTTAAAGATTCAAACTCAACATTCAATACAGTTACAAAGTTACCATTCTGAGTTAGTGTAGGATGTGTAATCATGTAAGGCTAAAGGAATCAATGGCGATCACGATCATGTGGGTTATGGTGGTGTCAGATGTGCGTAGTGGGTTAACCTGAGATAACATTTGTGCACTGTATACCTTATCATTGATGAAACAAAAAGGAAGGAGAGGTGAAAAAAATGCAACTGCATAAAATGAATATGTGTTTGCAGTTTTTTTTTCTATTTTTACTCCAAAATTTAGGGTTTCCAGATCAGTGAAAAATCAGAGGACGCCTAATAAAAATACACATGCAGCAAGTCAGAAGTAATGCAGGTTAAATGCAATTAGTTTGCCTTGTTAACTACATATATTAAAGGAAAAGTTTAGTTGAAAATGTCATTATTTTAAAAATTTGTAGTTTATATTATGCAATCCTAGTTATTCTATATATTCTTTTCCATTCTGAAAAATCAGTTGAATTTATACCCTTTGCTATTTATTCCCTGCTGTTGACATTAGTGAGCTGCCATTTCGGGTTCTGTAGCGGTCCATCTTCTGCTCAGAATGCACCACTGACGTGGAATGTCCCTAACAGTAATTTCTACTGATTGGCTGTTGGATGGGTCAAACATACTCAAATCTCTACTGAGCAACTGAGTCAACCCAACTGGGTCATGGGCAAAACCATAACGGTCTTTACTAGGGGTCCTGCAAACAGGAAGTCAGTATTTTATAAGCTTTTGTTTATACACAGACAAACTGCTGAATGGGCAGGTTAAGGTTATTAGGATGGAAAAATACTGCTCTCTTTTCTTAAAAGTAAATGTATTTGTGCTGAACTTCCTCTTTAAAGGGCTTGTCCACCCATTTTTCTGTAGTGTAGGGCTCCATCACCCACCCCCATCCACTATAGTACTTTGTAAAATAACTTAACCGATCACTACTTACTTTGTCTCTTTCCCTCGACATTCTGTCACGGTCCTCTGCTTGCATGAAACTGTGAGGCCGCAGCCAATAATGGACGCGGCTTCCGGCTGTGTAGAACGGGGGAAACAGGCAAAGTAAGTAGTGATCAGCTAAGTTATTTTACAAAGTACTATAGAGGTTGGGGGTGGGTGATGGAGCCCTACACTACAGAAAGGGGATTTGGAGCTAGGGGGAGGAAGGGGGGAGGGCTGCACTGCGCATGGCATAATTCTCCCGGAGGAAAGACAGGAGGCAGAGACCTATATGGACACAGACAGGCTCCTGCTGTTAACCTTTTAGGACTTTGGAGGGACATTGCAGGGCAGCCATTTGGAGCAGGGATGTAAGGTAAGGGTTTTACAGCACAACACAGTGGGGCCAGTAGTGGGTGAAAATGTAGATTTGGTGGACATGTCCTTTAAGAGCTTCCTACAGTCCACTGGTGATCTGGAACCCCTACCTAAAGGAATTGTACACTGTAAAAATGACTTTAGATCATTTCAATCTATAAATAAATACATGTAAGCAGCACTTACTCTGTTGTGTTTGTGTTGCTCCATGGCTTCAATCCAGTTTTGCTCAAGCTTAGTCCCCAGCCCCCTGCCAGACTGACTAACTCTCTGCAGGGGTAAGCATGCTCAGTAATCCCTATGAGGCAGAATTGGGAGAGAGAATTTCCCACTATGCAGTAAACATACAACCATTCCAGCTACAGCAAAACTACACACAACATAAAAGATCATGATATTACAGCACTTGATTAACATCTGAAATGTAAGACGTTTCAGACTGGATATCTAAAGATATAGGGGACAGATCAACAAATAAATGGTACAGTGATAGTTGGGAAGAATTATAGTTTCCAGTAATGGGCAATTTAAAAGAACTCATTACTTCTCCTTTAAATGTAATAACACAGTGTGCAGTGTAAAGATACATTTCTCCTAATTGCTTCCTATATATCAATGTTTCTAAATAAAATACAATCAGGGAGATTCAATAAAAGATCTTATTTAAAATGGTGCTAATTTTGCCCCAACCAATCAGATTTTATTTAACATTTAAAAGCTAACATCTGATTGGTTGGGGCAAAATTAGCACCATTTTAAACGATAAGACCTTTTATTGAATAACCCTGAATGTTTCTAAATGCAATCAGGCAATCTGATCGCAACGGGGATGCATGACGGGGCGGCACAATTACATCATTGTGCATAAGGGGAGGAAATCACACGTTTTAATGGGTTGATCTCCATGAGGAATGGGCATCATTTTGAAGGTTGCAGCAAGGAGGCTCAGTTCCCCCTCACTTTTACTTAAAGACTTGGGACAAATTGGGGATAATTTGTCACAGCATGCTGGGTACGTCCTTGGAAGGAGTGGTTTTTACATGCCCTCTGATAAATCAGAAGTAGGCATTTAAGTTCGATCTAGGGCCAGGCATTGACAATTTAAGGATGGAACTTTAAATTGCAAGGTGTACAGTAATGTTATGCAATATTTATATTGGTGTAAATTAAAGGGAATGTCCACCTCTCCACACACAAATTGTTACCTGCTTCAAAACCCCCGAAAAGCAGGACTTTGTCATGTTGAAAATTTCCAATTCCGCTCCCAGACAGAGTTATTATACTCACAAGCTCCTCCTCGCTCCACTGCCGCGGCTCTCCACTTCCGGGGAAGGCAGTCAGTGTCGGCCAATCACTGACTGCCATTCCTGGACCAGTCTCCTCAAAAACAGAAAAAGAACACAGCAGCCGCAATGGAGACTGAGTGAGCAGACTGGAAGCAGCTGTGGAGCGAGGAGCTTGTGAGTATAATAACTCTCTCTGGGAGCAGAATGGGAAATTTTCAACATAACGAAGTCCTGCTTTTCGGGGGTTTTGAAGCAAGTAACGATTTTTGTGTGGAACGGTGGACATTCCCTTTAACAACGCTGTAGTCGACCACCCATCCAACAAAAGAAACTGCTCTTGTGCGTTTATTTAATTACGTTAATAGTGAGGATTATAACGAAAGGAGTGGACCTGGTGCTTTACCCTTCCCTGGTCTAGTAAAATCTATTGGCTAGGTGAATGCTTCAGTTATTTATTTTACAGTTATTATTTTTATTATTGTGGATTTATATAGCGCCAACATCTTCCATGGTGCTTTACAGTTGCAGTAATATACATGAGGAAAACATACATGTTACATACAAGGGTAGTGCAAGTAATACAAAGTGCAAATAATTAAGGTGGTACAATAGGAAGGAGGGCCCTGCCCGAGAGCTTACAGTCTAGAGGAGATGGGGATGAGACATAAGGTAAAGCAGATCAGTAGCTGTAACTAAGTTGTCAGTGGAGTATAACTAGCGGGTCTGCGATGGGTCAGTAAGAGGGGTAGAAGTGTCCAGGCCCAGATTGTAACCTTGCCTGAAGAGGTGAGTTTTGAGGTTGCGTTTGAAGATATGAAGTGATGGCGAGTGACGTATAAAACGAGGAAGAGAGTTCCAGAGCAGAGGGGCAGCATGAGAAAAGTCCTGTATAAGGGCTTGGAAAGAGGTATTAGAGTGGATGAGAGAAGATCAATAGCAGAGCGGAGGTTGCGCCTTGGGTAGTATCTGTTTAATACTCTTAATGTATGGGGGGCTGTATTGGAGAGAGCCTTGTAGGATAAGGTTAGCAGTTTTCGAACTTTTGAACTATATGGAAAATTCGAAAGTTCGAAAATGGACCCATTAAAGTCAATGGGAGTCAAATAGTTCGAAAAGTTCTAATGAAATACAATTAAAATATCAGTGGTAACTTAATGTAAATGGCTGTGGGACCTGGGAAATGGTCTGGGGAACATGTTCGAATATCCAGGACATTCGGAAAATCAATTTTACTCTCACTTGCGCTATTTTCGAGCTCATTCACTCCTAGGTACCATGTACACTTTACTCGTAGATTCGATACTCGCGTATAGGCTTTAATGGACACTTTACTCGTAGATTCGATGTTCGCGCCTAGATACCATGGACATTTTACTTGCGAATTCGATACTCGCGTATAGGCTTTAATGGACACTTTACTAGTAGATTCGATGTTCGCGCTTAGATACCATGGACATTTTACTTGCGGATTCGATACTCGTGTATAGGCTTTAATGGACACTTTACTCACAATAGGAAGGAGGCCCCTGCCCGAGAGCTTACAGTCTAGAGGAGATGGGGATGAGACATAAGGTAAAGCAGATCAGTAGCTGTAACTAAGTTGTCAGTGGAGTATAACTACGGGTCTGCGATGGGTCAGTAAGAGGGGTAGAAGTGTCCAGGCCCAGATTGTAACCTTGCCTGAAGAGGTGAGTTTTGAGGTTGCGTTTGAAGATATGAAGTGATGGCGAGTGACTGTATAAAACGAGGAAGAGAGTTCCAGAGCAGAGGGGCAGCATGAGAAAAGTCCTGTATAAGGGCTTGGAAAGAGGTATTAGAGTGGATGAGAGAAGATCAATAGCAGAGCGGAGGTTGCGCCTTGGGTAGTATCTGTTTAATACTCTTAATGTATGGGGGGCTGTATTGGAGAGGCCTTGTAGGATAAGTTAGCAGTTTTCGAACTTTTGAACTATATGGAAAATTCGAAAGTTCGAAAATGACCCATTAAAGTCAATGGGATTCAAATAGTTCGAAAAGTTCTAATGAAATACAATTAAAATATCATGTGTAACTTAATGTAAATGGCTGTGGGACCTGGGAAATGGTCTGGGGAACATGTTCGAATATCCAGGACATTCGGAAAATCAATTTACTCTCACTTGCGCTATTTTCGAGCTCATTCACTCCTAGGTACCATGTCCGTGTACAGAATGTTATGCAATATTTATATTGGTGTAAATTAAAGGAATGTCCACCTCTCCACACACAAATTGTTACCTGCTTCAAAACCCCCGAAAAGCAGGACTTTGTCATGTTGAAAATTTCCAATTCCGCTCCCAGACAGAGTTATTATACTCACAAGCTCCTCCTCGCTCCACTGCCGCGGCTCTCCACTTCCGGGGAAGGCAGTCAGTGTCGGCCAATCACTGACTGCCATTCCTGGACCAGTCTCCTCAAAACAGAAAAGAACACAGCAGCCGCAATGGAGACTGAGTGAGCAGACTGGAAGCAGCTGTGGAGCGAGGAGCTTGTGAGTATAATAACTCTCTCTGGGAGCAGAATGGGAAATTTTCAACATAACGAAGTCCTGCTTTTCGGGGTTTTGAAGCAAGTAACGATTTTTGTGTGAACGGTGGACATTCCCTTTAACAACGCTGTAGTCGACCACCCATCCAACAAAAGAAACTGCTCTTGTGCGTTTATTAATTACGTTAATAGTGAGGATTATAACGAAAGAGTGGACCTGGTGCTTTACCTTCCCTGGTCTAGTAAAATCTATTGGCTAGGTGAATGCTTCAGTTATTTATTTTACAGTATTATTTTATTATTGTGGATTTATATAGCGCCAACATCTTCCATGGTGCTTTACAGTTGCAGTAATATACATGAGGAAAACATACATGTAATACAAGGGTAGTGCAAGTAATACAAAGTGCAAATAATTAAGGTGGTACAATAGGAAGGAGGGCCCTGCCCGAGAGCTTACAGTCTAGAGGAGATGGGATGAGACATAAGGTAAAGAGAATCAGTAGCTGTAACTAAGTTGTCAGTGGAGTAAACTAGCGGGTCTGCGATGGGTCAGTAAGAGGGGTAGAAGTGTCCAGGCCCAGATTGTAACCTTGCCTGAAGAGGTGAGTTTTGAGGTTGCGTTTGAAGATATGAAGTGATGGCGAGTGACGTATAAAACGAGGAAGAGAGTTCCAGAGCAGAGGGGCAGCATGAGAAAAGTCCTGTATAAGGGCTTGGAAAGAGGTATTAGAGTGGATGAGAGAAGATCAATAGCAGAGGGCAGGTTGCGCCTTGGGTAGTATCTGTTAATACTCTTAATGTATGGGGGGCTGTATTGGAGAGAGCCTTGTAGGATAAGGTTAGCAGTTTTCGAACTTTTGAACTATATGGAAAATTCGAAAGTTCGAAATGGACCCATTAAAGTAATGGGAGTCAAATAGTTCGAAAAGTTCTAATGAAATACAATTAAAATATCAGTGGTAACTTAATGTAAATGGCTGTGGGACCTGGGAAATGGTCTGGGGAACATGTTCGAATATCCAGGACATTCGGAAAATCAATTTTACTCTCACTTGCGCTATTTTCGAGCTCATTCACTCCTAGGTACCATGTACACTTTACTCGTAGATTCGATACTCGCGTATAGGCTTTAATGGACACTTTACTCGTAGATTCGATGTTCGCGCCTAGATACCATGGACATTTTACTTGCGAATTCGATACTCGCGTATAGGCTTTAATGGACACTTTACTAGTAGATTCGATGTTCGCGCTTAGATACCATGGACATTTTACTTGCGGATTCGATACTCGTGTATAGGCTTTAATGGACACTTTACTCATAGATTCGATACTCGCGTATAGGCTTTAATGGACACTTTACTCGTAGATTCGATGTTCGCGCCTAGATACCATGGACATTTTACTTGCGGATTCGATACTCGCGTATAGGTTTTATTGGACACTTTACACGTAGATTCAATGTTCGCATTAGATACCATGGACATTTTACTTGTGGATTCGATACTCGCGTATAGTGCTTTAATGGACACTTACTCGTAGATCGTACCCCTTCTGCTGGTGAAAGTGACGTGAAGATCCTCACAGTGAAGGTAAGGGAATCTTTAGTTTACTCTCTCACTATGTGAAAACAGCCTTTTAGGCAGAGTTCTCACTCCGCCTGAAAAGGCTGTTTTCACACAGTTTTCAGTAGAGGAGGGGGGGTCTGAGTGTCCCACTGACCCGCAAATGGACGGGTCTAAATTTCAGGTTAGACTTATATATTTCACATTTCAAACTATTACGTTTAGGGTTTTAGGGGGTGATTTACCTGTATGTAAGTTTTCATTTTAGGGCTGGACTTTTCCTTTAAGCCTTAACTGAGCATGCTTCTCCCCGGGGCGGATGGGCGGGGCAAAGGTCAGGTGATGTCACTCAACCTACTGGAAGCAGAAAGTTTGAACATTCACCCCAATGTAATGTTTCACAGGCTCCAGCCAGAGATGTGATTGTCGGATCATTTTAAAGGAAATACTGCAGCCTTTCATTTAACCCTAACTTCTTGGAGACCACAGTTGCCCTTTAAATTGCCCTACATCAATTTGTACTCTATAACTTCCCCTCCATCCAATGCCACCTTACATCAATCTTAACTTTTCCTGCAGCACCTACATACTGTAGCACAATACATTATATTGGTGAAAGTGATGTACTGGTAATCGCTCGTTGTGGCGCATTGAAGCATTTGCATTTTTTGAGATTGTAATCCTGTTTTAACATCACCAGAAATGTTATGCTAGTACACATGTACCATCTGCACAAAGAATGAACAGATGATTTGTCTGACAATTGCACATGAACGGCTGCTCCCTTGCTCCAGTGCCACTAAGGCTGGTTATACATGGAGGGACAATTTGTCTGGACCGAGCGCTCGGTACGAGCGAGCGCTCGCCGGGACAAATGTCCGTTGGTCGCCAGCAAATTCGGCCACGGACGAATTTGTGAACGATCGACCGTGTGGCTCCATAGAGAACCGCATGATTGATCGTGATTTTCCGACACGCCCAATCCGGACGAACAGGCGATCGAGGTCTGGTCTCGGCCGCCCGCCCGCCCTCCACCAGCCAATATTTTGGCCAATTGACCGAAAGGGCTGTGAAACGGTCTAAATTATTGGCTGGTGTGTACCCAGCCTAAGGATCCAGCCCAGCAGACCAAAGAAGGATGCCCAACTGAGCAGCTTCATGTGCTGGTGTTGGGCAAATTACGTTTGTCTATTGTGCGTCACCCACTTGCGCCCAATGCACATAAGTGTTTAGGGGCCTTTAGACTTAAGCACATTTGATGTATAAACGTGTGTGATAATTATATTATATATATATATAATATATAAGCATTTGAAGATTCTTCGTGTAAATAATCGCTAAATACCTTGGGCCTTATTTACCCAGAATTGCTGGGCACAAAACTGATGTTAGTCACACTAACCTAGTTTATATTTTGTATTGGAAGAGACGAAACATGCTAGGCACACCAGTCTTGACAGTGGAAACAATCCTTTTAATGGTGACGTTTCGGAACCAGTGTGGTTCCTTCTTCAGACCAAACAAAACTCTGAGTTTGTCTGAAGAAGGAACCACACTGGTTCCGAAACGTCACCATAAAAGGATTGTTTCCACTGTCAAGACGGTGTGCCTAGCATGTTTCGTCTCTTCTGATTCTATCTGTTGGCTACAGAGCTAGAGCACCCAGCACGGAATTTATTATATACCCTATGGACGTTTAGGTGTGCAGGATCCAATCGTTTCTTTATATTTTGTATTGTTCTCGTACATAGGACAGCCAGAACTGACAATCAGAGCCATCCCCATAATGTGGTTAAAAGAGGAGACAATGTGACATCCAGTGTGAGTCTGAGAGTCCAACGGACGTTTTAGAGTATAAAAAGCTCCAATGTGATGATAGAAAAGAACGTTATTGGCCGTGTACTAAACTTTACTTACTAAATATTAAATGGGGACCAAGGAGGATATTTCTGTGATTATTATTATCAAGATGATAGAAAAGCTCCAGTACGGACAAGCTTTATAAAGATAGAGGTACCAGGTGAGTAACTTTAATATTAATTAATGTTTACATTAACTCTAATGTAAAATGTATTACTCATAAGACTTTGTATTCGTGTTGTATTAAAGGATAAATATACATTTAAAAATGGAAAGTGCCTGGGGCAGGGAGGTTGGATGATTATTCCTACACACCAATATAATTTTGTTGAGGAGCACAGCACAACAGTTTTCATTTGCCAGATTAGTCCTGGACTAACCCTGTATTAAAGATAGTGCTGAAGCCAGGAGGAAGACTGGCAGAATCCGTTTTCTTTGGGCTGGTGCTCCTCACAGAAACAATATTAGGAGGTACCTGTCTTTAAGTACTTTTCCTTTTAACTGTTTTTAAGAAAACTTTATATACAGTTATCCTACAGCCCAAATCCTACTTTTGGTTACAAGGTAGGTGCCTGCCCACCCCAACCGCCAAAATATTTTTGCAAAATAATGCTCCCATGGTTACTTACGGACCATTCTCTCCCATGCCGTCTTGAATCCAGCTCCCTGCTTGCAGAAGCTGCAAGCAGGGGCTGGACGCACAGCGCATCTGTGATTGGCTAAGACGCGGCCAATTACAGATGCGGCTGACGTCATTCAAGACGGCACAGGAGAGAAGGGTCTGTAAGTAACAATGGGAGCATTATTTTGCAAAAATATTTTGGCGGTTTGGGGTGGGCAAGGGGCACCTATGTAACCAAAGTAGGATATGGGGCTGGACATGCCCTTTAAAGGATAGGTGCAATGGCCAAAGAGGATGGATCATGATGGAGGGAGGGCAGTAAAGGGCTCCACAGCACATGTCACATTCTTGTCGAGGTTGAGGAATCAGCAGGACCGGATGGCCACAGACACCTCCTTCACTTCACTTTCCTGGACTTTGGAGACGCACTGCTGGAGAACCATTTGGAGCAGAGATGTAAGGTAGGATTTTTGTAAACTACTTAGTAGGGCCAGAATGGGTTAAATTATAGTTTTAGGGGTGGACATGCCTTTAAAGGAAGCTGAGAGCTGAGAAATAAATGTGGGTCTCAGCTTTAATCTTTAGTAGTATATCCCTATCAGGGCCACATCTACCATTAAGCAGAGTGAGACATTTGTCTCAGGCGGCACATCTGCACGAAGATGAAAGGCGTGACAGACAGTGGTGAAATTTTTATCCTCCCTTAACCGGCAAACATGCACGAGAAGTGTGAGTGCTGCCCGCATGACTCCAATACATGGTACCTGAAGTTGCTTCAACTCCACTTCAACATTTTATATGGTTAGGTTAGCTTTAGTTTTTAGGCTAGGAAGTTAGTTATGCTACTTAGCTAGTTAGGGCTTGATGTGGTGGCAGGCTTACAAATCTTTTGTCTAAAATCTTTATACTACAGAAAGTATGGCACCACATGTATAGCACAGGGTATAAAAGAGGTATTTTGAGCAACAAAAACCTGAAAGGAGCAATATGGTAATGACAACACAAGCTGTTTGAGAAAGGGATGCAATATCTGTTTCTAGTAATGACATTATTGGTAATTGACTGGGTGAGGAACTGTTTAAATACCAATGGGATAGGAAGTTCAAAATTGTAAAATTTTTACGCACGCCCATGGATAAAGTTACACCCACTTTAATGCTGCAGCGAGCAAAGGGCGGCATTCAAAAGTTTGGCCAGGAAGCAAAAACTCTAGAAGTGCCCCTGATCCTATCACCCCCTTAAAGTCATTAGCCAGAGAAGTCAGCCTTCCAGTTTATTAGACCGTTACTGTTATCTTAAAGGGTAAGTCCACCCCCCAAACAAAAATTTCAGGTATAATAGAACACCCCCCCAAAACCTACACCTCGCTAGGTTAAAATCACCCAAATCAGTTCCTAAATGTACTTACCAGCCTTCGTTCCCTGGCTGCCTGCTGCTGCGTTTTATGCCTTTTCCATGCACGGAAGCAGCAGGGTCCAGACCAGATTTGAATGGTTTAGACGTTGCGAGTCTTATGTGTTATTGTGATCGTAGTTTAGGGGGATTTATATACATTAAATTTTGGTTGAGTGGGACTAAGTTTCGTACACAGTGCGATCGCGGGTCCCGACCCGCGGCGCACGATGTGAACGAACCTTCGTTTCGGCGAAAACATCCGTGTAGGCACTTAATTAGCCAAAACGGGCAGTCGTTCAGAGATCCCCAGACGGTCAGGCAACGATTCCCGACTCCGACGCGTTTCAGCCGAACCGAACATTCATACACATCGTGCATTGCGGGTCTGGACCAGCGATCGCACGTGGGTACGAACCTTAAGCCTTTAACCACATTAACACTTGGAATTTCATGGGCATCAATGAAAAATGGGAATAAGGGGTGTTTAAAATGGGGTGTGTAACCAGAACAAAGTAGGCGTGGCCCTTAAAAAAGTGTTCTGAGAAAGTGGGTGTGACCAAAAAGTTTCTCTGCTACTCCCTCCTGTTTGTACCTCATTTGCATTTCAAAAGTTGGAAGTTTGTAAATCCCCAGCACTAACATCAGATTAAATCGGAATTAAGAAGCAAAGAGGCATGATGAGACACGACAGTCTCTACACAACTAGGAGGGGGAGTGCAGAGAGTGAGGAAGGCTGCACATGATCTCCTGGCTAGCCAGTTAAATCTTTCAGTCCCGTGCTGTAATGGCAAACATGGAGAAGGTAATGAGTGTCAAATGAATGATATGTATAGCCTGGCCTGCATAGTTTAAATAAGATCGCATGGGAGACTGGTGGATGCTGGCCTATGTGTTCTGGAGCCAAGAAAGGAGAAATCCTAAAATAATAAATACATCATTATGTGTTTTAATGATAATCCCCTGCTGGATTTGGTGCAGAGTAACATAGCTGTATCTTACCTCCCGTTCTTCAATAAAACATTCAGGAGCCGGGAACAAAGGTAAGGAACTTACCAGATCCCTCACTCCTTGCCACATCCCCTGACAGGTACCGACGGACTTAGTACTCTATGCGCATAGAATATAGGGTCCATTGGGACCAGTCAGAGGAAGCAGCGAGGAGCGAGAGATTAGGTAAATTTACCTACATTCCCGGCTCTTTAACATTTTTGAGAATGAAAGGTAAGACACAGCTCCCTTTACCCTCTGTTCTTCAATAAAACTGAATACCTTAAAATGATTTTACCTGTGGAAATACCCTAATACGTTTATTGTGTGTGCGCTTGTGCATGTGTATATTTGTAATTTGTGTTTGTTTATGTATATAAGAATACAAGCATTCATATACATATCACTACAATGTTACAAATTACAGCAGCAGAACAAGGAGAGCAAGTAAAAGCTCACATGGATAATACTGGCGCGATGGTTTAACAGAGTGCCCTAGTTCTTTGCCTAGGTGGCCTATGCCTTAAACGACCCTGTTGGTAATTACGTTTCGGGGCACTTTTTTACGTTTTAAAGATGGCAGGTGGGGCTCCCTAAACTATAGAAAAAAGTTGATTTTGGGGTGGACATGCTCTTAATATTATGTTTAACATCTCTATTGTGTTTTTTCTTTCTCTCTGACTCGGGTGGCCAGAGAAAGCCCAAATCCAAGCCATTCCCAGTACAGTAATTAGAACTGGGAACAACTTAACATTCCAGTGTCAGGCTGAGGGTCCAGAGGTGAATTTTAGATTAATAAAATATCAATCTGTGAGGAGGAAGAAAAGAGAGTTAATGGGAGTAACAAACTTTACCATCACAAATGTAAATACCAGGGACAGTGGAGGAGACTATACTGTGGCATAATCTACAAAGTGATCACAATATATCGCTACAAGAAGTGACACCATTAATGTAAGGTTATAGTGAGTAGTTTTAAATAATGTATATATATATATATAAAACCGTTCTATAAACTTTCCTTTGTTTATTGCTGTGATATAGTCTTGTATTTTATCACCCATTGCAATCATTCCTTATACTGTTTTTATATTAGACATTATATACATGTTATTCACACTCACAATTTAATTACTGGAGAACAATAAAACTTTTTATAACTTTACATTTGAATGGATCCAATTATAGGAACGTTTCAGTGGTTACAATCAGTAGTTTGCTCTGTAAAGCTGTGAATTTTTTGGAGAAAATATTTACCTATATAAGCTTTGACTAATAATAGCACAAGAAATAAAATTCTGTTTATTGTTTCTGAGGAACGTGTGCGCTTCCATCACCTTTATTGCTTGTGCTATAGCTTAAGGTAGAGGACTGAGGGAAGCAGCACCTGGAATACAGTGGCAAATGCCTGAAGGAGTGCCTAGGCCCCAACTTATATTGACCTAAATAACATCTGTGTTTGTGTACGGAGACTTCACTGTTCGGTATTTGCTAGAGATGGACGAAAAATCAGGTCCAATTTCGGATTTTCAAACTTCTGAAAAGTTGAATACAGACCCATTAAAGTCAATGTGGACAAATAGTTTGAAATGTTCGGATAAAATAAGGTTAAATAGAATGGTAACTTACTGCGCATGGCTCTGGGAACTGGGGAATGGTCTGGGGAACACCCACAGGGCCAGTTTTAGGCATAGGCCTCCTAGGCAAAGAACTAGGGTGCCACTCTAAACCAGGGCACCCAGGTTCTCCCTAGCATCTCCCTGTCAGCTTTTACAGTACTTGATGTGTTAGATCTGATCTCATTGTTTTGCTGTAATGTGTAACATTGTATTGAGTAGAGAGGCTGAACTCAGCTCACTGCTTGGAAACAATGTTACAAATGAACTGAAAGGCATCTAAGTGAAAAAAACACATTGCAAAGTTAAATTCATGTACTCTGTGCTGCCTTTATCCTATCTTATCAGTGACTTGTTTTTCCATCATGTCAGATCTTGTGCAGGACTCCCCCCTTCCCCCTCCCTCTGTTACTCCTCCGTGTCTCAACTCCGGCTAACCGACAAGCTTATCATGTGCAGTAGGAGTTAAGTTCAAACCTGAAAAACACACCCACGCACAGTGGCCAACAGAAAGCAAGCTGTCCTGGAGACACTGATCTCTGTGTCCTGATCTCTCTCTTTGTGACCCATCATCAATCAGTGAAGCTATCAAGAAGAGGGGGTCAAGTGCAGCCTTAACTCTGCCATCAAAGCTACCTCTCTCCCCCTGCTTATGCTCTTATCTCTATGTTTATTACAGAGCATGGAGGAGGGAGGGACTTGAGCAGGAAAGAGGATCACGTCAAAGGGATTTGATTGGCAGGTGCAAGTAGAGGAATGCAATCACGTATTCTAACTTGTGTTCTCAGGTCACAGACGGAAACTTAAGAAATACAGACACTCTGGGGGTTGGAGGGAATTAAAGAACTCATGAAAAGAAAGAAAAATAAGTTAATTTTCCTACTATAGATGCCCTTGAAGGTGAAGGAAGGGGGGGGAGGATGAGCTCAGCTAATAATACTGAGGGAGAACAGTTCTAAAATGCCAGTAAAAGCTGCTGCAGACTTTATAACAGTGACCCCTGTGATAGCAGCCATGGATCACTATCCCTGCCTCTTTCTTCTCCATCCAACTCTCCCTTAGAACTTAGAGTAGGTGAGGCGGGTGAACAATTCAATGGAGGACACATGGAAAGCAGGTACATACTGTATATTATGTCAATGTTGGCATGAAAGAGTTAAGGTAATCTGGCATAAAGTGTTAAAAGCAATACGCTCGAAAAGTGCTGGCACTAAAGGGTTAATGGCAATACTGCTGGCACTAAAGTGAGTCCAAGGGCGCCTAGAGCACCAAGATGGCTAGAAACCCTGAACATGTACAAACACCCAAAATTTGAACTAAGTAACTTCTTTTACACCTGCGCTACTTTTGTAAAAAATAAGTTGATATTTCTAGAATATGTCGAATCTGTCTCTGAATCTCATTAAAAGGGGTTTCATTATTACAAGAGGAATTATTATGATGAGGACAAGGAATCAGTGTGGATCAGAAGCCACACAGACAGCTTGGACTCTCCAGTTTCCTTTGAAAAGGCTTGTCATAAGGAGCAGAGATGTAAGCTAAGATATTTTAAACTACAGAATGGGGCCAGTAGTAGGTTTCATTATAATTTTGGGGGTGAGACTGCACATTAAACACTGGTTTAACATAGATAGCCTAGCAATTGTCTAGGTGGCCTATGCCTAATATGGCCCTGATTAGGGTACCAGGGTTGGAATGGAGGGATGGATTCTGGACGGGCCTTTCATTACCACAGACTAACCTTGCCATGATGTCAGAGAGGTGATAAAGAGAGTCAAGTGTCTTACAGGTGTGAGGAGTGAGGGGGTTGAGTTTGTCTAGGGGGGGCATATTATAAAGGTTCGTTTAAACTTTTCGCCTTCTTTAACCTGCCTTTTGCCATTCGCTAATTATAAGCAGTGATAAGCAGTGGTGAAAGGTCATTACCACTACTTTTTGGCATACATCGCTGGGTTACTGCTCAAGCATATTATAAAATTCAGAAAACTGAGGTGGCGAAAACGACAAGTGGCCATTTATTTAGCCTGCAATGGGTCATGGAAAGTGTCAGTACATTGTGGGGTGTTTCTCAATACTAATAAGTACCCAGGGGGGTGTTAGACTATTTTCCAGCATTTACTGGAATACGATTGCGTTTCGCTTTTTTAAGGTTTATTTTTTGCTTTTTTTAAGATCGCTTTTTTCCCCCCCAATTTTCTTTTTCACCAATAAGGTCAAATGGGGGTCTGAGAGACATTATTATAAGGGCGTTGTTTTCACTTTTTTCCCACCAGCTTTACCAAAAATTTTTAACTTTCAACTCTTTTTTTTCATCAAAGTAATTAAAAAGGCAAATTTTCATCAAAGCGAAAATTATGTAGCAAAAAGTATCACTAATAATGCTGGAAAAGTTCAGCACACATATGGGAAATAGGGTAATACTCCTGGTGGTTTTTCAAAGTAGTATCAAATTGGGATAACACACTGAACACCATTTGTTACCGTATATACTCGAGTAAAACTGAGGGTACCTAGTTTTAGGTAAAAAAAGGAGGAAAAACACATTAACTCGAGTATCCCTGATGGTTTGTTTCTTATCCCAAACAAGTTGAGTTTAAATGAAAGGCCAGTTTCCTACCTTTAAAACGAGCCATCAACCACCTCTCTACGTGCTCCACCAGAAAGTTAATGGGTGGGAGGCTGACATGTGACATTCCTCCTCCTGCTCCTCCACCTTAGCCGCCGGCGAGCACAGCCTCAGACTTCAGTGACAGGACAGGAGACAGGAAGTCCCTCCCTTCCCTGCTGTGTGAAGTGAAGATCCTCACAGTGAAGGTAAGGGAATCTTTCGCTACCTGCGTATAGCTTTAAATGGACACTTTACTCGTAGATTCGATGTTCGCGCCTAGATACCATGGACATTTACTTGCGATTCGATACTCGCGTATAGGCTTTAATGGACACTTTACTCGTAGTCGATTGTTCGCGCTTAGATACCATGGCATTTTACTTGCGATTCGATACTCCGTATAGCTTTAATGGACACTTTACTCGTAATTCGATGTTCGCGCCCTAGATACCATGGACATTTTTCTCGCGGATTCGATGCTCACGTATAGGTTTTAATGGACCCTTTACTCGTCGGATTCGATGCTTGCGTATAGGTATAATAGGCATTTTACTCGCACATTCGAACGGTCGTACATTCGATATTTAACGAAAGTCCGAAAATATCGAAAATCCGAGTGCGGGATAGTTCGAGAAGTCCGAATTCGTTCGGAGCCATGATGCACCTATACAGCAAGGCATGTCATAGTTATGTGATGGGAAAACATACTTCAGCCTTCATCTTACATGAAAATAAGACAAGAAGAAGCAGAAGTAAAATTAAATCTGTTTGGCCAATTTCATTGGACAAACTCTACACACACAGTGATGAAGTGAAACAACCTCCCAGGGATTGAAAATAGACTTGGTAAAAACAGAAGTTTGCACATCATTAGTGCCTTGTGTAATAACTGACAGATATTTACAGTAATTCAGTGTTTCACTCCTTCTGATTTTCTGTTGTGCTAGACTTTGTCAGTAGAATGAATTGTGCAATACAACCGTATCTGTCAAATTAACGCCATTCTGCTAATAGATCTCGGTTTTATGCAATGTCCACGTTTTTTCACCTTCTGTATAAATTAACAACCGATAGATGGAGAGATTACTGGTCCAGGCACGATCAACCCACATTGTTAAAGGGAAATCAACTCCCGTGGGTCCATTGTTCAATTATTTTCTGAGGTAAAGGGACAAGAGAAAATGACATAAACACAAGAAGCCAGACAGAATGAGACAGATGCCTAAATGAGTGAAAATGGGGGATTGAAAGGTTAAGTGCTGATACTGGTACTTTGCTACTTGGTACAATATACTAAGGTTTGCCTTTTATAATATTGCTTCTAAGAAGTGTCTCTCCTCTTTTATACTGTAGCCTGAGAAGAAATTAAAGTTATGTAACCAACTTCATGTTCCCATAAATAAACATAACTTAATACACGTGAGACTTATTATTATCAGCAACACACATTTTTACTGTCATGTAATAAAATATTATTTAGGCAGATAGAAAGAAACATCTCTCCCTTTAAGTGTTACACACATGCAGTTTATTATATATTACTAGACATTAAGCCTGTTACATTAACAGGCGCTAGAAGCCCAGAGTGCTCCCTCACAGCCAGTCCCCCCCTCTGTCCCACAGCCCGAGTCCCCCTCTGTCCCACAGCCAGAATCCCCCTCTGTCCCACAGTCAATCCCCCCTCTGTCCCACAGCCCGAGTCCCCCCCTCTGTCCCACAGTCAATCCCCCCCTCTGTCCCACAGCCAGTTCCCTTCTCTTGTCCCCCAGGCATTCCCCCTCTGTCCCACAGCCATAGCTCCCCTCTTCCCACAGCCATAGCTCCCCTCTGTCCCACAGCCATAGCTCCCCTCTGTCCCACAGCCATAGCTCCTCTCTGTCCCACAGCCATAGCTCCCCTCTGTCCCACAGCCATAGCTCCCCTCTGTCCCACAGCCATAGCCCCCTCTGTCCCACAGCCATAGCCCCCTCTGTCCCACAGCCATGCCCCCCTCTGTCCCACAGCCATAGCCCCCCTCTGTCCCACAGCCAGTCCCCCCTCTATCCCACAGCCTGTCCCCCCTCTGTCCCACAGCCAGTCCCCCCCTCTGTCCCACAGCCATGTCCCCCCTCTGTCCCACAGCCTACCCCCCTCTGTCCCACAGCCATCATCCCCTCTGTCCCTCAGCCATAGCCCCCCTGTCCCACAGCCAATCCCCCCCCCGTCCCACAGCCATAGCCCCCTCTGTCCCACAGCCATAGCCCCATCTGTCCCACAGCCATAGCCCTCCTATGTCCCACAGCCAGTCCCCCCCCTCTGTCCCACAGCCATAGCCCCCTCTGTCCCACAGCCATAGCCCCCCTCTGTCCCACAGCCAATTCCCCTCATTCCCTACCAATCCCCCTCTGTCCCACAGCCATAGCCCCCCTCTGTCCTACAACCAGTCCCCCCTCTGTCCCACAGCCAATCCCCCTCTATCCCACAGCCATAGCTCCCCCCTGTCCTACAGCCAGTCCCCCCTCTGTCCTACAGCTAATCCCCCTCTGTCCCACAGCCATATCCCCCCTCTGTCCCATAGCCAGTCCCCCCATATGTTCCACAGCCAATCCCCCCTCTGTCCCACAGACAATCCCCCCCTCTGTCCCACAGCCATAGCCCCCTCTGTCCCACAGCCATAGCCCCCTCTGTCCCACAGCCCGAGTCCCCCCCCTGTCCCACAGCCAGAATCCCCCTCTGTCCCACAGTCAATCCCCCCTCTGTCCCACAGCCCGAGTCCCCCCCTCTGTCCCACAGTCAATCCCCCCTCTGTCCCACAGCCAGTTCCCTTCTCTGTCCCCCAGGCATTCCCCCTCTGTCCCACAGCCATAGCTCCCCTCTGTCCCACAGCCATAGCTCCCCTCTGTCCCACAGCCATAGCTCCCCTCTGTCCCACAGCCATAGCTCCTCTCTGTCCCACAGCCATAGCTCCCCTCTGTCCCACAGCCATAGCTCCCCTCTGTCCCACAGCCATAGCCCCCTCTGTCCCACAGCCATACCCCCTCTGTCCCACAGCCATAGCCCCCCTCTGTCCCCCCAGCCATAGCCCCCCTCTGTCCGCCCACAGTCCCCCCCTCTATCCCACAGCCTGTCCCCCCTCTGTCCCACAGCCAGTCCCCCCCCTCTGTCCCACCTCCAGTCCCCCCTCTGTCCCACAGCCATCCCTAGCCCCCCTCTGTCCCACAGTGCCCCACCCCCTCTGTCCCCACCATAGCCCCCTCTGTCCCACAGCCATCCCCCCCCCCCCCCCCTCCCCGTCCCACAGCCATAGCCCCCTCTGTCCCCAGCCACCCCCTCTTCCCCAGTCCATAGCCCTCCTATGTCCCACAGCCAGTCCCCCCCTCTGTCCCCAGCCTAGCCCCCCTCTGTCCCACCATAGCCCCCCTCGTCCCACACCATTCCCCCTCATTCCCTCAGCCATCCCCCTCTGTCCCACAGCCATAGCCCCCCTCTGTCCTACAACCAGTCCCCCCTCCCTCCCCCTCTGTCCCACAGCCAATCCCCCCTCTATCCCACAGCCATAGCTCCCCCTGTCCACGCCAGTCCCCCCTCTGTCCTACAGCTAATCCCCCTCTGTCCCACAGCCATATCCCCCCTCTGTCCCATAGCCAGTCCCCCCATATGTTCCACAGCCAATCCCCCTCTGTCCCACAGACAATCCCCCCCTCTGTCCCACAGCCATAGCCCCCTCTGTCCCACAGCCATAGCCCCCTCTGTCCCACAGCCATAGCCCCCCTCTGTCCCACAGCCATAGCCCCCTCTGTCCCACAGCCATAGCCCCCTCTGTCCCACAGCCAATCCCCCTCTGTTCCACAGCCATAGGCCCCTCTATCCTACACCAGCCCCCCCCACCGTCCCACAGCCATAGCCCCTCTGTCCCACAGCCAATTCCCCTCTGTCTCACAGCCATAGGCCCCTCTGTCCCACAGCCAGTCCCCCCCTCTGTCCCACAGCCCCCTTTGTCCCACAGCCATAGCCCCTCTGTCCCACAGCCAATCCCCCCTCTGTCCCACAGCCAATCCCCCTCTGTCCCAAGCCAATCCCCCTCTGTCCCATAGCCAATCCCCTCTGTTCCACAGCCATAGCTCCCCTCTGTCCCACAGCCATAGCTCCCCTCTGTCCCACAGCCATAGCTCCCCCTCTGTCCCCACAGCCATAGCCCCCTCTGTCCCACAGGCCATAGCCCCCTCTGTCCCACAGCCATAGCTCCCCTCTGTCCCACAGCCATACTCCCCTCTGTCCCACAGCCCATAGCTCCTCCCTCTGTCCCACAGCCATAAAGCCCCCTCTGTCCCACAGCCATAAGCCCCCCTCTGTCCCACAGCATAGCCCCCTTCTTCAGCCATCCCTCTCTCCCAACGCGGTGCATTATAGATACCATGGACATTTTACTTGCGGATTCGATACTCGCGTATAGGTTTTATTGGACACTTTACACGTAGATTCAATGTTCGCACTTAGATACCATGGACATTTTACTTGTGGATTCGATACTCGCGTATAGGCTTTAATGGACACTTTACTCGTAGATTTTTATTACATGACAGTAAAAATGTGTGTTGCTGATAATAATAAGTCTCACGTGTATTAAGTTATGTTTATTTATGGGAACATGAAGTTGGGTACATAACTTTAATTTCTTCTCAGGCTACAGTATAAAAGAGGAAGAGACATTCTTAGAAGCAATATTATAAAAAGGCAAACCTTAGTAATTGTACCAAGTAGCAAAGTACCAGTATCAGCACTTAAACTTTCAATCCCCCATTTTCACTCATTTAGGCATCTGTCTCATTCTGTCTGGCTTCTTGTGTTTATTGTCATTTCTCTCTGTCCCTTACCTCAGAACATAATTTGAACAATGGACCCACTGGGAGTTGATTTCCCCTAACAATGTGGGTTGATCGTGCCCTGGACACAGTAATCTCTCCATCTATCGTGTTGTTAATTATACAGAAGGTGAAAAAACGTGGACATGCATAAAACCGAGATCTATTAGCAGAATGGCGTTAATTTGACAGATACGGTTGTATTGCACATTCATTCTACTGACAAAGTCTAGCACAACAGAAATCAGAAGGTGGAAACACTGAATTACTGTAAATATCTGTCATTATTACACAAGGCACTAATGATGTGCAAACTTCTGTTTTTAACAGTCTATTTTTCAATCCCTGGGAGGTTGTTTCACTTCATCACTGTGTCTGTGTAGAGTTTGTCCAATGAAATTGGCCAACAGATTTACATTTTACTTCTGCTTCTTCTTGTCTTTATTTTCATGTAAGATGAAGGCTGAACGTGATGTTTTTCCCATCACATAACTATGACATGCCTTGCGTATAGGTGCATCATGGCTCCGAACGAATTCGGACTTCTCGAACTATCCCGCACTCGGATTTTCGGATTTTCGGACTTTCGTTAATTAACGAATGTACGACCGTTCGAATGTGCGAGTAAAATGCCTATTATACCTATACGCAAGCATCGAATCCGCGAGTAAAGGGTCCATTAAAACCTATACGTGAGCATCGAATCCGCGAGAAAAATGTCCATGGTATCTAGGCGCGAACTCGAATCTCGAGTTGTTTTATGGTGGTGTCAGATGTGCGTAGTGGGTTAACCTGAGATAACATTTGTGCACTGTATACCTTATCATTGATGAAACAAAAAGGAAGGAGAGGTGAAAAAAATGCAACTGCATAAAATGAATATGTGTTTGCAGTTTTTTTTTCTATTTTTACTCCAAAATTTAGGGTTTCCAGATCAGTGAAAAATCAGAGGACGCCTAATAAAAATACACATGCAGCAAGTCAGAAGTATGCAGGTTAAATGCAATTAGTTTGCCTTGTTAACTACATATATTAAAGGAAAAGTTTAGTTGAAAATGTCATTATTTTAAAAATTTGTAGTTTATATTATGCAATCCTAGTTATTCTATATATTCTTTTCCATTCTGAAAAATCAGTTGAATTTATACCTTTGCTATTTATTCCCTGCTGTTGACATTAGTGAGCTGCCATTTCGGGTTCTGTAGCGGTCCATCTTCTGCTCAGAATGCACCACTGACGTGGAATGTCCCTAACAGAATTTCTACTGATTGGCTGTTGGATGGGTCAAACATACTCAAATCTCTACTGAGCAACTGAGTCAACCCAACTGGGTCATGGGCAAAACCATAACGGTCTTTACTAGGGGTCCTGCAAACAGGAAGTCAGTATTTTATAAGCTTTTGTTTATACACAGACAAACTGCTGAATGGGCAGGTTAAGGTTATTAGGATGGAAAATACTGCTCTCTTTTCTTAAAAGTAAATGTATTTGTGCTGAACTTCCTCTTTAAAGGGCTTGTCACCCATTTTTCTGTAGTGTAGGGCTCCATCACCCACCCCCATCCACTATAGTACTTTGTAAAATAACTTAACCGATCACTACTTACTTTGTCTCTTTCCCTCGACATTCTGTCACGGTCCTCTGCTTGCATGAAACTGTGAGGCCGCAGCCAATAATGGACGCGGCTTCCGGCTGTGTAGAACGGGGGAAACAGGCAAAGTAAGTAGTGATCAGCTAAGTTATTTTACAAAGTACTATAGAGGTTGGGGGTGGGTGATGGAGCCCTACACTACAGAAAGGGATTTGGAGCTAGGGGGAGGAAGGGGGGAGGGCTGCACTGCGCATGGCATAATTCTCCCGGAGGAAAGACAGGAGGCAGAGACCTATATGGACACAGACAGGCTCTGCTGTTAACCTTTTAGGACTTTGGAGGGACATTGCAGGGCAGCCATTTGGAGCAGGGATGTAAGGTAAGGGTTTTACAGCACAACACAGTGGGGCCAGTAGTGGGTGAAAATGTAGATTTGGTGGACATGTCCTTTAAGAGCTTCCTACAGTCCACTGGTGATCTGGAACCCCTACCTAAGGAATTGTACACTGAAAAATGACTTTAGATCATTTCAATCTATAAATAAATACATGTAAGCAGCACTTACTCTGTTGTGTTTTGTGTTGCTCCATGGCTTCAATCCAGTTTTGCTCAAGCTTAGTCCCCAGCCCCCTGCCAGACTGACTAACTCTCTGCAGGGGTAAGCATGCTCAGTAATCCCTATGAGGCAGAATTGGGAGAGAGAATTTCCCACTATGCAGTAAACATACAACCATTCCAGCTACAGCAAAACTACACACACACATAAAAGATCATGATATTACAGCACTTGATTAACATCTGAAATGTAAGACGTTTCAGACTGGATATCTAAAGATATAGGGACAGATCAACAATAAATGGTACAGTGATAGTTGGGAAGAATTATAGTTTCCAGTAATGGGCAATTTAAAGAAACTCATTACTTCTCCTTTAAATGTAATAACACAGTGTGCAGTGTAAAGATACATTTCTCCTAATTGCTTCCTATATATCAATGTTTCTAAATAAAATACAATCAGGGAGATTCAATAAAAGATCTTATTTAAATGGTGCTAATTTGCCCCAACCAATCAGATTTTATTTAACATTTAAAAGCTAACATCTGATTGGTTGGGAAAATTAGCACCATTTTAAACGATAAGACCTTTTATTGAATAACCCTGAATGTTTCTAAATGCAATCAGGCAATCTGATCGCAACGGGGATGCATGACGGGGCGGCACAATTACATCATTGTGCATAAGGGGAGGAAATCACACGTTTTAATGGGTTGATCTCCATGAGGAATGGGCATCATTTTGAAGGTTGCAGCAAGGAGGCTCAGTTCCCCCTCACTTTTACTTAAAGACTTGGGACAAATTGGGGATAATTTGTCACAGCATGCTGGGTACGTCCTTGGAAGGAGTGGTTTTTACATGCCCTCTGATAAATCAGAAGTAGGCATTTAAGTTCGATCTAGGGCCAGGCATTGACAATTAAGGATGGAACTTTAAATTGCAAGGTGTACAGTAATGTTATGCAATATTTATATTGGTGTAAATTAAAGGGAATGTCCACCTCTCCACACACAATTGTTACCTGCTTCAAAACCCCCGAAAAGCAGGACTTTGTCATGTTGAAAATTTCCAATTCCGCTCCCAGACAGAGTTATTATACTCACAAGCTCCTCCTCGCTCCACTGCCGCGGCTCTCCACTTCCGGGGAAGGCGTCAGTGTCGGCCAATCACTGACTGCCATTCCTGGACCAGTCTCCTCAAAAACAGAAAAAGAACACAGCGCCGCAATGGAGACTGAGTGAGCAGACTGGAAGCAGCTGTGGAGCGAGGAGCTGTGTGATAATAACTCTCTCTGGGAGCAGAATGGGAAATTTTCAACATAACGAAGTCCTGCTTTTCGGGGGTTTTGAAGCAAGTAACGATTTTGTGTGGAACGGTGGACATTCCCTTTAACAACGCTGTAGTCGACCACCCATCCAACAAAGAAACTGCTCTTGTGCGTTTATTTAATTACGTTAATAGTGAGGATTATAACGAAAGGAGTGGACCTGGTGCTTTACCCTTCCCTGGTCTAGTAAAATCTATTGGCTAGGTGAATGCTTCAGTTATTATTTTACAGTTATTATTTTTATTATTGTGATTTATATAGCGCCAACATCTTCCATGGTGCTTTACAGTTGCAGTAATATACATGAGGAAAACATACATGTTACATACAAGGGTAGTGCAAGTAATACAAAGTGCAAATAATTAAGGTGGTACAATAGGAAGGAGGGCCCTGCCCGAGAGCTTACAGTCTAGAGGAGATGGGGATGAGACATAAGGTAAAGCAGATCAGTAGCTGTAACTAAGTTGTCAGTGGAGTATAACTAGCGGGTCTGCGATGGGTCAGTAAGAGGGGTAGAAGTGTCCAGGCCCAGATTGTAACCTTGCCTGAGAGGTGAGTTTTGAGGTTGCGTTTGAAGATATGAAGTGATGGCGAGTGACGTATAAAACGAGGAAGAGAGTTCCAGAGCAGAGGGGCAGCATGAGAAAAGTCCTGTATAAGGGCTTGGAAAGAGGTATTAGAGTGGATGAGAGAAGATCAATAGCAGAGCGGAGGTTGCGCCTTGGGTAGTATCTGTTTAATACTCTTAATGTATGGGGGGCTGTATTGGAGAGAGCCTTGTAGGATAAGGTTAGCAGTGTTTTCGAACTTTTGAACTATATGGAAAATTCGAAAGTTCGAAAATGGACCCATTAAAGTCAATGGGAGTCAAATAGTTCGAAAAGTTCTAATGAAATACAATTAAATATCAGTGGTAACTTAATGTAAATGGCTGTGGGACCTGGGAAATGGTCTGGGGAACATGTTCGAATATCCAGGACATTCGGAAAATCAATTTTACTCTCACTTGCGCTATTTTCGAGCTCATTCACTCCTAGGTACCATGTACACTTTACTCGTAGATTCGATACTCGCGTATAGGCTTTAATGGACACTTTACTCGTAGATTCGATGTTCGCGCCTAGATACCATGGACATTTTACTTGCGAATTCGATACTCGCGTATAGGCTTTAATGGACACTTTACGTAGATTCGATGTTCGCGCTTAGATACCATGGACATTTTACTTGCGGATTCGATACTCGTGTATAGGCTTTAATGGACACTTTACTCATAGATTCGATACTCGCGTATAGGCTTTAATGGACACTTTACTCGTAGATTCGATGTTCGCCGTAGATACCATGGACATTTTACTTGCGGATTCGATACTCGCGTATAGGTTTTATTGGACACTTTACACGTAGATTCAATGTTCGC
The DNA here is from genome assembly GCA_019447015.1 of Hymenochirus boettgeri. Lineage (NCBI taxonomy): Eukaryota > Metazoa > Chordata > Amphibia > Anura > Pipidae > Hymenochirus > Hymenochirus boettgeri. The sequence goes on from CM033475.1 coordinate 191,248,979, forward strand.
ACTTAGATACCATGGACATTTTACTTGTGGATTCGATACTCGCGTATAGGCTTTAATGGACACTTTACTCGTAGATTCGATACTCGCGTATAGGCTTTAATGGACACTTTACTCGTAGATTCGATGTTCGCGCCTAGATACCATGGACATTTTTACTTGCGGAATGTCGATACTCGCGTATAGGCTTTAATGGACACTTTACTCGTAGATTCGATGTTCGCGCTTAGATACCATGGACATTTTACTTGCGGATTCGATACTCGCGTATAGGCTTTAATGGACACTTTACTCGTAGATTCGATGTTCGCGCCTAGATACCATGGACATTTTTCTCGCGGATTCGATGCTCACGTATAGGTTTTAATGGACCCTTTACTCGCGGATTCGATGCTTGCGTATAGGTATAATAGGCATTTTACTCGCACATTCGAACGGTCGTACATTCGATATTTAACGAAAGTCCGAAAATATCGAAAATCCGAGTGCGGGATAGTTCGAGAAGTCCGAATTCGTTCGGAGCCATGATGCACCTATACAGCAAGGCATGTCATAGTTATGTGATGGGAAAAACATACGTTCAGCCTTCATCTTACATGAAAATAAAGACAAGAAGAAGCAGAAGTAAAATGTAAATCTGTTTGGCCAATTTCATTGGACAAACTCTACACAGACACAGTGATGAAGTGAAACAACCTCCCAGGGATTGAAAAATAGACTTGGTAAAAACAGAAGTTTGCACATCATTAGTGCCTTGTGTAATAACTGACAGATATTTACAGTAATTCAGTGTTTCACCTTCTGATTTCTGTTGTGCTAGACTTTGTCAGTAGAATGAATGTGCAATACAACCGTATCTGTCAAATTAACGCCATTCTGCTAATAGATCTCGGTTTTATGCAATGTCCACGTTTTTTCACCTTCTGTATAAATTAACAACCGATAGATGGAGAGATTACTGGTCCAGGGCACGATCAACCCACATTGTTAAAGGGGAAATCAACTCCCAGTGGGTCCATTGTTCAAATTATGTTCTGAGGTAAAGGGACAGAGAGAAATGACAATAAACACAAGAAGCCAGACAGAATGAGACAGATGCCTAAATGAGTGAAAATGGGGGATTGAAAGGTTAAGTGCTGATACTGGTACTTTGCTACTTGGTACAATATACTAAGGTTTGCCTTTTTATAATATTGCTTCTAAGAAGTGTCTCTTCCTCTTTTATACTGTAGCCTGAGAAGAAATTAAAGTTATGTAACCAACTTCATGTTCCCATAAATAAACATAACTTAATACACGTGAGACTTATTATTATCAGCAACACACATTTTTACTGTCATGTAATAAAATATTATTTAGGCAGATATGAAAGAAACATCTCTTCCTTTAAGTGTTACACACATGCAGTTTATTATATATTACTAGACATTAAGCCTGTTACATTAACAGGCGCTAGAAGCCCAGAGTGCTCCCTCACAGCCAGTCCCCCCCTCTGTCCCACCCCCCCAGCCCCCAGCCCCCCCCCCCCCCTGCCCCCCAGTCAACCCCCCCTCTGTCCCACAGCCCGAGTCCCCCCCTCTGTCCCACAGTCAATCCCCCCTCTGTCCCACAGCCAGTTCCCTTCTCTGTCCCCCAGGCATTCCCCCTCTGTCCCACAGCCATAGCTCCCCTCTGTCCCACAGCCATAGCTCCCCTCTGTCCCACAGCCATAGCTCCCCTCTGTCCCACAGCCATAGCCCCCCTCTGTCCCACAGCCATAGCCCCCTCTTTCCCACAGCCAGTCCCCCCTCTATCCCACAGCCTGTCCCCCCTCTGTCCCACAGCCAGTCCCCCCCTCTGTCCCACAGCCAGTCCCCCCTCTGTCCCACAGCCATAGCCCCCCTCTGTCCCACAGCCAATCCCCCTTTGTCCCTCAGCCATAGCCCCCTCTGTCCCACAGCCAATCCCCCCGTCCCACAGCCATAGCCCCCTCTGTCCCACAGCCATAGCCCCATCTGTCCCACAGCCATAGCCCTCCTATGTCCCACAGCCAGTCCCCCCCTCTGTCCCACAGCCATAGCCCCCCTCTGTCCCACAGCGCATATAGCCCATCCCCTCTGTCCCATGCAGGCCCAATTCCCTGGCATTCCCCCGCAACGTCCATATGTGCCCGTGCCCTGCATGTCTCCGCACACGCTATAGCCAGCCCCCCTCTGTCCTACAAAACCAGTCCTCCCGCGCCTCTTCCCCAAGCCAATCCCCCTCTATCCCACAGCCATAGCTCCCCTCTGTCCTACAAGCCAGTCCCCCTCTGTCTACACTAATCCCCCTCTGTCCCACAGCCATATCCCCCCTCTGTCCCAGTCCCAGTCCCGCCCATTATGTTCCCAGCCAATCCTCCCCTCCCCCCTCTGTCCCACAGACAATCCCCCCCTCTGTCCCACACCATAGCCCCCTCTGTCCCACAGCCATAGCCCCCTCTGTCCCACAGCCCGAGTCCCCCCCCCTGTCCCACAGCCAAAATCCCCCTCTGTCCCACAGTCAATCCCCCTCTGTCCCACAGCCCGAGTCCCCCCCTCTGTCCCACAGTCATCCCCCCTCTGTCCCACAGCCGTTCCCTTCTCTGTCCCCCAGGCATTCCCCTCTGTCCCACAGCCATAGCTCCCCTCTGTCCACAGCCATAGCTCCCCCTCTGTCCCACAGCCATAGCTCCCCTCTGTCCCCACAGCCCATAGCTCTCTCTGCCCCTGTCCCAGCACAGTCCCATAGCTGCCCTTCCTGACCTTGTCCCACAGCATCAGCCCCCTCTGTCCCACAGCATGTCCATAGCCCCCCCTCCCCTCCATCCCTACACCCCCATGCCCACCTCTGTCCCACAGCCATGTCCCCCTCCTCTATCCCACAGCCATGTGCCACACCCCCCCTGTCCGCTAGCATAGCCAGTCCACCCCTACAGTCAGTACCCCACATCCGTCCCCGCCCCTCTCTCCCAACCAGCCGATAGCCCCCTCTTGTCCCACAGCCAATCCCCCCTCTGTCCCCTCAGCCTCTACCCCCCTCTGTCCCACAGCCAATCCCCCCTCCCACAGCATCGCCCCCTCTGTCCCCGCCAAGCCCCATCTGTCCCCACAGCCATAGCCCTCCATGTCCCACAGCCTTCCCCCCCTCTGTCCCACAGCCATAGCCCCCCTCTGTCCCACAGCCATAGCCCCCCTCTGTCCCACAGCCAATCCCCTCATTCCCTCCATATCCCACCATCCCCCTCTGTCCCACAGCCATAGCCCCCCTCTGTCCTACAACCAGTCCCCCCTCTGTCCCACACCAATCCCCCTCTATCCCACAGCCATAGCTCCCCCCTGTCCTCGCCAGTCCCCCCCCGCTCTGCCCTACAGCTAATCCCCCTCTTCCCACAGCCATATCCCCCCTCGTCCCATAGCCAGTCCCCATATGTTCCACAGCCATCCCCCTCTGTCCCACAGACAATCCCCCCCCTGTCCCACAGCCATAGCCCCCTCTGTCCCACCCATAGCCCCCTCTGTCCCACAGCCATAGCCCCCCTCTTGTCCCACAGCCATAGCCCCCTCTGTCCCCACAGCCTAGCCCCCTCTGTCCCACAGCCATCCCCCTCTTTTCCACAGCCCATAGGCCCCTCTATCCTACACCGCCCCCCCCCCACCGTTCCCACAGCCATAGCCCCTCTGTCCCACGCCATTCCCCTCTGTCTCACACCATAGCCCCTCTGTCGGCCCCAATCTAGTCCCACGCCTTCCCCCGCCCCTTGTCCCCACGCCCCCGGATTGCACCAGCTCAGTCCATAGGCGCTGTCAGCCCCGACCTCATGTCGCCACCAGCGCATTCACTCTCTGGGCTGCATGTTCCCATCAGCTATATCAATATATGAGATTGATACTAGAATGGGTGGCGAGCAAATCATGTCGCCACAGTGCCATGTTCCCTATGTACCTTTGTCATTCTGTTCCCACTAGCCAAACTTCCTTGGCCTGCATCAGGTTACGCCCACGAGCTACATAGCTCTCCCTCTGTCCGCACGTAGCCATAGCCCCTGTCTCGTCACCACAGTCAGCATAGCTCCCCTCTGTCGCTTATCAAGCGTCATAGCCCTCTTCCCACATCGCCTAGCTTCCCTTCCTGTCCCCACAGCTTATGCCATAGGGCTTCCCCTCATTGTGCCATTGCATGCCAGCCATGAGGCTCCCCAACCTTCTCGATCTGCTATCTACTGCAGCCATGCTCCCTCTTTCCAACCGCTCTATCCATAGCCCCCTCTTAGTCGCCTAGCGCCATAGCGCCCCTCCTGTCTCCACAGCATAGCGCCCCCTCTGTCCACAAGCCATAGCCCCCTCTTTCCCCACTAGCGCAGTCCCCCCTCTATCGCCACATCGCCCTGTCCCCCACCTGGCTGTTCTGCTGCACAGTCTCATCCCCCCCTCTGATTCATCCATCCAGTCCACCCTCTCTGTCCGCACTCGCTATTAGCCTCCCCTCTGTCTCTCAAAGCCGAATCCCCTTTGTCCCTGACCACGCCATAGCCCCTCATCTGTCCCACAGCCATGCCCCCCGTCTCCCACATGGCCATTACTTGCCACAGCTGACGTCTGTTCCACAAAGCCATAGCACTCCCTGTCCCCACCGACCATAGCCCTCCTATGTCCCACATCCATTGCCCCCCCCTCCTGTCCCACAGCCATCCCCCCCATCGTCCCACAACCAATCCAGCTCCTCCAACCGAGTCTTTCTTCCCCCTTGAGGGACCCGCAGGTGAGAGTGGATCCTGGGTGTAGCTGCAACATAGTGGCGCGGTGTGGTAGCCGGGATATCAGGGTGGCGGGGCGGTTGCATGGTGAGAGCAACGCACATGCGCAGCACCCAGCACGATGTCTCCGTGTCCATCCCCTTGTCTGCAGCCACTGGGGGGGAGAGAAACTCTCCCTCCTCCCCATCCGTATCCGCGGATACTTTCTTATGGGCAGAGAAACTCCCCCTCTCACACGCGCTGCACACACATGCGCACAATAAAAAAGCCACACACAAACGCAGGGACGCACACTTGCATTTTATTATATATGATTACAGCGAGATGGATGGAACATGCCCACAGGGCTTTCAAATATATCATTGTGCCACGGTACATTAAAATAAATCATTGTGCCACTGTACTTTCCAATATATCATTGTACCACTGTACATTCAAATATATCATTGTGCCACTGTACTTTCAAATATATCTTTGTGCCACGGTACTTTCCAATATATCATTGTGCCACTGAACTTTCCAATATATCATTGTGCCACTGTACTTTCAAATATATCACTGTGCCACTGTACTTTCCAATATATCATTGTGCCACTGTACTTTCAAATATATCATTGTTCCACTGTACTTTCAAATATATCATTGTGCGACGGTACAATCAAATATATCATTGTGCCTCTGTACTTTCAAATATATCATTGTGCCATGGTACATTCAAATATATCATTGTGCCACTGTATTTTCAAATATATCATTGTGCCACTGTACTTTCAAATATATCATTGTGCCACGGTACATTAAAATATATCATTGTGCCATGGTACATTAAAATATATCATTGTGCCACTGTACTTTCAAATATATCATTGTGCCACGGCACATTCAAATATATTATTGTGCCACGGTACATTCAAATATATCATTGTGCCACTGTGCATTCAAATATATCATTGTGCCACTGTACTTTTAAATATATCATTGTGCCACGGTACATTCAAATATATTATTGTACCACGGTACATTCAAATATATCATTGTGCCACGGTACATTCAAATATATCATTGTGCCACTGTACTTTCCAATATATCATTGTGCCACTGTACTTTCAAATATATCATTGTACCACTGTACTTTCAAATATATCATTGTACCACTGTACTTTCCAATATATCATTGTACCACTGTACTTTCAAATATATCATTGGGCCAATGTACTTTCCAATATATCATTGTACCACTGTACTTTCAAATATATCATTGTGCCACAGTACTTTCCAATATATCATTGTACCACTGTACTTTCAAATATATCATTGTGCCACTGTACTTTCAAATATATCATTGTGCCACAGTACTTCCAATATATCATTGTGCCACTGTACTTTCAAATATATCATTGTGCCACGTATTTTCAAATATATCATTGTGCCACTGTACTTTCCAATATATCATTGTGCCACTGTACTTTCCAATATATCATTGTGCCATGGTACATTCAAATATATCACTTTGCCACTGTACTTTCAAATATATCATTGTGCCACTGTACTTTCCAATATATCATTGTTCCACTTTACTTTCAAATATATCATTGTACCACTGTACTTTCCAATATATCATTGTGCCACAGTACTTTCCAATATATCATTGTGCCATTGTACTTTCAAATATATCATTATCTAACTGTACTTTCAAAAATATCATTGTCCCACTATACTTTCAAATATATCATTGTCCCACTGTACTTTCAAATATATCATTGTGCCACTGTACTTTCAAATATATCATTGTGCCACTGTACTTTCAAATATATCATTGTACCACGGTACTTTCAAATATATCATTGTACCACTGTACTTTCAAATATATCATTGTCCCACTGTACTTTCAAATATATCATTGTCCCACTGTACTTTCAAATATATCATTGTACCACTGTACTTTCAAATATATTATTGTACCACTGTACTTTCAAATATATCATTGTTCCACTGTACTTTCAAATATATCATTGTACCACGGTACTTTCAAATATATCATTGTACCACTGTACTTTCAAATATAATATTGTACCACTGTATTTTCAAATATATCATTGTCCCACTGTACTTTCAAATATATCATTGTACCACTGTACTTTCAATTATATCATTGTCCCACTGTACTTTCAAATATATCATTGTACCACGGTACTTTCAAATATATCATTGTACCACTGTACTTTCAAATATATCATTGTGCCACTATATTGTGTGCCACCACCATCAGGTTCTTATGACAGTCACACTGGGGGCATTGTAAACCTGCATCAAGGCACCTACACCTTATCTTCCAGATTTATCCATATGGGAGAAAACTAAAGGTGCCCATGCATACAGCTTATATGCCAGACCGATCCTGTGACATACAATTAATTTTGCTAGAACTACCTTGCCGGATCCTTTTTGCAACCGTCATACGATAGCAAAATGAAACGGTACAGGCGGAAACTCGCGACCGTATGTCGGCTGCAAAGAAGATCCAGGAAGTTGGTTCTGGCGCAATTGATTGTATGTCGCAGGATCGGTCTGGCATAATCTGTATGTAATGTGCACTTAAATTGTGGTCATAGACGGAACAATATTATGCGGGTGAAAAAAAATCAATCGGACAAAATTTTTGAGCATCGCAATAATGAAATCAGGCTAATTCGATCTGCCAATTTCTTTGGCAGGCACCATATCTATATAATTCAAAAATTCTACCTCCAGGTTCTACCTCCAGGTGTGTGGAACTGCGATGGGGTCGAACGTCGCCCCGGCCTATGCTAATGCCTTTATGGCAGGCTTTGAGGATGGACACGTCTATCGAGACGATCTCTACCATGCCCATTGTTTGGCATGGTGGAGATATATCGACGACGTGTTCATCCTCTGGCGGGGTGACGAGTATACCCTATCGCAGTTCCACGCTAAGCTCAATGAGGCCCATCCTTCTATTAAGTTGGATTTGTGTTGCAGTGCTGACAATATGCATTTTTTGGATGTTTTAGTCACTAATAAAGAGGAACTAGACACAGATCTTTTTGTTAAAGCTACAGATTGCAATCAAATTCTTTATTACACTAGCCAGCACCTGCCACATATTAAGAAGTCCATCCCTTTTAGCCAACTGTGTAGAGTGGACAGAATGGTTAGTAATAGGATACGTAGGGGTCAACAGATCTCCATTATGTGTGATAAATTTGTGAATCGGGGGTACCCTAATCATGTGTTGGAAGAAAGCCAAGAGCAAGCTTGAACAGAGGGCTAGACAAGGCAATCTCTTTAGGAAAGAACAAGTTAAAAGCTGTCAAGGTGGCAGACTAGCTCTTGTTACGGATTATAATCAACAGAGTACACAGGTTAAACAGATTATTATGGGTATAAAATGTTGATGAGTAATATGTTGTACTAGTACTGCCCATATCTTGAGAAAGAGAGCTGTGTCTCTCGAAAACGTCGCTGGTGTGTGGGCAGATGTTTTGTTTATATGATATAAAAGCCTTATATCTGCATTTACAATTTGGTGTGTGACTCTAATTTCATCACTGTATATATATATAAATTTTCACAACAGGGTTGCAGCACCTCAAATCCACGTGTCTTAGTGCAAAGCTGTATCAAATCAAGTATATATTTTTCTCCAACATTACAGCAGCACGATTATTGCCGGTAAAAAACTTTTTATTTAACATCCGATATCTGTGTCATACAATCTGCGACGTTTCGGGCAGCAGCCCTTTCTCAAGCAAAGAACACAGAGACTGAACAGTGTTAATTAGTAAATCACTTATAAACATTGACAGGAAATTGATACATCACATAGTAATTAAGTAACAAATGGTAACACATTGCCCCAATGGTGATGTGGTAAACTACAGCATCCAGTGATTTTTATAGAAATACATAGAGATCATATTCTCTGTTAAGTCCCTTGGGTTTTAATGTGCCCAACCTCTGAACTCACCACACCTCTCTCTGTTTAAGTTTCTATTGTCTGTCACCCCCTTTTTTGGCATCAATTCTAACATGCTTCAGTACCATGAATCGTATTTCACTGGCACTGTGACCATGATCAGAAAAATGTTTGGGTACAGGTAGTGACATATTTCTCGATTGAATGGACGATTTATGTTGTGTTAGACGCAACTTGAGTTTCTGAGTGGTCTCCCCTCATTCTCTTTAAGGACACCAATGGCACTATAATGATTTAAACATTCGCTGATCACCTTTTGAATATCCCTGATTGGGTCAGTATCAAGTTCACAGTATAAAATTTAAATTTGGCTTGGAAGGCTGCAGTATATACAGTATTATCAGATAACTGAGTTAAGATTTCATCTTCATAATATTTAGTATCCATGACCACTATCGCCCCTCCCTTATCAGAAGGTTTGATAGTGATCACGGAAATATCTGTGAGCTCCCTAAGAGCTTCTCTCTCTGTATTAGACATGTTATGTGGTCATGGATACTAAATATTATGAAGATGAAATCTTAACTCAGGTATCTGATAATACTGTATATTGTGAACTTAATACTGACCCAATCGGGGATATTCAAAAGGTGATCAGTGAATGTTTAAATCATTATAGTGCCGGGGAGACCACTCAGAAACTCAAGTTGCGTCTAACACAACATAAATCATCCATTCAATCGAGAAATATGTCACTACCTGGACCCAAACATTTTTCTGATCATGGTCACAGTGCCAGTGAAATACGATTCATGGTACTGGAGCATGTTAGAATTGATGCTAAAAAAGGGGGTGACAGACAACAGAAACTTAAACAGAGAGAGGTGTGGTGGGTTCAGAAGTTGGGCACATTAAAGCCCAAGGGACTTAACAGAGACTATGATCTCTATGTATTTCTATAAAAATGACTGGATGCTGTAGTTTACCCAATATACCATTGGAGGGCAATGTGTTACCATTTGTTACTTAATTACTATGTGAGTACAATTTCCCTGTCAATGTTTATAAGTGATTTACTAATTAACACTGTTCAGTCCTCGTGTTTCTTTGCTTGAGAAAGGGCTGCTGCCCGAAACGTCGCAGATTGTATGACACAGATATCGGATGTTAATAAAAGTTTTTTACCTGCAATAATCGTGCTGCTGTAATGTTGGAGAAAAAAAAAAAAAAAAAAAAAAATATATTATATATATATATATATATATATAGACCAACATAGAAAAGATAATCAATGCACATTCCTAGGCCCCATACAATATCATATTATCTGCACACTGGCATACTTTATAAACAAAGGGGCTTTAGTATACATTACTGTGATCATATGAATGAAAAGCCTTCCAACCACGTCAAGGTAACCCCAGTCTGGAAGCTCCTAACTTCTAACCTTTCTTACTTCAATTATCATTAGCAAACTTTAAATACAGATAGGAACTAAGTTGGAGGAAACACAGTCCTATACAGTGTTACAATGCACTTATTAATAACATTTTCTAAACATCGTTATTTTATATCTGTAGACGTGTATATTGAATTGAATGGGAAAACCCATACTTATAACAAGGGCCATATTTTTAAAAAGGTGAAGTAGGCTCTACAGGGATTTTATTTTTACTCTATTAGTTACTCTAATTTTGTAGGTTACACAAGTTATAAACAGTCAAACTAAAGCAAAGCTGAGAGAGGTTTTGTAACGTAAATGACACTCAATCTACACATTACATAAGGGCTGGCTCCCCTGACAGCCACTAATCTAGATTAAATAATTTCATATTTTTATATCATTTTATAAGCTTTATTTAGCCTTAAGCCAAATTACTGTTCTTTCTATTTCTACTTCTTCTTCCGTTTTATTCCTTCACGTATATGGACTGTATCTCCTCCCACATTTTTTGAGCTAGAGGCACTAAATTGGGTACAAACGTGCGGGGCATATAGGAGAAGCATGCTATTACCTTATTGGCTAATTCCCAGCCATTTTTTCCCCATAGATTATAATGGTAACAATCTTCAGATGTGGATAATTTGAGATTGCAAGGTCATATGATCAAAAGTTTGTTTCATGGTCATAAACATAAACACTGATGCCACAAACCCCCACACTGACACAGGTACACACACTTACTTACCTACCATTCCCATGGCAGCCATACTTAGAGGGTAACTATATTAAAAAGAAACAAATTTTGATCTCTACACTTAAGTCAAAAATCATCAAAAAATACCCCCAACCTGACAGAGGTACACACACCAACTGACCCGTTCATTCACGTGGCTGTTATATTTAAAGGGTAACTAGAGTCCTAAAAATTTTTTGACCAAAATTAAAAGGTAGATTTTTTTAACCCCCCAACCGGACTCACCCTGGCCGAAAGGGATCCCTAAGATCTTACTTTTAGGGGAAGGTTTAGTGAAGATTTGTGGGAAGTCGAAGGCAGGTTTGCATTCATCAGAACAACATAAATAAAGCCATATATAAAGGGTAGCTATAGTAAATAAATAAGTTAATAAATAAATAAATAATATCAGCATCATTTTCATCATTGAGTTTTAAAATCTGCAGCACAGACACACTCATTTCTTCCCAATTGCAGCCTTCCAAGCCAAATTTAAATTTTATACTTAAACTTCTCCCTTGTAGTCTTTTTTGATATTTGTTGCTTCTATTCTTTTTAAAATGTGAGCATGTTGGTTTGGTTTTTGCCTTAACATGTGAAACATTTGTTTTTGTTTTTCTTTGACAATATACGAGTTTGCCAACTGAACATACATTTGTTCTATATATTTTGTAGGTTTTGTTTGTATTTCATGGTAAATGATAAATTTTCTCTTTGTATTATTTCACAATCCTTCTTACCATCTTCTGGTGGTAGCTGTCAGTCAATGACTCACCATGGCTGCCCAAGCCAGCTGCTTTACACCTGGCAAGTATTGCTTAAACTAGGTTTGGGAGCGTTCCTAATCTATGGTTAAAATGTTTTGCAGAGGGTAAACATTGCCTTTAAGGTGTGTATTTGTCACAGGATCAAGAAACATTGAGTTATTTGCTAAAAGAAAGTCATACTATTATTATCATAAGTAATAATATTGTTTGAAATAATAATACTGTAAAACACGTTAGGAGAAAATGAATATAAAAAGCAGACAAGACAAATAAGCATTTTTAATTACATTTAGACAATTAATGGCGTAAATATTATAGATTTAAGCAAACTTTTATGTTATTTTCCATTATACCAGATTAAGATTTTAATCCAAACCCACATTTCTATTGATTTCTTATTTTATGCTTTTTTCCTATTGGATTTTACATAATCTCTTTATAAACTTATAAATGTATGTGCAGGTCCGTGATTAAAAAAAATGACAACATGAACTTATAGCTAAAGAAAGATATAAGAGAATTAGAGACACTGTAGCTGTTGGTGATCTAAAGCTCCACCCAACAGCATCTACATGTTATAAGATATTGGGCACTAGGTCTGTGGGTCACAGCCTTGAGTGCACGGAAGCACGCACAATCATAATGATGCTACTGTGTTTGTGCTCTTCCGGCAGTTTAGCTCTATTGGATCGCATACAATATGGACCAAAAATGGTGACTGCGTGTGCTCTGATAGCACGTGGAGTGCATGTAGTTGGGCCGCTCCAATAGGACATTACATGCTTACCCTCCCACTAGCGCTAGTGGGGCCTAGCCCTAAGGGATTGAATGTTGGAGTAGAGAAAATGTATTATCCTGGATAATAACATTAAAAACATTTCACTTCACATTTAGTTTTAGACACAATATTTACCACAAACCACTAATATTTTTTGACAATTTACAAACATTTGATTTGTTAGTCCGTAACAAGAACCATAATTTATACTTCACCTTAATTGCATGTGACCTTTCAATGGTAACAGGTTGATGTCCTAAGCAGGTTTTACTTATCCCTTTTTAAATGTTATTGTAGTGTTGTAAGAGCATCTAGTGGTGATTATGTAATACTGCAATGTGCTTAGTCTTACTATAATAGGAATAAATAAACTAAAAACAAGCAGGGTTATTCAATAAAAGTTCTTATCGTTTCAAATGGTGCTAATTTTGCCCCAACCAATCAGATGTTAGCTTTCAAATGATAAATAAGATCTGATTGGTTGGGGCAAAATTAGCACCATTTTAAACAATAAGAACTTTTATTGACTCTCCCTGTTGGTTCCCAATTTGAAAGTTGGAACAGTTCTAGCCATTTGCCATTCAGCCCAAAACATCTTACAAATAAAAATGCCCCTGGAACACATGCCTTCTTGCAGGTACCCCCTGCCTCTTGGATCCTTTGAATAGGCACAGAGATGTGCTATGTTAGATCAGGGATGTCTAACCGCACAGAGCAGCCAGGGAATGCTGGGAGTTTTAGTTTTCACTCTAATAGAGAATTCAGATTGGACCCCTTACATTCTTTGTGATGTTATTGACAGTGCTACATGTAATTCTTTTATAAGATGGACAGATCAGTATTTTAACAGACCCATTTACTGGTCCAATTTGGCCATTTTCAGCAGTTTATTCTTATCTGTAATCATGGTACCACAATGTAAACATTCTTCTATATCCGAGTTATTAAAATATACGTAAATTTTTATCTCTTTTCCCCATAGTTCCCACAATAGGTATAGGATGCACTGTTGGAGTTATCCTTTAGGGTTCCATCATACCGCAATCTAACGATGCATTTTGCGCACAGTGGGGCCTATCCCTTACAGATTTGTCCACTAAGTTTATTCAATTTTGTTATGTAAAGGCAAATGATTCTCTTGTTAGACAGTGGTACAAAAAAAGTTCAGTCACTGTAATGACTGAATGAATGGCCCAAAATACATTTGTTTCCCAGTCCCTAAAGGGTCAACCATTGGAAATTCTGAATCGCAGGCAAAGCTTTCCTATGTTCTATTGAGAGGAGTATTACATTACATTACTGGGCTAAACATTTGGTGAGGAAATTAGAAAGATAGATGGATAGTTACTGCATACATGACATATAAAATAATTAAAGGGTATGTCCAAACCTAATTTTAAAAATTAACGTTATTCAGGACCTCCCAAAACCCCATTACGTTTTGATTAAAAGTTTTAATAATGCTGCCAGATACAACATCCACGATCCATCACCTCTTGCTTCCTCTCCACTGCTGCAGCTATGTGCCTTTTCCATTTATGAGCAGCAGCAATGGAGGCTCATCCGCTAATGGCAGTCAGCCATTGGCTGTGATGTCACGGCTGTGACTGACAGCCTTACCATGATGTAACAGGGAGCCGCGGCAGTAGATCGTAGAGGTAGTAGGTATGATTTCTCACTCTGGGAACAATATTAAAACTTTTAAGCAAAACTAACTGGGGTTTTGGGGTTCAGAATAGCATTAAACATTTTTATTAGAGGTGGACATACCCTTATACACAAAGTTTTTACATGGAGAGGGGTGGTTGGAGTGGGAAAATAAAGGGTCTGTCTTCATGCTGGGATGGAAACACGACTCCTGTACTTGAGTTTGCCTGGGGCTTTACCATTTAGATTTCATTGTTCTGTTGCTGGGACCAGTAGATATCTCAAACATTTCATTAAGTGAAAAATACTAATAGGGAAAAGCAACAAAGTACCTTATCACGCTCCTACAATGCAGTTAGCAGTTTGTGACAGTTACTTCATTGATGGAGCCACAATCCAATAGATGTTAAAGGAATAGTTCACTGCAATAGTGAACTATTCCTTTTCTACATTGATTGAAGCCAATGTTTGGATAGCCAGGAACGAAGTTCTGAAAATCTTGCCTTTCACACGATCCAGTGGGGCCGCTCAGAAATTTCCGACTGCTTCCTGCTTCTGTTACACTATAACTTGCATGCCAGATAATGCACGCTATAGCAGATATATATATATATATCTTTGTCCATAAAGAAAGCACTCACGTATCAAAAGTACAACCGCCTGGGTGCAAAATCACTACAAATATATAAGTCCTCTTCCAAATGACTGCACTCGCAGGACTTCTTATCCAATTCTTTATTGTCATATCATGTTGACGCGTTTCAGTCCCCACACGGACTGTCCCAGACGGACTGTTCTGAGGACAGTCCGTGTGGGGACTGAAACGCGTCAACATGATATGACAACAAAGAATTGGATAAAGAAGTACTGTGAGTGCAGTCATTTGGAAGAGGACTATATATATATATATATACCAGTATATATAGTGGGTAAGGAGTAAAATATAACCCTAATTATGATATATTATATGGAAATAGATATAATCATATAAGTACACATATCCATAAAAATATAACACATGTAAAGAATACACAAACCAGCAGACCACTCCTTATGATAGGTCAATAGAGTAACAGGGTAAGGCAAAGGGGAGCACATTAAAAGAGAATGAGAAGAACGCCAGACGCATTTCGTCCAGAACAGACTTTAACAATAAAGAATTTCAGTTATTTCCGTGGAAAAACCAATCACAGTGCACAGACCTGAACAGTAGAAATCTTCTGAAGCAGCAGTGGTGTTACATCTCCTTAAAGTAAGCTAAACCGATGGTTATCCGTGATGACTCATCCACAGTGCAGCACAGAGGGGGGCTTAATTATTTTAAATAAAAAAAGCTCAAAACACTATTTTTTATTCAAAATAATTAAACCTTATGTATTATAAGAAATAATACGCCCCATTACAGTGTAATATAAGGTTTGGAAAGTCAACTCGTAGTTCCCTGCCCTGCATAAAAGCACTCGGCCTGCAAATATTATCACTTGCACATATAAATGAAAAAATATAAATATACAAATATATAAATAGAGATATCAAAAGTAGAAACAAATAAAAATCAGATCTAAAATATATAATTAGATATAAAAATGGTGGTCCATTAATAGTTATATAAGGTTAATTTTCAGGTCAATAACCTTATTTACTCCATTCGCTACCAAATTGTCCATTTTGTATATCCATTATGTTTAATTTTTGGAGAGTCCTTCTAGTAAAACTATTAAATATTATATTTATGGAATTGCAGGTTATGAAGTGGTTGTTTATTTTGATGATTTTTAATAAAACTCTGGCTCTTGAATTCCTTTATTATTTGCTTTGATTTGTTTTTACAGGCTATGCTATCCCCACAGCCAAAAAAAAAACCTTTCTTCTACGATTTAAATGGGTTTTATAGAGATATTTCATTTGAGGTGTCTGGAAGATACTAGTTCTTTAATGTTTTTACTTTTTCTATATGTGATTATTGGTATAGAAGTTAAAATCAGATTTAGATGTTCATCTTGATTAATGTGCCAATGTTTTTTCCACATTCCACATCACATTACTGTTTCTATTGAACCCTATGGTGAATGGTAGTTGTGGCTTTGGTTGTGAAACAGGAAGATCTAAGAGAAAATCCAGAAATAATCATAAAACCAGCAAAGTAGGAGGTACAGTTATATTAAACAAAACAAATTAATAAAAGAAGCTAATAAACTAAAAATGGATGAAAATATCTATAAACCTCTAAAAAAGGATTCTACAGGGAAATATGCTTGTGAAATGTTCTAATTAATCCAGGTCATGATATATCTGTGGTATATAATTAGATCAACTGGACTTGAAGTTTAGTTCATGAAGATGTTTTGCTAGTTATCCAACTTTCTTTCGCAATTCAGAATAACTTGTACATGAATCTGTTGGCAATCAGTAGCCTGGAATTAATACCCCAGTGTACTTATTGCCAACAGATTCTTGTACAAGCCATTCTAAATTGAGAAAGACAGTTGATCTAATTGAATAACACAGATATATCCTACAAGGAAAATAACAATAGAATACAACAACTTAATAAATAAAGAAACTCTTACAGGTATCCTAAATCAAAAAGAGAAACTGTTCCTTACAGTACCACAATCAGTAATTTTAACATTCTATTTCTAAAAAAAGATTCACAAAAATCTCAAAAATGCTTCAATTATCAGACCAATTATTTCAGGAATAAATTCACTTACCTGCAACCTATCTCAATATATAGACAAATTCCTACAGCCATATGTGACAAAAACACTGTCATACACAAGAGATTTGACAGATATTCTAATAACTCTATCCAGGATAAATTTGCAAGAAGAGTTTATACTCTGCAAAATTCACATCAAATCACTGTACACCTGTATCAAACATAGTAATGGAATTGAATCACTGTACACATGTATCAAACATAATAATGGAACAGAAGCAGAAGTAAAGAGTTCTTCTTAAAACATTACTATTTTATCTTCCAAGGACAATTTTATTTGCAGACACAGGAAACTGCTATGGGGACAAACTTTGCCCCTTGCTGTGTCAACTAATTTATGGTACATTGATGTTCCAAATGTTCCCAATGTATTTTCAATGGGGATTACAAAGACAACTTTTTTCAATGGAAACACTTCATAGACAATGGAATGGGCCACAATGGAACCAAGAAGCATTTTTGAAGTGGATAAATATAAACAATAAAAATTTACAATTAACCCATTCATTGAGTAAGGAGGAGATCATGTTTGTATATCTAAAAATCTATTGGGGCTATGTACCAAGAGCCACTATCACAAAATTGGGTGTTAAAGTTCTGTTAATGCCTTAACAAGAATTTATCAACACTTAACGTGACTTTTAGACGTAACTTCTGTTGTGTGCGTTATTTTCGTTAACTTAGACAACGCAAGTAATGTACCAAATTTTAACACCATTAATGTGTGAATATAACGGGATATTTTAGAGCATTTGTAACGCCACCACAATGATGGTCTTAATCAGACGTTAACAGGAAAAGTCCTATGTACAGAGAGGCGGTATATGTGGGCAATGCTCTCATGTGCTTTCACCTTCACAATTGGCCCATTTTGTAATGTGTAATTGGTTGACACAGACCAATCACAAAGCATGCATGCATGTGTGTAGCAAGCAATTTTTTTTATGTTACTGTATATATGCAAAGCAAATCATTTGCATTGCTGCATATATATTTATGAATGTATGTTCATTCTGAACTATCATTTGTGTTGGTAACCCAATTAATTACCTACTTACCTAGCCACTGCTTACTAACAAACCGTTAAAATAATTTGGTTAATATACAAAAACTATATATATATATATATATATATATATATATTACACAGTATACAGTGTGTATAATATTAATATATATATATATATATATTATATATATATATATAATATAGCCCCTTCTCCACCCCAATTAAGCCACACCCCCCATTAGGTACTTCAAAATTTATAGACAGAAAGATACAAAGAGTCACAGACATAAAGGGATGGATAAATAGACAGACGATTTACACAGAGATAGACAAAAGGTAGACAGACAAATAAACAGATAGTAAGGGTCAGATTGACACTGTACAGGTGCAGTAACAAGCAAATCAAAGACAATGGTACGGACAACATGGAATGTCATGATATTGGTACAGCAAACTAGCAATTCCAAGATACTGGTACAGCAAACTGGCCAGTTCAACATACTGTTACAACAAACTGGGAATTTCACGAGACTGTTACAGCAAACAGGGAATGTCATGAGATTGGTACAGCAAATGGCGAATGTCATGAGACTGATATAGCAAAGGTGGAATTTTATGAGAATGGTACAGCAAACTGGGAATTTCATGACGCTGGTACAGCAAACTGGCATGATATGGTTATTTGTACAGTGAACAAGTACACTATAAAAGTACCAATGTCATGCCATATAGGACTCTGCCTCCTGTCTCTTCTCCGGTAGAATTTTGTCATGCGCACTGCAGCCCTCCCCCCTCCCTCTCCCACCCGTTTTGCTCTCCCTCCCCCTAGCTATAAACCCCTTTGGTATATAGTAGGTCTTCCTCCCCCAGCCCCAACTGCTGTAATAGTTTTTACAGAAACTTCCCTGAACTCTACTTACCTTACCTCTCTCCCCCGGAGATCTTCACTGCCGGCAGCTGTGTCCGTGATTGACTGCCTCTCAGTAATCTCTCTGTAGTGTACAACTGTGGAAGGGGGCAGTAAACCCCCAGTACACCTGAAGAAGAAGGCAGTTATCTCCCTGTACACATAAGGAAGCAGCAGTAATCTCTCTGTACACCTGAGGAAGGGGCAGTAGTCTCTCTGTACACCTGAGGAAGGGGCAGTAATCTCTCTGTACACCTGAGGAAGTAGCAGTAATCTCTCTGTACACCTGAGGAAGGGGCAGTAATCTCTCTGTACACCTGAGGAAGGGGCAGTAATCTCTCTGTACACCTGAGGAAGGGGCAGTAATTTCTCTGTACACCTGAGGAAGGGGCAGTAATCTCTCTGTGCACCTCAGGAAGGGGCAGTAAGTTGTTATTTTTAGATTGAACACTTAAATTAATATTGTGTGCATTGTTTTCTGTATTATTTTGATGAATATGTACAAACTCACAGTACACCTACATCCAGTGGCACTCCCATCATAGACAACACCAGTGGCACTCCCATCATAGACAACACCAGTGGCACTCCCATCATAGACAACACCAGTGGCACTCTCATCTTTGAAAGCACAGTGCCTCATTGTCATAGAAGTATAAAGGTAACAGCAAGATGCAAAATAAAACAACAAACTCCTATGTACGGAGGGGCGATGTTGGCTATTATAGTTTTACAGCCATGTTAATCCCTTTGCAGCTATGTACCGAGGATTAACACAGCTTTAAGTCAATAATAACTGTGAGTGCAGCAGTGCACAAAAACAAATTGCACAACCGCTGCAATCAATGTACCGAGTCAATATTGGCATTTTTACACAAAATCTCTAATGTCCACCCTCCAAATTAAAATTTAACCCACTACTGGCCCCACTGAGTAGTTTAAAAAAATCCTTACCTTACATCTCAGCTCCTTATGGTTCTCCTGTAGTGCTTGTCCAAAGTCCAGGAAAGTGAAGAGTAGTGTCTGTCTTCCTGTCCAAACATCTCTGCCTCCTGTCTTGCCTCCGGGAGGGACAGTGACATGCGTAGAGGAGTTCTTCTATGACTACGGTCGTTTGTCATATCAATATCCCCTACACACAAGCGATAATAGGTAAATCCCATTGTTCCACACCGGGCTTTACTTATTATCGTTCATATGTATGGCCACCTTTAATTCTATGGAACATGTACATCAGTTTTGGGTTCACTAGGGGACGCTCAGTATAAAGGACAACTGTACTTTTTAACAAGAAAAGTACCGTATATACTCGAGTATAAACCGAGGTTTTCAGGCTAAAAAAAAAGCCTGAAAATCTTACCTCGGTTTTATACTCGAGTCAATTTTTCCTTACCTTGTCCGGGCGGCCGCGCAATCCGCATCCTCGCTCCACAGCCTCTGCCATCCGGATGATGTCACACCCAGCGCCGCAAAGTGAGAGGCGCCATGTAGTGACATCATCCGATGCGCACAGGCTGTGGAGAAGGATGCGGATTGCGCGGCCGCCGGACAACGTAAGGGAAACATTTACTTTATTTACACAGGGACACACTTAAGTAGAAAATACAACAAATAGAAGTAAAACTTTCTTTATTTGTGCATACTGTATGACACATATAGGAGGATTTACCCCTATTTGCAAGTATTTGCCACTTAAGATGTTTGAATACTACAACTCCCAGCATGCTTTATTGGTGGGAGTTGTAGTTTTCAAACATCTTATTTGTAAGTATTTGCAACTTAAGATGTTTGAAAACTACAACTCCCAGCAATAAAGCTGCTGGGAGTTGTAGTTTCCAAACATCTTTAGTGGCAAATAATACCCCCTCGGTTTATACTCGGGTCAGTGTGGTTTTCCTACTTTTTTCCATAAAACTAGGTACCTCGGTTTATACTCGGGACGGTTTATACTCGAGTATATACGGTATGTGGGGCACCTTATACTTATACACTCAATATTTTTTCGTTGAGGAGCTACAGCATTTCATCTGTCAGGTTAGTGTCCTGGGCCTTCCTGTATTAAAGATAGTGCTGAGGCACTCTGGAAGCCTGGTAGACATGGTTTTCTATATTTCTTAATATATTGGGAGGTAGACATTACCAATCCTACCTCCCTGTCCCAGGAAATGTTCATTTTAACTGTAAAAACTTTATACGCATTGTAGTTCTCCTTTAATATTTTTACTGATTTGACAAACTAACAAAATAAAAGGAAATAGACCAGTTATCTCAATAACAAAAATAAAAAGGAGAAGTTCAGACAGAGAAGTTAATACGTTGGAATATTTTAGCACAAACCAAGAACAAATCCAGTGAAACCCTCTGATATCCGTCATGGATTATTTGTTCATCTTGTTTATCCTTTACTGTAAGTACTAAACATAAAAATCTCAATGTTTAATGAAGTAAATTTAATGTATAAGTAAAGTGTGTTTTGCATATTTGGGTTGATTCAGAGACCTGCAGTAGATCTAACATGCTCAGATTTCTACTGAGCAAATGAATCAACCCAGGGACTGAGACCATAACGGACACTTTAAGCGGTCCTGCAAACAGGAAGTCAGTAGTTTGGAAGCATTTCTTTATGCAAAGAGAATTTGCTGGATAGGCAGATTAGGACCCTCAATTAAATGAGAAAACCCATTTTTTTCAAAGCATATGTATTTGAACGGAACTCCTTTAATATTGTTTTTATGACTGTGTTCATGTGCACTTTACAGTGATCAGTTTAGGGTCTCTAATAAAATACAATGTATTACTGTGTGTGGTGTTTATATAAATATGAGCGTTATTGGACTGGCACATGTTTGTTTAGAACATTTGGTTGTAGAGGGATCTAGTAAGGTGTTTTTTAATGGATCTGTTTAGGACCTTTCCTAAATTTCTTTTTGTTCATTTTGTTTTAAATGAAATTTTTTAATATAATTAAAGTAATTACATTCATTCATAAAACTATATTATTATAGTGTATAAAGGTTATAACTAAATAAGCAAATATAGTCTAATTCTGCAATAACCATTTTGATCCCTGATTACTGATGTTTAGAGAAGGGTGTTACTGCCCTTGTATACACAAGTAGTGATGTCCTTAAAAAATGAAATGATTGGCTCTATATATTAAGCTATATTGCATGTTATTAGCCAGTGGTTCTGGACACATGCATAAGGTAAGGGACATAAAGGAGTATTTTGCATATCTCTGCCCCTTACTCTGGGGAACATGGGAGTAAGAAATTACTTCTTGTTTCTTAGGTTTTTTGGGCAATGCTATTCATATAGCATGAGACTGCAAGATGCCTTCTGTTATAAGAAGGTGTTTCTCCATTTTTATGCTCAGTGAATGGCTTTTCGCTCCTTTTGGTCCCTCTCTCCCTAAGCTTTCTAGCTGCCTTTTCTAAACATCAGTTGATTTCTTCCCTATACCTCATTAGGCACTTCACATTGCAGACCAGAGGCCTACATTGCACTGACAATGGCTCAATAAAGCCAAAGGTGGTCTACAACTAGATCTCTGGTTCTGCTATTAGAAGATATTAGAGGGAAAAAAGTGTCTTACCTGACCACAATCCCACAATGCTTTCAACTCCTCCGTGAGACTTGCTGCATTGTGGGATCCCGATCAGGTAAAAGATACACTTTACTACATCAGCCTGTACTCCTCCATTTAATAGTCGTTAAGTTTTGTGCTATTGAATGTGCTACGCCATGCTATTTCCAAAAATGTTTGAAAATTACGCGGCCATTGTAAAATTAGTGAGAAAAGACACACTAACCCTGTAATAAATCGGGTAGCATGGGTTTTGCAATAATTCGTCCCAAAAATACCCAATATAGCATCATCCTCATTAGAATTCTCTTATGGGCTACCATGGTCACATGGTAAATACCCAGAAATCTCCCCATCCCTTTTCTCCGCAGTGTTCTTGACCCTAAATAATTTACCGTAATGGAGTTTTTTCATTATAATTTTTCATTGTATGATTTCTAAGTGTGTCTTTGTAGTTTACATTATTATCATGTTACGATTAGATTTCTTGCTATATTTAGTGCTTATGTATAAGAAATGTGAGTTTCGATGAAGTATATTCTGATTTTGTGATATAATTATTCTGTTTTTGCCTTTAGATTACTTTTCAGATGGATTTGTTATGACATTTGGTAAGTTGAAATGGTTTTATTTTAAGGCTCATATGCAGAATATTGGTTTAACTGTGCTCACTCTGAGTTGTAAGATTCATGTGATTAAGAGATCAGTGCATCCAATCAGATGTTGAAAGGTGATCTGGCAAAGTCTTTCTTGTGTTATATCTGTATACTTGCCATGTCTCACTCGACCCTTCTACATTTGATCTTCCCTTCTGTCTCTCGTCTCTTAGTCTTTATAGTTATTTGTTATTGAAATTTAGTTATTTCTCTCTTCTGTTACATATTAAATAATTCTTCTCCAGCTCTTAAGCTTTCTATTTTCCTTTTATGCCTTTGTTAGCTTCTCCGTTTTGTTCTGCTTTTTGACGTTCTCTCTTTCCTTTCTCCTCCTAGTTCCATTCTGTTTCCCCTCCCATGTATTTCCTTGATAAACTTCTTTTCCCTTTAGGTTCCCCTTCTTCTGTGTTGTTATCCTGTTTAATATTAACCCCCACTCTCTAGATTCACTGTGCCCCTTATTACATTCACATCCTTTATAAAAACAATTAGAGAAAGTTTAGGTAGATATAGTTCTCCTTTTAAAGGGCATGTCCACCCTCAAACTTTTTACATCTTGCAAGGCATACCCTCCCACCCCATACTTGTAAAATCGCTTCCAATCTCTACTTACACCTCCTCGTTCCAGCGTTGTTCTGCCAGCCGGGACTACAACCAGGGGGCTGAACAGGCAGCCGCAGCTGTGATAGGCTGAGAGGCAGCCAATCACAGCCGTGGCTGCTATTAATGCAGAACGGTGCTGGAACGAGGAAGTGTAAGTAGAGATTGGAAGCAATTTAACAAGTATGAATATAGCAATTGGAGGTGGGAGGGTATCCCTTGCAAACTTTTATAGATGGAAGACTGCCAGCCAAGGAGGGATTGGGAGGGAGGGGGAAAGGGGCCCACTGTGCATGCCTCAGACCTTCCTTTAGTTAGCGAAGAAACAGGCACCGGATGAGGCACTGACAGCTCCTACTCCTCAGTTTCCTGAACTTTGAAGAGGCATAACAGGAGAACCTCAAGGAGCAGGGATGTAAGGTAAGGATTTTTTTTTATTGTACAGTGGGGCCAGTAATTGGTAAAATTTTAGTTTGGGGGGTGGACATGCCCTTTAAGACAGTTGCCTGCACCACAGCATAGGACTTAAAGTAACTTAAAAAAAAATCAGAAACTATAATAAAGCAAGCAGCATTACCCTAGTAGTTTTCCTCTGTGTGAAGTGGCTCAGTGGTTTGCACTGATACCATGCAGTGCTGAAGTCCTGAGTTCATATCCACCCTTGGATACATCTGCAAGGAGTTTGTAAGTTCTCCCCGTGCTTGCGTGGGTTTCCTCTGGGCACTCCTGTTTCCCCAATTATAAAGACCCGGCGGGGGAAAACAAGCCAGTAGGACCCAGTCAGCCATACATTCCCCCCTTTTTTACCTTAACACTATAATCAAGACACAGAGCCTTCTTTTGGTAACAAAAATAGGCCACGTCTTTTATTAATAAATTTACATATATTTAAATAAATTTAAATAAAATATGCCCTTTATTAATTTGCATATTTACCACCACTGCACACCCTTGTGTACCAAAACCATGCTTGTTGTTAACCAACCTAGCCGTAGATCTCAGCTTGAATGCCAACCTTTGTCTTGCCAGAGGGCATGTAACAGCTCCATAAACATATCCAGCAAGGATGTACCCGCCAGCCGTGACTCCAACTTCCATAAAACCAATTTCTTTCTCTTTTTTTGGGGGAAAAATCCTTTTATACATCAAAATATAAACTTTATACAAGAAAAACTTTATAACAGGGTGGGAGGGAGGGGAGAGATCCTTTCTTGCCATTTGACAACGCCGGCGACCGCATGGCTCCGCCTTTTATAGCGAGACATGGCGCCGCGTCTCGCGAGAACTCTGGAAGTGGCCGCAACTCACGGCCACCGCCTGACTGTAGAGAGGGGATGCCTTCCCCCTCCGGGTCAATCGCCCCATCGGCTACACGCCGCGGGGCTCCCAGACCCAGCGGGAGAAAACAAGCCAGTAGGACCCAGTCAGCCATACATTCCCCCTGCCTCCGGAACGAACCTCTGCCCTCCGTGCTGCCCAGAACAGGTAGGAATGGCCAATTAACCAGACGGCCACCCTCTTAATATCTGAAACAAAAAACTTTAATCAATAGCCAGTTCAGGCTGCACATATCGAGCTGCACAGTTTGACCTTCACCTCCCCAGACGTTTAACCGCCTGTTCGGAAAAACCAAGGTTATAGGCTTCCGTGGCTGCCCCAATCCTAAAGGAATGAGTGCCAAACTCTTTTGGATTAAGTCCAATTCGCTGCAATGACCCCTTCAGCACAGATTCAAATTGATAATGCCTGAGAGGCGTTCCGTTCTCATGAGCTAGGAAAGAGGGAGAAGACGCCCGTCTAGAGGCATAACTCGCTATTGACAAGACAGGGAAGAATTCACCGCTGATGGGTAGAATTGTCAACCATGCCCCATCCCCAAAGACATCCATCTTCGACCTCCTAATACACACCCTGACCTTGTTACTCATGACATGCACATCCTCCGACAAGGGACCACCACACTTTTTGGCACTAAGTGAAACCAATTCCCCTACTCACATGGCCCCAAAAAATGCCAGCGCAAAACTGGCTGTGAAAAGCGATCTCTCGTAAGTGTATATGCATGTAGAGGAGAGACTCTCGATTAACCTGACAAGAACTCGGAATGAAATGGGACGCTTCGACTCTCTGCTCTTGTGTTCCTTCTTCCACCCCCTTAGGACTAACTGTATGAAAAACTCTTTAGATCCGGTTAGATCCGGCCAGCCCCACAGTCGGAAGAAAAAGGAAACTCCTTGAAGCCTCCTTTGAGCTACCCTCAAACTCGCCAGGAATTCCAACGTCACTTGTTTTCTCATGGTGTGAGACTGTTGGAACTCCCTGACCCCGGCCAAGTTCACCCAGTCCTTCCTTACCATGGTTGTGCCACATTGGCGGGGCCACCGATGCTTGTACCATGGCCATCAGTTGAAGTCCACTATCTCCCACAAGGAAGCTTCTTCTGCCTACGGTGCCAACCTGCGGAAATCTTCCCACTGGAAACCAGAAAGAGCGTCAGCGATCTTGTTATCAATGCCCGGGACATGTTTGGCCCTAAACCAGATGTTAAGCTGTAAACACCGCAGCACTAGATGTCTCAGCACAAAAAGGACTGGGGGAGAAGAACAGGTCTGTTTGTTAATTGCAAAAACCACACTTACGTTGTCTGTCCAAAAACAGATAGATTTATTTGCCATCTCCTTACCCCACAGATCTACCCCTACCACTATGGGGAACAACTCATAGTTGTTCAGACTCTTGCACAGGCCAGAAGCAATCCAGCTATCAGGCCAATGCCCGGCGCTCCAGGCGCGGCCAAGGATGGCCCCAAAATCCAGGGACCCGGCTGCATCCGTGAGCAGATGCAGCTCTTCGCTGGATTGCTCCCTGTCCTGAATTAGCTATCTGCCGTTATAGGATTCTAAAAAGGATTCCCAGACCCACAAGTCCTCCTTGAGCTCCCTGGTCAACTGAATATGATGATGCAGGTTTTTAGCCCCGCATGTAGCCAGGGATAAGCGTCTGTAAAAAACCCTACCCATCGGCAGCATTCTGCACACGAAATTCAGGGAACCCAATAAAGACTGTCTTAGGGTGATCTTGTTGGCTGATAAACATACCCTTACTCCTATTAGCAAATTGACCAGTTTGTCTTTCGGTAGCCTGCACTCCATTTTAACCAAGTCGATTTCTATACCGAAAAACGAAAGCGTGGTCAGAGACCAGACTGTTTTTTCTGCTGAAAGAGGGACCCCAAATTTTGCCATCAAATACCGAAATGACTATAGTAAGTATGAGCAATGATTAGACTCTTGAGTGCCAACAGAGAAAGTCATCAAGGTATCTGGAGCCCGTCTCGTAACAAACCACCCACTCTAAGAAAGAGCTAAATGTTTCTAAAACAGCACAAGAAATAGCACAGCCCATGGGGAGACACATGTCAAAATAAAACAACCCGTCCAGGCAGCAGCCTAAAAGGTGGAAACAGTCCCTATGGACAGGGAGGAGGCGAAAAGCAGATTCGATGTCCGATTTTGCCAACAACGCCCCCACGCCGGCCTCCCTGACCATAAGAGCCGCCCTATCGAAGGAAACTTAAGATTTACTGGCCTCCTTTTTTGGAACTATCCCCAAAGGTGACACCGGATGTTAGGAAAAGGAGGTTCACTGAAAGGGCCTGCTACTCGATCTAGCCACACCTCAGCCTGCAATTTCTCCCTAGCTCTTTGAGGTGCTTCCCAAACTGACTTCAGATTCTTTGAGAAAACCGGGGAGGGGGAAAACTGAAAGGGAATAAAGAACCCGTGCATAAAACCAAGTCTTATGGTATGCGCCGCCTCCATCCTAGGGTATTTATCGAGCCAAGGCCCCATCGTGGCTATGCTCACCGGAGTCCTCGGGCCTTCTGGGTTGTTAAAATTCCAGCAAGGGCCGGCTTTTTTGGCCGGGGAGGGCATTCCAATGCCCGATGTGGAGGAGATCCCCAGACTCCCTTGACCCGCACTTGATGCCCTTTGGGACATCATAATCCTTAACCATGAATCGGTGGCCTTCGTTTTCCACCCTACCTCTGGGTGCACTGCTAACCTGCGCCTAAATTCTTCATCATAGTGCCACCACTCCGTACCTCCATGTACCTTATAGGCCCCAAAAATGAGGTCCAAATATACAAATAGCTCTGAGCATTTTGGGGGGAACTTTTGCCCTATCACCCCGCTAAAACACAGAACGCTTGCACCCAGTTGCCAAAAGCCAAAAGTCTTAGCCACTTTTGGCTTCTTCTCCTTCCCTGCTTCTGGCCTCACAAACTCCCTATCCACCATTACCATTTTGGGGTTGACTAGTGACCATATATCAATAGTCATTGTTCCAGATTTTCTCTTTAGTCTCGTCTGAAACATGAACCCCAAGTGGACTCACCCCGCAAAAATAGGTATCTTTTAGAGCCTCGACCCTACTACCCGCCGCCGCTGGTAGCGGCTCATTTACTCACCCTGTGGGAATGCTCCCCACTGGGCCCCGGGGCATAGCCTCTAGCTTGCTGAGCAGGGACCGTATGGCCTTCGCTAGGTTATCTTGTTCCCCGATGCCCCCCACAGCCCGATGCCTCCCTCTTATACTGGGCATCCCTGGCCCTGCTATTGGCTGGGCCCGCTGTCTCCACCGGGCGGCCCCTAGTCTCCCTCTGTAGACTGTCCCTGCTGGCCTCGAGCATGCCCCTATCCAGGCTGAGCCCTAAACTCTGAAGTGGTAGTAATCCCGAGGCCCTGGTTGAGTCAAATTCTTCACCGACTACCGGCTGTATGGGGGTCTCTAACCTTGTCTCCTGCTCCGGTGCCGACCCTTTGTCCTGGGATGTCCCTTCCCCAGACCCCCCTTCGGGTGTGGAAGGAGAGGAGGATTCCTCTTCCTGTGGTCTGGACCTAAAGATTGCACTAATGGCCCCCACTAAACCCTTCCTCTTGGCCACTGCTTTCTTTGGCCCTTTCTTGGCTGGGGCCTTCCCCCCCTTCTTCGTTTTGGTTGGCCCCATCGGGCTGGGGCTCAGCCGATTGGGAGGGCGGGAGCTGTGGGTGGGCCTATTCCCAGAACGCCCAGCCGGGTGGCCTGGAGGGGTGGATGGTCCCCCTTGGGCCCCTGCAGGTGGATCCCCAGCTGCTATTAGGCCCTGCAGCCAACCCGCCCCTTCCCTGCTTATCCTTTCCCTAACCTGCTCTAATATGGGGTCACTTATGATCCCAGGTGGTCACTTACCTAACTGACTTTCCCTGCACTCAGAGAGAGCCTCTCTGGCTGCCGCCGTTGTCAAAATGGCGCCGGTGACTGCATTATAGCGATAGCATCACGCCTGCGCCACGTCTCGCGAGATCTCGGACACAGTCGAACCAGGAAGTGGCCGCAACTCGCGGCCGCTGCCTGACTGCAGAGAGGGGATGCCTTCCCCCTCCAGGTCAATAACCCCATCGGCTACACGCCACGGGGGTCCCAGACATACTGATAGTTTAAATATGTCAAATACATGTGCTTAGATTGCAAGCTCTTTGGGACAGGGCCTGAGGTCAATCTAAATATGTAATTGTAAAGTGCTACGGAAGATGTTGGTGCTATATAAATCCACAATAATAATTATAATAACTGGGCATTCTCAGTGCCTGTGGGGGTGGAGCAATTATGCTGGTCATGTTCTAGCTGAAAAGACCACCTTTCATACTGCTGTAACGTTAGACAGACTGCAGCTAGAAGCACGATCCTGAAGTCATTTTAAAGGTGGGAATGTGCTATTTTAATAAACAAACTTCCATAAAAACACATTGTTATATTCCAACACCCCCTGTTCCAACCTTCTTCTCTAGAATCTCTACAGTGTAAAAATAGTAGTCTTGGGGTTGGGGTGGGGGGGAAAGGTCGGTTTACATTTTTATATGAGGATGGACATGCCCTTTAATTCTTGGCCAAGTGGCATACATCTCAACTCAACAACATTTTATTTCCTCAGTTATTGTGCTTTCCCTTTCTCTTTGCTTTCTTGTTTCCTCTTTTGCATCCTTCATCCTTCTGTTTTTTCTTTTTACATTCATTTTTTCTCCCACCCTTTTTATGCTTTGTATACATTTATATTTTTTCATTCTTTTCTTAGGATTTAATATTTCTTTACTCTCCTGCACTTCTGCCTAACCCCACTCCCCCCCAACCCTTTTTTTTCTCTCTTCCTTTTTCAGGCCACAAGCTTATTTGTCCATTTTTATTAACCCTTTCTTTAATTTCTGCTTGTCTTTATTCCACTATTCTCCCCTTTTCCTCTTATTTGCACTCTACTCCCCTTTCTACTTTCTATCCAGTCTATTCCTTCTAATTCCATTAAAGGGTAAATGTGGTCTTGAATTCTTCCAAACTAGTTAGAATTATATAAAAAGCCTTCCATTGTACCTTCAAAATAAAACCTAAATCACATCTCTGGATAAAATGTGTGAGAAGTTATTGCTGGAGAAGTTCAGTAATATTACTTCCTGCTTGAACACTTCCTGTTTTCAGCCATGTGACCAGCTTGTAGTCATGTGACCAGCCTGTCTGCATTAAAGGGGAACTCTGGTCTCCAAACAAGTTGAGTTTAAATGAAAGGCCAGTTTCCTACCTTTAAAAAGAGCCATCAGAAACCTCTCTACGTGCTCCACAGCCCAGGGTATAAAGAAATAACTGACCAGAAAGTTAATGGGTGGGAGGCTGACATGTGACATTATTCCTCCTGCTCCTCCACCACACCCCAGGCGAGAACAACCTCAGACTTAAGTGACAGGACAGGAGACAGGAAGTCCCTCTCACCTTAATTTGCATGTGACCTTTTCAATGGTAACAGGTTGTGATGTCCCTAAGCAGGTTCTTATTATCCCTTTTTAAATGTATTGTAGTGTTTGTAAGAGCATCTAGTGGTGATTATGTAATACTGCAATGTGCTTAGCTTACTATAATAGGAATAATAAACTAAAAACAAGCAGGGTTATCAATAAAAGTTCTTATCGTTTCAAATGGTGCTAATTTTGCCCCAACCATCAGATGTTTGCTTTCAATGATAAATAAATCTGATTGGTTGGGGCAAAATTAGCACCATTTTAAACAATAAGAACTTTTATTGACTCTCCCTTGGTTTTCCCAATTTGAAAGTTGGAAACATTTCTAGCCATTTGCCATTCAGCCCAAACATCTTACAAATAAAAGAGCCCCTGGAACACATGCCTTCTTGCGGTACCACCCTGCCTCTTGGATCCTTTGAATAGGCACAGAGATGTGCTATGTTAGATCAGGGGTCTAACCGCAAGAGCGCCAGGAATGCTGGGAGTTTTAGTTTTCACTCTAATAGAGAATTCAGATTGGACCCCTACATTCTTTGTGATGTTATTGACATGCTACATGTAATTCTTTTATAAGATGACAGATCAGTATTTTACAGACCCATTTCTGGTCAATTTGGCCATTTTCAGCAGTTTATTCTTATCTGTAATCATGGTACCACACAATGTAAACATTCTTCTATATCCGAGTTATTAAAATATCGTAAATTTTTATCTCTTTTCCCACAAGTTCCCACAATAGGTATAGGAATGCACTGTTGGAGTTATCCTTTAGGGTTCCATCTACCGCAATCTAACGATGCATTTTGCGCACAGTGGGGCCTATCCCTTACAGATTTGTCCACTAAGTTTATTCAATTTTGTTATGTAAGGCCAAATGATTCTCTTGTTAGACAGTGGTACAAAAAAGTTCATCACTGTAATGACTGAAATGAATGGCCCAAAATACTTTGTTTCCCAGTCCCTAAAGGGTCAACCCATTGGAAATTCTGAATCGCAGGCAAAGCTTTCCTATGTCATTGAGAGGAGTATTACATTACATTACTGGGCTAAACATTTGGTGAGGAAATGAAGATAGATGATAGTTACTGCAACATGACATATAAATAATTAAAGGATGTCCAAACCTAATTTTAAAAATTAACGTTATTCAGGACCTCCCAAAACCCCATATACGTTTTGATTAAAAAGTTTTAATAATGCTGCCAGATACAACATTCCACGATCCATCACCTCTTGCTTCCTCTCCACTGCTGCAGCTATGTGCCTTTTCCATTTATGAGCGCAGCAATGGAGGCTCATCCGCTAATGGCAGTCACCATTGTCTGTGATGTCACGGCTGTACTGACGAGCCTTACCATGATGTACACAGGGAGCCGCGGCAGTAGATCGTGAGGTAGTAGGTATGATTTCTCACTCTGGGAACAATATTAAACTTTTAAGCAAACTAACTGGGGTTTTGGGGTCAGAATAGCATTAAACATTTTTATTAGAGGTGGACATACCCTTATACACCAAGTTTTTACATGGAGAGGGGGTTGGAGTGGGAAATAAAGGGTCTGTCTTCATGCTGGGATGGGAAACACGACTCCTGTACTTGAGTTTGCCTGGGGCTTTAACCATTTAGATTTCATTGTTCTGTTGCTGGACCATTAGATATCTCAAACATTTCATTAAGTGAAAATCACTAATAGGAAAAGCACAAGTACCTTATCACGCTCCTACAATGCAGTTAGCAGTTTGTGACAGTTACTTCATTGATGGAGCCACAATCCAATAGATGTTAAAGGAATAGTTCACTGCAATAGTGAACTATCCTTTTTCTACATTGATTGAAGCCAATGTTTGGATAGCCAGGAACGAAGTTCTGAAAATCTTGCCTTCATCACACGATCCAGTGGGGCCGCTCAGAAATTTCCGACTGCTTCCTGCTTCTGTTACACATATACTTGCATGCCAGATAATGCACGCTATAGGCAGATATATATATATATATCTTGGTCCATAAAGAAAGCACTCACGTATCAAAAGTAACAACCGCCTGGGTGCAAATCACTACAAATATATAAAGTCCTCTTCCAATGACTGCACTCGCAGGACTTCTTTTATCCAATTCTTTTATTGTCATTCAGTTGACGCGTTTCAGTCCCCCACACGGACTGTCCTCAGAACGGACTGTTCTGAGGACAGTCCTGTGGGGACTGAAACGCGTCAACATGATATGACAACAAGAATTGGATAAAGAAGTACTGTGAGTGCAGTCATTTGGAAGAGGACTATATATATATATATATACCAGTATATATAGGTGGGTAAGGAGTAATATAACCCCTAATTATGATATATTATATGGAAATAGATATAAATCATATAAGTCCACATAATCCATAAAAATATAAACATGTAAAGAATACACAAACCAGCAGACCACTCCTTATGATAGGTCAATAGAGTACAAGGTAAGCAAAGGGAGCACATTAAAGAGAATAGAAGAACGCCAGACGCATTTCGTCCAGACAGCACTTTAACATAAGAATTTCAGTTATTTCCGTGGAAAACCAATCACGTGCACGACCTGAACAGTGAAATCTTCTGAGCAGCATGGTGTTACATCTCCTTAAGTAAGCTAAACCGATGGTTATCCGTGATGACTCATCCACAGTGCAGCACAGAGGGGGCCTTAATTATTTAAATAAAAAAAGCTCAAAACACTATTTTTTATTCAAAATAATAAACCTTATGTATTATAAGAAATAATACGCCCCATTACAGTGTAATATAAGGTTTGGAAAGTCACACTCGTAGTTCCCTGCCCTGCATAAAAGCACTCGGCCTGCAAATATTATCACTATTGCACATATAAATGAAAAAATATAAATATACAATATATAATATAGATATCAAAAGTAGAAACAAAATAAAAATCAGATCTAATATATAATTAGATATAAAAATGGTGGTCCATTAATTTATATAAGGTTAATTTTCAGGTCAATAACCTTATTTACTCCATTCGCTACCAAATTGTCCATTTTGTATATCCATATGTTTAATTTTTGGAGAGCCCTTCTAGTAAAACTATTAAATATTATATTTATGGAATTGCAGTTATGAAGTGGTTGTTTATTTTGATGATTTATAAAACTCTGGCTCTTGAATTCCTTTATTATTTGCTTTGATTTGGTTTTACAGGCTATGCTATCCCCACAGCCAAAAAAAAACACCTTTCTTCTACGATTTAAATGGGTTTTATAGAGATTTTCATTTGAGGTGTCTGGAAGATACTAGTTCTTTAATGTTTTACTTTTTCTTATATGTATTATTGGTATAGAAGTTAAAATCAGATTTAGATGTTCATCTTGATTAATGTGCCAATGTTTTTTCCACATTCCACATCACATTACTGTTTCTATTGAACCCTATGGTGAATGGTATGTTGTGGCTTTGGTTGTGAAACAGGAAGATCTAAGAGAAAATCCAGAAATAATCATAAAACCAGCAAAGTAGGAGGTACAGTTATATTAACAAAACAAATTAAAAAGAAGCTAATAAACTAAAATGGATGAAAATATCTATAAACCTCTAAAAGGATTCTACAGGAAATATGCTGTGAAATGTTCTAATTAATCCAGGTCATGATATATCTGTGGTATATAATTAGATCAACTGGACTTGAAGTTTAGTTCATAGAAGATGTTTTGCTAGTTATCCAACTTTCTTCTCGAATTCAGAATAACTTGTACATGAATCTGTTGGCAATCAGTAGCCTGGAATTAATACCCCATTGTACTTATTGCCAACAGATTCTTGTAAAGCCATTCTAAATTGAGAAGACAGTTGATCTATTGAATAACACAGAGATATCCTACAGGAAAATAACAATAGAATACAACAACTTATAAATAAGAAACTCTTACAGGTATCCTAAATCAAAAAAGAGAACTGTTCCTTCACAGTACCACATCAGTAATTTTAACATTCTATTTCTAAAAAAGATTACAAAAATCTCAAAAATGCTTCAATTATCAGACCAATTATTTCAGGAATAAATTCACTTACCTGCAACCTATCTCAATATATAGACAAATTCCTACAGCCATATGTGACAAAAAACACTGTCATACAAAGAGATTTGACAGATATCTAATAACTCTATCCAGATAAATTTGCAAGAAGAGTTTATATCTCGTGCAAAATTCACATCAAATCACTGTACACCTGTATCAAACATAGTAATGGATTGATCACTGTCACATGTATCAAACATATAATGGAACAGAAGCAGAAGTAAAGAGTTCTTCTTAAAACATTACTATTTTATCTTCCAAGGACAATTTTATTGCAGACACAGGAAACTGCTATGGGGCAACTTTGCCCCTTGCTGTTCACTAATTTTATGGTACATTGATGTTCCAAATGTTCCCAATGTATTTTCAATGGGATTACAAAAACACTTTTTTCAATGGAAACCTTCATAGACAATGAATGGGCCACAATGGAACCAAGAAGCATTTTTGAAGTGGATAAATATAAACAATAAAAATTTACAATTAACCCATTCATTGAGTAAGGAGGAGATCATGTTTGTATATCTAAAAATCTATTGGGGCTATGTCCAAGAGCCACTATCACAAAATTGGGTTGTTGTTTGTTCTAGCCTTGATTTTCTTCGTTTTTCAGCGTCTTCTTTGATGTGCCGTTCTTTTACGTTCTTGACGGTTGTCCCAATTTTACACCATTAATGTGGATATAACGGGATATTTTAGAGCATTTGTAACGCCACCAACAATGATGGTCTTAATCAGACGTTAACAGGAAAAGTCCTATGTACAGAGAGGCGGTATTGTGGCAATGCTCTCATGTGCTTTCACCTTCACAATTGGCCCATTTTGTAATGTGTAATTGGTTCACAGACCAATCACAAAGCATGCATGCATGTGTGTAGCAAGCAATTTTTTATGTTACTGTATATATGCAAAGCAAATCATTTGCATTGCTGCATATATATTTGAATGTGTATGTTCTTTCTGACCTATCATTTGTGTTGGTAACCCAATTAATTACCTACTTCCCCTAGCCACTGCTTACTAACAAACCGTTAAAATAATTGGTGTTAATATACAAAAAACTATATATATTAATATATATATATATATATATACACAGTATACAGTGTGTATATATATATATATATATATATATATATATATATATATATAATATATATAGCCCCATTCTCCACCCCAATTAAGCCACACCCCCATTAGGTCCTTCAAAATTTATAGACAGAAAGATACAAAGAGTCACAGACATAAAGGGATGGATAAATAGACGAACGATTACAGACAGAGATAGACAGAAGGGAGACAGACAAATAAACAGTAGTAAGGGTCAGATTGACACTGTACAGGTGCAGTAACAACAAATCAAAGCAATGGTACGGACAACATGGAATGTCATGATATTGGTACAGCAAACTAGCAATTCCAAGATACTGGTACAGCAAACTGGCCAGTTCAACATACTGTTTACAACAACAACTGGGAATTTCACGAGACTGTTACACAACACAGGGAATGTCATGAGATTGGTACAGCAAATGGCAATGTCATGAGACTGATATAGCAAGGTGGAATTTTATGAGAATGGTACAGCAACTGGAGTTCATGACGCTGGTACAGCAAACTGGCATGATATGGTTATTTGTACAGTGAACAAGTACACTATAAAAGTACCAATGTCATCCCATATAGGACTCTGCCTCCTGTCTCTTCTCCGGTAGAATTTTGTCTGCGCACTGCAGCCCTCCCCCCTCCCTCTCCCACCCGTTTGGCTCTCCCTCCCCCTGCTAAAACCCCTTTGGTATATGTAGGTCTTCCTCCCCCAGCCCAACTGCTGTAATAGTTTTTACAGAAACTTCCCTGAACTCTACTTACCTTACCTCTCTCCCCCGAGATCTTCACTGCCGGCACTGTGTCCGTGATTGACTGCCTCTCAGTAATCTCTCTGTAGTGTACAACTGTGGAAGGGGCAGTAAACCCCCAGTACACCTGAAGAAGAAGGCAGTTATCTCCCTGTACACATAAGAGCAGCAGTAATCTCTCTGTACACCTGAGGAAGGGGCAGTAGTCTCTCTGTACACCTGAGGAAGGGGCAGTAATCATCTCTGTACACTGAGGAAGTAGCAGTAATCTCTCTGTACACTGAGGAAGGGGCAGTAATCTCTCTGTACACCTGGGAAGGGGCAGTAATCTCTCTGTACACCTGAGAAGGGCAGTAATTTCTCTGTAACCCTGAGAAGGGGCAGTTCTCTCTGTGCACCCAGGAAGGGGCAGTAAGTTGTTATTTTTAGATTGAACACTTAAATTAATATTGTGGTCCATTGTTTTCTGTATTATTTGATGATATGTCAAACCTCACAGTACACCTACATCCAGTGGCACTCCCATCATAGACAACACCAGTGGCACTCCCATCATAGACAACACCAGTGGCACTCCCATCATAGACAACCCAGTGGCACTCTCATCTTTGAAGCACAGTGCCCATTGTCATAGAAGTATAAAGGTAACAGCAAATGCAAAATAAAACAACAAACTCCTATGTACGGAGGGGCGATGTTGGCTATTATAGTTTTACAGCCATGTTAATCCCTTTGCGCGTATGTACCAGAGATTAACACACGCTTTAAGTCAATAATAACTGTGAGTGCAGCAGTGCACAAAAACAAATTGCACAACCGCTGCAATCAATGTACCGAGTCAATATTGGCATTTTTACACAAAATCTCTAATGTCCACCCTCCAATTAAAATTTAACCACACTACTGGCCCACTGAGTAGTTTAAAAAAATCCTTACCTTACATCTCAGCTCCTTATGGTTCTCCTGTAGTGCTTGTCCAAAGTCCAGGAAAGTGAAGAGTAGTGTCTGTCTTCCTGTCCAAACATCTCTGCCTCCTGTCTTGCCTCCGGGAGGGACAGTGACATGCGTAGAGGAGTTCTTCTATGACTACGGTCGTTTGTCATATCAATTCCCCTACACACAAGCATAATAGGTAAATCCCATTGTTCCACACCGGGCTTTACTTATTATCGTTCATAGTTATGGCCACCTTTAATTCTATGGAACATGTACATCAGTTTTGGGTTCACTAGGGGACGCTCAGTATTAAGGACAACTGTACTTTTTAAAAATGAAAAGTACCGTATATACTCGAGTATAAACCGAGTTTTCAGGCTTTAAAAAAGCCTGAAAATCTTACCTCGGTTATACTCGAGTCAATGTTTCCCTTACTTGTCCGGCGGCCGCGCAATCCGCATCCTCGCTCCACGCCTCTGCGCATCCGGATGATGTCACTACCCAGCGCCGCAAAGTGAAGGCGCCATGTAGTGACATCATCCGGATGCGCACAGCTGTGGAGAAGGATGCGGATTGCGCGGCCGCCGGACAACGTAAGGAAACATTTACTTTATTTACACAGGGACACACTTAAGTAGAAAATACATACAAATAGAAGTAAAACCTTCTTTATTTGTGCATACTGTATGCACAAATATAGGAGGATTTACCCCTATTTGCAAGTATTTGCCACTTAAGATGTTTGAATACTACAACTCCCAGCATGCTTTATTGGTGGGAGTTGTAGTTTTCAAACATCTTATTTGTAAGTATTTGCAACTTAAGATGTTGAAAACTACAACTCCCAGCAATAAAGCATCTGGGAGTTGTAGTTTCCAAACATCTTTAGTGGCAAATAATACCCCCTCGGTTTATACTCGGGTCAGTGTGGTTTTCCTACTTTTTTCCATAAAACTAGGTACCTCGGTTTATACTCGGACGGTTTATACTCGAGTATATACGGTATTGGGGCACCTTATACTTATACACTCAATATTTTTTCGTGAGGAGCTACAGCATTCATCTGTCAGGTTAGTGTCCTGGGCCTTCCTGTATTAAAGATAGTGCTGAGGCACTCTGGAAGCCTGGTAGACATGGTTTTTCTATATTTCTTAATATATTGGAGGTAACATTACCAATCCTACCTCCCTGTCCCAGGAAATGTTCATTTAACTGTAAAAACTTTATAACGCATTGTAGTCTCCTTTAATATTTTTACTGATTTGACAAACTAACAAAATAAAAGGAAATAAGACCAGTTATCTCAATAACAAAATAAAAGGAGAGTTCAGACGAGAAGTTAATACGTTGGAATATTTTAGCACAAACCAAGAACAAATCCAGTGAAACCCTCTGAATCCGTCATGGATTATTTGTTCATCTTGTTTATCCTTTACTGTAAGTACTACATAAAAATCTCAATGTTTAATGAAGTAAATTTAATGTATAAGTAAAGTGTGTTTTGCATATTTGGTTGATTCAGAGACCTGCAGTAGATCTAACATGCTCAGATTTCTACTGAGCAAATGAATCAACCCAGGGACTGAGACCATAACGGACACTTTAAGCGGTCCTGCAAACAGGAAGTCAGTATTTTGGAAGCATTTCTTTATGCAAGAGAATTTGCTGGATGGCAGATTAGGACCCTCAATTAAATAGAAAACCCATTTTTTTCAAAGCATATGTATTTGAACGGAACTCCTTTATAATTGTTTTTATGACTGTGTTCATGTGCATTTTACAGTGATCAGTTTAGGGTCTCTAATAAAATACAATGTATTACTGTGTGTGGTGTTTATATAAATAGGAGCGTATTGGACTGGCACATGTTTGTTTAGAACATTTGGTTGTAGAGGGTCTAGTAAGTGTTTTTTTAATGATCTGTTTAGGACCTTTCCTAAATTTCTTTTTGTTCATTTTGTTTTAAATGAAATTTTTTAATTAATAAGTAATTACATTCATTCATAAAACTATATTATTATAGTGTATAAAGGTTATAACTAAATAAGCAAATATAGTCTAATTCTGCAATAACCATTTTGTCCCTGATTTACTGATTTAGAGAAGGGTGTACTGCCCTTGTATACACAGTAGTGATGTCCTTAAAAAATGAAATGATTGGCTCTATATATTAAGCTATATTGCATGTTATTAGCCAGTGGTTCTGGACACATGCATAAGGTAAGGGACATAAAGGAGTATTTTGCATATCTCTGCCCCTTACTCTGGGGAACTGGGAGTAAGAAATTACTTCTTGTTCTTAGGTTTTTTGGGCAATGCTATTCTATAGCATGAGACTGCAAGATGCCTTCTGTTATAAGGTGTTTCTCCATTTTTATGCTCAGTGAATGGCTTTTCGCTCCTTTTGGTCCCTCTCTCCCTAGCTTTCTAGCTCCTTTTCTAAACTCAGTTGATTTCTTCCCATACACTCATTAGGCACTTCACTTGCAGACCAGAGGCCTACATTGCACTGACAATGCTCAATAAAGCCAAAGGTGGTCTACAACTAGATCTCTGGTTCTGCTATTAGAAGATATTGAGGGAAAAAGTGTCTTACCTGACCACAATCCACAATGCTTCAACTCCTCCGTGAGACTTGCTGCATTGGGGATCCCGATCAGGTAAAAGATACACTTTACTACATCAGCCTGTACTCCTCCATTTAATAGCGTTAAGTTTTGTGCTATTGAATGTGCTACGCCATGCTATTTCACAAATGTTTGAAAATTACGCGGCCATTGTAAAATTAGTGAGAAAAGACACACTAACCCTGTAAAATCGGGTAGCATGGGTTTTGCAATAATCGTCCAAAAATACCCAATATAGCATCATCCTCATTAGAATCTCTATGGGCTACCATGGTCACTGGTAATACCCAGAAATCTCCCCATCCCTTTTCTCCGCAGTGTTCTTGACCCTAAATAATTTACCGTAATGAGTTTTTTCATTATAATTTTTCATTGTATGATTTCTAAGTGTGTCTTTGTAGTTTACATTATTATCATGTTACGATTAGATTTCTTGCTATATTTAGTGCTTATGTATAAGAAATGTGAGTTTCGATGAAGTATATTCTGATTTTGTGATATAATTATTCTGTTTTTGCCTTTAGATTACTTTTCAGATGGATTTGTTTGACTTGGTAGTTGAAATTGTTTTTTTAAGGCTCATATGCAGAATATTGGTTTAACTGTGCTCACTCTGAGTTGTAAGATTCATGTGATTAAGAGATCAGTGCATCCAATCAGATGTTGAAAGGTGATCTGGCAAATCTTTTCTTGTGTTATATCTGTATACTTGCCATGTCTCACTCGACCTTCTACATTTGATCTTCCTTCTGTCTCTCGTCTCTAGTCTTTATAGTTATTTGTTATTGAAATTTAGTTATTTCTCTCTTCTGTTACATATTAAATAATTCTTCTCCAGCTCTTAGCTTCTTTTTCCTTTTATGCCTTTGTTAGCTTCTCCGTTTTGTTCTGCTTTTGACGTTCTCTCTTTCCTTTCTCCTCCTAGTTCCATTCTGTTTCCCCCTCCCATGTATTTCCTTGATAAACTTCTTTTCCCTTTAGGTTCCCCTTCTTCTGTGTTGTTTCCTGTTTAATATTAACCCCCACTCTCTAGATTCACTGTGCCCCTTATTACATTCACATCCTTTATAAAACAATTAGAGAAGTTTAGGTAGATATAGTTCTCCTTTTAAAGGGCATGTCCACCCTCAAACTTTTTACATTTGCAGGCATACCCTCCCACCCCATACTTGTAAAATCTCTCCAATCTCTACTTACCACCTCCCGTTCCAGCGTTGTTCTGCCAGCCGGGACTACAACCAGGGGGCTGAACAGGCAGCCGCAGCTGTGATAGGCTGAAGGCAGCCAATCACAGCCGTGGCTGCTATTATGCAGAACGGTGCTGGAACGAGGAAGTGTAAGTAGAGATTGGAAGCATTTAACAAGTATGAATATAGCAATTGGAGTGGAGGGTATCCCTTGCACACTTTATAGATGGAAGACTGCCAGCCAAGGAGGGATTGGGAGGAGGGGGAAAGGGCCCACTGTGCATTGCCTCAGACCTTCCTTTAGTTAGCGAAGAAACAGGCACCGGATGAGGCACTGACAGCTCCTACTCCTCAGTTTCCTGAACTTTGAAGAGGCATAACAGGAGAACCTCAGAGCAGGGATGTAAGGTAGGATTTTTTTTTATTGTACAGTGGGGCCGTAATTGGTAAAATTTAGTTTGGGGGGTGGACATGCCCTTTAAGACAGTTGCCTGCACCACAGCATAGGACTTAAAGTAACTTAAAAAAAAATCAGAACTAATAATAAAGCAAGCAGCATTACCCTAGTAGTTTTCCTCTGTGTAAGTGGCTCAGTGGTTTGCACGATACCTGCAGTGCTGAAGTCCTGAGTTCATATCCACCCTTGGATACATCTGCAAGGGTTTGTAAGTTCTCCCCGTGCTGCGTGGGTTTCCTCTGGGACTCCTCCTGTTTCCCCAATTATAAAGACCCGGCGGGGAAAACAAGCCAGTAGGACCCAGTCAGCCATACATTCCCCCCTTTTTTACCTTAACACTATAATCAAGACACAGAGCCTTCTTTTGGTAACAAAAATAGCACGTCTTTTTTATAAATTTACATATATTTAAATAAATTTAATAAAATATGCCCTTTATTAATTTGCATATTTACCACCACTGCACACCCTTGTACCAAAACCATGCTTGTTGTAACCAACCTAGCCGTAGATCTCAGCTTGAATGCCAACCTTTGTCTTGCCGAGGGCATGTAACAGCTCCATAAACATATCCAGCAAGGATGTACCCGCCAGCCTGGACTCCAACTTCCATAAAACCAATTTCTTTCTCTTTTTTTTTTTTTTTGAAAAAACCTTTTGTACATCAAAATATAAACTTTATACAAGAAAAACTTTATAACAGGGTGGGAGGGAGGGGAGAGATCCTTTCTTGCCATTTGACAACGCCGGCGACCGCATGGCTCCGCCTTTTATAGCGAGACATGGCGCCGCGTCTCGCGAGAACTCTGGAAGTGGCCGCAACTCACGGCCACCGCCTGACTGTAGAGAGGGGATGCCTTCCCCCTCCGGGTCAATCCCCCATCGGCTACACGCCGCGGGGCTCCCAACCCAGCGGGAGAAAACAAGCCATTAGGACCCATCACCATACATCCTCCCCTGCCTCCGGCGAACCTCTGCCCTCCGTGCTGCCCAGAACAGGTAGGAATGGCCAATTAACCAGACGGCCACCCTCTTAATATCTGAAACAAAAAACTTTAATCATAGCCAGTTCAGGCTGCACATATCGAGCTGCACAGTTTGACCTTCACCTCCCCAGACGTTTAAACCGCCTGTTCGGAAAAACCAAGGTTATAGGCTTCCGTGGCTGCCCCAATCCTAAAGGAATGAGTGCCAAACTCTTTGGATTAAGTCCAATTCGCTGCAATGACCCCTTCAGCACAGATTCAAATTGTAATGCCTGAAGCGTTTCCGTTCTCATGAGCTAGGAAAGAGGGAGACCCCGTCTAGAGGCATACTCGCTATGACAAGACGGGAAGAATTCACCGCTGATGGGTAGAATTGTCAACCATGCCCCATCCCCAAAGACATCCATCTTCGCCTCCTAATACACACCCTGACCTGTGTT
Source organism: Hymenochirus boettgeri (assembly GCA_019447015.1). NCBI lineage: Eukaryota > Metazoa > Chordata > Amphibia > Anura > Pipidae > Hymenochirus > Hymenochirus boettgeri. The sequence goes on from CM033475.1 coordinate 191,291,895, forward strand.
ACTCATGACATGCACATCCCCGACAAGGGACCACCACACTTTTTGGCACTAAGTGAAACCAATTCCCCTACTCACATGGCCCCAAAAATGCCAGCGCAAAACTGGCTGTGAAAAGCGATCTCTCGTAAGTGTATATGCATGTAGAGAAGACTCCGATTAACCTGACAAAACTCGGAATGAAATGGGACGCTTCGACTCTCTGCTCTTGTGTTCCTTCTTCCACCCCCTTAGGACTAACTGTTGAAAAACTCTTTAGATCCGGTTAGATCCGGCCAGCCCCACAGTCAAGAAAAAGGAAACTCCTTGAAGCCTCCTTTGAGCTACCCTCAAACTCGCCAGAATTCCAACGTCACTTGTTTTCTCATGTGTGAGACTGTTGGAACTCCCGACCCCGGCCAAGTTCACCCAGTCCTTCCTTACCATGGTTGTGCCACATTGGCGGGGCCACCGATGCTTGTACCATGGCCATCAGTTGAAGTCCACTATCTCCCACAAGGAAGCTTCTTCTGCCTACGGTTGCCAACCTGCGGAAATCTTCCCACTGGAAACCAGAAAGAGCGTCAGCGATCTTGTTATCAATGCCCGGGACATGTTTGGCCCTAAACCAGATGTTAAGCTGTAAACACCGCAGCACTAGATGTCTCAGCACAAAAAGGACTGGGGGAAGAACGTCTGTTTGTTAATTGCAAAAACCACACTTACGTTGTCTGTCCAAAACAGATAGATTTATTTGCCATCTCCTTACCCACAGATCTACCCCTACCACTATGGGGAACAACTCATAGTTGTTCAGACTCTTGCACAGGCCAGAAGCAATCCAGCTATCAGGCCAATCCCGGCGCTCCAGGCGCGGCCAAGGATGGCCCCAAATCCAGGGACCCGGCTGCATCCGTGAGCAATGAAGCTCTTCGCTGGATTGCTCCCTGTCCTGAATTAGCTATCTGCCGTTATAGGATTCTAAAAAGATTCCCAACCCCACAGTCCTCCTTGAGCTCCCTGGTCAACTGAATATGATGATGCAGGTTTTTAGCCCCGCATGTAGCCAGGGATAGCGTCTGTAAAAAACCCTACCCATCGGCAGCATTCTGACACGAAATTCAGGGAACCCAATAAAGACTGTCTTAGGGTGATCTTGTTGGCTGATAAACATACCCTTACTCCTATTACAAATTGACCAGTTTGTCTTTCGGTAGCCTGCACTCCATTTTAACCAAGTCGATTTCTATACCGAAAAACGAAGCGTGGTCAGAGACCAGACTGTTTTTTCTGCTGAGAGGGACCCCAAATTTTGCCATCAAATACCGAATGACTATAGTAAGTATGAGCAATGATTAGACTCTTGAGTGCCAACAGAGAAAGTCATCAAGGTATCTGGAGCCCGTCTCGTAACAAACCACCCACTCTAAGAAAGAGCTAAATGTTTCTAAAACAGCACAAGAATAGCACAGCCCATGGAGACACATGTCAAAATAAACAACCCGTCCAGGCACAGCCTAAAAGGTGAAAACAGTCCCTATGGACAGGGAGGAGCGAAAAGCAGATTCGATGTCCGATTTTGCCACCAACGCCCCCACGCCGGCCTCCCTGACCATAAGAGCCGCCCTATCGAAGGAAACTTAAGATTTACTGGCCTCCTTTTTTGGAACTATCCCCAAAGGTGACACCGGATGTTAGGAAAGAGGTTCACTGAAAGGCCTGCTACTCGATCTAGCCACACTCACCTGCAATTTCTCCCTAGCTCTTTGAGGTGCTTCCCAAACTGACTTCAAATTCTTTGAGAAAACCGGGGAGGGGGAAAACTGAAAGGGAATAAAGAACCCGTGCATAAAACCAAGTCTTATGGTATGCGCCGCCTCCATCCTAGGGTATTTATCGAGCCAAGGCCCCTCGTGGCTATGCTCACGGAGTCCTCGGGCCTCTGGGTTGTTAAAATTCCAGCAAGGCCGGCTTTTTTGGCCGGGGAGGGCATTCCAATGCCCGATGTGGAGGAGATCCCCAGACTCCCTTGACCCCACTTGATGCCCTTGGGACATCATAATCCTTAACCATGAATCGGTGGCCTTCGTTTTCCACCCTACCTCTGGGTGCACTGCTAACCTGCGCCTAAATCTTCATCATAGTGCCACCACTCCTACCTCCATGTACCTTATAGGCCCCAAAAATGAGGTCCAAATATACAAATAGCTCTGAGCATTTTGGGGGAACTTTTGCCCTATCACCCCGCTAAAACACAGAACGCTTGCACCCAGTTGCCAAAAGCCAAAAGCCTTAGCCACTTTTGGCTTCTTCTCCTTCCCTGCTTCTGGCCTCACAAACTCCCTATCCACCATTACCATTTTGGGGTTGACTAGTGACCATATATCAATAGTCATTGTTCCAGATTTTCTCTTTAGTCTCGTCTGAAACATGAACCCCAAGTGGACTCACCCCGCAAAATAGGTATCTTTTAGACCCGACCCTACTACCCGCCGCCGCTGGTAGCGGCTCATTTACTCACCCTGTGGAATGCTCCCCACTGGCCCCGGGGCATAGCCCTAGCTTGCTGAGCAGGGACCGTATGGCCTTCGCTAGGTTATCTTGTTCCCCGATGCCCCCCACAGCCCGATGCCTCCCTCTTATACTGGGCATCCCTGGCCCTGCTATTGGCTGGCCCGCTGTCTCCACCGGGCCCCCTAGTCTCCCTCTGTAGACTGTCCCTGCTGGCCTCGAGCAGCCCCTATCCAGGCTGAGCCCTAAACTCTGAAGTGGTAGTAATCCCGAGGCCTTTTGAGTCAAATTCTTCACCGACTACCGGCTTTATGGGTCTCTAACCTGTCTCCTCTCCGGTGCCACCCTTTGTCCTGGGATGTCCCTTCCCCAGACCCCCCTTCGGTTGTAAGGAGAGGAGGATTCCTCTTCCTGTGGTCTGGACCTAAAGATTGCACTAATGGCCCCCACTAACCCCTTCCTCTTGGCCACTGCTTTCTTTGGCCCTTTCTTGGCTGGGGCCTTCCCCCCCTTCTTCGTTTTGGTTGGCCCCATCGGGCTGGCTCAGCCGATTGGGAGGGCGGAGCTGTGGGTGGGCCTATTCCCAGAACGCCCAGCCGGTGGGCCTGGAGGTGGATGGTCCCCCTTGGGCCCTGCAGGTGGATCCCCAGCTGCTATTAGGCCCTGCAGCCAACCCGCCCCTTCCCTGCTTATCCTTTCCTACAAACCTGCTCTAATATGGGGTCACTTATGATCCAGGTGGTCACTTACCTAACTGACTTTCCCTGCACTCAGAGAGAGCCTCTCTGGCTGCCGCCGTTGTCAAAATGGCGCCGGTGCTGCATTATAGCGATAGCATCACGCCTGCGCCACGTCTCGCGAGATCTCGGACACAGTCGAACCAGAGTGGCCGCAACTCGCGGCCGCTGCCTGACTGCAGAGAGGGATGCCTTCCCCCTCCAGGTCAAACCCCATCGGCTACACGCCACGGGGTCCCAGACATACTGATAGTTTAAATATGTCAAATACATGTGCTTAGATTGCAAGCTCTTTGGGACAGGGCGGAGGTCAATCTAAATATGTATTGTAAAGTGCTACGGAAGATGTTGGTGCTATATAAATCCACAATAATAATTATAATAACTGGGCATTCTCAGTGCCTGTGGGGGTGGAGCATTATGCTGGTCATGTTCTAGCTGAAAAGACCACCTTTCATACTGCTGTAACGTTAGACAGACTGCAGCTAGAAGCACGATCCTGAAGTCATTTTAAAGGTGGGAATGTGCTATTTTAATAAACAAACTTCCATAAAAACACATTGTTATATTCCAACACCCCCTGTTCCAACCTCTTCTCTAGAATCTCTACAGTGTAAAAATAGTAGTCTTGGGGTTGGGGTGGGGGAAAGGTCGGTTTACATTTTTATATGAGGATGGACATGCCCTTTAATTCTTGGCCAAGTGGCATACATCTCAACTCAACAACATTTATTTCCTCAGTTATTGTGCTTTCCCTTTCTCTTTGCTTTCTTGTTTCCTCTTTTGCATCCTTCATCCTTCTTTTTTTTTTTCTTTTACATTCATTTTTTCTCCCACCCTTTTTATGCTTTGTAACATTTATATTTTTCATTCTTTTCTTAGATTTAATATTTCTTTACTCTCCTGCACTTCTGCCTAACCCCACTCCCCCCCAACCCTTTTTTTCTCTCTTCCTTTTTCAGGCCACAGCTTATTTGTCCATTTTTATTAACCCTTTCTTTAATTTCTGCTTGTCTTTTTTCCACTATTCTCCCCTTTTCCTCTTATTTGCACTCTACTCCCTTTCTACTTTCTATCCAGTCTATTCCTCTAATTCCATTAAAGGGTAAATGTGGTCTTGAATTCTTCCAAACTAGTTGAATTATATAAAAAGCCTTCCATTGTACCTTCAAAATAAACCTAATCACATCTCTGGATAAATGTGTGAGAAGTTATTGCTGGAGAAGTTCAGTAATATTACTTCCTGCTTGAACACTTCCTGTTTTCAGCCATGTGACCAGCTTGTAGTCATGTGACCAGCCTGTCTGCATTAAGGGGAACTCTGGTCTCCAAACAAGTTGAGTTTAATGAAAGGCCATTTTCCAACCTTTAAAAAGAGCCATCAGAAACCTCTCTACGTGCTCCACAGCCCAGGGTATAAGAAATAACTGACCAGAAAGTTAATGGGTGGGAGGCTGACATGTGACATTATTCCTCCTGCTCCTCCACCACACACCCAGGCGAGAACAACCTCAGACTTAATTGACAGGACAGGAGACAGGAAGTCCTCCCTTCCCTGCTGTGTGAATGAAGATCCTCACAGTGAAGGTAAGGAATCTTTAGCTTTACTCTCTCACTATTTGAAAACAGCCTTTTTAGGCAGAGTTCTCACTCCGCCTGAAAGGCTGTTTTCACACAGTTTTCAGTAGAGGAGGGGGGGTCTGAGTGTCCCACTGCACCCGCAAATGGACGGGTCTAAATTTCAGGTTAGACTTATATATTTCACATTTCAAACTATTACCGTTTAGGGTTTTAGGGGGGTGATTTACCTGTATGTAAGTTTTCATTTTAGGGCTGGACTTTTCCTTTAAGCCTTAACTGAGCATGCTTCTCCCCCGGGGCGGATGGGCGGGGCAAAGGTCAGGTGATGTCACTCAACCTACTGGAAGCAGAAAGTTTGAACATTCACCCCAATGTAATGTTTCACAGGCTCCAGCCAGAGATGTGATTGTCGGATCATTTTAAAGGAAATACTGCAGCCTTTCATTTAACCCTAACTTCTTTGGAGACCACAGTTGCCCTTTAAATTGCCCTACATCAAATTTGTACTCTATAACTTCCCCTCCATCCAATCTGCCACCTTACATTCAATCTTAACTTTTCCTGCAGCACCTACATACTGTAGCACAATACATTATATTGGTGAAAGTGATGTACTGGTAATCGCTCTGTTGTGGCGCATTGAAGCATTTGCATTTTTTGAGATTGTAATCCTGTTTTAACATCACCAGAAATGTTATGCTAAGTACACATGTACCATCTGCACAAAGAATGAACAGATGATTTGTCTGACAATTGCACATGAACGGCTGCTCCCTTGCTCCAGTGCCACTAAGGCTGGTTATACATGGAGGGACAATTTGTCTGGACCGAGCGCTCGGTACGAGCGAGCGCTCGGCCGGGACAAATGTCCGTTGGTCGCAGCAAATTCGGCCACGGACGAATTTGTGAACGATCGACCGTGTGGCTCCATAGAGAACCGCATGATTGATCGTGATTTTCCGACACGCCCAATCCGGACGAACAGACGATCGAGGTCTGGTCTCGGCCGCCCGCCCGCCCCTCACCAGCCAATATTTTTGGCCAATTGACCGAAAGGGCTGTGAAACGGTCTAAATTATTGGCTGGTGTGTACCCAGCCTAAGGATCCAGCCCAGCAGACCAAAGAAGGATGCCCAACTGAGCAGCTATACATGTGCTGGTGTTGGGCAAATTACGTTTGTCTATTGTGCGTCACCCACTTGCGCCCAATGCACATAAGTGTATAGGGGCCTTTAGACTTAAGACATTTTCTGAGTATAACGGTGTGTGATATTATATTATATATAATATATATAAAGCATTTGAAGATTCTTCGTGTAAATAATCGCAAAATACCTTGGGCCTTATTTACCCAGAATTGCTGGGCACAAAACTGATGTTAGTCACACTAACCTAGTTTATATTTTGTATTGGAAGAGACGAAACATGCTAGGCACCACCAGTCTTGACAGTGGAAACAATCCTTTTAATGGTGACGTTTCGAACCAGTGTGGTTCCTTCTTCAGACCAACAAAACTCTGAAGTTTGTCTGAAGAAGAGACCACACTGGTTCCGAAACGTCACCATTAAAAGGATTGTTTCCACTGTCAAGACTGGTGTGCCTAGCATGTTTCGTCTCTTCTGATTCTATCTGTTGGCTACAGAGCTTAGACACCCAGCACGGAATTTATTATATACCCTATGGACGTTTAGGTGTGCAGGATCCAATCGTTTCTTTATATTTTGTATTGTTCTCGTACATAGGACAGCCAGAACTGACAATCAGAGCCATTCCCCATAATGTGGTTAAAAGAGGAGACAATGTGACAATCCAGTGTGAGTCTGAGAGTCCAAACGGACGTTTTAGAGTAATAAAAGCTCCACATGTGATGATAGAAAAGAACGTTATTGGCCGTGTACTAAACTTTACCTTACTAAATATTAAATATGGGGACCAAGGAGGATATTTCTGTGATTATTATTATCAAGATGATAGAAAAGCTCCAGTACGGACAAGCTTTATAAAGATAGAGGTACCAGGTGAGTAACTTTAATATTAATTAATGTTTACATTAACTCTAATGTAAAATGTATTACTCATTAAGACTTTGTATTCTGTTGTATTTAAAGGATAAATATACATTTAAAAATGGAAAGTGCCTGGGGCAGGGAGGTTGGATTGATTATTCCTACCACACAATATAATTTTGTTGAGGAGCTACAGCACATACAGTTTTCATTTGCCAGATTAGTCCTGGACTAACCCTGTATTAAAGATAGTGCTGAAGCCAGGAGGAAGACTGGCAGAATCCGTTTTCTTTGGGCTGGTGCTCCTCACAGAAACAATATTAGGAGGTACCTGTCTTTAAGTACTTTTCCTTTTAACTGTTTTTTAAGAAAACTTTATATACAGTTATCCTACAGCCCCAAATCCTACTTTTGGTTACAAGGTAGGTGCCCCTTGCCCACCCCAAACCGCCAAAATATTTTTGCAAAATAATGCTCCCATGGTTACTTACGGACCATTCTCTCCCATGCCGTCTTGAATCCAGCTCCCTGCTTGCAGAAGCTGCAAGCAGGGGCTGGACGCACAGCCGCATCTGTGATTGGCTAAGACGCGGCCAATTACAGATGCGGCTGACGTCATTCAAGACGGCACAGGAGAGAAGGGTCTGTAAGTAACAATGGGAGCATTATTTTGCAAAAATATTTTGGCGGTTTGGGGTGGGCAAGGGGCACCTACCTTGTAACCAAAAGTAGGATATGGGGCTGGACATGCCCTTTAAAGGATAGGTGCAATGGCCAAAGAGGATGGATCATGATGGAGGGAGGGCAGTAAAGGGCTCCACAGCACATGTCACATTCTTTGTCGAGGTTGAGGAATCAGCAAGGACCGGATGGCTCACAGACACCTCCTTCACTTCACTTTCCTGGACTTTGGACAAGCACTGCTGGAGAACCATTTGGAGCAGAGATGTAAGGTAAGGATTTTTGTAAACTACTTAGTAGGGCCAGTAATGGGTTAAATTATAGTTTTAGGGGTGGACATGCACTTTAAAGGAAGCTGAGAGCTGAGAAATAAATGTGGGTCTCAGCTTTAATCTTTAGTAGTTATATCCCTATCAGGGCCACATCTACCATTAAGCAGAGTGAGACATTTGTCTCAGGCGGCACATCTGCACTGAAGATGAAAGGCGTCAGACAGACAGTGGTGAAATTTTTATCCCTCCTTAACCGGCAAACATGCACGAGAAGTGTGAGTGCTGCCCGCATGACTCCAATACATGGTACCTTGAAGTTGCTTCAACTCCACTTCAACATTTTATATGGTTAGGTTAGCTTTAGTTTTTTAGGCTAGGTAAGTCTAGTTATGCTACTTAGCTAGTTAGGGCTTGATGTGGTGGCAGGCTTACAAATCTTTTGTCTAAAATCTTTTATACTACAGAAAGTATGGCACCAACATGTATAGCACAGGGTATAAAAGAGGTTATTTTGAGCAACAAAAACCTGAAAGGAGCAATATGGTAATGACAACACAAGCTGTTTGAGAAAGGGATGCAATATCTGTTTCTAGTAATTGACATTATTGGTAATTGACTGTGTGAGGAACTGTTTAAATACCAATGGGATAGGAAGTTCAAAATTGTAAAATTGTACGCACGCCCATGGATAAAGTTACACCCACTTTAATGCTGCAGCGAGCAAAGGGCGGCATTCAAAAGTTTGGCCAGGAAGCAAAAACTCTAGAAGTGCCCCTGATCCCTATCACCCCCTTAAAGTCATTAGCCAGAGTTAAGTCAGCCTTCCAGTTTATTAGACCGTTACTGTTATCTTAAAGGGTAAGTCCACCCCCCAAACAAAAATTTCAGGTATAATAGAACACCCCCCAAAACCTACACCTCGCTAGGTTAAAATCACCCAAATCAGTTCCTAAATGTACTTACCAGCCTTCGTTCCCTTGGCTGCCTTCTGCTGCTGTTTTATGCCTTTTCCATGCACGGAAGCAGCAGGGTCCAGACCAGATTTGAATGGTTTAGACGTTGCGAGTTCTAGGTTTAGGGGGGTATTCTATTATAATTAAAATTTTGGTTTGAGTGTGGACTTAAGTTTCGTACACACGTGCGATCGCGGGTCCCGACCCGCGGCGCACGATGTGAACGAACCTTCGTTTCGGCCGATAATCATCCCGTGTATGGGCACTTAATTAGCCAAAACGGGCAGTCGTTCAGAGATCCGCCCAGACGGTCAGGCAACGATCCCCGACCGAACGGCCGTTTCAGCCGAAACGAACATTCATACACATCGTGCATTGCGGGTCTGGACCAGCGATCGCACGTGTGTACGAACCTTAAGCCTTTAACCACATTATACACTTGAGAATTTCATGGGCATCAATGAAAAATGGGAATAGGGGTGTTTAAAATGGGTGTAACCAGAACAAAGTAGGCGTGGCCCTTAAAAAAGTGTTCTGAGAAAGTGGGTGTGACCAAAAATGTTTCTCTGCTACTCCCTCCTGTTTGTACCTCATTTGCATTTCAAAATGTTGGGAAGTATTGTAAATCCCCAGCACTAACATCAGATTAAATCGGAATTTAAGAAGCAAAGAGGCCATGATGAGACACTGACAGTCTCTACACAACTAGGAGGGGGAGTGCAGAGAGTGAGGAAGGCTGCACATGATCTCTCCTGGCTAGCCAGTTCAAATCTTTCAGTCCCGTGCTGTAATGGCAAACATGGAGAAGGTAATGAGTGTCAAATGAATGATATGCTATAGCCTGGCCTGCATAGTTTAAATAAGATCGCATGGGAGACTGGTGGATGCTGGCCTATGTGTTCTGGAGCCAAGAAAGGAGAAATCCTAAAATAATAAATACATCTATTTTATGTGTTTTAATGATAATCCCCTGCTGGATTTGGTGCAGAGTAACATAGCTGTATCTTACCTCCCGTTCTTCAATAAAACATTCAGGAGCCGGGAACAAAGGTAAGGAACTTACCAGATCCCTCACTCCTCTGCCACATCCCCTGACAGGTACCGACGGACTTAGTACTCTATGCGCATAGAATATAGGGTCCATTGGGACCAGTCAGAGGACGCAGCGGAGGAGCGAGAGATTAGGTAAATTTACCTACATTCCCGGCTCTTAAACATTTTATTGAAGAATGAAAGGTAAGACACAGCTCCCTTTACCTCCTGTTCTTCAATAAAACTGAATACCTTAAAATGATTTTACCTGTGGAAATACCCATTAATACGTTTATGTGTGTGCGCTTGTGCATGTGTATATTTGTTAATTTGTGTTTGTTTATGTATATACGAATACAAGCATTCATATACATATCACTACAATGTTACAAATTACAGCAGCAGAACAAGGAGAGCAAGTAAAAGCTCACATGGATAATACTGGGCGCGATGGTTTAACATAGGTGCCCTAGTTCTTTGCCTAGGTGGCCTATGCCTTTAAACGACCCTGTTGGTAATTACGTTTCGGGGCACTTTTTTACGTTTTAAAGATGGCAGGTGGGGCTCCCTAAACTATAGAAAAAAGTTGATTTTGGGGTGGACATGCTCTTTAATATTATGTTTAACATCTCTTATTGTGTTTTTCTTTCTCTCTGACTCAGGGTGGCCAGAGAAAGCCCAAATCCAAGCCATTCCCAGTACAGTAATTAGAACTGGGACCAACTTAACATTCCAGTGTCAGGCTGAGGGTCCAGAGGTGAATTTTAGATTAATAAAATATCAATCTGTGAGGGAAGAAAAGAGAGTTAATGGCCGAGTAACAAACTTTACCATCACAAATGTAAATACCAGGGACAGTGGAGACTATTACTGTGGCTATAATCTACAAAGTGATCACCAATATATCGCTACAAGAAGTGACACCATTAATGTACAGGTTATAGGTGAGTAGTTCTTACATAATGTATATATATATATAAACCCTGTTCTATAAACTTTCCTTTGTTTATTTGCTGTGATTAGTCTTGTATTTTATCACCCATTGCAATCATTCCTTATACTGTTTTATATTAGACATTATATACTGTTATTCACACTCACAATTTAATTACTGGAGAACAATAAAACTTTTTATAACTTTACATTTGAATGGATCCAATTAATAGGAACGTTTTCAGTGGTTACAATCAGTAGTTTGCTCTGTAAAGCTGTGAATTTTTTGGAGAAAATATTTACCTATTATAAGCTTTGACCTAATATATAGCACAAGCAAATAAAATTCTGTTTATTGTTTCTGAGGAACAGTGTGCGCTTCCATCACCTTTATTTGCTTGTGCTATAGCTTAAGGTAGAGGACTGAGGGAAGCAGCACCTGGAATACAGTGGCAAATTGCCTGAAGGAGTGCCTAGGCCCAAACTTATATTTGACCTAATATAACATCTGTGTTTGTGTACGGAGACTTCACTGTTCGGTATTTGCTAGAGATGGACGAAAAATCAGGTCCAATTTCGGATTTTCAAACTTCTGAAAAAGTTAGAATACAGACCCATTAAAGTCAATGTGGACAAATAGTTTGAAATGTTCGGATAAAATAAGGTTAAAATAGCAATGGTAACTTACTGCGCATGGCTCTGGGACCTGGGAAATGGTCTGGGGAACACCCACAGGGCCAGTTTTAGGCATAGGCCTCCTAGGCAAAGAACTAGGGTGCCAATCTTAAACCAGGGCACCCAGTGTTCTCCCTAGCATCTCCCTGTCAGCTTTTACAGTACTTGATGTGTTAGATCTGATCTCATTGTTTTGCTGTAATGTGTAACATTGTATTGAGTAGAGAGCCTGAACTCAGCTCACTCTGCTTGGAAACAATGTTACAAATGAACTGAAAGGGCATCTATAGTGAAAAAAACACATTGCAAAGTTAAATTCATGTACTCTGTGCTGCCTTTATCCTATCTCTATCAGTGACTTTGTTTTTCCATCATGTCAGATCTCTGTGCAGCACTCCCCCCTTCCCCCTCCCCTCTGTTACCTCCTCCGTGTCTCAACTCCGGCTAACCGACAAGCTTATCATGTGCAGTAGGAGTTAAAAGTTCAAAATCCTGAAAAACACACCCACGCACAGTGGCCAACAGAAAGCAAGCTGTCCTGGAGACACTGATCTCTGTGTCCTGATCTCTCTCTTTGTGACCCATCATCAATCAGTGAAGTCTATCAAGAAGAGGGGGTCAAGTGCAGCCTTAACTCTGCCATCAAAGCTACCTCTCTCCCCCTGCTTATGCTCTTATCTCTATGTTTATTACAGAGCATGGAGGAGGGAGGGACTTGAGCAGGAAAGAGGATCACGTCACAGGGATTTGATTGGCAGTGCAAGTAGAGGAATGCAATCACGTATTCTTCTAACTTGTGTATCTCAGGTCACAGACGGAAACTTAAGAAAATACAGACACTCTGGGGGTTGGAGGGAATTAAAGAACTCATGAAAAGAAAGAAAAATAAGTTAATTTTCCTACTATAGATGCCCTTGAAGGTGAAGGAAGGAGGGGGGAGGATGAGCTCAGCTAATAATACTGAGGAGAACAGTTCTAAAATGCCAGGTAAAAGCTGCTGCAGACTTTATAACAGTGACCCCTGTGACTAGCAGCCATGAGATCACTATCCCTGCCTCTTTCTTCCTTCCATCCAACTCTCCAATTAGAACTTAGAGTAGGTGAGGCGTGAACAATTCAATGGAGGACACATGGAAAGCAGGTACATACTGTATATTATGTCAATGTTGGCAGCTGAAAGAGTTAAAGGTACTCTGGCACTTAAAGTGTTAAAAGCAATACGCTCGAAAAGTGCTGGCACTAAAGGGTTAATGGCAATACTCTGCTGGCACTTAAAGTGAGTCCAAGGGCGCCTAGAGCACCAAGATGGCTAGAAACGGCCCTGAACATGTACAAACACCCAAAATTTGAACTAAAGTAACTTCTTTTACACCTGCGCTACTTTTGTAAAAAATAAGTTGATATTTCTAGAATATGTCTGAATCTGTCTCTGAATCTCTTAAAAAGGGGGTTTCATTATTACAAGAGGAATTATTATGATGAGGACAAGGAATCAGTGTGGATCAGAAGCCACACAGACAGCTTGGACTCTCCAGTTTCCTTTGAAAAGGCTTGTCATAAGGAGCAGAGATGTAAGCTAAGATTTATTTTAAACTACAGAATGGGGCCAGTAGTAGGTTTCATTATAATTTTGGGGGTGGACATGCCCATTAAACACTGGTTTAACATAGATAGCCTTAGCACTTTGTCTAGGTGGCCTATGCCTAAATATGGCCCTGATTAGGGTATCCAGGGTCTGGAATGGAGGGATGGATTCTGGACGGGCCTTTCATTCCACCACAGACTAACCTTGCCATGATGTCAGAGAGGTGATAAAGAGAGTCAAGTGTCTTACAGGTGTGGAGGAGTGAGGGGGTTGAGTTTGTCTAGGGGGGGCATATTTATAAAGGTTCGTTAAACTTTTCGCCTTCTTTAACACTGCCTTTTTGCCATTTCGCTATTTATAAAGCAGTGATAAGCAGTGGTGAAAGGTCATTACCACTACTTTTTGGCATACATCGCTGTGGTTACTGCTCAAGCATATTTATAAAATTCAGAAAACTGAGGTGGCGAAAACGCACAAGTGGCCATTTATTTAGCCTGCCAATGGGTCCATGGAAGGTGTCAGTACATTGTGGGGTGTTTCTCAATACTAATAAGTACCCAGGGGGGTGTTAGACTATTTTCCAGCATTTACTGTAATACGATCTGCGATTTCGCTTTTTTAAGGTTTATTTTTTTGCTTTTTTTAAGATCGCTTTTTTCCCCCCCAATTTTCTTTATTCACCAATAAAGTCAAATGGGGGTCTGAGAGACATATTTATAAAGGGCGTTGTTTTCACTTTTTTTCCCCCACCAGCCTTTACCAAAAATTTTTAAACTTTCAACTTTTTTTTTCATCAAAGTAATTAAAAGGCAAATTTTCATCAAAAGCGAAAATTATGTAGCAAAAAGTATCACTAATAATGCTGGAAAAGTTCAGCACATATGATGGTAAATAGGTAATACTCCCTGGTGGTTTTTCAAAGTAGTATCAAATTGGTTAATACACACTGAACACCTATCTTTGTTACCGTATATACTCAGTATACTGCGGTACCTAGTTTTAGGTAAAAAAAGGAGGAAAAACAATTGACTCGAGTATAAACTGAGGGGGTAGTATTTGCCACTTAAGATGTTTGGAAACTACAACTCCCAGCATGCTTTATTGCGGGAGTTGTAGTTTCCAACATCTTAAGTGGCAAATACTTGCAAATAGGGGTAATTCCTCCTTTATTTGTGCATACAGTATGCACATATAAAGAAGGTTTTACCCTTATTTGTAAATATTGCCCTCCCTGGCGTCCGTAGTATTCTCCTACCTTGTCCGGCGGCCACTCGCTCCTCATTCTCAGTGCGCATCTGGATGATGTCACTACTCAGCGCCGCAAAGTGAGAGGCGCCGGGTAATGACATCATCCAGATGCGCACTGTGGATGCAGATCGCGTGGCTGCCGGACAAGGTAAGAGACAGGTTGACTCGAGTATAACCGAGGTAAGATTTTCAGGATTTTAAAGCCTGAAAACTCGGTTATACTCGAGTATATACGGTATTTAAAAATAGTCTAACACGTGTTTTTGTCAGCCAAAGATATAAATAGTGTAAAACTCAAAAGGCAAATTTTCTATTTTATTATTAGTACCAGTACTAATTTTTTAGTGCTTATTTTCAGCAAACTGCAGCTAATTTCAGTAGGAGAGCAATTTCTTTTTTCGCAGTGATACCACACTAACCCAATGAATAAGGCAAAAACTACCGTCACACATAGCCGCAGCTACTTTTCGGCCAAAGCGAAAGAGAGCGGTTTTATAAATAAGACGAAAATAACGCTATTTGTCATTGTGAGGTCCTACGATAGCAAAATGGTGAAAATAGCGATCGTTTATAAATATGTCCCTAGTTGGCTGCTTGCACTGAATCTGGGCTAAACAGAATTCCTATCCTGATCTAAATAAAGGAACTATACCTGAGACAAGGGCTGTGTGGAGACTTTACTAACCAGACACTGAGAAAACTGACTTGTATTCAGTAAGTGCAGGACCTTGCCATTATTTATATTGCAAATTGGCTGAGTTTTGATTTATCCCGCCTGTTATTTACTTGCTGTGAAATAAACCAGTGGAAGCTGGCAGATAGACTGAAATCTGGCTGTTGAATGTCACTCTGTGCAACGGACTAGATCCTGCTACCCAAGACCTCACAGGGACTGCTGGGACCTTTGGGAACTAAAGGGATGTTGACCGGAAATGTAATTTTGATCAGTGTTATTTATAATAATGTATGGTATTATTATACCACTCTAGAACACTGGCCACTACCCATTTATGCCCGTATTCCAAGTTTGTTATCACTCCCTAAGATGATATGATGAGCATTTTGGGAATGATCCACAAAAAAAGGAAAATGCGCATAAAAAAATTTCTTAAAGTGATACACACAAACCTTTTTTTTTTACCCTAAAACTATAAATTAGCGAAAAACTTTGTCTTCTTCAAGCTTCCCAATGCCTCCGGTGATATCGGTAAAGTAAACGCAGATCATTATTTGTTCGATTTCAAGGGAAACTATACCTATTTTAGTAGGAAATATTGCAGAGGTACCAAAAAAGACCGGATTGAATTTTTAGGATCAGTTAAGTGTGCAAAAACTTGTGTGACCTCTGTACTAACTGGTTTTCACTAAAATACCACTAAAAGGGGAAGTTGTGTGGGGGTGGTGGTGGATTGTGCCGTTTTTTATTTTTTACTTGGAATTGCAATTGCGCATGGGTCCCATTTGGGCGAGTTGGTGGCCCCGTCCTGTTTACACCCACCCATATGGCATACCGATTGATTCAGGACATGTGGGAGATTGCCATTTAGTGGGTTTTTTTACTTGCCAAGTGGGTTTAGGTAGGATTTCAACCTTTGAGTCCTCTTATTTTATTTTTTCACAAAATCTCCTAAAAGCACGGAGTTCTATGATAACAGTGTCTGGAATTCTTCATGTATATATGAAAGTATGACATCGTTACGTGCTGAAGGTGTGTAGATTCCAAAAATATATAGTTTGTGGGGGGATTTCCAAGTTGAATAGGCTGTTAAATTACAGCACACTTTGATTTTTCTTGTAATTGCAACTTTTGCATGCGTCCCATTTGAGCTAGTTGGTGGCCACAACCTCTGTGTGCACCCATGCATATGGCATACCGTTTGATTCAGACATGTGGGAGATTGACATTTAGGGGTTTTTTTGCTTGTCAAGGGAGTTTAGGTAGGATTCAACCTTGAATCCCCTTATTTTATTTTTTACAAAATCTCCTAAAAGCACAGAGTACTATGTCTGGAATCCTCATATATGTATGAAAGCATGACAAGGTTACGTAAGTAAAGTTGTGTAGATTCAAAAATATATAGTTTGGGGGGGTATTTCCAAGTTTCAGGGCTGTTTCCTTTGAAAAGGTAGGCTGTTCAAATTACAGAGCACTTTGATTTTTTCTTGTAATTGCACTTGGGCATGTGTCCCATTTGAGCTAGTTGGTTGCCACGTCTCTGTATGCACCCATGCATATGGCATACCGTTTGATTCACACATTTGGGAGATTGACATTTAGTGGGGTTTTTTGCTTGTCAAGTGGGTTTAGATAGGATTTCAACCTTTGAATCATATAATTTTATTTTTCACAAAATTCAGAAAAACACAGAGTTCTTTGGATATTGCGTCTGGAATTCTTCATGTATGTATGAAAGCTTGGCACCATAACGTAGCTGAGGAGTGTAGATTCAAAAATATTTATTTGTGGGGGATATTTCCAAGTTCGGGGCTGTTTCCTTTGAAAACCTTAGGCTGTTCAAATTGCAGAGCACTTTGATTTTTTTCTTGAAATAGCACTGGGCATGCGTCCGATTTGAGCTAGTTGGTTGGCACGTCTCTGTGTGCACCCACACAAATGGCATACCGTTTGATTCAGGATATGTGGGAGTTGACATTTAGTGGGTTTTTTGGCTTGTCAAGTGGGTTTAGATAGGATTTCAACCTTGAATCAGTTTTATTTTTCACAAAATCTCCTAAAAACACAGAGTTCTTTGGATTACTGCATCTGGAACTCTTCATGTATGCATGAAAGCTTGAAACGTAACATAGCTGAAGGAGTGTAGATTCCAAAAATATATAGTTTGTGGGGGGTATTGCTGTTTCCTTTGAAAAAGCATAGGCTGTTCAAATTACAGAGCACTTTGATTTTTTTGTAATTGCACTTGGGCATGCTCCCATTTGAGCTAGTTGGTGGCCACGTCTCTGTGTGCACCGCATTCAGAATTACACCGTTGCGTAGCTGAAGGCATGTAGATTCCAAGAATATATAGTTTTGGGGGGGGGGGGTATTTCTAATATAGAGGGGTGTTTAGTCTGACAAATTTGAAAAGTTGCTGTAATTGGGCCACTGTGATTTGGCTCACTTTGTGGCTAGTCAATTCCACGTACTCATGTGTAACCATGCATATGGCATACTGTTTGATTCAAGACATTTTGGAGATTGATATTTGGTAAACTTTGGTAACTTTTTGTTACATCTCATTGGATTTTGGCATGATTTCTACCTTCGAAAGTGGATTTTCGTTCATTTGTTTCCAGAAAATCTGTGTAATTGCAAACTTCTACGAAGAAGAACTGCACCCACACCACTGATGGTATGAATGAACAAACTACAGTGTTATATAGCTGAAGGTGTGTAGATTTCAGGAATATATAGTTTTGGGGGTTTTTGTGGAAAAAACTACAGACTGTTCAAATTCAGAGTTGCCTGAATATTTTTGCTGATTTTGAGCCATCGTGCATGTCTCACTTTGTGGCTTTTCGCTTCTACGTCCGCGTGTGTAACCACACATATGGCATACCATTTGATTCAGGACATTTGGGAGATTGATATTTGGTATAACTGCACCCACACCATTGAGGTATAAATGAGCGAACTAAAGTGTTACATAGCTGAAGGTGTGTAGATTCAGGAATAATATTTTGTGGGGGTATTTCTGAGTTACGGCGTTGTTTGTGAAAAACTACAGACGTGTTCAAATTCAGAGTTGCCTGAATATTTTGCTAATTTTGAGCCATCGTGCATGGTCTCACTTTGTGGCTTTTCGCTTCTACGTCCGCGTGTGTAACCACACATATGGCATACCATTTGATTCAGGACATTTGGGAGATTGATATTTAGTAACTTTTTTTTACATTCCATGAGGTTTTGACATGATTTACCTTTTGAATGTTGTTTGATGTTACTTTTTTTTAAAAAATCTGCGAAAAGTGCCAACTTCTATGAAGAACTGCGGCCACACCATTGGTGGTATGAATGAATGAACTATACGTTACATAGCTGAAGATGATTTTAGAAATATATAGTTTGTATATATATATATATATATATATATATATATATATATATATATATATAATATAATAACACTGTTATGCAAAGCTGGCTAATTTATTTTGCTGTTACTGACATTTGGCATTGGTCACATCTGGGTTAGTTGGTACCCATGTCTCTGGGTACACCCATGAATGTGGCATACCGTTTTATTCAGGAGGGGTTAGGCTTTCATATTTGAGATGCGTTTGAATATTCGCATTTGATTTTGTCTTTGATTTTACAGTTGAGGAAAAAAAGGAAATGTGAGAAAATTGGATGAAGAGCTGCGCCCAGGTATCTGCATTTTGATCAAAACTACCTCACTCATAATATCCTGTGGGTGTGTAGTTCTAAAAATATCTCACTTGGGGGGATATTTTAGTTAATTTGGTAGATTTCTATGTTAACTGTCAGTAGTGGTTATACATTTTAATTGGTGTAATATTCTTGAAGGTGCAGTTTTAGTTTGGGGGGGTTCCTGTACAGGAAAAGTGGGGTACCTACATATATCTGCTATTGTTGTACTTGGGAGTATCAGAGCTTTTAGAAACAGTTACATTTTGTGTGTAACCTTAAGATAAGTAAAAATGGGAAAAATCTATGAAAATTGCAAATATTTTATTTTTTTGACATATTTTACCCATAATTCCAGTAAAATTTCCAGAAAAGTTACAAAATTTTGTTACATGTTAAAGTAGACTTTGTGCTGAAAAAAACAATGTATAATTCCTGATTTAATGGGGGGGGTTTCCTACTGTAAACTTTGACTGAACCAAATGCAGCGAAAGGGTTAAATTTCTCAATAACTTATCCCTGACCTGTCTGGTGTGCTCTTTGGACTCATGGTGTTGTTGCTCCCAAGATTCTCTCAGACAACTTCTGAGGCCATCACAGAGCAGCTGATTTGTACTGACATTAGATACACACAGGTGCACTCTATTTAGTCATTAGCACTTATCAGGCAATGTTATGGGTAACTGACTGCACTCAGACCAAAGGGGCTGAATAATTACGCACACCCCACTTTGCAGTTATTGATTTGTTAAAAATGTTTGGAATCATGTATGGTTTTCATTCCACTTCTCGCGTGTACACAACATTGTATTGGTCTTTCACGTGAATTCCAATAAAATTGATTCATGTTTGTGGCAGTAATGTGAAAAAATGTGGAAAACTTCAAGGGGCCGAATACTTTTGCTAACCACTGTATATCTATCTCTCACACAGTTGCCAGCCTATTTACTAATCTCACAGTGCCAGTCTATTCACCAGTCTCACAGATTGCAGCCCTATTCACCAGTTCACAGATTGCCAGCCTATTCACCAGCTCACAGATTGCCAACCATTCACCAGTCTAATCACAGTAAAAAAACAGTACCTTTCACACACTGTGGAAATGTGTTCCTTGGTCCACTATGCATTCATCCAAATGCAAGTATGCATAGTGGACCAAGTACAAGTACATACAAAATCCAAAAGGCAAGTAGGAAAGGAACCAGGCGAAGGCAGGAATTGCTGCAAACTTGGTTTGTTTTATTTAAACATACAAACATGTTTCGGGTGCAAGTCCCTTTTCTCCCGTGTGACTCCAACAACCAGAGTATCAAATAAAATACCTTCCAACAAGAAATGAATAGACAAACCACACTTCCCATATATAATACAACCCCATGTGAACACAGAATATATTTTTCAAAATATCTCAGCAGAACTGCAACTCTCCACATGTCTTCCGTCAGATACATATCAAGGATATTAGGAGATCCTACAAATAAAACATACTACTATACATGAATACAAGTTCATAGTATGCTAGGAGTATAAAAAACATTCTTACCCCACGTATCTTAGAAACAGATGTTTAGAATCTGAGAAAGAACAGACAATGTCAGGCATATTACAAAAAACATTTAATATTCGTTGATCATTAAAACCCACGGGAGCCAAAGTATTCAGATTCTTTATCCATTTAGCTTCAGCTGAAGCAATTTCTTAGTTAAAGGATAACTATCGTGTGTATAAAGTTTATTTAAAAAACAGTTAAACTGAAAATTACTTGGGACAGAGGATATAATGATCTTCTACCTCCCAATATTGTTTCTGTAAGGAGCACCAGCCCAAAGAAAACTGATTCTGCCAGTCTTCCCCAGGTCAGCACTATCTTTATTACAGGAATAGTCCAGGACTAACCTGGCAAATAAAACTGTAAGTGCTGGAGCTCCTTAATGAAACAATATTGTGAGGTGGGAATAATCAATCTGATTCCCTGCCCCAGGCACTTTCCAGAGTATAGTTATCCTTTAAGTCTCCCCCTCTCAAATTCGGAAACACTTCTTCTATTACTGCCCATCTCAGTTGATTCACCAGTGGGTTTGTGGCGTGAAAGTGATGAGCAACCGAAGTGTCCATGTAAATGCCAGGTTTAAAGTTGCGTATGTTATTCATTGCTCCTTAATTGTCGTTTTATAGTGCAGCCAGTCTGCCCAACATACACAAAGCCACACGGACATTTCAGAATATAAATCATGTTCTTAGTATTACATGTGGAATAGACATTATGTTTAATTTTTGTGCCTTTAGCGGGTGACAAAACGATTCGCCTTTCATTATAGAATTACAGCACACACAACTCCAGCACGGAAAGGTCCTAAATTTTATTTTTCCAAGACATCTGGTCTGTCACCATTCTGGCTGTGTCTGAGGGACATTATTGATCTCTTAAAGAAGACCCTCGGTATAGCTGACATTGTCTTGTACTTTCATTCTCAGATTCTAAATATTTGTTTCTGAGATACGTGGGGTAAGAATGTTTTTTATACTCCTAGTATACTATGAAATTGTATTCATGTATAGTATATGTTTAGTATGCCTTTACTAAGTATACGTATTGCAGCTGATGTAATAGGCTTATTTGTTTATCTAACTGTGATAGTTCATGAACCATGAGAGTTATTTTTATCGGTGTTAACATGACTTTATCTGGTGTACCAGTTGAGAGTGTCTGTTCTCATTTATGGTATTATCTGTATATTGTATGTGTTTTTTATTTGTAGGATCTCCTAATATCCTTGATATGTATCTGACAGAAGGCACATAGAGAGTTGCAGTTCTGCTGAGATATTTGAAAAATATATTCTGTGTTTACTTTTCTTTAAACTCATGGGTGTGTTATTATAATATGGGGAGGTGTGGTTAGTCTATGTCATTTCCTTTTGGAAGGTGTTTTATTTGATATTCTGGTTGTTGGAGTCACACTTGATAAAGGGTCTGTCACCCGAACATGTTGTGTGTTTAAAAAAGTTTGCAGCAATTCCTGCCTTCGTCTGGTTCCTTTCTCCTACTCGTCAGTCTCACAGTGTCAATCTTTCACTAGTCTCACAGTGCCAGCCTATTCCTTAGTCACACAGTGCCAGCCTATTCACCAGTCTCACAGATTGCCAGTTATTTACTGGCCTCACAGATTCGCCTATTCCCCAATCTCACAGATTTCCCACCTATTCACCAGTCTCACAGATTTCCCGCCTATTCACCAGTCTCACAGATTTCCCACCTATTCACCAGTCTCACGATTTCCACCTATTCACCAGTCTCACAGATTTTACCCCTATTCACCAGTCTCACAGATTTCCACCTATTCACCAGTCTCACAGATTTCCCGCCTATTCACCAGTCTCACAGATTGCCAGCCTCGCACCAGTTCACAGATTTTGCCTATTCACCAGTCTCACAGATTTCCCGCCTATTCACCAGTCTCACAGATTGCAGCCTGTCACCACTCACAGATTGCCAGCCTCGTCACCAGTCTCACAGATTTGCTCGCCTATTCACCAGTCTCACAGATTTTCCTCCTATTCACCAGTCTCAGATTACCTACTATTCAGTCACAGAATACCTTATTATTACAGATTGCAAAATGCCAGCCTATTAAGCAGTCACAGAATCTCTCTCTCTCTCTCTCTCTTCTCCTCTCTCTCTCTATAATATATTATAATATATATATATAATCCTGTTGTACTTATTGATTTCACTTATTTACAAGGGTATATCTTGGTTAATACATCAAGAAAAATAATACATTATTTTAACAACAGTTTAGAGTTATATAAATCAGGAAATAATTATATACTTTATGTATGAATGCGTGAGTGGTTGCGGGCCTCTGTCACAAGATTCCCTGGTGGGCCCCAGGTGCCCAGTCCAACACTCGGTATCCTATTAGAGGGCCTGACCTACTATTTCCTCCACCCATTCTTACATATTCTTTACCATTTGTATTGACTCACATCACACCCTAGTTACTTACCCAGACCATCTTCAACCACATACAAACTCACCAAAACCCCCTTGGCACAACAGTGAAACCCATTTCGGGATGCACGGAGAGGTGCTTTGCAAATGTAGCATCGCCGGAGCGATTGCAAGGGAGAGCCGATAGTACCATTGCGTGCATCAGCCCTGTTAGAATCTTTTATAGGAATAAAAACAGCTATGTTGAACTTTAACTCTTGTAGTGCCTGGGTAGGTTTTACAGAGATCACGGGTAAAAAAGCAGGTAAGCTGGAGCGACCTCTGTTAAACAGCAAAGTAACAATCTCCCATAGAAAAAAGTAACAAACTTTATCTGCACCTATGCATGGGACAGTGAGATTTGTTACAGTAATGAATGTTCACCAAATATTCCTGGTCACAAAGAGTTAAAACAATTGGTAAAAGTATTAGGGTTGTACCATTTACTCAGCAAGAATAATGCACCCTTTCGTTGACTAGGTTGGGGAAAAATCACATATAGGTGTCGCAGACAGAACTGAAAAGAAAGAAGGGCCACATGGACCTCCAGATGACATTCAAAACTCCCAAGCAATGTACAATAGCGAGTGCAGACAGGACTACACCCTATATACTCTGTTATGGTACCTACTCTTTGTAACTTTTACTGTCTCCCATAATGCAAGTTTAGACCGTGTAAAATCATGGATAGGTAACCAGTAGATATAACCAATAGATCTCCAGATGTTTAAAACTATAACTAAACTCCCAGAATTCCTTGGCTATAGAGTGAATGCTGAGTTGTAGTTTTTGAACCATCTGGATAACTACTGGTTTGGGAGCCCCGCCGCAACTAGGGTGGGGCGTCTGACCGCGGGGGGAGGGCGCACCTTTCTCCCAGAAGCCACCCGCGTCTCCCCCGTGGGTCTCCAGTAGGCGAGCAGTCTCGCGAGGGGGTCGAGGGCGGCGATGACGTAATTACGTCGCGCCGCGTCCATATAAGGCGGAGCCACGAGGTGCCCGGCGCCATTTTCCCCAGCGCCGGTGACCGGATAACAGCTCATCCCTCCCTCCCTCCCTGTTTTCACGTTATTGGTTAATGTTTTGTGGAGTCACGGCTGGCGGGTACACCCTTGCTGGATATGGATGAGTCGTTACATGCCCTCTGGCTAGACAGAGGTTGGCATTCAAAGCTGAGTTCTACGGCTATGATGGTTAACAACAAGGATGGTTTTGGTGGTGTACAGTGGTGGAAATATGCCAAAGGGCAATCTATGCAAATATGCAAATTTATGCAAATTATGCAAAATAACGTTAATTTAATAAAATAAGCCGTGGCCGATTGTTCACCCAAAAAGTAGTTGTCTGTGTCTTATTTAAGTAAAGGCTAAATTGGTTGTGAGGGGGCTAATCTTGGTTTGGCTGTCTGGGTTCTCAGTTTCCCCCCGCGGTCACCTATCCCTGTCACAGATCAATAGAAAATAGTTGCAGAAAAGATTTAAAATGAGCTGAGGCCCATATAAAGTTTTTTACTTGGTGTTGATGGGAGAGGGATCATACTGCCAGTTCGTACTGTACATTGCACTCTATACTAGGCATCTCCTACTGTGGGCCTACATTTGTTTGAAAAATATAACTCCCAGCATTTCACTACAGCACATATCAGAAGGTATCCAGGGAATGCTGGGAATTGTAGTTTTTTAGACATTTTGATTCCGCAAGTGAAGAGCCTGATTAGTGCTATATATTTTAGTGGTAGGTAGGTTATTTCTATGAACATTTGGTATGGTTATGAATAAAACATTTATTTTAACTTTTAGACTTTTAAACTTCCCTGTACAAATTTTAGGAAGAAAGACTAAGAGAGGTCGGGTTTCGGGTCTGAAACTGCAGGTCAGGTCGCAGGTAGAAAGCGGGTTGAGGGTAGGTGTGGGTATGGATTTTTCAGGTCGGATGCGGATCAGAAAAGCAGACCCGCGCAGGACTCTACCACAATGTCCAGCACTATAATGTATGTAATGTAATGTAACTGATAGTTTTATATGGTATTTAAATCCTAACATGTAGTTACTGCACATTTCAATCCACTGACTTTATAATTTGTTATGTGTTTATACTGTGCAGTAATCTAATAGGTAGCCGTACTATTCTATTTCAGATCTCCCCAAGCCCCAGATATCATGGGAAGATGATGAAATACAGGACAGAATTACATGCACTGCCCCGGGACTCACAAGGATGACATTAAAAGGTTTAATCTGTACAGAGACAATGCACACATTACGGATTTACATAGTAAAGATGGATCCCTAACGTTACTTTCCTCACCTGTTCCTGAAGGAACCAGTATAAATGTACATACATAGTACAAATACAGTCACATGTAATAGAGTCACCGTATAGTGATCTACCGAAGAATAAAAGGTAAGTTGAGTCCTACTGTATATACGATGTGATATAACTATTGCTATTAGCTAAAAAGGTATGAGAAGTGAATGATGACATCATAAAAACAGATTTTACATTTATACAGTATGGCCATTACCGCAAACAGACTTCACCTTTACTGATTAGAGGAGTGTCCTGTTCTCTTCCAGTAAGGGCATGTCAAACTACACTACAAAACTAAACCCAATAAACCAGCAGTACAAAAAACTGAAATTTACACAGTAAAATTCTAAAATAAAAACAGATGAAAAGGCAAAATGACTTACTACACAGCAAGACTGGGCAGGGGTCAGAATTACAGATCCACTAGTCTTGTTGTGTAATAAAGAAATCAAGGGTAACTCAAGTAACTCAAGGGGGGAAGGGGTAGGGGGTCTATAGGGATATATGGGGGGTAAGAAAAGGCAAAATATACAAAAAAAAACCCCAAACAAATGTAAGAAATATTATAATAAACACCAAAGTAAATGAAACAACCAAATAAATTTAAAAAAAAAATGGTTTTGGCTCAAAACTGTCAAAAAATCAAAACGAATGAAAATCAAAACAATAAAAAAAAGTGTTGATTTTGTGTGTATTTGTGTGTGTGTGTTTCAGTCAAAATCTGTAAGTGTAAACTAAAAAATAGTATGTGTGTGGTGTAATATACTATAACCAGTCCAGCAGACAGGAGATCAGCAGCAGGCAGGGGTAAAATCCACAAAATCCCGGTAGATCACAGCAGGAGGGGTCCAGCGATGTAATCCACCGAGTCAGCAGTGAGAGGTTTCCGCAGGGGGCAGTATTTATACACTTAACATCAGCAGTGTCACTGCCCATGTGACTGCTGATGCTATTACAGTTCGAAACACTCTAGCACACTGCTGTTGGCTTGCTGACAGACAATAGAATAGGTGCAATCCCTCAGCTCTCTACTCCACGAGCTTGAATAATTCCAGAACAAAGATGCAAACAAGGGAGCACACTATAAGTGTAGAATCAATAATTAGTCTGCCTGTCTGGGTACAGAGGGTATAACCGTTTACTTACCCATTAAGTGTTTTTTAAAGCATGGAGAGAATTACAATGACCCACATAGCAATCCATCAATCTTTAGTGGTCTGGCAACTAAAGATCAATATTTTTAACCCAATTAACACATGCACGCTCTGCCAGGTCAAAAATACGAAGATCAAACGTCTGTTAGGACTGAACAATGTGCCAAAATTTACAGACATTTGTCCAATTTGGTTGAACTTTCGACTGAATCAGCCTAATATTTTGGGCCAATTTACTTTAATTTCAGTTTTTATGGTCGATCTGGGCAAATATCAGACTTGTGGTACATGGCCTTGGTCACCAACCTGATTAAGGGGAAAAACAGTTACTGATCTTTGGTTCTAAAGGACAACTGTATGGTTGTTACCCACACCCTTGTGGTCCAGGGCCTAAACCAAGGGAAGACACATTCTACATGAAGCACTTTCCCATTGCATATATACCAGATTGAGGTGGGTGGAGCTTAGACAATACAGTTGTCCTTTAATAAAAGCTTTTTATTTACTTTGGTAAGATTTGGATTTATTAACCCTCGTGGTATGGGTCAATGAGGGTTCACACCCACATTGGTACAATTAAAAGATTTGCAGATATTAAAACAGACTAAATGTGCCCATACATGCGTTTATGATGCATGTGATGGGCAGAAACCCATTGGAATCTGTTGTGTTAACCACACACACACAAGCCCCGACCAATCCCCATATGTGGTATCAGGTATCCTGAGGAAGGACATTGCAGTCCCGAAACGTCGTGTGTTGTTCACAATAAATTATTGATTCTACACTTATAGTGTGCTCCTCGACTGCTGATGCTAGTGTTCTCTGATTGGCTTCTGGGAAGATCGCCTCCGGGTACCAGGAAGGAGACCCGAATTTGCTTGTTGCTAGGGGCTTGTGAAGAGTGGGGAAGCGGTTTCCCCGCTCTAACTGTGGCATTTGGCCACCTGACCCCGGAAGTGCTGCAGATCGTTATATACTATCTGTGGAGTTTGGTCCTTTTCTGCACAGATCGTATATATATATAATACATTTTCAAAATTCAAATAAATAAAATTTAATAAACACAGCACCACTACAACGTTTCGGGGGGGTTTCAACCTCCCTTCATCGTGTGGGTCGCTGACGCAACTGATTCTGGGGTCACATCGTCGGTTTCCTACGGCGCACATCACCGAAAATATCGTTATTATAGACAACATTGACCCCTTGAGCCTTTTGGGGTTAAAGGGGTCCCACAGCTCTGAATTGGGACCCTTCTTCCCGGCACTTGTGACAATGCCTTTTTTTTTGCCTAAAATATCATTGGGCGATATGTGACCATATGATTGCAAGGAGAGTGAAATCTTAAGCAATGAAAATTGGATTTCGTCTTTCAGCAATTCATTATAAGAGGTTAAACCTGCACGGAAACTCAGAGGTCATCTGACTAGTATGATTATGTTGATGAAAAAGGTTTTCGGGGACGAAGCGGCCTTAAAGGAGAATCATACTCAATCTCTACTCCGAATTGGAGAGATACAAATGTCCACTAACTAACCTCAAATGCCAATGCTAATAAGTGTGATTTATTCCGATGTACGTCATGATTGCAGCTCTAAGTACCTCTACAACCTTTTTGCTCGATATGTTGTATCTAGAATTGCAACCTATACTGCATTAGTGTTTTTTTATTGATAAATATAAGGGATACTGACATGAGCATTGCTGCATTAGTGCAGTTGCCTTTCCTTGCGCAGCTTAGCCAAACTAATTAGAGACATGCTCCATAGGAGATACAAACCTACCCAAGATTCTACAATACAATGATTTGAGCAAGGATGCACTATATACGTTTAAAGATATGTGCTATCTATATAAAATAGACGGTGCAAAGGTAAACTAAATATTATAACCCAGACAGAAATTAGGGGAAGCCCCAAAGAACCCTAAAAGCACTCACGCACTTACATCCAAATAATCATCTACGATTTATTGACACAAGAAATAATGTCCCCATCACCACAAAACTACTCAAATTCCCAATCATAAACGAAATATATATCACATATATAAGAAAGGAACACTGGGTGTGTCCCAGTGAGATAAATAGCTAAAAGGTCTCGTAACAGCCTGGGGAACGGGACTGGATGAAATACTAATGGTGGACTTGTGCAAAATTGCGATAACATGACAAATGTCCGATACAAAGTGGTCCAATGCAGGAGTATCAATAGACAATTTCCGAAGTGCAACATAGTAGGACAAGTAACCCTCTTGTCTGACCGGCAACTTGGTGGCCACAATAAGTATCAAAATGTCCAGAGAAAAAATGAAAAAGTCTTACCCGGGACTTGCTGCGGTAGCCGCCCCCACTTTCCCGGATCTACAGGTTTGGCCACATTGCACAGGTACGATAGGCGTGACTGCTCCTAGCACTGGAGCAAGAGTTACATACCGCTCTTCAGCGGGCCTGGGAAATGGCTCCCGAACTCTTGTTCGCCACTTTGCTGTTGGTCGGTAACCAGTCCACATGTCCAATTCCCCGTCCGAGCTCACAAACCAACACGCTTTTCGTCTGCCATCATCCTTATGCAGACTTCTCAGGGTATCGTGATATTCTCAACGAGACCTCCATTTTACATTTGACATGCTTGGGGAACTAATTATTCTGCGTGTGCAATAAGGGAACAATACTCTTAACATTATATAATGGGGACAATTGCAGCAGCACGGTCACTTCCTCCTAAAGTTATGCACATAGTACTACCAAAATTATGTTTACCAACCAAATGGATCACCGCGGTAGTTACTAAAATTAACCTTTTACTGTACAATAAACACCACTTATAACATGGTTATTGAGGGCTGAAGCAAATTATAAACGTTATAGAAAGCATCCATATGGAGATATCATTTAATCCATAAGGGGGCTTCAGTTTGTAAATTAATATCCAGCAGCTTTCCACCTGGCGGAGCCTCACTCTCCACATCTCCCACTCTATGTCCAAGAAGATCTGTTGAATACTCATAAAAGTAAATAAAACATCATATTATACAGTCATGGAGTAAGGAGTTACTGCAGTCTCCTTTCGTAAGTCTCTGTAAGATTAAGTCTCTTCTTTTTTTAATTTTCAAGTCGAGAAAGATTACAGAATCATAATCACAGATCACTGTCAAATTAATTTTTTATTGTTATTATTACCGGTCAATAAATTGTTTAAAAGCTGTTCAACTCCCACTCCTGATCAACTAGACAACAAGACATGTGACATATTGTTCAATTCTAATTCATTAACAATCCCAAATCCTTCCGTTGTCCCACATCCCCAGGCCCGCGTACGTGCACGCCATCGCCGTGCCTCTCACTGGCTGGTACTGACCGTTAAACAGAAAGATATTGTTCTCCAGTATAAACCAGAGAAGTTCCAATGTGAATGCTGTATGTGCCTCTTAAATGATCACCTCTTGTATCACAAAAAGGTACCACATGCTTGCAGGCCAATCATGTGGGGGATCAAAGATACAGACCCTCAACAAGTGACAAAATTGCCTGAGGATCAATCGTAATCCCATCTAGTTTCGTTAGAATATCGCCGTATCTAAAATGAAAGATCAAATTGTTAAGAAACGGTCTCAATACCTGTCTACGTAATGGCAAATATGTTCCGTGGGTCCATCGATCCCGAACACGATGGCCTACCAGAGGGTTATTTCTATTCTTGTGCACCTTCGGAATTATATAGAAGGCTGGACAACCGAGGATGTTTGACATATAAGTACTCCCTCTCTTTTTTACTGATAAGCCCTTTGGCAACCTTCATTATGAAGGTCCTAATCCTTCTTGATATTGGGGAACTGGTTTGTATAGTCTTTATACTGATGCATCTGCAAGCTTTCGCATTACCTCCGTTCATATTGATTCTATTCATAAAACAATGTTCTTCTGACTCCTTACTTCTGACTATAAGTGGTATGAGCCTCTTTCTGTTCTCAGACATCTTGGGGAGCCCCCATCGTCCCTTTCTTTTTCTTTCTTACATCCTTTGCCCCTTCTTGTCCTTTTTCTACCTTCCTAAAGGGATATTCCATCTTTGACTCTCATCCTCACGTCGATCTATACTCCCTTTCAAATGGGTACCAACTGACACTATCAGGGAGATCAATAAAGTTCTTATTGTTTAAAATGGTGCTAATTTTGCCCCAACCAATCAGATCTATTTAACATTTGAAAGTTACATCTGATTGGTTGGGACAAAATACAGCACCATTTTAAACAATAAGAACTTATATTGAATAACCCTGAATATCTTTTTGTAATCATCTCTATCCCTCCAAATTTTCTTTTTCTCTTTTTTTATCTCATTCTGCATGACATTACCTCCCTCCTTAGAGTTAATTTGCTGTTTTAAATTCTAAATTCCTCCTAAGTAGATTCTAGTTTAGCAATAACAGATAGTGTCATGACAGTGTGTAGTGACTTGGCACAAATGGTAACTATTGGTATTAGTTATTTCAGGAGCAATAAAAATGGCATTCCACCCTGGAAACAGGCCAAGTGGTTTATATTAGGGTTAGGGAAGCATGAAGCCAGATCTTCTCTAGACATCTGGGGCCGACACCGTGTATCTGGAATTCCTGCAATCAAGGTCGTGGTTGCAAGAGGTCACATAGGACAGCCATATGTATAAAATAAAAATATTGCTGTATTGGAATATGTGATACAGAAACCAATATTGTATTTGTGATTGGAAGGTAGGTCATAAAAAGATACCAACATGGAGACCTTATTCCCTTGCCAAGGGTAGTTATTAAAGGGAACTTTAAAAGAGCCATCAACCACCTCTCTACATGCTCCGCAGCCCAAGATATAAAGAAATGACTGACCAGAAAGTTAATGGGTGGGAGGCTGACATGTGACATTCCTAAGGTTTCTCCTGTACAGTGCCCGCGGTGAGCACAAGCCTCAGGACTCCCTCAGGTGTGAGGGAGACAGGAAAGTCCCTCCTCCTCTTGCTGTGAAGTCCTGACAGAGAAGGTAAGGGAATCTACAGTCCTTTTCCCACTATGTTTCACTCTGCCTGAAAAGGCTGTTCCACAGTTTCTGTAGGGGGGGTCTGAGTGGCCTCAGCACGCGTGAGTGGGTGGGCTTGTGCACTCATGAGTGGGCAGGGCTTAGGCACCTACCGGTGGATGGGCTTTGACAACTGTGAGTGGGCGGGGCCACGGCACCTGCGAGTGGGTGGGCCACATGGAGCTGTAAGAGAATGGGCCAGACGGGCCTGCAACTAGAGGGACCATGGGTCCATGAGTGGGATGGACCAGGGGGCTGCAAAGGGGAGGAGGAGACACAGGGCAGATTAACTGACATGGTTCAGAGCAGGAAGCAGGAAGTGCAGGGGAACCTGGTGATGGCTGCCATATCACACACAAAAATGTAAAATATCTTCAAACTATGCAAAATAAACAATGAAAAAAAAATTGCAAAAATTCTCAGGGAGAGCAATCCTATTCAATTTACCTAAAGTCATTTTATGGAACCACAGTTCCCTTTGATTTCTTGGGAAATATGTATTAAACACGGGTCGTGTTTGGTATTGTGGAATTGATAATTACTACGGAAAGGAATATGTGATCTATTATCCCAGTACAATGTACATATCTAAAGTTATATGGAACTGCCTAACTTGAGGGGGAATGAAGGATTGTGACAAATTGTAAATCTGCGACATTCCTGGACACTCCACCTCATGCATAGCTAAGTAGGGGGATGGTTCAACTAGGGTCTAAAAATCACTGTAACCCCCTTTAACTTGTTTCTATTGAGGGGACATGCTAAATGGGCATGGATCATATTCCTTCTTTGCCCAGGACATAGGACTTCTTCTAGCAAGTAGTAAGGTTGTAAATATTTTTATCCCTTTATTTTATATAACTGTTTGTACCTATAGTGTATGTCAATTTATTGCTACACCATTTTCTCTTTATTTTTGTATTATATTGCACTGTCCACCTTTTGGCATTTAATCTAAAATTGAATAAGCTTTGTTTTGATGCCTAAAAAGAACTCAGTTAGCCTCTTATAAGTTATATGTTGTTTGGATGGTCTGTAGTGTATGGAAAGCTTTGTAGTGTAAATGCTAATATAACTCTGTGACTGCTGTGAATGACTAATGCTAATTAACCAGTAGTTGAGGGGTAGTAAGTAATGGTGTAGCTGCCAGGACAGGGGTATGCATAGTCAGTGAGAGTCAAGAGAATGTGGGGCATCGCCAAGGCAGTAAACTAGGGGTGGTGGCCAGCAAATACCGATTGGTCAGTCCAGCGAACAGCCGTGATTGTACAGTTACAAACAAACGTTCTTTAATGTACAAAGGTGTTCATCTGTAGAATATCACGAGATAGTAAACTACTGCAATGGTATTCCATGAGCAATTTCGCTATCAGACATTTTGATTGGCATTTATGGCCGTGGTTTTAATTAACAATTGGAATAACGTATTGTTAAGGTGTGGTATTGCAAATATGTAAAGTATCAGTGTACAGTTTGTAGAACAGGGTAAACAGCTGACAACAAAAGGAGTGATGAGGTGCAATGTTCAAATTAGTGAAACAGTATGAGAGTGAGATCAATAAACCCAATTTAAAGGGTCACTAATACTTACTCAAAACACTTTATATAATCTGAAAGTACAATGTTAGTATAGTAAAAATGATGTTACTTAAAGTGTGTGTCTGTGCCTGCTTTGTTAGTGCATTTTCAATGTTTAGTAACTGCTCCTAACTGCCCCCCTCCCTTAATCACTGGCCACATCATGTAATAATATAAGACCTTCACAGCCCGACAATACAACTTATTAACATATCTTCCTGACATGCTGATAGTGGGTGGGGGAGAGGGCTGCTGCTTGTGTTAGACACTTCTCCCCTCTTATACAGCAAGTGCATGCTGTGACAGTGGGGGAGGAAGAGGGTTACGTTGCTGTGTGAGACACTTCTTTCTAACAAGCAAACAAAACATGCTGGGGGTGGCTGCAAGTGACCTGTGACATAGATAATAGATAATAGATAGATAGTAACAGACAGGCAGACACATAGATACAGACAGACAGGTAGAAAATAGATAGACTGACAGATAGATACTGTATATAGATTGATATATATAGAAAGAAAGATAGATATATACTAGAAGATAGTAGACAGGAGACCAATATGATTAATCAGCTATTATATTCGGTTGTATTAATAAATGTTTTGACATGTTAGGAGATTCTTAGTAAGAGGTCATGGTGGGAAACAAATAGTATACCTGGTTTGAGTAATAGTTTACCCTTGTACATGTTATTTAAAATGAAGATTTCTGGACTCTACAGCTCAGATTCAAATCTGAAAAATGTGTTTGGATGTATAATTTTTGAAAAATTTGAATTTTTGGAATGTAACGCCCTGTTTACGTTTGAATGTTGTATACATACTGAATGGAAAGTTCACTTTTAACTACAAAGCAGACAGAGACTGTGAAACTACAACTCTCAGGTGATCACTGCCACAGGAGGTGAGATGGCTGAGGATCAGGAAGGAGGGGGATGTGAACTGGACAGAGAAAAGATACTAGAAAGTCTCCAAGGTCTTACAGATGGATCCAGTTAAAGAATTTGTGTTGTCCAGTATCTCCAATGATAAAGGATTGCAAGAGACTGTTTAGTTCACCAGAGGATTGGCTCTATAGAGAGAGTGAAACTGTCCCATTTGGCATGGGTCTCCGCCCATTGGAAACAACTTAGAGACCTGCATCCAGGATTCTTCCACTACAAGAAAGGAAACATGCCCAATACCATTATCCTAGACATGTCTGTGAAAGAGACTTATAGGTCTCCAAATTAAATGCATTTATTGTAACAAAAGCTGAGTTATCTAATCAGTATGACAACTCATTGCTTTGAATTGAGTCCTGTGGGTTTACTGACGTTCAATGCATTTTGCATTTCTCTAAACTGTTAAGCTAGGTACACACAGCACAGATTTCTGAAAGATGACAGACAGGATTTGCAAGATCCTGTCTGCCATCTTTCAAAGATATGTATACTCACAGTCCCGAGCGTTCTCCCTGTGAACTTCATAAGGAGAACGCTCAGGACTGTGTGATTCCATCGGCCGCGCTAGACTCTTCTATAAGGAGTCTAGCGCGGCCGATGGAAATTTTCGGCCTTTCCCGAACGAGCGTACGGCCGACCCGATCGTTCGGCGGCTGCGCGCTCGTTCGGGAAAAGAGCGTACACACATAACGATAAAGCCCCGATCCGACGGTATCGGGGCTTTATCGTTACTGTGTGTACCCAGCTTAAGACAGAACAGGTTTTGTGGTTTAGAACTGCCTGTATTGTGTTTAATATGTTAATGTCTATTCCTGTATCTATCTGCCTTTGGCAATGCGACCAGATTATTCTGTTGAGAAGCAGTACAACCTCTGGTGTATGTATTGTTTTTTTTTTACCTTACTTGGGCAAACACATTATGATAAAATTAGACACTACGTATGACTGAAATATATATACCGTATATACTCGAGTATAAACCGTCCCGAGTATAAACCAAGGTACCTAGTTTTAGGTAAAAAAGGAGGAAAAACACATTGACTCGAGTATAAACCGAGGGGGTAGTATTTGCCACTTAAGATGTTTGGAAACTACAACTCCCAGCATGCTTTATTGCTGGGAGTTGTAGTTTCCAAACATCTTAAGTGGCAAATACTTGCAAATAGGGGTAATTCCTCCTTTATTTGTGCATACAGTATGCACATATAAAGAAGGTTTTACCCTTATTTGTAAATATTGCCCTCCCTGGCGTCCGTAGTATTCTCCTACCTTGTCCGGCGGCCACTCGCTCCTCATCCTCAGTGCGCATCTGGATGATGTCACTACTCAGCGCCGCAAAGTGAGAGGCGCCGGGTAATGACATCATCCAGATGCGCACTGTGGATGCAGATCGCGTGGCTGCCGGACAAGGTAAGAGACAGGTTGACTCGAGTATAAACCGAGGTAAGATTTTCAGGATTTTTTTAAAGCCTGAAAACCTCGGTTTATACTCGAGTATATACGGTATTTAAAAATAGTCTAACACGTGTTTTTGTCAGCCAAAGATATAAATAGTGTAAAACTCAAAAGGCAAATTTTCTCTATTTTATTATTAGTACCAGTACTAATTTTTTAGTATTGCTTATTTTCAGCAAACTGCAGCTAATTTCAGTAGGAGAGCAATTTCTTTTTTCGCAGTGATACCACACTTAACCCAATGAATAAGGCAAAAACTACCGTCACACATAGCCGCAGCGATACTTTTCGGCCAAAGCGAAAAGGAGCGGTTTTATAAATAAGACGAAAATAACGCTATTTGTCATTGTGAGGTCCTACGATAGCAAAATGGTGAAAATAGCGATCGTTTATAAATATGTCCCTAGTTGGCTGCTTGCACTGAATCTGGGCTAAACAGAATTCCTATCCTGATCTAAATAAAGGAACTATACCTGAGACAAGGGCTGTGTGAGACTTTACTAACCAGACACTGAGAAAACTGACTTGTATTCAGTAAGTGCAGGACCTTGCCATTATTTATATTGCAAATTGGCTGAGTTTTGATTTATCCCGCCTGTTATTTTACTTGCTGTGAAATAAACCAGTGGAAGCTGGCAGATAGACTGAAATCTGGCTGTTGAATGTCACTCTGTGCAACGGACTAGATCCCTGCTACCCAAGACCTCACAGGGACATGCTGGGACCTTTGGGAACTAAAGGGATGTTGACCGGAAATGTAATTTTGATCAGTGTTATTTATAATAATGTATGGTATTTCATATACCACTCTAGAACACTGGCCACTACCCATTTATGCCCGTATTCCAAGTTTGTTATCACTCCCTAAGATGATATGATGAGCATCTTTGGGAATGATCCAACAAAAAAGGGAAAATGCGCATAAAAAAATTTCTTAAAGTGATACACACACACCTTTTTTTTTTTTACCCTAAAACTATAAATTAGCGAAAAACTTTGTCTTCTTCAAGCTTCCCAATGCCTCCGGTGATATCGGTAAAGTAAACGCAGATCATTATTTGTTCGATTTCAAGGGAAACTATACCTATTTTAGTAGGAAATATTGCAGAGGTACCAAAAAAAGACCGGATTGAATTTTTAGGATCAGTTAAGTGTGCAAAAACTTGTGTGACCCTCTGTACTAACTGGTTTTCACTAAAATACCACTAAAAGGGGAAGTGTGTGTGGGGGTGGTGGTGGATTGTGCCGTTTTTTATTTTTTACTTGGAATTGCAATTGCGCATGGGTCCCATTTGGGCGAGTTGGTGGCCCCGTCTCTGTTTACACCCACCCATATGGCATACCGATTGATTCAGGACATGTGGGAGATTGCCATTTAGTGGGTTTTTTTACTTGCCAAGTGGGTTTAGGTAGGATTTCAACCTTTGAGTCCTCTTATTTTATTTTTTCACAAAATCTCCTAAAAGCACGGAGTTCTATGAATAACAGTGTCTGGAATTCTTCATGTATATATGAAAGTATGACATCGTTACGTAGCTGAAGGTGTGTAGATTCCAAAAATATATAGTTTGTGGGGGGTATTTCCAAGTTGAATAGGCTGTTTAAATTACAGCACACTTTGATTTTTTCTTGTAATTGCACTTTTGCATGCGTCCCATTTGAGCTAGTTGGTGGCCACACCTCTGTGTGCACCCATGCATATGGCATACCGTTTGATTCAAGACATGTGGGAGATTGACATTTAGCGGGTTTTTTTGCTTGTCAAGTGAGTTTAGGTAGGATTTCAACCTTTGAATCCCCTTATTTTATTTTTTACAAAATCTCCTAAAAGCACAGAGTACTATGTCTGGAATCCTTCATATATGTATGAAAGCATGACAAGGTTACGTAAGTAAAGTTGTGTAGATTCCAAAAATATATAGTTTGTGGGGGGTATTTCCAAGTTTCAGGGCTGTTTCCTTTGAAAAGCGTAGGCTGTTCAAATTACAGAGCACTTTGATTTTTTCTTGTAATTGCACTTGGGCATGTGTCCCATTTGAGCTAGTTGGTTGCCACGTCTCTGTATGCACCCATGCATATGGCATACCGTTTGATTCAACACATTTGGGAGATTGACATTTAGTGGGGTTTTTTGCTTGTCAAGTGGGTTTAGATAGGATTTCAACCTTTGAATCATATAATTTTATTTTTCACAAAATCTCAGAAAAACACAGAGTTCTTTGGATTATTGCGTCTGGAATTCTTCATGTATGTATGAAAGCTTGGCACCATAACGTAGCTGAAGGAGTGTAGATTCCAAAAATATTTATTTTGTGGGGGATATTTCCAAGTTCCGGGGCTGTTTCCTTTGAAAACCTTAGGCTGTTCAAATTGCAGAGCACTTTGATTTTTTTCTTGAAATAGCACTTGGGCATGCGTCCGATTTGAGCTAGTTGGTTGGCACGTCTCTGTGTGCACCCACACAAATGGCATACCGTTTGATTCAGGATATGTGGGAGATTGACATTTAGTGGGTTTTTTGGCTTGTCAAGTGGGTTTAGATAGGATTTCAACCTTTGAATCAGTTTTATTTTTCACAAAATCTCCTAAAAACACAGAGTTCTTTGGATTACTGCATCTGGAACTCTTCATGTATGCATGAAAGCTTGGAAACGTAACATAGCTGAAGGAGTGTAGATTCCAAAAATATATAGTTTGTGGGGGGTATTGCTGTTTCCTTTGAAAAAGCATAGGCTGTTCAAATTACAGAGCACTTTGATTTTTTTCTTGTAATTGCACTTGGGCATGCGTCCCATTTGAGCTAGTTGGTGGCCACGTCTCTGTGTGCACCGCATTCAAGAATTACACCGTTGCGTAGCTGAAGGCATGTAGATTCCAAGAATATATAGTTTTGGGGGGGGGGGGTATTTCTAATATAGAGGGGTGTTTAGTCTGACAAATTTGAAAAGTTGCTGTAATTGGGCCACTGTGATTTGGCTCACTTTGTGGCTAGTCAATTCCACGTACTCATGTGTAACCATGCATATGGCATACTGTTTGATTCAAGACATTTTGGAGATTGATATTTGGTAACTATTTGGTAACTTTTTGTTACATCTCATTGGATTTTGGCATGATTTCTACCTTCGAAAGTGGATTTTCGTTCATTTGTTTCCAGAAAATCTGTGTAAATTGCAAACTTCTACGAAGAACTGCACCCACACCACTGATGGTATGAATGAACAAACTACAGTGTTATATAGCTGAAGGTGTGTAGATTTCAGGAATATATAGTTTGTGGGGGGTTTTGTGGAAAAAACTACAGACTGTTCAAATTCAGAGTTGCCTGAATATTTTTGCTGATTTTGAGCCATCGTGCATTGTCTCACTTTGTGGCTTTTCGCTTCTACGTCCGCGTGTGTAACCACACATATGGCATACCATTTGATTCAGGACATTTGGGAGATTGATATTTGGTATAACTGCACCCACACCATTGATGGTATAAATGAGCGAACTAAAGTGTTACATAGCTGAAGGTGTGTAGATTTCAGGAATATATAGTTTGTGGGGGTATTTCTGAGTTACGGCGTTGTTTGTGGAAAAAACTACAGACTGTTCAAATTCAGAGTTGCCTGAATATTTTTGCTAATTTTGAGCCATCGTGCATGGTCTCACTTTGTGGCTTTTCGCTTCTACGTCCGCGTGTGTAACCACACATATGGCATACCATTTGATTCAGGACATTTGGGAGATTGATATTTAGTAACTTTTTTTTACATTCCATGAGGTTTTGACATGATTTCTACCTTTTGAATGTTGTTTGATGTTACTTTTTTTAAAAAATCTGCGAAAAGTGCCAACTTCTATGAAGAACTGCGGCCACACCATTGGTGGTATGAATGAATGAACTATAGCGTTACATAGCTGAAATGATTTTAAAATATATTTTGTATATAATTATATATATATATTATATATATATTATATATATATATATATATAATTATATAACACTGTTTGCAAAGCTGGCTAATTTATTTTTGCTGTTACTGACATTTGGCATTGGTCACACTCTGGGTTAGTTGGTACCCATGTCTCTGGGTACACCCATGAATGTGGCATACCGTTTTATTCAGGAGGGGTTAGGCTTTCATATTTGAGATGCGTTTGAATATTCGCATTTGATTTTGTCTTTGATTTTACAGTTGAGGAAAAAAAGGAAAATGTGAGAAAATTGGATGAAGAGCTGCGCCCAGGTATCTGCATTTTGATCAAAACTTACCTCACTCATAATATCCTGTGGGTGTGTAGTTTCTAAAAATATCTCACTTGGGGGGATATTTTAGTTAATTTGGTAGATATTCTATGTTAACTGTCAGTAGTGGTTATACATTTTAATTTGGTGTAATATTCTTGAAGGTGCAGTTTTAGTTTGGGGGGGTCTCCTGTACAGGAAAAGTGGGGTACCTACATATATCTGCTATTGTTGTACTTGGGAGTATCAGAGCTTTTAGAAACAGTTACATTTTTGTGTGTAACCTTAAGATAAGTAAAAATGGGAAAAATCTATGAAAATTTGCAAATATTTTATTTTTTTGACATATTTTACCCATAATTCCAGTAAAATTTCCAGAAAAGTTACAAAATTTTGTTACCATGTTAAAGTAGACTTTGTGCTGAAAAAAACAATGTATAATATTCCTGATTTAATGGGGGGGGTTTCCTACTGTAAACTTTGACTGAACCAAATGCAGCGAAAGGGTTAAATTTCTCAATAACTTTATCCCTGACCTGTCTGGTGTGCTCTTTGGACTTCATGGTGTTGTTGCTCCCAAGATTCTCTCAGACAACTTCTGAGGCCATCACAGAGCAGCTGTATTTGTACTGACATTAGATTACACACAGGTGCACTCTATTTAGTCATTAGCACTTATCAGGCAATGTCTATGGGTAACTGACTGCACTCAGACCAAAGGGGGCTGAATAATTACGCACACCCCACTTTGCAGTTATTGATTTGTTAAAAATGTTTGGAATCATGTATGGTTTTCATTCCACTTCTCGCGTGTACACAACATTGTATTGGTCTTTCACGTGGAATTCCAATAAAATTGATTCATGTTTGTGGCAGTAATGTGACAAAATGTGGAAAACTTCAAGGGGGCCGAATACTTTTGCTAACCACTGTATATCTATCTCTCACACAGTGCCAGCCTATTTACTAATCTCACAGTGCCAGTCTATTCACCAGTCTCACAGATTGCCAGCCTATTCACCAGTCTCACAGATTGCCAGCCTATTCACCAGCCTCACAGATTGCCAACCTATTCACCAGTCTAATCACAGTAAAAAAACAGTACCTTTCACACACTGTGGAAATGTGTTCCTTGGTCCACTATGCATTCATCCAAATGCAAGTATGCATAGTGGACCAAGTACAAGTACATACAAAATCCAAAATGGCAAGTAGGAGAAAGGAACCAGGCGAAGGCAGGAATTGCTGCAAACTTGGTTTGTTTTATTTAAACATACAACATGTTTCGGGTGCAAGTCCCTTTTCTCCCGTGTGACTCCAACAACCAGAGTATCAAATAAAATACCTTCCAACAAGAAATGACATAGACAAACCACACTTCCCCATATTATAATACAACCCCATGTGAACACAGAATATATTTTTCAAAATATCTCAGCAGAACTGCAACTCTCCACATGTCTTCCGTCAGATACATATCAAGGATATTAGGAGATCCTACAAATAAAACATACTACTATACATGAATACAAGTTCATAGTATGCTAGGAGTATAAAAAACATTCTTACCCCACGTATCTTAGAAACAGATGTTTAGAATCTGAGAAAGAACAAGACAATGTCAGGCATATTACAAAAAACATTTAATATTCCGTTGATCATTAAAACCCACGGGAGCCAAAGTATTCAGATTCTTTATCCATTTAGCTTCAGCCTGAAGCAATTTCTTAGTTAAAGGATAACTATCGTGTGTATAAAGTTTATTTAAAAAACAGTTAAACTGAAAATTACTTGGGACAGGGATATAACACTGGTAATTTCTACCTCCCAATATTGTTTCTGTAAGGAGCACCAGCCCAAAGAAAACTGATTCTGCCAGTCTTCCCCCAGGCTTCAGCACTATCTTTATTACAGGAATAGTCCAGGACTAACCTGGCAAATGAAAACTGTACGTGCTGTAGCTCCTTAATGAAACAATATTGTGAGGTGGGAATAATCAATCTGACTTCCCTGCCCCAGGCACTTTCCAGAGTATAGTTATCCTTTAAGTCTCCCCCTCTCAAATTCGGAAACACTTCTTCTATTACTGCCCATCTCAGTTGATTCACAGTGTGTTTGTGGGCTGAAAAGTGATGAGACACCGAAGTGTCCATGTAAATGCCAGGTTTAAAGTTGCGTATGTTATTCATATGCTCCTTAATTGTCGTTTTAATAGTGCAGCCAGTCTGCCCAACATACACAAAGCCACACGGACATTTCAGAATATAAATCATGTTCTTAGTATTACATGTGGAATAGACATTATGTTTAATTTTTGTGCCTTTAGCAGGGTGACAAAACGATTCGCCTTTCATTATAGAATTACAGCACACACAACTCCAGCACGGAAAGGTCCTAAATTTTATTTTTCCAAGACATCTGGTCCTGCTCACCATTCTGGCTGTGTCTGAGGGACATTATTGATCTCTTAAAGAAGACCCTCTGGTATAGCTGACATTGTCTTGTACTTTTCATTCTCAGATTCTAAATATTTGTTTCTGAGATACGTGGGGTAAGAATGTTTTTTATACTCCTAGTATACTATGAACTTGTATTCATGTATAGTAGTATGTTTAGTATGCCTTTACTAAGTATACGTATTGCAGCTGATTGTAATAGGCTTATTTGTTTATCTAACTGTGATAGTTCATGAACCATGAGAGTTCATTTTTATTCGGTGTTAACATGACTTTATCTGGTGTACCAGTTGAGAGTGTCTGTTCTCATTTATGGTATTATCTGTATATATGTATTGTGTTTTTATTTGTAGGATCTCCTAATATCCTTGATATGTATCTGACAGAAGGCACATAGAGAGTTGCAGTTCTGCTGAGATATTTTGAAAAATATATTCTGTGTTTACTTGTTCTTTAAACTCATGGGGTTGTATTATAATATGGGGAGGTGTGGTTAGTCTATGTCATTTCCTTTTGGAAGGTGTTTTATTTGATATTCTGGTTGTTGGAGTCACACTTGATAAAGGGTCTGTCACCCGAAACATGTTGTGTGTTTAAATAAAGTTTGCAGCAATTCCTGCCTTCGTCTGGTTCCTTTCTCCTACTCGTCAGTCTCACAGTGTCAATCTATTCACTAGTCTCACAGTGCCAGCCTATTCCTTAGTCACACAGTGCCAGCCTATTCACCAGTCTCACAGATTGCCAGCTTATTTACTGGCCTCACAGATTTCCCGCCTATTCCCCAATCTCACAGATTTCCCACCTATTCACCAGTCTCACAGATTTCCCGCCTATTCACCAGTCTCACAGATTTCCCACCTATTCACCAGTCTCACAGATTTCCCACCTATTCACCAGTCTCACAGATTTCCCACCTATTCACCAGTCTCACAGATTTCCCGCCTATTCACCAGTCTCACAGATTGCCAGCCTCGTCACCCGTCCTCAATAATTTCTGCCTATTCACCAGTCTCACAGATTTCCCGCCTATTCACCAGTCTCACAGATTGCCAGCCTCGTCACCAGTCTCACAGATTGCCAGCCTCGTCACCAGTCTCACAGATTTCTGCCTATTCACCAGTCTCACAGATTTCCCTCCTATTCACCAGTCTCAAAGATTACCTACCTATTCAGTCACAGAATACCTTATTATTACAGATTGCAAAATGCCAGCCTATTAAGCAGTCACAGAATCTCTCTCTCTCTCTCTCTCTCTCTCTCTCTCTCTCTATATATATATATATATATATATATATATATATATCCTGTTGTACTTATTGATTTCACTTATTTTACAAGGGTATATCTTTGGTTAATACATCAAGAAAAATAATACATTATTTTAACAACAGTTTCAGAGTTATAAATCAGGAAATAATTATATACTTTATTTGTATGAATGCGTGAGTGGTTGGCGGGCCTCTGTCACAAGATTCCCTGGTGGGCCCCAGGTGCCCAGTCCAACACTCGGTATCCTATTAGAGGGCCTGACTATTTCCTCCACCCATTTCTTACATATTCTTTACCATTTGTATTGACTCACACTCACACCCTAGTTACTTACCCAGACCATCTTCAACACCACTACCAACTACCACCAAAACCCCCTTGGCCACAACAGTGAAACTCCATTTCGGGATGCACGGAGAGGTGCTTTGCAAATGTAGCATCGCCGGAGCGATTGCACGGGAGAGCCGATAGTACCATTGCGTGCATCAGCCCTGTTAGAATCTTTTATAGGAATAAAAACAGCTATGTTGAACTTTAACTCTTGTAGTGCCTGGGTAGGTTTTACAGAGATCACTGGGTAAAAAAGCAGTTAATGCTGGAGCGACCTCTGTTTAACAGCAAAGTAACAATCTCCCATAGAACAAAGTAACAAACTTCTATCTGCACCTATGCATGGGACAGTGAGATTTGTTACAGTATATGAATGTTCACCAAATATTCCTGGGTCACAAAGAGTTAAAACAATTGGTATAAAAGTATTAGGGTTGTACCATTTACTCAGCAAGAATAATGCACCCTTTCGTTGACTAGGTGCTTGGGTAAAAATCACATATAGGTGTCGCAGACAGACTGAAAAGAAAGGGCCACATGTGGACCTCCAGATGACATTCAAAACTCCCAAGCAATGTACAATAGCAGAGTGCAGACAGGACTACACCCATATATACTCTGTTATGGTACCTACTCTTTGTAACTTTTACTGTCTCCCATAATGCAAGTTTAGACCGTGTATAAAATCATGGATAGGTAACCAGTAGATATAACCAATAGATCTCCAGATGTTTGAAAACTATAACTAAACTCCCAGAATTCCTTGGCTATAGAGTGAATGCTGAGTTGTAGTTTTTGA
The DNA here is from genome assembly GCA_019447015.1 of Hymenochirus boettgeri. Lineage (NCBI taxonomy): Eukaryota > Metazoa > Chordata > Amphibia > Anura > Pipidae > Hymenochirus > Hymenochirus boettgeri. Next base: position 191,336,032 of record CM033475.1, read on the forward strand.
ACCATCTGGATAACTACTGGTTTGGGAGCCCCGCCGCAACTAGCGGATGGGGCGTCTGACCGCGGGGGGAGGGCGCACCTTTCTCCCAGAAGCCACCCGCGTCCTCCCCCGTGGGTCTCCAGTAGGCGAGCAAGTCTCGCGAGGCGGGTCGAGGCGCGGCGATGACGTAATTACGTCGCGCCGCGTCCATATAAGGCGGAGCCACGAGGTCGCCGGCGCCATTTTCCCCAGCGCCGGTGACCGGATAACAGCTCATCCCTCCCTCCCTCCCTGTTTTCACGTTATTGGTTAATGTTTTGTTGGAGTCACGGCTGGCGGGTACACCCTTGCTGGATATGGATGGAGTCGTTACATGCCCTCTGGCTAGACAGAGGTTGGCATTCAAAGCTGAGTTCTACGGCTATGATGGTTAACAACAAGGATGGTTTATGGTGTGTACAGTGGTGGAAATATGCCAAAGGGGCATATCTATGCAAATATGCAAATTTATGCAAATTATGCAAAAATACGTTAATTTAATAAAATAAGCCGTGGCCGATTGTTCACCCAAAAAGTAGTTGTCTGTGTCTTATTTAAAGTAAAGGCTAAATTGGTTGTGAGGGGGCTAATCTTGGTTTGGCTGTCTGGGTTCTCAGTTTCCCCCCGCGGTCACCTATCCCTGTCACAGATCAATAAGAAAATAGTTGCAGATAAAGATTTAAAATGAGCTGAGGCCCATATAAAGTTTTATTTACTTGGTGTTGATGGGAGAGGGATCATACTGCCAGTTCTGTACTGTACATTGCACTCTATACTAGGCATCTCCTACCTGTGGGCCTACATTTGTTTGAAAAATATAACTCCCAGCATTTCACTACAGCACAATATCAGAAGGTATCCAGGGAATGCTGGGAATTGTAGTTTTTTAGACATTTTGATTCCTGCAAGTTGAAGAGCCCTGCTATTAGTGCTATATATTTTAGTGGTATGGTAGGTTTATTTCTATGAACATTTGGTTATGGTTATGAATAAAACATTTATTTTAACTTTTAGACTTTTTTTAAACTTCCCTGTACAAATTTTAGGAAGAAAGACTAAGAGAGGGTCGGGTTTCGGGTCTGAAACTTGCAGGTCAGGTCGCAGGTAGAAAAGCGGGTTGAGGGTCAGGTGTGGGTATGGATTTTTCAGGTCGGATGCGGATCAGGAAAAGCAGACCCGCGCAGGACTCTACCACAATGTCCAGCACTATTAATGTATGTAATGTAATGTAACTGTATGTTTTATATGGTATTTAAATCCTAACAATGTAGTTACTGCACATTTCAATCCACTGACTTTATAATTTGTTATGTGTTTATTACTGTGCAGTAATCTAATAGGTAGCCGTACTATGTCTATTTCAGATCTCCCCAAGCCCCAGATATCATGGGAAGATGATGAAATACAGGACAGAATTACATGCACTGCCCCGGGACTTTCACAAGGACTGAACATTAAAAGGTTTAATCTGTACAGAGACAATGCACACATTACGGATTTACATAGTAAAGATGGATCCCTTAACGTTACTTTCTCACCTGTTCCTGAAGGAAACCAGTATAAATGTACATACATAGTACAAATACAGTCACATGTAATAGAGTCACCGTATAGTGATCTACCGAGAATAAAAGGTAAGTCTGAGTCCTACTGTATATACGATGTGATATAACTATTGCTATTAGCTAAAAAGGTATGAGAAGTGAATGATGACATCATAAAAACAGATTTTACATTTATACAGTATGGCCATTACCGCAAACAGACTTCACCTTTACTGATTAGAGGAGCTGTCCTGTTCTCTTCCAGTAAGGGCATGTTCAAACTACACTACAAAACTAAACCCAATAAACCAGCAGTACAAAAAACTGAAATTTACACAGTAAAATTCTAAAATAAAATACAGATGAAAATGGCAAAATGACTTTACTACACAGCAAGACTGGGGCAGGGGTCAGAATTACAGATCCACTAGTCTTGTTGTGTAATAAAGAAATCAAGGGTAACTCAAGTAACTCAAGGGTGGGGAAGGGGTAGGGGGTCTATAGGGATATATGGGGGGTAAAAGGCAAAATATACAAAAAAAAAACCCCAAACAAAATGTAAGAAATATTATAAATAAACACCAAAGTAAATGAAAACAACAAAATAAATTTAAAAAAAATGGTTTTGGCTCAAAACTGTCAAAAAATCAAAACGAATGAAAAATCAAAACAATAAAAAAAAGTGTTGATTTTGTGTGTATTTGTGTGTGTGTGTTACAGTCAAAATCTGTAAGTGTAAACTAAAAATATGTATGTAGTGTGTGTAATATACTATACCAGTCCAGCAGACAGGAGATCAGCAGCAGGCAGGGGTAAAATCCACCAAAATCCCGGTAGATCACAGCAGGAGGGGTCCAGCGATGTAATCCACCGAGTCAGCAGTGAGAGGTTTCCAGCAGGGGGCAGTATTTATACACTTAACATCAGCAGTGTCACTGCCCATGTGACTGCTGATGCTATTACAGTTCAGAAACACTCTAGCACACTGCTGTTGGCTTGCTGACAGACAATAGATAGGTGCAATCCCTCAGCTCTCTACTCCACGAGCTTGAATAATTCCAGAACAAAGATGCAAACAAGGGAGCACACTATAAGTGTAGAATCAATAATTAGTCTGCCTGTCTGGGTACAGAGGGTATAACCGTTTACTTACCCATTAAGTGTTTTTTAAAGCATGGAGAGAATTACAATGACCCCACATATGCAATCCATCAATCTTTTAGTGGTCTGGCAACTAAAGATCTAATATTTTAACCCAATTAACACATGCAACCTGTCTGCCAGGTCAAAATATCGAAGATCAAACGTCTCCGTTTAGGACTGAACAATGTGCCAAAATTTACCAGACATTTGTCCAATTTGGTTGAACTTTCGACTGACATCAGCCTAATATTTTGGGCCAATTTACTTTAATTTCAGTTTTTATGGTCGATCTGGGCAAAATATCAGACTTGTGTGTACATGGCCTTGGTCACCACCTGATTAAGGGGGAAAAACATTGTTACTGATCTTTGGTTCTTAAAGGACAACTGTATGGTTGTTACTCCACCCCCTTGTGGTCCAGGGCCTAACCAATGGGAAGACACATTCTGCATGAAGCACTTTTTCCCATTGCATATATACCAGATTGAGGTGGGTGGAGCTTAGACAATACAGTTGTCCTTTAATAAAAGCTTTTTCATTTACCTTTGGTAAGATTTGGATTTTATTAACCCTCGTGGTATGGGTCAATGAGGGTCTACACCCACATTGGTACAATTAAAGATTTGCAGATATTAAAACAGACTAAATGTGCCCATATACATGCGTTTATGATTGCATGTGTATGGGCAGAACCCATTGGAATCTGTTGTGTTAACCACACACACAGCCCCGACCAATCCCCATATGTGGTATCAGGTATCCTGAGGAAGGGACATTGCAGTCCCGAAACGTCGTGTGTTGTTCACAATAAATTATTGATTCTACACTTATAGTGTGCTCCCTCGACTGCTGATGCTAGTGTTCTCTGATTGGCTCCTGGGAAGATCGGCTCCGGTACCAGGAAGGAGACCCGACTTTGCTTGTTGCCTAGGGGCTTGTGAAGAGTGGGGAAGCGGTTTCCCCGCTCTAACTGCTGGCATTTGGCACCCTGACCCCGGAAGTGCTGCAGATCGTATATATACTATCTGTGGCAGTTTGGTCCTTTTCTGCACAGATCGTATATATATATATACATTTTCAAAATTCAAATAAATAAAATTTAATAAACACAGCACCACTACAACGTTTCGGGGGGGTTTCACCCTCCCTTCATCGTGTGTGGTCGCTGACGGCAACTTGATTCTGGGGTCACATCGTCGGTTTCCTATCGGCGCACATCACCGTAAAATAATCGTTATTATAGACAACATTGACCCCTTGAGCCTTTTGGGGCTTAAAGGGGTCCCACAGCTCTGAATTGGGACCCTTCTTCCCTGGCACTTGTGACAATGCCTTTTTTTTTGCCTAAAATATCATTGGGCGATATGTGACCATATGATTGCAAGGAGTGAAATCTTAAGCAATGAAAATTGGATTTCGTCTTTCAGCAATTCTATATAAGAGGTTTAAACCTGCACGGAACTCAGAGGTCATCTGAGTTATGATTATGTTGATGAAAAAGGTTTTCGGAGCGAAGCGGCCTTAAAGGAGAATCATACTCAATCATACTCCGAATTGGAGAGATACAAATGTCCACTAACTAACCTCAATGCCAATGCATAAGTGTGATTTATTCCGATGTACTGTCATGATTGCAGCTCTAAGTACCTCTAAACCTTTTTTCCGATATGTTGTATCTAGAATTGCAACCTATACTGCATTAGTGTTTTTTCTTATTGATAAATATAAGGGATACTGTACATGAGCATTGCTGCATTAGTGCAGTTGCCTTCTCCTTGGCAGCTTAGCAAACTAATTAGAGACATGCTCCATAGGAGATACAAACCTACCCAAGATTCTACAATACAATATTTGAGCAAGGATGCACTACTATACGTTAAAGGATATGTGCTATCTATATAAAATAGACGGTGCAAAGGGTAAACTAAATATTATAACCCAGACAGAAATTAGGGGAAGCCCCAAAGAACCCTAAAAGCACTCACGCACTTGACATCCAAATAATCATCTAACGATTTATTGACACAGAAAATAATGTCCCCATCACCCACAAAACTACTCAAATTCCCATATCATAACGAATATATATCTACATATATAAAGAAAAGGAACACTGGGTGTCCCCAGTGAATAAATAGCTAAAAGGTCTCTGTAACAGCCTGGGAACGGGACTGGATGAAATACTAATGGTGGACTTGTGCAAAATTGCGATAAAATGTACAAATGTCCGATACAAAGTGTCCAATGCAGGAGTATCAATAGACAATTTCCAGAAGTGCAACATATAGGACAAAGTAACCCTCTTGTCTGACCGGCAACTTGGTGGCCACAATAAGTATCAAAATGTCCAGAGAAAAATGAAACAGTCTTACCCGGGACTTGCTGCGGTAGCCGCCCCCACTTTCCAGGATCTACAGGTTTGGCCACATTGCACAGGTACGATAGGCGTGACTGCTCCTAGCACTGGAGCAAGAAGTTACATACCGCTCTTCAGCCGGTGCCTGGGAAATGGCTCCCGAACTCTCTGTTCGCCACTTGCTGTTGGTCGGTAACCAGTCCTACATGTCCAATTCCCCGTCCGAGCCTCACAAACCAACACGCTTTTCGTCTGCCATCATCCTTATGCAGACTTCATCAGGGTATCGTGATATTCTCAACGAGACCTCCATTTATACATTTGACATGCTTGGGGAACTAATTATTCTGCAGGTGCAATAAGGGAACAATACCTCTTAAACATTTATATACTGGGGACATATTGCAGCAGCACGGCTCACTTCCTCCTAAAGTTATGCACATAGTACTACCAAAATTATGTTTACCAACCAAATGGATCACCGCGTAGTTACTAAAATTTAACCTTTTACTGTACAATAAACACCACTTATAACATGGTTATTGAGGGGCTGAAGCAAATTATAAACGTATAGAAAGCATCCATATTGGATATTATCATTTAATCCATAAGGGGCTTCAGTTTGTAAATTATATATCCAGCAGCTTTCCACCTGGCGGAGCCTCCTCTCCACATCTCCCACTCTATGTCCAAGTACGATCTGTTGAATACTCATAAAAGTAAATAAAACATCATTATACAGTCATGGAGTAAGGAGTTAACTGCAGTCTCCTTTCTGTAAGTCTCTGTAGAGATTAATCTGTTCTCTTTTTTAATTTTCAAGTCGAGAAAGATTACAGAATCATAATCACAGATCACTGTCAAATTAATATTTTTATTGTTATTATTTAACCGGTCAATAAATTGTTTTAAAAGCTGTTCACTCCCACTCCTGATCAACTAGACAACAAGACATGTGACATATTGTTCAAATTCTAATTCATTAACAATCCCAATAACTTCCGTTGTTCCCCACATCCCCAGGCACGCGTACGTGCACGCCCATCGCCGTGCCTCTCACCTGGCGATAGTACTGACCGTTAAACAGAAAGATATTGTTCTCCAGTATAAACCAGAGAAGTTCCAATGTGAATGCTGTATGTGCCTTAAAATGATCACCTCTTGTATCCAAAAAGGTACCACATGCTTGCAGGCCAATCATGTGGGGGATCAAAGAGTACAGACCCTCAACAAGTGACAAATATTGCCTGAGGATCAATCGTAATCCCATCTAGTTTCCGTAGAATATCGCCAGTATCTAAAATGAAAGAATCCAAATTGTTAAGAAACGGTCTCAATACCTGGTCTACGTAATGGCAAATATGTTCCGTGGGTCCATCGATCCCCGACACGATTGGCCTACCCAGAGGGTTATTTCTATTCTTGTGCACCTTCGGAATTATATAGAAGGCTGGACACCGAGGATGTTTGACATATAAGTACTCCCTCTCTTTTTTACTGATAAGCCCTTTGGCATAACCTTCATTTATGAAGGTCCTAATTCCTTCTTGTATCTTGGGGACTGGTTTGTATAGTCTTTCATACTGATTGCCATCTGCAAGCTTTCGCATTACCTCCGTTTCATATTGATTCCTATTCATAACAACAATGTTCTTCTGACTCCTTACTTCTGACTCATAAGTGGTATGAGCCTCTTCCTGTTTCTCAGACATCTTGGGGAGCCCCCATCTGTCCCTTTCTTTTTCTTTCTTACATCCTTTGCCCCTTCTTGTCCTTTTTCTACCTCTCCTAAAGGGATATTCCATCTTTGACTCTCATCCTCAGCGTCAGATCTATACTCCCTTTCAAATGGGTACCAACTGTACACTATCAGGGAGATTCAATAAAAGTTCTTATTGTTTAAAATGGTGCTAATTTTGCCCCAACCAATCAGATCTTATTTAACATTTGAAAGTTAACATCTGATTGGTTGGGACAAAATAAGCACCATTTTAAACAATAAGAACTTATATTGAATAACCCTGAATATCTTTTCTGTAATCATCTCTATCCCTCCCAAATTTTCTTTTCTTCCTCTTTTTTTATCTCATTCTGCATGACATCTACCTCCCTCCTTAAGAGTTAATTTGCTGTTTTAAATTCTAAATCCTCCTAAGATTCTAGTTTAGCAATAAAGATAGTGTCATGACAGTGTGTAGTGACTTGGCACAAATGGGTTAACTATTGGTATTAGTTATTTCAAAGGAGCAATAAAAATGGCATTCCACCCTGGAAACAGTCCATAGTGTTTATATTAGGGTTAGGGAAGCATGAAGCCAGATCTTCTCTAGACAATCTGGGGCCGAACCGTGTATCTGGAATTCTCTGCAATCAGAGGTCTGCTGGTTGCCAAGAGGTCACATTAAGGACAGCCATATGTATAAAATAAAAATATTGCTGTATTGGAATATGTGATACAGAAACCAATATTGTATTTGTGATTAGGAAGGTAGGCTCATTAAAAAGATACCCAACATGGAGACCTTATTCCCTTGCCAAGGGTAGTTATTAAAGGGGAACTTTAAAACGAGCCATCAACCACCTCTCTACATGCTCCGCAGCCCAAGATATAAAGAAATGACTGACCAGAAAGTTAATGGGTGGGAGGCTGACATGTGACATTCCTAAGGTTTCTCCTGTACAGTGCCGCCGGTGAGCACAGCCTCAGACTCCCTCAGTGTGTGAGGGAGACAGGAAGTCCCTCCTCCTCTCTGCTGTGTGAAGTCCTGACAGAGAAGGTAAGGGAATCTACAGTCCTTCTTTCCCACTATGTTCTCACTCTGCCTGAAAAGGCTGTTTCCACAGTTTTCTGTAGGGGGGGTCTGAGTGGCCCTCAGCACGCGTGAGTGGGTGGGGCTTGTGCACTCATGAGTGGGCAGGGCTTAGGCACCTACCGGTGGATGGGGCTTTGACACCTGTGAGTGGGCGGGGCCACGGCACCTGCGAGTGGGTGGGGCCACATGGAGCTGTAAGAGAATGGGCCAAGACGGGCCTGCAACTAGAGGGACCATGGGGTCCATGAGTGGGATGGACCAGGGGGGCTGCAAAGGGGAGGAGGAGACACAGGGCAGATTAACTGACATGGTTTCAGAGCAGGAAGCAGGAAGTGCAGGGGACCTGGTGATGCTGCTGCCATATCACACACAAAAATGTAAATATCTTCAAAACTATGCAAAATAAACAATGAAAAAAAAAATTGCAAAAATTCTCAGGAGAGCAATTCCTATCAATTTACCTAAAGTCATTTTTGGACCACAGTTCCCCTTTGATTTCTTGGGAAATATGTATTAAACACGGGTCGTGTTTGGTATTGTAGGAATTGATAATTACTACAGGAAAGGAATATGTGATCTATATCCCAGTACAATGTACATATCTAAAGTTATATGGAATCTGCCTAACTGAGGGGGAATGAAGGATTGTGACAAATTGTAAATCTGGACATTCCTGGACACTCCCACCTCATGCATAGCTAAGTAGGGGGATGGTTCAACTAGGGGCTAAAAAATCACTGTAACCCCCTTTAACTTTGTTCATATTGAGGGGACATGCTAAATGGGCATGGATCATATTTCCTTCTTGCCCAGGACATAGGACTTCTTCTAGCAAGTAGTAAGGGTCTGTAAATATTTTTATCCCTTTTATTTTATATAACTGTTTGTACCTATATTGTATGTCAATTTATTGTAACACCATTTTCTTTTATTTTTGTATTATATGCACTGTCCACCTTTTGGCATATTAAATCTAAAATTGAATAAGCTTTGTTTTGATGCTCTAAAAGAACTCAGTTAGCCTCTTATAAGTTTAATTGTGTTTGGATGGTCTTTAAGTGTATGGAATGCTTTGTTAGTGTAAATGCTAATTAACTCTGTGACTGCTGTGAATGACTAATGCTAATTAACCAGTTAGTTGCGGGAGTAAATGGTGTAGCTGCCAGGACAGGGGTATGCATAGTCAGTGAGAGTCAAGAGTAATTGTGGGGCATCGCCAAGGCAGTAAAACTAGGTGTGGTGGCAGCAAATACCGATTGGTCAGTCCAGCGAACAGCCGTGATTGTACAGTTACAACAAACGTTCTTTAATGTACAAAGGTTGTTCATCTGTAGAATATCACGAGATAGTAAACTACTGCAATGGTATTCCATGAGCAATTCGCTATCAGACATTTTGATTGTACATTTATGGCCGTGGTTATAAATTAACAATTGGAATAACGATTGTTAAAGGTGTGGTATTGCTAAATATGTAAAGTAGTCAGTGTACAGTTTGTATAACAGGGTAAACAGCTGACAACAAAAGGGAGTGAGTGAGGTGCAATGTTCAAATTTCAGTGAACAGTATGAGAGTGAGATCAATAACACCAAATTTAAAGGGTCACTATACTTACTCAAACAACTTTATATAATCTGAAAGTACAATGTTAGGGTAGTAAAATGATGTTACTTAAATGTGTGTCTGTGCCTGCTTTGTTAGTGCATTTTCAATGTTTAGTAACTGCTCCTAACTGCCCCCCTCCCTTAATCACTGGCCACATTCATTTACATAATAAAGAGCCTTCACAGCCCGACACTATACAACTTATTAACATATCTTCCTGACACTGCTGATAGTGGGTGGGGGAGATGGGCTGCTGCTGTGTTAGACACTTTCTCCCTCTCTTATATCAGGCAAGTGCATGCTGCTGACAGTGGGTGGAGGAAGAGGGTTACTGTTGCTGTGTGAGACACTTCTTTCTAACAAGCAAACAAACATGCTGGGGGTGGCTGCAAGTGACCTGTGACATAGATAGATAGATAGATAGATAGATAGACACAGACAGGCAGACACATAGATACAGACAGACAGGTAGACAAATAGATAGACTGACAGATAGATACTGTATATAGATTGATATATAATAGAAAGAAAGATAGATATATACTAGACAGATAGATAGACAGGAGACCAATATGATTAATCAGCTCATTATATTTCGGGTTGTATTAATAAATGTTTTGACATGTTATGGGAGATCTTTGTAAGAGGTCACTGGTGGGACACAAATTAGTATACCTGGTTTGAGTAATAGGTCTTACCCTGTACATGCTGTTATTTAAAATGAAGATTTCTGAGACTCTACAGCTCAGATTTCAAATCTGAAAAATGTGTTGGAATGTATAATTTTTGAAAATTTGATTTTTGGAATGTAACGCCCTGTTTACGTTTGAATGTTTGTTATCATACTGAATGGACAGTTCATCTTATACTACAAGCAGACAGAGACTGAAAACTACAACTCTCAAGGTGCATCTGCCACAGGAGGTGAGATTGCTGAGGATCAGGAAGGAGGGGGATGTGACCTGGACAGAGAAAGATACTAGAAAGTCTCTCCAAGGTCTTACAGATTGGAATCCAGTTAAAGAATTTGTGTTGTCCAGTATCTCCAATGATAAAGGATTGCAGAGACTGTTTAGTTCACCAGAGGATTGGCTATAGCGAGAGTGAGTAACTGTCCCATTTGGCCATTGGAGTCTCCGCCATTGGAAACACTTAAGAGACCCTGCATCCAGGATTCTTCCACTACCAAGAAAGGAAACATGCCCAATACCATTCTCCTATATTGGTACCAATACAGTATAGAGATCATCCACCACCCATCTGGAGTTAATTGCAACCTTTACTACTGTACAGTAGTGTAACCACATCACTTAAAGGAACAGTGCTGGTTAACCAAAGCATAAAAACACTATAGGGGACCTTCATCATATTTTTTGTTGTTAAGCTGTACAGCTATTCATACATTTTTTTTTACTTTGGACTGGATTATTCGCTACCATATTATTACCATTGCAATAATATAAACAAATGGTATTTACCTCACTTTTCTGTGTTTAGAACTAAAGTTATATATTTTATTTATTTATGTGTGTTGTTTCACTGCGGAACTAAAGGGTGTCACCGGAGTCAGTTAAGGGCAATACTTGCTAATTCAGAAAAGCATCACCTACGGGTGTGATACAGGAAGTATAGATAACCTTTAACACACCTGCTCCCCAACACTCCTGAGACCTTGTACATGACACAGGGGAAGGGAAAATGGCTAATTGGGCACAATTTGGACATGTTTCACTTATGTGTACATACTCACTTTTGTTGCCAGCGGTTTAGGCATTACTGGCTGTGTGTTGAGTTGTTTTTGGGGACAGTAAATTTAAATGTAACACAAGCTGTACACTGACTGATTAACCTATTTAGAATTTTATAACTTCACATTATTACTATGAACAGGAACTATTAAAAATAACACTAAGAATAATGTTTTAAAAATGTTTTTAATAATAACAATGTTAGTAAAAAATACTACAAAATCATAAATATAAAAATGAATCCTTACTACTGTATCTCATTGCAACAAATGGCACATAGATCTTGATAACCAATATGCTGATGATCAATGGTTTTCAAAATCCCTCGCAAGACTTTTTGCATCGCGGGATCCCAGTCAGGTAAGACATGATTTTTTTGGTTATGCATTGGCCAGTACGCCTCAGTAGAAAATGCAGTAAGATGAGCACTAATCTTAACTAAGCCTTTACTACATAGGCTACACTTTGTTATTTCAAATAATTTTAGGAATTTGGCCATCTGTAAAATTACTGAAAAACCCAAAATTATATCAGGTAGTGTGGATTTTGCACTAATTTCACTCAAAAATGGACGATATTGCATCAGCCCATTAGTCTGATAGAGAAAATAATAAAGTTTATAGTGTTAAAGTGTCTAGTATTTTACAGTTGGTACCAAATCCAATAATTATTGGACAAACTTGTGCTGCAACAAAATCCTTTTGTTGGAGTATTTGTGGGGAAGAGTAGTTGTTAGTAAGGGTAGTTGTAGGAAAGAGTAGTTATAGTGAAGAGTAGTTAGGGAGAGTAGTTGAGGTAAAGAGAAATTGTTAGGAGGAGTATTTGTGGAGAAGAGTAGTTGTGGAAAAGAGAAAAAGTAGTTACGAAGAGAAAGTAGTTCTGGGGAAGAGTAGTAGTTAGAAAGAGAAAGAGTAGTTGGGAGGAAGAGTAGTCATTAGAAAGAGAAAAAGTAGTTGTGGGGAAAAGTAAATGTTAGGAAGAGGAGTTGTGGGGAAGAGTAGTTGTTAGGAAGAGAAAGAATAGTGGGTAAGAGTAGTTGTTAGGAAGAGAAAGTAGAAAGGAAAAGAAAGAATAGTTGTAGGGGAAAATATTTGTTTGAAAGAGGAAAAGGAGTTGTGGGGAAGAGTAGTTGTTGGGAAGAGAAAGAATAGTTGCGGGAAAGAGTAGTTAGGAAAAGAAAGAGTAGTTGTAAAAAGAGGAAAATGGGTTGTGGGGAAGAGTAGTTGTTAGGAAGAGAGAATAGTTGTGAAGAAAAGTAGTTGTTAGGAAGAGAAAGAGTAGTTGTGGGGAAGAGAAGTAGTTAGGAAGAGAGAGTAGTTTTGGGGAAGAGTAGTTGTTAGGAAGAAAAAGAGTATTTGTGGGGAAGAGTAGTTGTTAGGAAGAGAAAGTAGTTGTGGGAAAAATAGTTGTTAGAAAGAGAAAGAATAGTTGTGGGGGAAAGAATTTGTTTGGAAGAGAAAGGGAGTTGTTGGGAAAGAATTTGTGGAAGAGGAAGAGTAGTTGTGGGAAAGAGTAGTTAGGAATAGAAAGTTTAGTTGTTGGGGAAAGTATTTGGAAAAGGAAGATGAGTTGTGGGGAAGAGTTGTTGTTAGGAAAATAAAGAATAGTTGTGTGGGAAGAGTAGTTGTTAGGAAGAGAAAGACTATTTGTGGGGGAAAGTATTTGTTAGGAAGATGAGTTGTGATGAAGAGTAGTTGTTAGGAAGAGAGAATAGTTGTGGGGAAGAGTAGTAGTTAGGAAGAGAAGTAGTTGTAGTTTAGTTGTTGGGAAAAGTATTTGGAAAAGTAAGATGAGTTGCGGGGGAGAAAGTATTTGTTGGAAGAGGAAGAGGAGTTGTGGAGAAGAATAGTTGTTACGAAGAGAAAGAATAGTTGTGGGGGAAGAGTAGTTTTAGGAAGATAAAATAATGTTGTGGGGAAGAGTAGTTGTTAGGGAAAGAAGCTGTGGGAAAAAAGTATTAGGAAGAGGAAAAATTAGTTGTGTGGTAGAGTAGTTGTTTAGAAAGAGAGAATAGTTATGGGGAAGAGTAGTTAGAAAGAGAAAGTAGTTGTGGGGGAAGAGTAGTTAGGAATAGAAGAGAAGTTGTTGGGGAAAGGATTTAGAAAAGGAAGATGAGTTGTGGGGAAGAGTTGTTGTTAGGAAGAGAAAGAATAGTTGTGGGGAAGAGTAGTTGTTAGGAAGGAATAGTTGTGAGGAAAAGTAGTTGTTAGGAAGAGAAAGAGTAGTTGTGGGGAAGAGTAGTAGTTAGGAAGAGAGAGTAGTTGGGGAAGAGTAGTTGTTAGGAAGAGAGAATAGTTATGGGAAGGAGTGTTAGGAAGAGAAAGTAGTTGTTGGGGAAGAGTAGTTAGGAATAGAAAGACTATTTGTGGGGAAAAGTATTTGTAAAAAGGAAGAATAGAAGTTAGGAAGTTGGAAAGAAAGACTATTTGTGGGGAAAAGTATTGTTAGGAAGATGAGTTGTGGTAAATAGTAGTTGTTAGGAAGAGAGCATAATTGTGGGGAAAAGTAGTAGTTAGGAAGAGAAAGTAGTTGTGGGGGGAAAGTATTTGTTTGGAAGAGGAAGAGGAGTTGTGGACTAGAGTACGTTAGGATGAGAAAAAATGGTGTGTTGGAGAATAGTAGTTGTTAGGAAGAGAGAATAGATGTGGGGAAAGTAGTTTGTTAGGAAGAGAAAGAATAGTTGTGTGGAAGAATAGCTGTTAGGAAGAGAAAGGAGTTGTGGGGGAAAGAATTGTTTGGAAGACGAAGAGTATTTGTGGGAAAGAGTAGTTAGGAATAGAAAGTATAGTTGTTGGGGAAAGTATTGGAAAAGGAAGATGAGTTGTGGGGAAGAGTTGTTGTTAGGAAAAGAAAGAATAGTTGTGGGGAAGGGTAGTTGTTAGGAAGAGAAAGACTATTTGTGGGGGGAAAGTATTTGTTAGGAAGATGAGTTGTGGGTGAAGAGTAGTTGTTAGGTAGAGAGAATAGTTGTGGGGAGAGTAGTAGTTAGGAAGAGAATGTAGTTGTGGGGAAAGAGTAGTTAGGAAGAGAGAGTAGTGTGGGGGGGAAAGTATTTGTTTGGAAGAGAAAGAATAGTTGTGGGGAAAGGTAGTGTGTTAGGAAGAGAAGCTGTGTGAAAAGTGCTTGTGAAGGTTCTCATTAATCCAGGTCATGGTGTATTCAATTAGATCAACTGGACTTGAAGTTTAGTTGAACGTCTTCAAGAACTAAACTTCAAGCCTAGTTGATCTAATTAATACAACAGATATATGGGGGAAAAGTATTAGGAAGAGGAAGAGTAGTTGTGGAGTAAAGTAGTTGTTAGGAAGAGAGAATAGTTGTGGGGGAAGTATTTAGAAAAGGAAGATGAGTTTGGGGAAGAGTTGTTGTTAGGAAGAGAAAGAAAATTGTGGGGAAGAGTAGTGTTAGGAAGAGAAAGACTATTTGGGGGAAAGTATTGTTAGGAAGATGAGTTGTGTGGAAGAGTAGTAGTTAGGAAGAGAAAGAGTAGTTGTGGGGGGAAAAGTATTGTTTGGAAGAGGAGTTGTGGACAAGAGGTAGTTGTTAGGATGAGAAAAAATGGTGTGTGGGGAAGAGTAGTGTTAGGAAGGAGAATTGTTGTGGGGGGAAAAGTAGTTGTTAGGAAGAGAAAGAGTAGTTGTGGGAAAGAGTAGTAGTTAGGAAGAGAGAGTAGTTGTGGGGAGACGTAGTTGTAGGAAGAAAAAGTATTTGTGGGGAAGAGTAGTTGTTAGGAGAGGAGTTTGTGGGGAAGAGTAGTTGTAGGAAGAAAAAGAATAGTTGTGGAAAAGAGTAGTTGTTAAGAAGAGAAAGAGGAGTTGTGGGAAAAAGTATTTGTTTGGAAGAGGAGTTGTGGGGAAGAGTAGTGTTAGGAAGACGAAGAGTAGTTGGTTAGAAAGAGAAAGGAGTTGTGGGGGAAATAATTTTTTTGGACGAGGAAGAGTAGTTGTGGGAAAGTGTAGTTTGAATAGAAAGAATAGTTGTTGGGGGAAAGTATTTGGAAAAGGAAAATGAGTTGTGGGAAAGAGTAGTTGTTAGGAAGAGAAATACTGTTGTGGGGGAAAGTATTAGGAAGATGAGTTGTGGTGAAGAGAAGTTGTTAGGAAGAGAGAATAGTTGTGGCGAAGAGTAGTAGCTAGGAAGAGAAAGAGGAGTTGTGGAAAAAAAGTGGAAGAGGAGTGGAAGAATAGCTTTTAGGAAAGATAGAGTAGTTGTTAGGAAGAGAAAGGAGTTGGGGGGAAAAAAATTGTTTGGAAGAGGAAGAGTAGTTGTGGGAAAGAGTAGTTAGGAATAGAAAGTATAGTTGTTGGGGAAAGTATTTGGAAAAGGAAGATGAGTTGTGGGGAAGAGTTGTTAGTAAAAGAAAGAATAGTTGTGTGGGAAGAGTAGTTGTTAGGAAGAGAAAGACTATTTGTGGGGAAAAGTATTTGTTAGGAAGATGAGTTTTGGTGAAGAGTAGCTGTTAGGAAGAGAGAATAGTTGTGGGGAAGAGTTTTAGTTAGGAAAGTAGTTGTGGGGAAGAGTAGTTAGGAAGAGAGAGTAGTTGTGGGGGAAAGTATTTATTTGGAAGAGGAATAATAATGTCAGGTGTTCCTTCTCCTCTGACCCTGACAGTCTGTATTAAAGATCCAGGTGAAAAAAAATTGATATAAAGTTTTATTCAGAGAACCGTAGACAATAAATAAAAAGCAAAATATTTCCAGTCCTTACCTCTACTTTCTAAAACAGATGTCATTTCCCCATTCAATTCATATTTGTAAGGATCTTACCTGCCGCGATCCCTCGATGTTCCGGGACTGGTGACGTTTAAATAGGCACTTGCAGAAGGAGCGTGTGCCTATTCGTAGACCTTGCTACCAGACTGTCAGGTTGTCAGTCTGTAGCGCACCATACCTGCTATTTAGTATCCAGCCAGTGTTCCCAGCCATATTGTCTCCAGCTTCATTGCCTCTACTTCTGTGTATCCAGCCATTGTTCCAGCTATTGTATTCAGCCACTGTTCCAGCCATCTTGTATCCAGCCATTGTATCCAGCTTCATTGTTTCAACTCCCAGCTTCATTGTTTCAACTCCATTGTTCCAGCCATCGGATCCAGCCATGATCAAGCATCATTGCTTAACTCCATTGTTCCAGCCATTTTGTATCCAGCCATTGTATCCAGCTTTATTGTTTCAAACTCCATTGTTCCAGCCATCTTGTATCCAGCCATTGTATCCAGCTTCATTGTTTCAACCGCCATTGTTCCAGCCATCTTTTGTATCCAGCCATTGTATCCAGCTTCATTGTTTCAACTCCATTGTTCCAGCTATTGTATCCAGCCATTGTATCCAGCTTCATTGTTTCAACTCCATTGTT